>FWPY01000038.1:0-1200000 GCA_900174645.1 Sonneratia alba | reverse complement strand
AGTGCTTGGAAACCAAATTCTTTACAATCCAAAACTCAATTGTATCTGTAAGAAAGACACTTAATGAAACATATGCAAATAAATTTTCCACATGAAAGTATATGTTTGACTCACGGGCTAAAACAAGTACATATGTAATTTTCTAAGGGCTTGAGCTGGAGTATTGCTAGAATCAGAGGTCAAATAGTTATCAGTCATAATCTGTACACGTGGAAATGCATATCTGCAGAAAACAGCCAAAAAACGAAGAATCACATTAACCCTTGTTCCAGATACAGAAGGGTTGGCTGTCTGATGGGAATCCAGCTAAGTTATGAATGATTCCTAGGGTTTATACTCTCCATCTCTAATAAAATACCAGCCATCATCAAGCTTTTGGTTAAGAGTACATCGAAAAACTTCACTACAATTTGGTAATGTTAATCGACAGGAGACACATTTGTTGTGTCCTTGTCATCATCGTCCTTGGACTAGGTCAAGACAGGGAAAAATCGGCTTATACATCCATATGTCGATTGATTCCCAAATTGGACAGAATCCAATGTATTTTTATTGATGGTTTATTAATGGGAGCGCATGAATGATCAAGAAAAATCAACAGAAAACAGTACGATGATATACAATGGACTGAACAGTAGGGTACCTGCGAAGATCATCATTATCTCTCTTCCAATCGGGGAAGATGGGTATGAGGAATGAAGCCTGGTCCGAGATCGGCCTCTTTAACCATATGCATCTACCATTTCAATAGATATTTAACTACTCGTATAAACATACATGCATATTTATTCAACTCAATTACATTCTTTATCAGTCAATCCAAATCTCAAATTGGAAAACTTGTTGGTTGTGATTCCATAGAGATCTTGATAGCCAGAGAAAGTTGAGATCAGACCCAAACCATCATGTTGGCTTGGATTGATCTGGAAACATCAGCTCTGCTGACATGGAATAAAAGCTATAGATAGAAGAAGAGGACGTTGCTGATTCACTAACTCGAGAACTTATTCCTTCTCTCACTCATGATTTGATAATTACGACCAAAACAAGATCTCAGGGGTTGCTATCCTATAATGAAAGAAATAATAAGTCCGTAAAACAATACCAGGAACGCTATGAACAGCTAGAAGTATATGGATGGATGTACATGGATGCAGATCTTGGGTCAGACTTCATTCCAAACACCCATTTTCCTTCATCTGGCTCCGGGAAAGGATCACCACCTGAAGTTTCCAAGTAGGGTTGCGATCACCAGCGAGAACTCAATCCGTCGGTGGAGCTGTTCCTCTTATATATATATATATATATATATACATAGAGATATGCCCAAGAAGATATGCACTTCATAGGTGAGTGAATATCTTGCACCAACCACGGAGAGACGAGATGGACAGGAGGAACAGATCAGCAGAAAGAAAGGAGAAAAAGCGCTTCTTCAAGAGAATGAATAAAATATAGATGAGAGGGGAAAGTATAATCAACGGAATTTAATACAATATTATATTTTTAATACAAGTAAAAGGATTTTAAAATAATTCTCACTAATCTCCAATCATTTTTAAATTTATCTTTTTTTTTCTTTATTGGAAAAAATACATTAATAATTTGTGTTACTGAGGGGAAAAAAAGCCCAAACACACATGATAGACAGGTCATTGTATGGGTAGAATAATCAAAAGTGCTTGTAAGGCTTGGAAGGATGAACTTGTCTTCTTCTGAGAGGCTTTATTGGGCAAAGAGAAGCCTGCCTTCACTGTGGGTCCATAATTTTTCTCCCTCTTTTTAATTCTATTTTTGTACTATTTTCCTTCTTTGTGGAAATTAAATAATTCCAAACTCTACTCAAAAGCCAAAAAGTAATATATCGAAATTATAAAAGGGAAAGAAAAAAGAAGCACTGAAAATGACGAGGACCAAAGGACAAAGCATGGAGGGGGACATTCACCTGCACCCACACCCAAACTGAAACTCCAATAGTTTGTTTACTTTGCCTTATCTTTTTGTAGAGGCTTAGTTCATAGACAATAAAAGAGAACAATGCTTGTGACAAGTAAATAGGACAACTAAACTACGTCGTATTGTGTTAGACTAATTCGCATTAAAGTGGTTATGGTAAAATATCTCTTTTGATATGGATGTGGATCGTATTTAACATAATAAGTCAATGTCACAATTAATTTGACAAAAAAATTAAGCGAATTTCCATATTAATAATTCATAATATGATTTCTAATAAAAAAATAAGATGAAGAAAAGTTTCAATACCTAAAAAGATGTACATCACACTATATTTAAAATTTTGATAAATCTTATTGATGATAGAATCGAAATTATGTCAATCAAGCCGTTATTAGTGTCCTTTACTGTTTTGCCCTCCGGGATGATTTGACTTAAGAATAGTTTTTGAACAAAGGGGACTGTTTGTGGAGGGAGGGCCCTTGGGGATTTTTGCTCCATAGATTGAATGATTTGATTCTTCTTCCACTTGCCAGCCTCTACAACAGGGTTTTTAAGATAAGATCTCTTATTGATTCACTTAGTAGAGCAACCTCGTGGAGAATATTCACAAATTTATAAGTTGAAAAATATAACGTGCGATGACCCTGTACTATCGTAGCATCCCAATGTTACTGATATGTGTATTCGGATGCGTGTGCAAAAGAGGTAATAGAGACGGATCAAACAGCATGAGTCTCAGTTAGGATGGGTCAAACTTGACATAGATGGTGCCTCAAAGAGAAAACCCAAAGCTTTCTGGGGCTAGAGGATTATTGAGAGATGAGAGTGAACAGCTCTTGTTTGGTTTTGCTCAAAACATTGGAATGGCAACTTCGGTTGTTGCTAAGCTTTGGGGGTGTCTTGACGGGACTTGGACATGCTTGGATCTTAGTTTCCATAGTCTTATCTTAGAAGTGGACTCCGAATTAGTTCAAATGAGTATTTATGAGTAAAACAGATGGGTCCACATTTATTTTATTTTATAGATCCAATTCGTTGCCTGTTGGCTAATGAGTGGAATACCGAAGCAAGACATATTTATTAAGATACTAACGCTTGTGCGGATTGGTTAGCAAGGACATCACTTAGTGTCCATGTCATTCATCATCCACCTACTAGTTTGGGAGTGTTCACCTTAGGTGATATTGTAGGGGTTTTCTTACCCCACTTTGTAGGTCTTAATTTTTATTGTTGTATCAGGCACGGCTCCATTATTTCACCGAAAAAAAATACATATAACGTACGACTCTTACTAAGTTAGCAGTGTGTTAGGATGAGCAAAAGAATAAAAGAAAATTGATGAGTCATTTGTTGGGGTGAACAACGGTGAACACCCGAGATGATCATGCACAGTTATTGGACGGTCGGTTCGAATTGGGGACACGTTGCTAGGAAATCTGCCATGCCTCGCCGGTCATCGCAACTTTGGGTCTTCCTTTTCTTTATTGGAACACTCCCTGCCACTGGTGGATGACCCAGTTGGTCCTACTTGCATTTCCTCCTGTTTCATAGAAGAAAGGGGGGAAAGAGTAACAGAGACAAGGCCTCAACTAACTGTTGTGTGCCAAAAAGGAATTAAAAGGGACCAAAAGAGATGACTTTGGACTTTGAAGCTTTTTGACTACATACATAATTCACCCTTTTTAGGCCCAGAGGTGTCTGGAAGTTATGTGGCCAATATTTGCTCAGCAAAAGCGGTCTTCGGTCAATCATTCTCAGCTCCATTTGCCCCTAGAAATGAACCTTGAGTTTAGGTTTAGTTAATCACAACTGTTGATTGTTATAACTGCATGATATATTTGTTAGAACTTGTGATGGCTAACTTGTTCGATCATGTGCTTTGCAAACCTCATGTGCTGCCCCACATCTCGATAAGTAAGCCATCATGCTTAGTCTTAGACTCTTACATACATCATCAGGCCTAGATGATTCAAGTCACAGCACCTCGTTTGTACCTGTTAGAGGCGAGCTATGGAACGATCACAGGACCATTTCACTGACATTAGAGATACGCGAGGATTTCATTTCCGTTCTTCCTCGGTTTACATCAATCTCTTTGTTGATTCTCTCCATGATACGTTGTTAGACTTGGTTTATTCCTTGGCATTCGTTTGGAATATTTGGGGACATTGTCTGCTGCTGACTGAACTGAGATTTTCTGGGTAATGATCCGATCTTACCCATTACTCTTAATGATGAACTCAGAAATCATTCATCATGATCACTTTGCCCCTCAAATTACGAGTCACCCGTGTTGGGTCTCCAGATCGGGATCTGATGCTGTGGTTTTTGTTCGAGATCATACTGTTTTTAGTGTTATGGGCGTTATCATCATGGGTGAGAATTATAGCCCAGCATTTGTCGGTATTCAATTAAATGGTAGGCAAATGCATGTTTAGGCTCGAAAAGGGCCTATAAGCCGTGTAAATCTTTTGTGTGGATCACGAAAAACTCAGTCAAAACACAAGCCTGTCAATGAAAAACGTGGTTGATATCTGTTGTTATCTCTTAACAGCATGAGCAACGGGACATTAAAATAGATATTCTAATGAACTGATCCTCAATTAGTCGTAGTCCTGGTACCATGAATCATGAAATTCCACCATATGATACCTCCACGAACTACTGCTTTTACAATCGTGCTTCATCACTCAGGACTTGCATTAATGGTCCATAGTGCGGTGCTCCTATCTTTGCTAGATGATTGAAAGAGATTGCATTTTCACCAACTGGAATGACAAAAGGATTTATGCTTCCATGGAAAGCCACAAGAACAACCCTCTTCATAGATCTCTGTCTGATGGAGTCTACATCGTATGTAGAGCGCCCAAGCGCTTTTTGGGCCAGCTCAGTTCTCTCATCCAACGGTCAGTGCACTGGGCTCATCTCATGGAGGGAAAAGCCAAAATGTAGTTGTGTTGTCGTTGTTGGCTGCCTTGACGCATGTGAGCCCAGATGGTCACATGTTCTGATCCTATGTTAGATTTCCACGGAAAAGATCCATTGGACAATATTGTTTTTATCAAACTTCCAATGTGGGATTTTATTATATCAACTAGCCTCAGTGGAGTTCTTGTGAACACTCTGCGTGCTGCAGCTTTCTGCTGTGCTACATCGGGAATGATAGTGTTCCAGGGCCTGCTTATTCAACTATCTAAGGGTCACCTCGTTGAGGTAGATGTGATGGGCTTACTGAATTGCATGAGTGATATTGAGCAAATCACTTAGGCAAGGAGGTGGCTGACGCTGCTGCAGAGTTGCAGACACATTGCATCCCATTGAAACCACCTCTATGATCTTGGAGGTAAAACCCACTAAACCGTTATGTAATGTTTCTCTTCTGAAACAGTGAAAATTCATTTTGGTTGTATGGAGTTGAAGATTCGAAACCAAACTCCTGTTGGTTGTATTTGCCGAAATCTATGGCTGACTTTGTCTTGATGAATGGGCTGGCAGGCCGGGATGTTGCGTGCTTTCGAGGCCATAGTTCTTTTAATGTTCGTGCTTTAATAGTGGTCATATTCATGGCATCGTCAAGAAACACAGGAACTTTCAGAACTGAAATATGGCTCCCAGTGTCGAAAGTTGTCATCATCTACTGCTCGAGCTGGATGGAAAGACTAATATTTACAGCATGAGCCCAATCTCCTCTGGTCATTGGTTCGCGCCAAGGTTTATTATAGTCATGTAGTTCATCAAACAATCCTTCTGCAGACACTGAGATCACCCAGAGAGGGAGAGCTCTCAGAACGAACACGATACTGACAACGTTAGGCTTCGCTTTGCCATATTTCAGCTGGCAGTGGGAGCCGCCCAAGTTGTGTCGTGTCAGTAAAAAGGTGATTGAATCACTTCGCTTAGTAAATTCCCAAGTCGGATGTGATTCCCCGATGCAATGTGTTGCAATTGCGGGGAAGTGATAGGCGGCCCTTGATGACGATTGGATCCAATCAGCCATGAAAATTTTAAGGTCCCAGCAGGGGCTGCAGGTAGGAATGTTGGGGCTCGGTTACGGTGGGCTAAACGAATTGAAGTCGCAAACCGTACACATTGACGAGAAGATTAGACGGTCCCAGAGAGCAGTAAGGTCGTGTCTGATGTGGGGATGTAATGAAGTGTCTTGTCCAGTACGCACAACTTGACTCTGCTGCATTCCGATTCCAGAATTCAACGCGGCATATAATTAAATGAATAGTGGAAAACCTATTCCTGTCATAGCATTGCCTTTTCATCTGGTCTATGATCGAAGCTGTAGGCCCAGGAATCAAATTGTTGGTCAGTGTGTTCACACCTACTAGACTGTTGTAAGACTTTCACCATTCATCTCTCTGATTGAATTGGCACAGCACAATTCCTACCCCGGCTACATCTGCTCAACTACATGTTGTTCAACACGTATAAGCAGTTTAGACATGTCCAGTTCACAATTTTAACAACGGCTTCCGACCGTCCAGTAAATCCCACGATTGTTTTTTTTTTTTTTCCCTGATGTCTCTTGGCACCGTGGTTCCGAGGATGAACTGAACGTCACAAGCGAGCTTACACTCTGAAGAATTGTCAACTTGACCGAGAAGAAAGCTTGCAGGGGAATCATTGCTTTTATGAGGATCGAGCATTCCATGATTTTTCAAATTTGCCGACCGGTTTTTCAGTGGAAATTTCCTGGCCACTGACAGGTCTCTCTGGAAGAACTGAAAAGGGTTGTGGAAAAGCAAAATCACAAAGCCAAAAGGTAGAGGCTGCGCACTACAGCCGGTTGCAATAGTTTTATGATTTTCTTTTTTTTTTTTAATTAAAGCTTTTGAACAACATCTTGAATTCGAGTGTTACGAATTTAGAAAATACGTGTATTTGAGAGATATTTACTGATCAGGCACTCATCGAACTTACATACACGTTGGATCGAAAAGATTAAAAGAAAAAAAAAAAAGGCAATCTCTCTGTGCTAAGAACAGAACGTGGTCTACTAGGAATCCCAATCCGAGGATGCTACAAAACAAAATTCACGAGGCAAATGCAACCCCACAATAATACCAACCTGTTACCCATGACTTTCTACTGCTACTATGACCCATTCCTTGAAAAGGTCTCTTCCTCCTTTTTCTCTTTTTGCTGCAAATGAACTCTACCGCCCCACAAGAAGTCCAATTTGTTACCCTGTTTCTTCCGGCCCGATCATCGCGTCACCATCCTTGATTTTTGCTCGAACAACATGAGAAATATGCAGCACAGTTTTAGGGTAGGCCGGTGAAAGGTTTGGCAAGGGAACTCATTGATTCTTAGTAGATGGGACCATCTTAGCTGCATAGGTGGCGCTGATCCTGTGAAGTGAACTAACACTGATGTTTGTCTAGTCACAGCCTGTAAACAAGTACAGTTTTCTGTCTCGAATCGATTAATCAGCGAGCTGAGTTCACAAGCTTGCAGTCGATGCAAAAGTCACCAAACTATAAGACGAAACGAAGAAAGCAGAGGCACTAACGCTTTTCAGGACCCATCCTTCTGCTGAAGTTCACTGGCATCGGTTCAATTTTCGGTATTGAGATTTGGCGTGGAAAGCTTGCTTTGGATCGATCGGTAAAGGGATCAATCTGATGCAGAAAGCTCGGCTGACAAAAGTGCCTTAACATATGCGTGGAGATATCCAAAGCCAGAAGGGAAAGTCATTGTGGAAAAATGTAGTCACATTTTCATATATAATAATTCCAGGAAAGAGACTTCACATTTCTCAACTGAATGCATTGTTCCTCTTCCACTCACTCCTCTGCCACAAATGGCCACCAAAATCTTCGCCGCACCTACCCACAACAACTTCGAGAGCGACTGCCGGGAGATCCACGACTCGTGGGGCAACTGCCTCTGCCACCTCCCCCGGGCACTGGCCTGGCGGAGCCGCCTTGAGCTACATCAAATCAAGGACACGTACCGGGAAATGTACGGGGAGGACCTTATGCAGCGCCTTCAGCAGAAGGATGGCCCCGTGGAGCTGTCCCCCGAGGTGTGGTGGGCCCTCACCCTATTCCTGCTCGATCCACACGAACGCGATGCTGTATTGGCCCATGACGCAATCAAGCAGGATGAACCAAACTACCGGGTCCTCGTGGAGATCTTCACGGGCCGGAAGTCGAGCCATATCGAACTCATCAAGCGGGCTTACTTGGCCAAGTTTAGGAGGCAGTTGGAGCAAGATATGGTCAACACCGAGCCGCCTCATCCTTTCCAGAGAGTAAGCCACTAATCAAGCATTTTTCTTCTTTCTTAGTACTTGTCCTTTTTGTGCATCACCTTATGCATCTCCCCATTGTCATGATCAACTTCTCATCGACATTAGGCTACTCGGTGATTGATCACTTTGTTGGTTGTTTGAGACCTGTGATATTTGGCTCGGAAATCCTATGCTAACAGGTACTTGATCCTCACAGATCCTTGCGGCTCTTGCAACTTCTCACAAAGCCCACGAAGTCGATGTAAGCCAACACATCGCCAAGTGCGATGCCCGGAGGCTCTACGAAACGGGGGAGGGCTGTAGCAGAGGAACTGTTGAAGAGGCTGTCATGTTGGAGATTCTTAGCAAGAGGAGCATTCCTCAGCTGAAACTCACGCTTTCGAGCTACTGGCACATCTATGGACATGACTACTCCGAGGTAATTCCATTTCCGGAAATAACAGCCAATCGTTTATTGTAGAGGATTGAAATTCTTGTCTAAGAAGAGTCGAACATTTCTACTACAATCTCACCTATAATCCGCATTTCTCATCCTTTTGCTCGATTATGTTGCCTGTCTTGGTACACCCTGTCTAGCGCTGTGTTTGATCGTGACTGATCAAGAGCATGCTATTCTTGTTGTCTTCTTCCATAGTCACTGAAGAAGGGAAGCTCGAGTGAATTCGAGGATGCGCTCTACATGGTGGTGAAGTGCATCTCCAACCCGACTAACTATTTTGCAGAGGTATCTCTCGGTTTTAACATTTTTAATTTTTTCTGACTTAGACCATGATTAGTAGCCCCGGCAATATCATTCTGACTTGATGTATGATTCGTCAGTTGGTTTTTGCACAACTTCTCATCTACGTTATATTACAACAGTTCGTATAACGGATCTCTGTTTCATGAATGTCAACAGACACTACATGAGAGCATCGAAGGAACGAGCAGAGACAGGAGGGCCATAGTGCGAGTTATGATAAGCAGGGCCGAGGTTGACCTAACTGGGATTCAAAGTGTTTTCAAGAGGAAATACGACATCGAGCTGAGGGACTCCATCTGTAAGAGCATCACTCCTGATGATTACAGGGACTTCCTCACAGCTTTGGCATCGAAATCAGCTTCTTCTGCATCAAGTGTGTAGTTGGATCTAGACATCTAAATCGACTATATGGTTAGAACAACGGTTTTCATGGCAGAGATGTAATCTACACTACGTAAATTTACAAATTGACCATATCATATCGTATCATTTCCCTTTTCTTTCTTTAAATTTGGACTTCCTACATATGCCCTGGCAAGGTTCTGATCGGATTCTACTGCCGTGCTACTGAGAACTGGCTTATTTTGCAGCAGCGTCAGCTTTTCACGAAAGCTGATTGTGACTGTTCTGTGCTCCAATAACGGACCAAGTCTTGGGATCGAATTCCCTCGTGGGACTCCCCGCTTTCATTTAGAGCTGTCCTCTTATATCAGCACATTGACCGCCTAGGAACTTCATTTCTGATCAAACACCATCTAAGCCTCCGAAATATATAGTGCCCACATCGATTTCAAGACTGCCAAATGCACACAGTGCCAGGCACAGTAAGTGGAGAAACGTGTACTCCGACATGGTGAACTTAATACATGAAAGATTCTCTCATCATTGGTCCAAGCCAAAAAGAAGGTTCAATTCAGTAGAAGAATATTACATCCTTCAAAGTTTCTGCGGTGGAATTCCTTCCAAATAAGGCCTTCAAGGCTGCCTTGGATAAGAAGGAAAGATAGGTATCAGACACTGCAAGCAACATTTTTTTCTGCCCCCCTCCGCAGAGGATATCATCCACCCGATGACTACCGGAGACACAAACAATGGATCTCTGTGGCCTCTTCTTGAGTGCTAAACAAGGAATAATTTTTTAGCCTCCTCTCTTGTTGTAAGCATAACTTCTTTAAACCACCCCCAGATGCATAAAAGGCATGATAGTGATTGGAGAGGATTAGGCAACACTATTAGACTTCTGAGTTCAGGGACAGACAGAAAGACATAAGATGGACCCGAAGATGCAAGGGAAGCAGACATACGTTGATTTTGAGCCCGTCTACAAGTGGAACAAAGAGGAGGAGAGCGATATTCTTGAGCTCCATGTTCAAGGTAACGAGTGCAGTCTCTTTTTCTTACGGTGTGACAGAGGGCTTCACGTGTCCTGAGTTTTGATTCGTTGGAATATCGTGGGTGATTGTTCACAACAATGAGCTTGGTCCCATGTAGATGGCCACCTTGATCAGTCAGGGAAATCATAAATACGTTTGAGCCGAGCAATGGCTAGCCCAATTCAAAATCCTGCTGTCATAGAGATTAATACGGCTTGAGAAGGAACTCGATAATTGATATACTCAAAATTGAACTGGTCCTTGTATTTCAGATTCTGCTATTTGTTCCTCTGTTGTAGAATTCAGGAAGTCGGAACTCAAGGTCCAGGTCAACAGCCTTGGGACTCTACTGGTCACTGGCAAGCGACAGTTGGAGGATAAGAGATGGAGCCGATTCCGCCAGGAATTCAAGCTCACCAAAGAACACTGCCCGAACAGCATCCGTGCGAAGCTAGGGAATGGTGTCCTTCACATAACAGTTCCAAGAAAAGATGTCAATCATACAAGACCAAGTTTCCAAAAGGAGAATTATTGGACAGCAGGGGATGAGACTGGAAGCGAGAGGCTGTGGTTGCAGGGGTCCTATTGGAGGCTGGGGTTTGTGGATCGGAAGAAGGTTCTGAAAGTTTCCATTGCTGTGCTTGCTGCAGCAGCTATTGGAGTTGGGACTTACTTCGTGTCCAAGCATTGGCTCAAAAATGGCGATCACACTAATCAGTCGATATCTGACTACAGTACTTCTCAACTCATGGCGCTTCCTCCGAGCTGAAGAAATGAGAACCCGAATGAATGGACCTTACAGATCTTTCCAAGCTCGCATGAACCTGAAATAATTCGAACTTGTGACTAGCCAGCCTTCTTTGAACATAAATTTCATGCATTGAACTGTATCTACATCAGCATTACACAGAAAAAATGAAGTTCGAACTACAGATAATAGTCGGTGCTCATTATTCTACAGATGAGACCTTCAGAATTGCCTAACACATTGACAATATTACTAAGGAAAAGCGCAGAGTGCGTGCAGTTTCATGGATCAACCATTATATGGTAGCCTTAGCACTTCTGGATGTTAATTGGGCTTATTTCTGGGCATATCAACTCTTTCAAGTCAACCATTAAGCTGATTCTGGTGATATGATGTGGACTGACTTCTCTGGCTAAAACTAAACGGAGACCTCTCCATTAATCCGTATTCATGTGCCATAACCTGGTGATAATGTGAATTTTTTCCACCAGATTCGAATATCATATCACCATGCGTCAAAGGAATAGCAATGCGAATGGTTTAATTTGATGATAAACTTTGGGAAAAAAACACGCCGAAGGTAAAATTTCAGTTGACAAACAAAAACAAAAATCCACAAACATGGGGATGGATTCACTCCGTCCTGATATTTTACCATGGTGACATCCAATAATTAGACAGACAACATGGACTGGAGGACCATTGAGCCGTTCTGAGAAATGAAAACTCGAATCACCAAGGGACCCTCCCACTTGGCTGGTGAGCTGGGCTCGGACGAGCTTGGCAGCAGTGACCATGTTGAGGAGAGCGGGCTTGACCTCGGCATACTTGCTGGTCTTGAGACCGTGGTCAGGGTTGACCCACAGGATGCTGGTTTCGAGGACTGCAAGCATCTTGTTGATCATCCTGTCTGCTATCCCCTCTGTGGATGGTATCCTCAGAGAGTGGCTGTCGAGAGACTCCAGGGCAAATCCCAGCCTCATACTTCACACCCTCACTGAACATAGACAGCAGCTTCTCGTCAGACCAGGAGTTCTCGATTGTGATGACATCACACAGGCATCCATGTCAATGATCGAGTGGATCACGTCGTTGAAGTTTGAGTTGCACATATGGGTGTGGATCTGCCAAGTCGTTAATTTCACAACGACAAAGATTATTAAAATCATGACTAAGTAAATTAATTCAACCACTTGCCATGGATTAGCTCATCATCTAAAATTTTGAAGATGAACAATTTCTGAGGATTTCAAATGACGGGAAAATTGCCAAAAAAATGTAATTGGGATAATTATTTGCCTAAAAGGGAAAAAATGGGAGTCTTGAGAATAGATGAGAGCCTGAGTGGTGTCCTTGACACCGTAGTTGGTGATCGTGAAGGAGTGAACGACCCTGACCAAGTAGAAAGCATGTTCAGACTTCCTCTGGGGCAACCCTTTTCTCAGAGCAGCCTCATCAATCTGAATCACGTTGATCCCAGCCTCCTCAAGATCCTCAACTTCATCCTTGATGACCAAGGCAATCTGGTAGCAAGTCCCTCAAATCTATAGAACATTACAAAAACGTCAGTAATGCCATAAACTTTTGATAGTTGTTGAACATTCCAGAGGCAGGATCAAATCGATTATTGGTATGGAACACAAAGAGATGAAAGCGTGCAGGAAGCAAGTAGTTCAGGAGGTTCAGAGTAAGATAGTTACAGCCTTCTGCACAGCCTCATTAGTCACTCTTGGTGAGGACCTCCTTGAGGCCTGAGCAGCAGCATTTTCAGAGAAGAATGCCTGCAGAAGAGCAAGAGTGAATAGCCATTTGAATGGACAACAGCTTTGCTATCACAAGTCGGTGTCTCTCGCTGGAGAAATCTCAGTGCATAAATCAGCAGAGCCGGTTTGCATTCCCCCTCAAGATAATATCATGTAGGTACCTTTTATCAAGTGAGGTGATAAAAGTTTCCCAAAAAATAAAGGAACCACTTCTATTTTCCTGCTGTACTTTTAGAGACCTGCAACTCAAATGTAGTAGGAAGAAGAAATGAACTGTGAGAAGGAGCAATAACAAATGAGAAAATACCTGCTGCACCATTTTGTGTCTTAGTTACCAGATATCCGTTTTATGACAGGAGTACGTACCTCATCCTTTTTGTCCAGCCAAGGCCTCGCCCAAGGCATTCACTTCAACAACCTTCTTGCTGGGCAGGAAAAAGCAGGCCAGGACTTGATCTCCTTGTCCACAAGCTCGGCAGTGTGCAGGAGGGAGCAAGAAGTAGAAACGACAAGTATGTCTGCATTAAGTACACATGGAATATCATCATGAATAGATCTTATAGTAATTGGATTTTGAAAGCCAATCTGAAGCTTGGAAAAGGTAGCCAACAGTGCCTTCCTTCAAGGGACTGTACCACCAACGAACCAAATCAAGGGTCTTGGATCCCCGAACCAAATCGAATCCAAATTCATTGACCACGGTGCTGAACAATGGATCCCTCAGCATCCTTTATCAATGTGTTTCATTCGTTTTCAACTTTTCTCCGATATCATCATGCGTTTCCCACTCATCCTCGTGTCCCCTTCCCGAGAAATGCAATCACCATTCCAACACTTCTCGTTGCATACTCACTAGCGTTTTTCCCATACCACAAGACGTGATAATCGTACTCAAGAGTCTCATCTCATTATAACAGACACCTTTTGACCTCTGCCTTGTCCGTGGGCCATGAAGGCCTTTCTCCAAGCAATTGTACAGATCTGATAAATGGAAAATTTTATGATACAGCCACTGGATATGTGTCACTGACTTAGAGCATATTGACCATTCCACCGTTAGATCGTAAGGGCTCCACCAGATCGGGCCAATTATTCTTCAGGGGTAATGCGATGTGAGGCCCAGCAACAATACCAACCGCATGAGAAAACGAAAGCTAACCGTGGCTATCTTCTTCACAATAGTCCCGGTAGACGTTAAATTGGCCACTGGCGTTGTTCTAGTCTCTGCTGTACAACGACCCATCTGATAATAAAGCAGGGAAGGGGAAATCAGAACTCTGAATCGTCATCTCTCTCTCAATCATCACTCCATCCAATGAAGGAAATATATATGACCATACTTGCAGTGATTCATTCAAATCGAGAATACAGCCAACTTTGCCTTTTGCCAGTCCGAATCCAATTGGATTCTAATTTCAAACTAAGTCCACTCGCTTTTAATATAAATTATATTGATTTACAAGAGTCAAGCTCAATAAGCGGAAGAAATATCAAACTATACCAACTCATTTATTTTACATTATTTCACATCTTTTTTACCTTCTCACTCAACTAACAAAATTATCAAGACACTTAAAATTGGGAGCACGGGTATCGGAATGTTAAGGACTTATTCAATGAGGTTGGGAGCGTGCATACGGTACCACTTAGATTCGGAAGCGGTAGGAAATGAAATTTGGTTAGGTACTGAGTAAGAAGATTGAGAATCGGTCGGTTCCAGTTCCGGTTCCGGTTCTACTTCCAGCTCACAAGGTACCCGAAACTGAAACCGGATACCAAGCATTAAAATTATTTTGTGCAATTAATTTTGATTTTTCATAAATTTTTCATTAGGTTTCCAATTCTTATGTCATTTGTATCATTAGATTCTTAATTGGATGAATTTCAGTTGACATAATAATTATATATTTATCAATTTTATTGTATAAAAAATATTCAATAATTTAGAGAAATCTAATAAAAACACCCTGTACATAAGACATTTACTTAAAATACATTAAATTTTGATAAAAATAACTACACTCACTTAACAAAAATTACGAAAATTTACATTAAGCTTAATTGTTTGCAATAATTACATATAAAAAATAATTAAACAAGTTCCGCCAAGCTACTCAAAACCTACGATGTAATAATATAAGATACAGGTATGGCCTGGTTCTTACACAGGGCAGAGATCAGGTATGAAAGTTTGGAACCAGTTCCATATAGGTAAGTTCTGAGTATCATAGAAAATGCAGGGTACCTAGACCCAGTCACCCTAGACATGGTAGATCACAGGTAAACCCCAAAACAACTTTAGGTAGGAAAGTAGTGGTAAGTTCGAAGCACACAACAAAGACCAATTTCAAATTCGGTTCTGATTTAAGAGCAAGGTTATGCATTAATTTCAATCATTCAAACCCAATTTTAATATCATTCGTACCATTCAAATTCATTACTCGATAAATTTTCGTTTAAAATAATAATAATAACAATGGAACATAGCTGATAAGTTTATTATATGTCAGATATAAGACATGGGCATGTGGCTTACCCCAACTTAAATCTAAAAACAATTTACTGCTTACGTTTTCCATTTAATTTTAAATTTTTTTTAAGGTTTAATCATTCATCAAAATCAAACATCACCCCCACATTGAAGAGTTCATCAATATCAAGATTTCTGAAGCACCTGACTTAATTGTTCTTCAACTACATAATTTTTCAAGGACACGACCGTTAAAATAAATTTCTATACCCAATTTCACTCCTTCAATACTAGTGATGGTAGCAAATATTAACCAGTGCGTCCCAGTCCATTCGACTCCACTCCATCTGACCAAACATACTTGAGTTAGTAGTTGGAAAAGAAGACAGTGAAGTAGGATGACCGAGTCACAAGGCTAATATACTTTTTTCCAACCAAAATTGACAATAAGCACTTCCATTAATTTACGGTTATGGTAAATTTCAAACAAGAAACTGAGACCTTTAAAAAAAATGATTAAGGAAGTATGCCCAGCACCACAACAATAGAACCATCCGCTCATGGGAGTTCAATTATACGTCCCAATAACTTACAGGTGAACTGATGGGTTTGTTTTATAGAACGCAGTCAAACTCTGCAGCATTTACAAGCATCACTTGCTGACAGAAAGCCTTCATAAGTACTGATCAATGGCACTAAATATATTAATAATTAAAAAAAGAAGAAGAAAATAGAATCATTGATTAGGAGGCGGGTGGGAGTGGAGGGAAAGCAATTCAAGAGTATACAAGAAGAAACAGATAAATTTAAGCAGAAACTGATCCTCTACTCAACAGATTTAGAAGGACAGATTAGAGGCTCAAGTGCATAAGACTATTTATATGTTGCCCGTATTAACATCTTGATTAACCCAACATGAACAGCTTATCCCCTCACCAACTGAAACCAAAAGCTAATGAACAACAACGGGATGGCATGAAAGGGGAACAAGCAAAGGCTGGTAATCTGATAATTACGTATGAGTACCAACTTGCAGTTCAGTGTCATCTAATTGCTCCGAGCAAGTTGGCACCATCGAGCTTTGCGCCTTCCAAATGCTGGGCAAAACACAGAATGGCAACTAAAGTGGTGAGCTACAGTCAACTTCATGGCCTTGAAATCAATGAAAACATGGTAAAATAATCTATTATGGGAAAATCCAAAGAGCACCAAAATTACTTTTTGATTGCACAGGAGACAACTAGCACAAAAGTAAGATCTAATAAACATCTTGCCAAAGGAATTGCTATTTGATGTAAAAATGAAATTCTGGGATCCCTGAGGAAGAGGATCAAGTTGGCCCACTCATACATATGTAAAGCAAAATGTTGTAAATTATGATCACCAGCTTAGAGATTGAATCTGTGTTGAGGCTACAGTTTCATGTTATATACTGACTGCCTGAGTTGGTGCTATGCTATATAAAATGGATACAATGTCTAAATTTAAATTTCATTCTACTTACTGTATCTCGGAGATTAACATCTCGCAAGTAAGCTCTTTGAAGGTTTGCCCCCTTCAAATTGGCATTTGTCAATATAGCCCCCTGATGAATATAACAATAATAATAAGCAAAAGAAGCTTCACCAATCAGATAAATGGTTCAACAATTTGCTTTATCTCAACCATCCAACTGAATAGTTCATATGCTAAGCCTTGGTAACATCACTACCATTTTCCCATAAAAATACCACACTGAATAGCAAACAGTTGGCAATCTAATAAAAGGAATATTCACCTTCAGATTGGCTCCTTCCAGATTAGCTCCCTCCAAGTTGGCATTAGTTAAATCAGCAGTCTGGAAAAAAATGAAATCAAAGGATTTCAGTAAATAAATAATATATATATATATCACACAGAAAATGAAGCCAATAAAACAGGTTACAACTAGATATAGATGTGAAGCAGACAGGCAAGTTCTAAAGCAATGGAATTGTAAAATAAGATCTCACAGCAGAAAAAGTGTAACCAGGCAGAGCCCCACTTAATGAGGAGATAATACCTGCAAGTGTGCAGATCGCAGATCTGCTCCAAAGAAGCTGCAATCTATCAAACAAGCATCTGCAAGATGATGAGAAGCATTGCTTTTAAAAATGATATCACAAAGTTTCCCTTAGCCTCAAGAGTTCAAGAACAATAAACTTAACGAGTGGTTCCTGGTTTATAGCTTGGTTGTGAATCAAATTGAAAAAGTACTTTACAAATCAGTGAAAATTGCCTTGTAGATTTGCACTCTTAAGATTGGCACCGGCTAGTACTGCTCCACGAAGATTTGCACCAGTAAATTCACATCTTCCCTAGGCAATAAAAGGGACATCAAGAAGCAAATACCAAATCCATATATGTCTTTGAAACTTCACTATTTATGCAGGACACTTACTCACGCAAAGTGGCATTATGGAATATGGAACTTTCGGCATCGGCATCCTGCAACCAACATAGTAGAGGAAAAAATATTCAGCTGATTCAGCGAAAGCCAACCCCTGTACCAATTACAGAGTAAGAAAAACAGTTTAAGATGACAGACATTCCACACTGAAGTTTTATAAACGATCTCAGCATTGGACTGAGGACTTGGAAGCACACAAAGTAGAGGATGAGATAAAACCAAATAATGTAGGGACCAAAATGCAATCAGGTGCAATTTTAATCAACATATCAATTTCAGGCATGCTTCCCTGAATAAAATAAAAGGCTACCTACCCGGAATTTTGCACACTGAAGATTTGCACGTGAAAAGAAAACATTTTTTAGACATGCATAGCTGAAGTCCACAATTGACAGGTCCTACAAGAGTACACAGAAAAACAAGAACGTCAGAAAGTGTATTATCTTGCGGGCACTAGCATCCATGACCTGCATCTAGGGCTTCTATTACAATCCATGAAGACAAAATAGCATTGCACATCATTTATGTTTGATTGGATGACAAAGAAGAACAGATGCAGGGATAACATAAAATTGAAAAACATCACCACGACATTTACTAATAAAATAAAAAAAGGGGTACTATTACAAACAAATATCAAAGATATACACTAAAGAACTCAAACAAGCCCACAGTCACTTCTGAACCATAAAACCAACTTGTGCATAAATGCAGTGGCAAACCTCAGATAAATTCACATCTTACTTTCTCTGAATAAAGAGACTATTACCAGTTTGGAAAGATCAAGGCCAGAAAGATTAACTCCACGAAATCTGACTCTTTCTGACTGAATACATTTGATAATATCAGTTCGCGTCAGTTCAGTATCTGACACGTCATCTTCCTTCCTTTTACTTAAAGTAGAATTAATTCCCTCAATTAATCCCTGTAATATAAAACATTCCAATATACGTCAAGTCAGTATAATAAAAGTTTAAGCGAAGATCATGCCAACAAGATAGAATAAAGCATCGTAAATGGGGACAAATGATAGGTAAGCCATATGTCAATTATGATAGCATGCCACAGAAATCATCATATTCTGAAAGCTCTCACTCAAGCATGATGCACAGTTTGCTCCAACCCAAATGCAGTCTTGGATAAGTCACTATCTAACAACTAACATGCTTCATTCGTTTCTTAGCTGTTATCAACTACACATGCTTTCATGAGAAGTTTTAAAGCAAATAGAAAAAGCAATCCTCCTTCAAGGAGGCCGCTGAATATATGATCCACCCAGTAGTAGCAAAAGCCATTATTACTATGAATGCAACTAAGCTGAAGAACCAGTCGTCAGAAAGAAGCAAAAGGGTTAAGGAAATCAAAGATCCTGTCAACAAATCAACCAAGACATATAACTAAGAAGTGAGCATTCCTTACAAGCAATTGATAGTATTCTGCCTCTCGGAGGAGCTCTGAGTAGTCAGCATCCGACAATGTAGGAACAACACCATCCCTCAACCAGTTTAGGATATGTCGAAAATGCTTTCCATCACGATCAACAAAAATAAACCCCTGTCCAGCTCATCAGGATTACTAAGTTATTTACTTCATAAATTTGAGAGAAGTATCCTGGATGAAACAAGGTTCATGATGATCTGGTACCCATTCCAAAACTTCTCTCTCTATTCATAGGAGATGCTTATAGAAACTTTTATTAGATCTACCTGACGGAAATTTAAAAAATGAATGTACACAACTGCCAATTATTGCTATATCTGGTCACTTAAAATTTTCATGTTTTCCATTCATAAAAAGATTAGAAATTTTCTACTTGAGAATGTTTTCAAATGGAAAAGAACTCTCTCAACATGTCTCTTTATGTGTCATAATTTGTTCAAATATGTATATAATTAGCCAATAAAGGCTGTATATGAATTTATCAGAAATATTGTGCAACCTAACATTCCAATACAGTACCAATCCTTATGTCCCAAGTAATTAGCATGCCCTAGAGAAGCATCCTCCTTTAGTGAAAAGGAGGAGAAGTAGCAGAGTGATAATATTGGAAAATGGTATGGAACTGTACTAAATATCCCATGAACAGGACATGCACAGCTTCAATTTCACCAAAATGCACCAATAAGAGAAGATTAACCCTACATGCATGGATACGTAGTAAAGCTTCTTCCCAAACCCAATACACACAGATAACACAGTAAAGCTTCAGCCCACTTCATACTATCAATATTATCTAATGGTTAACCATACCATACCATAACAATAAGAAGTGAGACTTACAGTTTCCCCAAAAATTTTCCAATAAGAGAAGATTACCAGATGAAAGTCAGTATCCAGAAGCAAGAATGCATTCAATTGATGGATGATTATTCTAAGTTTTCCTAGCCATTAGATTCTATAGTTGGACAGGCCGTAAACAACTCTAGCCCGTGTTCAATATACAAACAAATCAATAGGATTGGAATAGCACCACCCAAAAGCAACAGGTCAAATGCAAGCTCCCATGCCCTATTGTACAATCACCTGTCACAAGGTAAATTTTCATCTAGGCAAACCAAAGAACCAAGACTGGTACCAGATCACCACAGGCAGCAATACACCTAAAAATATGCCAGAATGGCTAAACATTAGAATCAAGACTCTATTACCGTCTCTGGATCACGGCACACAGTGTGGCGGCCACTGAACATAGCTGCAAGCATTGAATCAGGCTCACGCTGAGTCAGTGTATCTGTAGCTGTGCAGAATTTCTTACCTCCTGTTGATCAACATTCAGTGCACCATTAATATGCAGATTTAAACTGAGGCAAAAACACAATTGTCTGAAACATGTAAAAGCAAATAACCGTACAGCCACTAAAGGCCTTCAATACGCAAGGCATAAGTTCCTCATTATAAGAAGCAAGAAGAGGATCCAGTAACTAGGATTCACAACTGAACCCGAGTTTGCTAGCAACTAAACGATATAAATAGTATCAGAAATCCAACTGATCAGGAATACGATAAGTTCAATTCCAACAACGGAACTCAAGCGCTTAGCTCACTAACGCTAGATTCCTAAAGCAATCCACTGTGATCTTGCAATTGTCAGTGATCCCGCAAGCCGAACAGGAAATAAACTCGAGATCACACACTAAGTCTCCGTAGATTACAGCTACCAAATCATATTCAGATCTAAACCTAAACTTAAAGCGCAGATTCTGAGCTGAAACAATCGCACCAGAAACTCTAGATCACGAAATCTGAGCCGTAAATGGACGCGCAAGCGTGTGCAGAGCCAAGACAGGTGAAGGAAGCAGGCGCTGACCAATGTTGAGGCGGACTATGGAGGAGCCGGTCATTGATCTCGGCGACAGAAGCTCACTTGCCGGAGAAGAGGAAGGAGAAGATGGGAGAGGAACAAGAAGAGAATAACGTGCTTTGTGGCCTGACTCTCTATCTTCTGATTCTCCCTTTTTTTCCCTCAATGGGGATGGGCTTTGGTGGGCCCCATCGGGCTCCATGGAAGGCCCACCGTTTCTCCATGGTGACCTCAAAACGAAGACAGAGCGATCGGTAGTTTTTGGGAGGAAAAACCGTTGGGAATGTCTCGACTCTCATGTTGTTTTTTTCTTTTTTTTTTTCCAACTAATGAGTATTTGGTTCAAATATTGTTGAATTACTGAAGAAAATCAGATTACATGAAAAGTAATTTGTATTATGAGATTATTGTGTGTGATGTGTATATCAAGAAAATAGATGAAAGAAATGTAATATAATAATATTTGATATGATAAAAAAATTTATGTAATTTTACAGTTACACCCTCTAGGAGTGCCGTCTGAAGTTTGAACCTTCAATAGCTGCAATCAAATGGGCAAATTGGAACGTTTACAATTTGTTAAATTTGTCAATGGGTCCCACATTTGTAATCTAGCTGAATATATTTTTTATTTTTTATTTTTATATTTTGTGAGGGTGGGCGGGGGGGCTGGACTGCAAAAGCTTTACCGGGCCGAGTAAAGCTTTCAGCTTTCCGGGTCAGGTGTAAAAATTCTACACCATATTTTACGTTCAAATAATGTAAAATTGAGTATGAAATTCCAACTTTTCTTGAATTGATTTACATAGATATTTACGATTTTACGATGAAATTTAAATTATATTATAAAATTATAGTATTTAGTAAGTATTTTAAATTGGTATGATAATAGGTAAAAACAAACAATATTTGCATATTTATTGCGATGAGAAAGAAATGCAATTCCCAAATAGTGATAGTCCACGATGCACAATACGAAGGTGACCCTATCGTGTTGGAACTCCACCTAAAAGATATGAAGTGTTCACAAGAAAAATATTTGAGGCAAAATTGCACCGCTAATACAAAATAATAGCTGGTGTGATGGTGTGATTTGGCCTAACTCGACAATATGTGTAATATTTGTTGATTTAGCAAAAAATAATCTTAGATTTTATTCCCAAAAAAAAAAAAAAGAGGAAGGGAAAATGTGAGGGTTGCCTCGCCGCCAACCTCTCCCTCCGGCGATCTTGGTGAAGGTGCCCCAATATTCAGTAAGGTCGCCAGAATGAGGAGACCGGTGAGCCACTTAACCGACGGCAACCTCCACCAGGTCATCGTTTCTTTTTTTTTTTTTGTTTTTTGGAAGAATTTTCATATTAGAGAGAAGAAGGGGAGATCGAACTGTGTGCTCCCTCCGCCAGCCCCATCCCTCCTCGGGGAGATGACTGGAGGCTTCCTTAGCCTCCAACGACCTCGCGGGAGAAGGCGTGGCCGATGGATCGAATACCATGTGGCGACTAGGGTTTGATGTAATAGGGAGGATGGAGGAAAGGGATAAAAACCAAGAAATGTAAGAATACAGCTGGTTTGAAAGATAAAAACTGGCTTGGTGGCGAGTCTGCTTCAGTAAACGTCTATGGGTGAATGTTCAAATAACTACTCGATCAACGTTTTCATTGATTTTTTTTTCTTTTTGAAAAAAAAAAACCATTAGGCATCATGCAGAATTGAAGCTTTGACCTACCATTTGGATATGAAATGCCACTTCACTGCACTGAGTGTTACTATCTGATATTATTTTTCTTCGTTTCCTTGTCCTTCTTTCTCGTTCCTCCTACTGTCGCCCTTACATGAAACCCTAGCTAGTCACCGCATGGTATTTGCTCCACCGGCCCCTCCTTCTCCGGTAAGGTCATTGGAGGCTAGGGAAACCTCGTGTGACCTCTCCAGAGGGGGAGGGGGGGTCAGTGAGAAAGCACGAGCCAGTTTTCCCTTCTTTTCTCCCTAACATGGAAAAACAAAAAAAAAACAAAAAAGATTCAGGAGGAGGCTACCGTCGGTTGAGTGGTTCACTAGTCTCTTCCCCCTGACAACCTTGGTGGATACTTACGTCAATTAGGGCCTCTTCAAACCAGGCTTCTTCTTCCATCCTTGTTTTTCATTTAGGTCTCTTTCAGTAGGGCTACAGAAAGAGGGCAGAAAAATATGATCAAACCATGAACTGAATATAAAAAATCAGTTGGAAATAAATCGATTTTCATATAGTATGATTTTTTAAAGAGAACTAGTGTGATTAGTTACTATTATTAAGTTCAAATGGTTCAATTAACTGATTTGAATCTTTAAACCATATATTTTTTAAAACATTTAAAAGATTGTAAATATATTTAAAATAAAATATAGATATATTAGAAATATTTTTTTAAAAAATCAAAAATAGTTATATATAGTTGATTTTATGATTGTATACCATATTTTCTACCACTTCATTTTAAATAGGTTCACTAGTTTTAATCTTGTATATTTAATTTATATTTAATTAAAATTTTTATGATTTTAGTTCTTTTTGATGTTTTTATTTATTTTTTATTTTCTTATATTTCGATACAGTTTTATTTGATTTTAATTTAATTTATTAATTTTTATTAATTCTTTAAAAAATACAGTTCAAACAAGTTAACCGAACTATAAAATCAGTTCAAAACAATTCAGTTCAAAGGTTATCTAATAGCTATGATTTGGGGGTATAATGTATGAACTGAATCGAACAACTTTAACAATTTGACAATATTTAGTTCGATTTGTTGAACCGAACCGAAACATAAGCAATCTCATCTTACATGTTTTCAAACCTTGTAAATGGGAAACTTTTTGTCTTTTTTGTCCAACATGCAGATGTCAGCGATGGCAGTAGAATTGAGCGGATCGCCCATAGGCGATTTTAACAGTACTGGTTCCCCAATTCAGACGCATTTGAGTATCGGAAGACGTCCCGAGACACACAGAAAGCAATGAACAAAGCAGGAGGCTCAATGAATGATGGGGTTCCATGCCGGTGATGCCATTCCACTGGTGGATAAGGCTGTGAATTACCCTAGAGAAGCGGACATATTCATGATCGCCCCTTGCTGATCAGACTGTTACAGTGAGTTCTCAAGCCCCGGTATGGACCATTTCATTTCCTTTTTCCCGACATCAGTCAGAGCGTTTGATCTAATTTCTTGAGCATCAGAATTCTATACACATATATGCAGTATATCACTTCCATTCATTAATCCGATGAACCCAAGATCTTGGTGCAGGATCGAATTATGTACAAAATGCGCAAGTCGACAATAGATTCTCACTGTATGTTTGAGTTGAACTGATTTCGATTTACAACACAAGTACCGTCTTACTCTCGCTTCTCTAACCGGAGCTATACACAAAACTCGAACTCCTCTTATTTTCTCTCCAATTTCCATCAAATGCTCAGCCAATTACCCGAGCAAATGAAAGCCAAAAGTCTTCTTTTGCCTTCAGCCATGGGCATTCAAGAGTAATATCAGCTCCTAAAATGAGGCATGACGGTTAACAATTAATTGTGATTAATTTGTTTAATATATGAGAGTTATACGATAGTTTGAATGCCATTAATTTCTTAATTTTTTAAAATAATTATACTAATAAATGCAATTAACACAATCGGGTCCCAGTTTAGTCGGGTTTCACATGGGCATATTTAATTTTATACGCTCGGCTCGTTTTCTCGACGAGTCATGCGTATCAAATTTCTCTGTATAATGAGGGAGTTCTTCCCCTTCCGGTGGATAGAAGAGCAAGCATACAACACGTTTTTGTACACACAAGGTGCGAAAGTATTTTCTGTTGTTTTAAAAATTGGACTGGCTTGACTCGACCTATTCAACTGGGAACTGACTACTCACCTGATATAATTTTTAAGTTTAATCCATTAGTAATTAAAATTCGGTCAATTTTAATTGAACCAGCTGATTTTCAGTCTGACCTACAAATCCAATTTAACCGATAAAAAATCGATCGACTTAAAATTAATAAAAATAAAAATATATTATAATAAATTTATATTTACATTTAAACTTGAAATTAATATAATAATTATATCATAAATTTTTATTTTAAATTATTATCAATTTAAAATATTATGTGAATTTATTTGTAATATTATTTATTAAATATATTATTTAACTCATTGAACTCCATCAAACCTATAAACCCATGAATTCATATCCGGATCGATTCTCGATCCGATTTGATTTAAAAAACTATAATATTTTTAAAAATAAAAATAAGGTAAAAATAAAAAGATATCTCCAGAAATAGTACAGATTTTAAATTTAATAATGACTAAAAGAACTGTTGCAAGAATGAAATTTCATACAACATCGGGGAAAAAATGTCGTGGGAAAAAAAAATCGTTCATAGAGATATGCAGAAGACAGATCGAGCAGAGCTCCGCCTCAGCAGCGGTAAAGCAGGTCAAGATTAGGTGAGGGCTCAGATAGGAAACGGTATTCTCAGGCGAAAGGGAACGGGTTAGAGACGGAGGAACCCCGCCATGGCTGCAGCTCGGCCTCCGAAGCTGCCACGCCAAGATACGGACGGTTCTCTGGAATTTGCCTGATATCGTTGTTCTCATCATCGTCACAGCCCCTTCATCGGAACTATCTGGTGTTTTTCTCACCTTTCTGGTTTCCGGTTCCCGAGCCGGGGGAGCTCAGCCCTCGATCAAGAGAGATCGACATGAAGTCGCTTGGAAATGGCCATGCCTTTTCTTTTTCTTTTTCTTTTTTTGCGCTGAATATGCTCCATGAAGAGCCAGAGACAGAGAGACAGATAGAAATCACAGGATTCGCAATCAATCGGAAATAGGGCTACGGCGGCCGCAACCCGGGCCGCGAGCCATCTCCAGTCGCAAAGCCGTGTCGAACTCTCTGGTTGGAGCTGAAAAGAACACTTTATGGAGCTGCGGGCTGCGGCGATCTCTGAAACCCTGCCAAACTCAAGTGCTCAGCTCCTTGACCTCTTTACTGTTGTGCCCTTCACGTGCTAGTACAGAGAGAATAACGATGGAGGGCATTTTCAGGGACAGATTGGCATATTTAAAATCAGATGGATCGAATTTGTTAAAATATAAAGTTTGTGCATCATATTAAAATTTAATATATCAAATTATATATTTAATAAATAATATAATATCATAATTTAATAATAATTTATAATATAATTATTATATTAATTTTAAATTTAATATAAAAATATAAAAATAAATTTATTAAAATAAAATAAATATATTATAATATATTTTTAATTTTTAAAAATTTTAAATCAGTTAATTTTTTTATTAGTTCAACTGTATTCACCGGTTTAAACGGGAATCGACTCGTTTAATTGGAGTTAACCACATTTAAAGTGCAATTGGATCTATTTTGAAAATCAACCGAGTGAATGATTGGGTCTTAGTCGAACCAGTTGAACCGACTATCTCGATCCAATTTTTAAAACTAGACTCGTTGAACCACAATCAACCCGGACTATTACCCTGTTGAACTGGGCCGGAACCATTGAAAACAGGCCCGAATCGTTAAAAAACCTGTAAATCAATGATTAGATTTTGTCAAATTAATTTAAAATTTAAAAAATATTCATTTAAAATAATTTTTTTGAAAAAATTAAAATGATGGACGGTTCTTGGGCCAAATAGGGCGGGATCGTTAACTGGCCCGTTTATAAACGGTTTCAGGCTGATTCATATTTACTTGAACTACGACCCATAACCGGACCAACCCATTAAGTAAACGAGACAAACCATAACTAGGTCAAATTATTCTACGCCCATTTTGAACCGGTATGAACCGTATTTTTAACAACACTAGTCCTGTTGCCGAGTTGAGTACATCATGAGTCCTTCTCTGGCTACAGATTTCTGCTGAGATCGCGGTCTTCTCCTCTCCTTTGCTGAAAGGTTGTGCCAACGGCCAGTGATCCATTTCTCATCCTTCAATTTGCTCTGTTTCTTTTAACTGCGCGAATAAGATTAAAATGTTATGCAATATGGACAGCCCGGTATTGAAGCTCCCGAGACTCATAGATGTGCAATTCGTTTAGTACCCTGTAAACAGGGCTTGCTAAACGAGAAAATCCATATCACTGGAACAACCCAATCCCTAATGAGGATAGTTTTCTTTATATCAATAATATTTGTTAATGTAACAATTAATTAATTGTTTAGTATATTATATTATTTAAAATCCATCATTAATTCTCAAGAGTCGTAGGCGAGCAAAACCAAAATGAATAACGACAAAACTTTGGTCTTCCGTGTTCCTGGTGCGGTCCAATTAATTGCTTCAGCCGTAAGGGTCCGAATCTCAAAGCATGAAACAAAGATATACACGTCTTACACACCCAGAAAGAACGCAGCCAGATGAACTTCCTGAGATGCAGTGCTGATAGATAGATATGATGGAGCAGAAATCAGAACTGAAGACAATTTTAGTATAAGACTGGAAACTAAAGATGTTAAATAGGTAATTTAATCTAGTTTAAAATAGATGTAAAATTATTTAATATTGTTACAGTTTGACTTATTAAATTGTATTGAAGATCCAATTATAAGTTAGGCTCATGAAACCATTAACTAACCCAAAACTAGGCTTAAGCCAGCTGGCAATTTACTATTGGTACTAGTTTGAACGGTAACATTTTTCACTTTTTTTTTAATTTTTTTAATTTTTTTAAATAATTATTTTAATTTTTAAAATTTTAAATTAAATCAATAAAAAAACTAAAAACCTATTTCAAGAGTTTTGGTTTGTACTGATTCAAAACCAATTTCAATTCTAAATACCTATTTTTTTAAGTTCAGCTCATAATTATTTATTAACCTAATAAAAGTAATTATGTGTTGATTTGCGGGGTAGTTTGTGTAGATTGTAGGTTTTAACAGGTTACTTTCAAGCCAACTTGACATGTTTAACATCTTTACCATCACATGGGAAAAGGTTAGATTCGCTTACATGACCCTTACCGAAGGTTGATGAATGATATTCGGATATGTTGCACGTTGTGGAAGGCAACATATAAGATTAAAAAAACTAATTTAAAAGTCACAAAATTTAAGGGTAAAAACTGTAATTTTATCTAATTAAATAACCCAAAAGTTTTTTCTTTTATTTGGTTCTCCCCTATACACAAACAAGAATAAATTTCTCATTCGTTTCCTTCCTTTCCGTCCTTCAACCTCAATCCAAACAAGGGGAAAGTGTAAGGGATGTTTGCGTCATTTCGTAACGACAGTTAATCAGTCATCTAAGTGTAGGCTCTTTTTTGTGGCGCTGGATAGGGACGATTACCGAGTGTAGAGGCCTTTTGGTCGCGCTTTGTTGAGCCGATGAGGCGGAATAAGTAACTCTTAGACCGTAATGGCTGCAACATGAAATTCATCACAATCATATTCACGGAAATTCAAAGATAGCGTAATTATTCCAGGACGATTGAGAAGACAATGCAATCAAGTGAAGCAATCACCTCTTATAAGCCTAGAGCTTAACAGTAAAACTTCTCGAGAACACTGGCGATGAAAGGGTGAGGGAGCTGGGCGCCCTCCATATCCTCCAGAACACGGGCGTTTGGATGCAGAACCCCCACCGCATTGTAAGATCCTTCCCTCTCTGCACAGAGGGAGCTCGTTGAGGCAGTCAAGTTGAAGGAATCTTTGGAAATGAAAATAAGGTAAAAGTAAAAAAGAAAAAAGAAAAAAAATCTCCGGATATGATATTGATTTTACAAAAAAGCGCCTGCAAAATTGAAATTCCATACAACATCAAGAAATAAAGAAGAAGAAGAAGAAATGCAGAAGACAGATCGAGCACAGATCCGCCTAAGCGGCGGGAAGCAGGTGAAGATTAATTAGGTGAGGGCTCAGATCGGAGATGGTATTCTCAGGCAAAAGGGAGCGGGATATAGACGGAGGAACCCCGCCATGGCTGCAGCTCGGCCCCCGGAGCTGCCACGCCAAGATACGGACGGTTCTCTGAGATTTGCCTGATGTTGTCGTTCTCATCATCATCACAGCCCCTTCATCAAAACCGACAAGTGTTTTCTCGCCTCTCAGGTTCCCGATTCCCGAGCCGGGGGAGCTCAGCTCTTGATCAAGAGAGGCCGACATGATGTTTCTTTGAAATGGCCATGCTTTGCTCAATGAATAACCATAGACAGACAGACAGAAAAACAGAGATCACAGGCTCCACGATCGATCGGAGAGGGGGCTGCGGCGGCCGGAATCGAGGCCGGAGCACCATCTCCGATGGCAAAGCTGCGTCGAACTCTGGTTGAAGCCAAAAGCAGCATTTTTTTTAAGTGAAAGGCACAGATCAGAAGTTGCAGGCTGCGACAATCCCCCAAACCCTGCAAACTTCATTAGTTTATGGGGGGGTGGGGGGCAGGGGGCAGCTCGTTGGCTTTTTTACTGTTGTGCCCTCATTTGCTGGCACATTGAAGAGAACGAGCGAGGGCATTTTCGTCAGGGAAAGATGCGGCATTAATGGCTGCTTGGATTGTCTCCTTCTTTGGCTAGATTCTCTCTTTATTTTTTTTTCTTCCAATTTCATGCAAGATTATGGATTATTATTAACAGTGTGACATAAACAATCAAATTTTCCTCATGATATTTTTCATATTATTTACGTTTGGGCTATTTTAATTATAAATTCATAATTATTGTATCAATATAGTATCTAAAATAATTTGAAAACTAAATTAGTAATTGATTATAAATTGGTAGACTATTTTGGACAAAATTTTGTTCTTATTTAAGAAACTCTTATGTGATCCCATTTTTCCAGTGAAATATATGATCCTATTTCATTATGGGTTAAAAGAAAACATTTAGGATGAATATGGAAAATTAAAGGTGAAATTCTAAAAAAAAATTACAGAAAGAATAAAATAATATATTCTAAGAGACTAGAGATATTCATTAAATAAAATTTTAGATAGGACGCGTAAAATATGTACAAACCTATGCAAAGTAATTGGAATGATTTGGTGTATGGTACATCCAATAATTAAATTAATATGAGTTTATTAGAATAATTTGATATGTATATTAAATAAGGTTTTAAATTTACATGTTATAAAGTGAGATAATTTATTTATTAAAAGTTTTTATTTTAAAAAAATTATCTGAAAAACATAATATTGGCATGCTTTTACTTAAATATACACTATCTTTGATATTAATATAAATAGATATTATGTTTATTTTTTCACAAAATATCATGAGTAATAATAAAGTTCAATTTTTTTCTTTAACCACCATATGGTGGCAGCTTACAAAAAAAATAGTATCATGTATGAAAAATATGTCAAATTATCATCATTACATTGATAGTAGATGGAAAATATTAACGCAATTAATCCTCATACAATTTTGTAAATAAATTATTAAACATTTGTGTATAAATAATATAATATTAAACAGCATGCATATTTTACCGTTAAAAATTTCCGTATCGGAAATCTAGCTCTACTATCAATCTCTCTCTCTCTTTTTTTATATCGGTGGTATCCGGTACCGTAACAATTGACTAATATACCAGACGATGTATTGTATAATTTAGAACTTACTAATTAAACCCAGATACCAATTTTTAAAAATTTGAATACTAAATCTAACTTATTATATGTTACTCTTTTTCAACTAACTGTGGCTATAGAGGGTCTCTACTATCAATCTCTCATGCATGTCATAGGTGTAATATAATTTGCAAAAAGTTTTCAATTACGTAATATCGGGTCTGTCTGGAGTTATCCTAATGACATTCCACCCACCGATAATCGCGCTTCAGAAAATAGGCAAAAATATGGGCATTCCCCACTAGAATCTCGTGTAAGTCTCAATTGGTCTACTAAAATTTTTACACTCGTGATTTTTATTCTATTTTACAAAAAAAATAAAAATATATTTTAGCCAACGGTCAAAAACCGAGTTCGGATACGGTTTGGCAGTTATTCCTACCAACGCAATTTTACCCGTGCCAAAATATTTCTTCGTCATTCAGTTTATTCAATTGGATTTAAGGGGATATCTAAAGTTTAAATTAAATAAATACATTTCGATTAATTTTGTTCAAATATTTGGTGTATTTAGATATAAAAAATTATCTGTTCATAATATAAAGTTTCACAAATATACGTGAAATGATCATAAAATATATTATAATTAAATACTTTAAAACCTTATCTAATCATCTATAAAAGTTTTAATTTATGTATTACAATAAACTCTAAGGCGACACACCATCTTCAATCTTGCATGAATTTCCAATTTTATCACAACTGTTTTCTATCTTGCTAAATGAGCAAAAATTTTACTACTGAAGAGAAAAGTTTAGTATAATAATACTGTTTTCGTTTTAACAACCAAAATATTATAAATTTAATTTTTATCGTAAAATTTTTCATATTTCTTATATTCTTTATTTTTCTTATCTTATTTTAGACTAATTTTAGACTAATGACTCTTTTATATAATGAAAAAAAAATCTCCCTTATTTTTTTCACTCTACGCCTACTATCTTCAAGATTTCCGTTAAAAATAAGAATGGTGCTCCGAGGGCAATTTTGAAGGTCGAAAACGACAGTTCCTCCTCATCCTCCTCCTACAAGTTCGAAGTGAATGTGTCCCTCAAGATTGGGCGCTCGATAAAGATCCCATAGACAGAGGGGAAACGGATCAAAATGGGATAATGAAATAGACATAAATAATGGAATTCAACTAGATCCTCTTAGAAAAAAACAATGATTTGGGTCATTAACAAGTAAATGGCCTCAAAGTCGATTACTCACTCCAGGCTGGAGAATGATACCCGCATGTGTCAAAGTTGGTCTTGCTATAGATGGCGATGGCGATGATAAAAGCAAAGGAGATTGAGAGCATGTTGGAAAAAATGACATTTGATATAAATGAGAACCTACTCTTTCTTACATAGAAATAGGCGTAAGTATATATAAATTAAGGTACATTAGAAGCCGATAGGAGTGAATCACATGAAACCGACACAAGGGATGTGAGAAAACCTAATTTCACATTGATGGTAGAAGCAAAACTTTTAAAAAAATTATATGTAGTAAGTTGCCCTTAGTGACTAATGGGCATACAGGTATATTATGGGATACACATCCACCTTGCATCCTTGCTAAGGGGGTGCAATTGGAGATCCTGACACATGAACTCATGTGCATGGGTGATTTGCTTCTCAGAAAGTGGAGGTGGATGCCTACATTGTTCTTTTTAGCAATGATACCTTTAGTTCATCTACTTATTATATCATATGAGACAAATTTTAGCACTCTCAAGAGATGTTAGAAATTATCTTGAGAACGGTGACCGTCACATGACTCGACTATCATTTCTGCACGATCCTTCTCTGTGGTTTTGTTTCCATTTTAAAGTCTCGGTCTCATAATTTTTCTTCCTTAAGTTAGCTTTCTATCATTGCCAAACTGAGAAGGATTAGAGGGCGTTGATGGGGACGAGAAAAGAGAGATGAAGCTGGTCGGACATGGAGACGGGCCGGCCCAACGGGCTTCGAGACCTTGATGGTGGTGAAGGTTAGGGTCATGCATATAGACACATGGATCACGGCGAGGGGGATTGGGAGTGACCAGTCGTAGAGCTTATTGTCGATTATGTGCTTATCAGTCGATGATACAGAAGGAGAAGAAGATACTAATTGTGGTGCAGGTGTAGGACAACAACTTCATCTTCTTCAACACACCCTTGAGGGTATAGTGTTGCCCTCTCCCATTCTTACTAGCCGGTTGTGGAGATCACTTTTAGGTCCAGTTTTTAAGTACATTTTTGTGCTGAAACTAGAACCAGAACCAGAACTGGAACCCATCAGTTCTTAATTTTCCTACCCGAATTGTATTAAATCATACCCAGAGCCTTCCCATTGATTCCGGGTCTACTCGGTTCCCACCGTGCTAGACGAAAGTGATATTTCATTGCAGAACAAGGGCTGTGTAGAGCTTTTGAATCCAACTTGACGGCGTCTACTGCCGTTGCCCACTTTTTCAACGGAAACATTACAAATGATAGAGTTCTAGAAAATACAAACATTGATGATTGCCCCTTAAAAAAATTACTTCTTGATAAAATCTATAATTCACGTAAAATTTAAGGTTAAATAGATATAAACCTCTTTTTTTTTGGGGTAGTAAATAGATATTTAATAATTTATATTAGAGTTTATAAGCAAATATCATCCTTCGGTACCCGCACCGGTGCCAGTAGCGCCAGCGCCGACCCCACGCTCTCCGCTCCCTCCCGCCGTCTGTCTCTCTCCTCTCAGTGGAATGGTAGCGGCTGCAAACGCAACATAGACGGCGGCCCAGTGCGCTACAAAACTCAGAACCCCGAAGCCGCAGCTCCTAAAACCCTAATTCACCGCCATGGCCGATCCCTCTGGAGCCCCCGATCGAGCCGACTTCCTCAAGTCCCAGACGCTCCAATCTCTGACCCCAACCCTCCAGTCATCCGTCTCCGACCTCTCCGCCTCCTCCCGCACACTCCCTTTCGACCGCGACTTCCACTTCTACCACAACTTCGACGAGTTCAAGGGCCCGCTCCGCGAAATCGCCAACACCTCTCAGCTCCTCCTCCACTCGATCGGCTCCACAGCCTTCCCCTCGGGAGCCAGGGCCTCTGCCGCTCCACCTGGTGAGCTCGACGATGTCAGCGCGTATGACTGGCTCGTGAATATCAATGACGAGGCCCTTGAGAGGTTTGACGCCTCCGTCGATGAGTTCCAAAGCCTGAGGAGAATGGAGGAAGAAAGCGGTAAGCGCGTTATGGATCCAGGGGACGGGTTCCAGCTCGTGCTTGGGAAGAAAAAGAACAGCGGTTCGGTGAGGAGCAACTCAGGGACCATCCCTGGCGGCGATCGATCGAACGTGAAGGTGGTAGCTTTGAGGGACAAGAAGGTCAGTGGGGCTGTGAAACCTAAGGTGCCGTTCCATATACCGACGATAAAGAGGCCGCAGGACGAGTACAACATCTTGGTGAATAATTCAAACCAGCCATTTCAGCATGTGTGGCTGCAGAAGAGCGAGGATGGCGAAAGGTTTATTCACCCACTGGTCAGTCTCCCTTTCTCTTGAATTTCTTTAATATCATTTTCTATAGAATTATGGGCCTTCTCTCCGTTTGGTTGATTTCATCTCCTCGGTTAGAAATGTGTGAAAGAAGTAAATTCTTTAATTCTCTTCTCAAAGAAAGAACTAAATTGCAGTTCTCATGAACTCCCTTGGTGGGACTCGTTTCTTGCTTCCTCCATTTTGCTAAAGCCACATTTGTTTGTCTTAGGCTTGAACTCATCGTCAAAATCGTCTTTCTTTTTAGTTTATTAGTGAAACTGGTATTCAATTTTTTTTCTCACCCTCTGCGTTTTTACACTTAATCACAGGAGAAGCTCTCTGTGTCTGACTTTATTGATAAAGATATAAGCAACATCAACCCTGAGAAGCCACTTGCCCTGGAGGATACTCCATTTAAGATCGTCAGTGATGTCAAGGATCTGAAAGCTCTGGTGGCGAAATTACGTGCAGTTAATGAATTTGCAGTAAGTAGCCTGATAAAGTTTACTTATTGATATTTACCGATTTCAAAGTCACAATCTTGCAAAGCGCTGACATGAACTAGGCATAAGATCTTTGCTTTCAACTAGGTTCTCAAACAGGACTGGAAGCTTACCAGGATTCAACCTCGTACATTTTACTGTTGGTTTTGCTATTTCTGTACCTGCCAATGTCACCAACTATGGTGTTCCATTGTGAACACATCATCTTTTATTTATTAACAGAAAGAGAAGGGAGAATGAGGCTCACACAATGTTTAGTTGTTGATGTGTCTCTAAAATTTTATTAACTGCTGCATTTAACGTGGAATTGATAAGCAGCTACTGTAAAGCCTGCAAGTGTACGTAAGGACACTATTTTGTTTGTGATCTGAGCCTCCTTTTGCATGCACAATTTGGTGCCACCCTTCCATCTTCAGTCTTTTCTGAATGCAGGTTGACTTGGAACATAATCAGTATCGATCTTTTCAAGGGCTGACTTGCTTGATCCAAATCTCTACCAGAAGTGAGGACTTTGTTGTGGATGCTTTAAAGCTTAGGATTCACATTGGGCCATATTTGAGGGAGGTTTTCAAGGATCCTACTAAGAAAAAGGTTGATATCTGCCTCTTGGTCATTTATTTCTTTTAGAAAAGTTGCTTGTCTGTTTAATAATATATATAGTCAATTAGATCATGCATGGAGCAGATCGGGATATTGTATGGCTTCAGCGGGACTTTGGGATATATGTCTGCAACATGTTTGATACTGGACAGGTATTATGTCTCCTCTGCAGATTCTGATTTTCTGCCTCTTAAGCATATCCAATTTGTTGTCCTGGATGCTGAAAATTGCATTCAAACAAAAAGCCTATTTTATGTCCTTGATCAAGTGACAGTATATCAGCTTCTATATATTTTCAGTGAATTTTGTATCTGTGAAGTATTGTACAATGTTCAATCATAGTTTGCTTGTGGATATGGGCCTGAATGGTATATTGATTAGGTATAAGTTATCTACTTTGGTCTTGATCATGCTGGAAAAGAAATAATCTCCTATTCCCCATCTCTGCAAGTTCTTACTTTGTTTTAGTAAGAAAATTTTCCTGTGGGTAGGAGAAGGTGATCATAAGCTACATGCTGCTTTTTCCTGTCTCCTTTTTATGCATTCACTCTCTCAATTGCATAGTATTTCTTGATCTACAGGCATCCAGGGTGCTGAAACTGGAGAGAAATAGTTTGGAATTTCTTCTCCATCATTTTTGTGAAGTCACTGCAAACAAAGAGTGAGATTATATTAGCACAATTTCATTTCCTCTTATTTATTTGCTTATTTATTTTGGGAGGCTTACAACCATTAGAAAAATCATGAGAGAGGCTGTTCTAACTGTTGCAGGTACCAGAATGCGGATTGGAGATTACGTCCTCTTCCTGAGGAGATGCTGAGGTAATGTGGATCAGGATGCGTGACACTGTTTTTTTTTAACATTCTACTCTGCTATAGGTTTCAGTTGCTTGCTTCTGCTCTATGTATCTTATAGTTTTGTGTAAGACGTCTCTATGGTTTCAGAGTAATCAAAGAAACAAAATTTCATGTTAGATAGGCATAGTGATTTATACATTATAGTTTCAGTAGTTCAACGAGGAAATACTTGAGAGATAATACCTTCGACACAAAGATTCTGTTGAATCTTCTTTTTTCTTTTAAACTTAAAAGATCTGATATTGATCTAAGCTTTGAACTTATGGCACTTTGAATCTGAAGTTTGACGCTTAGTTTGCTATGATCTAACTAGTTTAATCGCCCTCTGTAGGTATGCAAGAGAGGATACACACTATCTCTTGTACATTTATGATCTGATGAGACTTGAGCTGTTCAAAATCTCTGAAAACTCAGATGCCACTCTGGTTGAGGTAAACAGCTGACTGCCCTTAATGACTATTCAAATGCTCTTTTGAAGCTAAACAGCTCACTACCTTTCATGAATCTGTCTATAGTGTAGTATCTTTGTGGTTTTGGCTAGTAATAAAGCATGAATTGACTTTAGAAGGATGCATTCTCTAAATATATAGAGGCAGCGCTACTTAAAACTCGATAATTAACCTTGCTTCTGTATCAAATGCATTTCTCCATAATTACCTTTCAGAATTTGCAGCCTGGTTCTGTATTATCTACAATTTCCAATGCTTTAGTATTTATAGCTTCTTCCACCTTCTAGGTAATAGGTCTCTAGTAGCAAGACTTATGTAGACTTTCCCTGCCTTCCATTGAGTAATAAGATAATATAGAACTTTTGTAATGTAATATTGACATTGTGGCTGCCCCTGAGTGGTATGCTGAATCTAAAGAATTGACTGCTGCATAGATCCCTGATCAAATAATTTCATGGATCTTTTACATGAGCCACTCCGATTTGAGTGATAAATTTAAGATAGAAAAAGTTGTTTATGATGACCATGTTTCCCCTTCTTATGTTCACAAGGTTATTCAAGAGTGTATTTGTCAACAAAGTTTACTTCAAAGAAAGTTCAGTTATCAACATTTTTTTTGTGAAGAAAAGTTGTATGAAAAATTGTTCATGAATTTAATCTAGACAACCTAAGATGTCAAGACATTTATGGTGGAGTTGAATGCAATTTATTAGTCTGAGCCAATTTTCATTCTATTGGTTTAATTTGTTAATGAGAGCTTCACTTTACTTGGCAGGTCTACAAACGCAGCGCTGATATATGCATGCAGCTGTATGAGAAGGAGCTTCTGAAAAAAAGTTCATACCTTCATATTTATGGGTTTGTTGCTATATATCCCTGATTGAGATTTCCTGGAAACATCTGTTCATTAATTACTCTGGATATGGTCATTGTAAATGTCATATGGCCTTATGTCCCTAATATCATTTCCCCTTTTTCTGTTGTTAGTATTTCTCTTACCTGTATATAAGTAATAATTTCTGTTACTGCTGATTCAGGTTGCAGGAAGCAGGCTTCAATGCGCAGCAGCTTGCTGTTGTTGCTGTATGTTGATGTCTTTACTTTCCTCTCAATCACACTTCCTTGCTGTAAATGTGCATAAAAAAGTGTAAAATGTAAATGTTTGCATCAGCTTAGTTTTCAGTCTCATTTCTTCTTGTGGCTTATTTTATGTGTTATATTTGTAGGGGCTTTGTGAATGGCGAGATGTTGTTGCTCGTGGTGAGGATGAAAGCACTGGTTATATCTTGCCTAATAAAACTCTTCTCGAAATTGGTAGGCGAAGCTTAAAAAATCGTTTTTTCCAATAATACTCTCTTCATTTTATCATGTTGTGAACGCCTTGTACTAACCACTTCTGCAAATTTTTATGGAAAAGCCAAGCACATGCCTGTCACTACTGGGAAGTTACACAGGATAATCAAATCAAGGCATCCTTACATTGAGCGGAATCTCGCTTCAGTGGTCAATATAGTTCGGCATTCTATGCAGAATGCATCTGCTTTTGAAAGTGCAGTAGAACAGCTCAAGCAAGCTCGGATAGAGACAATTGTGAGTCACTTATTCGTTATTCAATTTTCTTGATATACCTTTTTATGATTATTTAACAAAAACTTATTATTATTATCCAGGATTCCCTCCTCATCCAAATTCGTGGCAGGTTTTTATCCAACCCTGATCTTACCCTCCTGCTTATTTGTCAGGCTCCAGAAGACACTCAACCTGCTAATGAAGGAGCAGAATCTGCTCATTCTGATGCTTCCCCGAAATTAGCTATGGCAACTGCTGAGATTACACCACATGCCCCATCTATTGAGGACTCTATGGATCTTGAATCTATCAATGCTACAACTGCAATTGCCAAGCATCTGATCAACAATGAGGAAATAAAGAATCTACCTAGTAGTTCCATTTCAGTTGCTGTCACTGAAGACCTCAAGGATGCAGCCCAGAGCAGAAAGGTTGATCCCAATATGAGGATTCCAAGTTCTGCGACTTACGTATGTCAGCTGATTCTTTCCAAAAATTTGACTTGTCTTTCTTCCTATCTTTTGACACTCCCTGAGACTAATTGTGTGTTCTTCAGAATGCTAGTGTGACCATCCAGGTCCTGAAGAAGCCTACCTGTGCCTTTGGGGCAATGCTTGGAAGCTTGGGCCCCAAGAGAAAATTTAACACTGAGACGAAGGTTGGTTGCTTTCTTTGAGATATGGACTACACTTTTGTTCATCTGCGGGGATCCGGGGATTGCAAATCTGCACTGTGGATAAGTTGAGCCGTCCAATATGATGTCTTGCAGGATGAGGAGGAGAAGAGGCTGGAGCAGATCCGAAACTCAGTGAGCAATCCATTCCACTCCTTTTCAGGGAAGACCAACGAGCCAATCATAGAAAAAGATCGCCGGGAAGAGCCTGCTGGGACCTCAGAAACACATCATCCCCAAGAAACCATCCCAGAAACTTCCACCATGCAAACAAACACCTCGAATGCTGTTGATGTAATAATCCTTGAAGATGATTCTGATGATGAGGGGACCCAAGTGAAGAAGACCGTGGAGACGGCCAAAGAGTTGGAAGACACAGTTTCCATGAGCCCTGGCATGGAATCTGATGGTGAGGAGGAGCCCATATCCCTCTCTGAGCTATCCTCAAGCTTCCAGAAGTGCCTGGACTCGATTGACCAAGATGGGAAGAATAGCTCCAAGGTTGAGGAAGGTTTTCCTAACACCATACAGGTAAAGCCATTCGATTATGAGGCTGCCAGAAGACAGGTGAGGTTCGAAGATGAGGATGGAAAAGGCAAGCCGGGGACGGATGGAGATGGGGACGATAGTCTGAAGCTCTTCAAGGGTTCCAGTGGGGCGAAGAATAGATCGACCAAAGTTCAAGGCCAAGGGGGCGATGTGGCCGATGAATTCAGGCAAGGGAGACGGCGGCTAGCGTTTCCTACTTCGGGTAATCGAAGTGCAACTTTTCACTGACTGATACTGTAGCGGGAATCCGCTATTCTTTTGTGCATGGAAATAGACCCTCTAAAATCAAAGTACTGGAAAACTAAAAAAGAAAAAAAATGATGAAATTTGTCTCCCCCGTTTGGGGTAAAACCGGAACTCATTGATCCGGTATGCTGTGAATGCCATCCCTTGGGTTTACCATCAGCAAGGAATCTAGAATCGTTGACCCGTCTAGATGAAAGTATGGACTCGAAGTAACTGAATCTGATGATCCGTCTGGATGAAAAGTGGAGACGGGATAGGTTAGGAAGAGATCCAATTAAATATTTGATATGGTTGACTTGTTGAATAATGATTAATCAAATTGAATTGATTTTCTTATGATTATAAATAGGCATGACAATTTTTGATAAGACATGATATGGAGTGAAATGGGCTTTAGTTAAAAATAAGTATGTTTGGTATTTAAATAAATTTATGTGATTATTTTTTATTATATATAAAATTTATAAATTTATAATAAAATAATAGAATGGGTAGTGGATAAAAAGTTTTTCAATAAGAATTGAATACATAATTTCTTAGTTGTTACATCGATGACGATATTATTATATGAAATTTTTTTTTATATAATTAGTTTAAATAAACATATTGAGACGAGTTGAATTTGTTACATTCATTTGGATAATAATACGTTTAATTGTTTAAAAAATTTAAAAATCCGAAAAGATCATAGCAAAACTATATAAACTAACGATTTTGGGTGACTTTAGAAATTTTAAAAAATGAAGTGTTTTACACATTAAATATTGGTAATGTTAATTTCAAATCGGATCAAATAATTATTAAGTGGCTAAATTATATATATATATATCATAAGTGAAAAAATTGACCTATTAGTCAAACTGTAAGAACGATCGAATTCCAACCGGGTGCTTCAAGTGGCCAAGAGAACATACACAGTGTAAATATCCCCTTTATTCATTAAAAGAACAGTTGTAAGTATCACCTCAGTCCTGAAAGGTTCCAAATTAATTCATCCGGCACCGGAAAAACTATCCTTCATTCGTCGTTTTCCGATCCCAAACCGCGGCGTCGGAAAGCAGGCCTGAGGATTCCGATTTCTTGCCGGAGAGAGAGAGAGAGAGGAAGTAGATTCGGAGGGAGGCCGATTGAATCCGTTACAATGGCGACGGCGATCGACGGAGCGGGAGGCGGAGGGACGCTGTCCGAGCTCTACCAGAACGCGAAGAGAGTCCTGCTTAGGACCAGGGACGGGATCGAGCGGCTTGAGAGGCTGGAGAGCTCCACTTCAACCGGCGGATTGGACTCCCCGGAGCTGTCGAGCTCGGTCAAGAAAGATATTCATCAGATCCAGTCACTGTGCGTCGAGATGGACCGCCTGTGGCGCTCCATCGCCGCCAAATCCCAGCGCGATCTCTGGAAGAGGTATCTCCTTCATTCATATGGATGGTTAGTAGTGTCACATCCACGTAGTAGAGTCGTGATTTGATTTCTCTGTCATCGCCGGGAAGCACTTCCATAAGTTAAGCTTATTATCAATTCGTGGTGTAGCTGGCGATTTTGGATGTGATCATAAGAAAAGCTTCAACTAGAGGTCCCGTGAGCTTGAAATTTCCAACATGCATTTACTTTGATGTTTACTCTTATCTTTCGTTTAGCAGTCCTGTTAATATATTCGTTACTGTGTTATAGGAATTTTGTCCAGTTATACGGTCTAAGTCAGGAATTGATCACTTGTGATTTAGGTTCAATACGGTCCTATTGAGCCTATAGCTCAACGCAAGTTAAATCTTTACGGTTTAAAATCATGATTCACATGGTACATTCAATGCTAGGAAATATTAGTGTGGAATTCAGCTTATTATCCTCCCGCACAAAACTTTGGATTGGGATCTGTTAGCTTGAAATTGCCTCTGTTACAGATCCATTGGTTTTCTTCCTGGTGCGCCTCATTTTCTATTCACTTGCTGGATAAAGCAGTTGAGCAGAAAACTGAAAACCAGCTAAATAAATACAACAAATAAAAGTTTCAATTATGCGAGAGATAGAGGATTTAGTTTTGGTAATCTGCACAATCAGTCAATAATCTGCTATTAACATTTCTTATGAAAGGGAGATAATTAACATGACACCTGTTGAAATTACTAACATGTCTAAAGAAGTGTAATTGTCATTGCTTTGGTTAATTGCTTGCAGTTAACACTGTGAGGTGTATGTTAGACTGACAAGAAGTTTTAGATTTTCAAATACACAAATTCAGCATGGCCTCTGTGTCATTTTAAGGTTAATGACCTTATTTTATCTTGTAAAAATGTGTTATCCCTACGCATATTGGTGTGAAGGCATTAAGAGACTCTTGTGGCCCAACCCTGGACACTGTAAGGTCTTTTTTTAGACCTGCTCCCATTTCGAGTCAAGAGATATATAAATAGACACATCCCATTGCATTGATCGGGGACATTTGCAGTGACTGAGGGCGTTGAAGACCAACAAGTGAGTTATTTATCAGCGAAGTGTTCTTACGGCTAGATCCAGTCTCCTGGTCCCTGTGGAAAGGAAAAATAATTTTACGTTCTTCCCTTCAGGAAGGGAGGATTAGGAAAATCCTACTGATTGCAGCTTTCTCCAGACCTCCACGAAAGGCACAATTCTGTCATTTTAATTGGCTTCAAGTGGACAATCCGTTTCTTAAATCTTGCTTGTTTAGTTTAACAAGCGTTTCACACCTTAAATGTGCTGTGGTACTCAATAGTCATTTAATTCACGTTCTTCTCCTTGTTTCTTTAGTATATTCAGTGAATCCTGTACCTGCCTTGTTCCTTGGACTATATGCTAGTGATATTCAAGCTCTAAATCTAGGAAACCTTAGCCAGGGTTTCTTTGGTGAATCCGTATAGAATTTACATTAACTAGTTTTCAGGAATTTTTTGGCTTAGGCCAAGGTATTGTGCATGCCTAAAGACAATTGACTTTGGGATATATAAGGATATGCAGGAGTTACAGTATATATGATGTTTAGCAATAAGAAAATAAATCATCCACTTAGAGAATATTAATAGAAAAAAGGAATAATATTTAATTTGTATAACATTATGAATAAAAATATATTTATATATATGGAAGGAGTGCTTTAGGGCTCATTGCCTCTTTTTAAAAATTCATCTCTGTTCATATCATACAGTGGTGCTTATTTTGATTTGTTGACATTTTGCTTCTAACTTTTCTGCAATTGTTGCACAGAAAGGTGGAACAGGTAGCTGAAGAGGCAGAATCTTTAAAGGAAAGTCTGGATAGATACATGTTACGGAATCAAAAGAGAATGATTGAAGCTAAAGAGAGGGCAGAGCTGCTGGGAAGAGCTGTATGTTGCCCTCTGTTTGAAAAATAAGCATAGCCTTGTGGTTTCATTGTTCAACTCTAGTTCTTAATTTAAACAAACTGAACTTTTGATCCATATTCTAGAATGGGGAAAATGCTCATGTTTTGAGGATTTTCGATGAAGAAGCTCAGGCAGTGCAGTCTGCTCGTAACTCGTCCAGGATGCTTGAAGAGTCTCTTCAAACTGGAGTAGCTATCCTGTCAAAATATTCTGAGCAAAGAGAGCGTCTCAAGGTACACTCCAACTGTTACTTAGCATCTTTCCACAAGATCCTGATTTAACATTCCAAGTAATCTAGATAATAAGGGATGCTAGTCAAATATCTTATCCACCTTTTTTGAAATCTCAGTCCCTTAAGCCTGCCAATCAGTGAAGAGAACAATGAAAAATTAGATTAACACGCAGACATATGTAAGCTCATTCTCATTCATTATGTTGTTGAGGAGATGTTTTGAGAAAGAAGGGAATCCATCTAGATGCAATTCGGGATCATCATCCTCATCAGAAGAGGTATTGATGGTTCCTTTACAAACTCTATGAGAGAGAGCTAATTGTAATATATGGTTATGAGTGCAGCCATGAAATGATTTTTCTAAGGAAAAGTTCGGATTTGGACCTCAACCTTTTTGTTCTTCATTGTGGTAGTTCACGGTGTTAATTGGTAAAGAAGCTATTTTGAGTTTCTAGTGCCGGATAAGGGAAAAAGCGATCAGTGATGCATGGTCATTTGACTCCTGCTGTGCCTCATCCCCCCACAAATATGAGGTTGTGATACTGGTGTAAGGGATCAGAAATAGTTCAGATTAACGCTTGGTTGAACTTTCTGTGGAGAAACTTGTCTGTAAAGATTGCTAATTTAGGTACTAGTTTTGGCTGAGAAAGGCACATGATACGCACGGCATTTGTATCTGTGCCATGACTGATGAGGCCTTCATTTCATGTGTTGATTCAGAAAGTGCAACGAAAGGCACTGGACATCCTCAACACAGTGGGCCTCTCCAACTCGGTGCTGAAGCTCATAGAGAGGCGACACCGAGTCGACATATGGATCAAGTACGTGGGCATGGTCGTGACACTCATCATAGTGATTGCCTTTTGGAGGTGGACGAGATGAGTAAGTCGTTGCATTGAACTTATCATTCTCCTCTATTCGAATATGTTCACATCCCCCAGAGTGTACTGTTTCCCAGTTAGCCGCTTGAACTGTCTTCCAAGACGTACATAAGCGGCTTTAATGATTCAAACGAAAATGACTTCCATAGAGATGCCAGGTGATTCTCACCAGGCGACCAATATAGAAGCTTATTGAAATCCTCTCATCATTTGTCGAGTTGAGGTAAAATGTCTTGTAATCAATTGGTTTAGTCTTTCGCACCACCCCCACCGTATGACAGCGTAAAAGCTTTGTTTTTGGCTAGTGGAAGTTTTTGAAAGGTTACCGTGTATGGAGCAGTGTTCAATCTGACCGAATAGAGCTCTACTTGTGCTACGTTTGCGACTCGGCAACCCTGACAAAAAGATGAGGAAAATGCAATGCCTTCCGCTCGGCAGGGTGAAAAGTTCGAACAAGTTCTTCAACTACTGCTTCAGATTTGCCTCCCCGAATAAACTCTGGAGACCGGAGGTCTGGTGCGGAATTCAATAACGTAAAAAACAATCACTTCAACAAATTATGTAGGCAAAATAAAATTATTCAGCTCTTTCTCCTTAGCCCAGTCGAGGTCCCATTTACAACCAGAAAAAAGTTTACATTTATTTTTTATGATTTAATAATTATAAGGCTGCGATACCCATGAAAATTTTTATCAATTCATCAAACATGAAAACCATAGTTACCGAAAGGAACGTGACTGTGCTTTTACTGTTCATTAAAAGGAGGTGACTGAAAAGATGATAGAAACAAGCCTCAAGATTTGTAATAATCCTAACATTCTCATTCAAAATGGATACCTTATACAGCAACTGCCGGTGTTCTCCATGTGTCCAACTTCAAAAGATTCATTCGTATTAACGCCCCGTTGGATTGAGCACTTGCCAATGGATTAGGATCGACTGCTGGTCCTACTGATGATGGAGCAACTACCAGGATTAGAGAAGATTGAGGTTCATCCACGCATTGAACTGAATTGCATGTTAAAACAAACTGCAGATTTCACCATTGACAATAACATTTAAAACTGAAACTTTACCTGCCAAGACCATCCAGCGTTTGAACCAGGAGTTAGTAAATCAACTAGACTTTCTAGATGTAACCTGAAAGATTAAAAGCCTAAAATTCATTCTCACTGGGTATGTAATCTGAAACAATTAATCCTTGGGAAAAAGAAAGAGAACGGAGCAGAAAACATTCATAGGCAAATGCCCTGAAGAGGAAGTCGTGAGATCATAAAACTAAACAAGAGAACAGAAAAGAAAAGAAAACTTGCCTCCATCAGCAATGGATTAGCATGTTCTTCCCACTCAGTAGCCCATCTAACTGAGGCTCCTGCACCTTTCCTAAGTGAATTCAGTTCATCGCAATTGCTTGGAAAACCCTTGAATAGCATCTGATGAGACATTGCCCAACAAAACACAATTCACACATGACATGTCAGATTGACCAGGCATAAAAGGCAAAAGACGAGTTCTCTCCATAAAAAAGCAGAGAATGAGTTTTTTAAATAGCATCTGATGTGACATCGACGAGTAAAGTGGCTTTCAATGCATACCAAAAGTTCATCAGCTAGATCTGAAGATGTTGAAAACAGGCGACCGTTTCTCCCCACTTCCACCAGTTCTTCAATACTTCAAGGGAACAAGTTATTTCCAAGGTGAAGAGTTCAATTTTGAAACCATAATATCAAAACTGATGTTCCACAAAGAGAGCTCACCAAGAGTATGAGACAGCACAGACAGGAAGTCCACAACCAAACATGTCCACAACCTAATACCACCACACAAATTAGCAAGCAGAAAAAAGGGCACTTTATCTATCAACTCATGTTGCCTCCTTGAATATACACTTTGATAGCATACCTTCATTGGCAGATCCAAGCCTGATGAGGAAGTATGCAAGCATACACCTAGATCTGCAGATCCTGTCAATCAAAGAATTCATCAGAGTTGCAATATTAACCAGAAGAATCAAGCCTCTTCAAGCAGCTATAAATTAAAGAGGTACCAAGAAGCAATGGGTAATCTTCAGCTGAGAGCCACATGGTACGAAATGCCACCCGTTTAAGGTTCAATGCCCTTATCTTTTTCTCATACTTCTCTTTTTCTGGCCCTTTGCCTGTTAAAATTGCACAAAATTCTCCATCAACTGATGCTAATTGTGTGCGTTCAGTTTGGGATATCAAGTCCAAAGCTTCCCCATTTCAGCTTAAAATATCCAAATTATATTTACATGGTTCAATGACCAGTCATCCATTTTTTATCAAATAAACATAATTGATTTGGTTCAGTTTAAATTTAACATCCTGAACCAAAAATTTTGGAAAAACCTATACATCTGGTCCATAATAAAAAATAACAATATAAATTGTGAATTCTAGCATAAGAATTCATTTTTATTGTTATTTTATTTAATCATTTTGTTCGGTTAACCATGACTAACCATTTCAATTAATTAACCAAACCTCTTCTCGAGCAAAAACCACATCATAAGTGAACCGGTTTGAACAGCAGTCATTTTTTTGCTTGATTTGGTTCAGTTAGATCATTTGGTTTGGAATTTTGGTTTTCTTTGCACAACCCCTAATGGATGCAACATTAGAAACGAAGCTAGTTTTACACACCCCTAAAAGCTGCAACATTAGAAAAAGGTAAATTGAAAGCATCAGAGACGAAAAATATTACCAGTAATTATGAAAAACAGATTAGGGTAAGGGTATTTCTTCCCATCATACATTTCCTTCCAGAAAACATCCACATCCGTAGAATCTTCTTCTCTTAAGATAGCTGCCACTCGCCTATCATACATCACCGCTGCTTCCAAGAGAATGCTAAAATCTTCATCTGGTGTCCTGCAACAAAGCACCCATTCTAACACTACCATTGGCAGTCATACAGATTATAAAGCCAATGATGGCTTGACAAAGCATGGTATTGACAAAGTGTAGCATTATGTCATCTACAAAGTCTCTCTCTCCCTCTCTCTCTCTCTGAAATTATATTAAACCTGTAAGACAAAGTACAATGTATCCAAACTGACTGAAGTGTCAATGATCCAATTATATCCCACTACTTGTAGTTTGAAGTAGATGAGACTGCTACCTCAATCTACAAATTTTACACTGTTCATTGCAGAAGGTACATATGAAGTGTTCACTAAAAGCATGAAAATAACAAGAGCATACCAGCTTGTACTGCTAACAATGAGAGCTGGTCTATTTTCCTTCAACAAAGTATTTGAGCCACTCAGAATGGTAAATGGAGTCTCATGGGCCCCCTCCTTTGATGTTCCTGCAAGAATTCATACTTATTATCAGGAGAATACTGGCTACAAAGATAGACTAAGTGAGGACCATTACTCTATTTCAACATTACCATAGCTGGCGAAGTCACGGCCATCATAAGGCAGGCTGAGACTTTTACTTAATCTGCAGAACAACTACAATATGATGGCCTCATATTAATTTTTGTTTGTTCTTTTCTTTCTTTTTTAATTTTTCTTATAAAGCAACTTGAAAGGCACCAATAAAAGGAGTGCTAGGAAATCACTTTACCTCATGTTTTTCCTCCACTGAAGCAGGATGAAAAAATTCCGGAGGTCGATCATAAAGAACTGATGCTCTATATTGGATAAAATAGTGAATAAAAACCAAACACGATTAGGACAACCCAGAAGACTTTAAACTGAATCAGTGACAGCTAAATCCAGAATCTCTTTGGAAGACATTGACAAATGAATCTCTTGAAATTTTCTATGATCCTCTTACCTAATTCCCCAGCTCTGCTCCAATTCCTGTTGCATCGCCCTTGTCACACAGAGGGAACCATCAGCCATCTTTCCGTAATGTTTCTCAAGCCTATAAATTTATCAGAGAGTAAAAAGCTTGCTGCTAGACATTCATAAATGGAAAAGCAAATAAAGCAATTAAGACAGACCAACGGTATGCCGCCACAAATGGATTATTACTTCCAAGGGACAACTTCAACAAAGTATATCCAAAATTATGCCAATCAACAACAAAAGCAGCTCTCCTGAACCAGCTAGCCCATCTTACTACAACCAACGTAGGAACAGAAGGTGGATTCTACAAGAATTAATAACGCAAAGATCAGTATTGTGTGTACCAACCAAAACTTTAGTAGCCCAACTTCTTGAGGTGCTAGGACAATGAGAGACTATCTCTTATGGTTATGCACATCACTGATACACATTCAAATATAATATAATTTCTCAGTGTTTCTTCTTTTGACAGCAAAAATCAAGCTCACCTGCACAATAAAAACATCTGGAGGCGGTATCTTAACACAGAGGAACCAGAGAAGGGTAACAAACTGGAATACTGGCTTAATTAAAAGCATCAGTGGCCTTGGAAGCAAATGCAGGGTTCTTGGCCAAGGTTTCTGGAAACAACAAAAAGAACAATCAAGTGGTTTCAAATGAAGAGAACTTCATACATTCTTAAAAATTATTTGGTGAGAGGTACCATCTCATGAATATGAATAGAGTTTTGCTCTAGCACAGCTTTGTGAGGCCTGGAGCCTGCCAAGAACATTAAAGACAACATATCAACAATTCCCCTACACTGCAAACTGTTTTGACCATCAATCAACGTACTTAACCAAAAACTAGACCAGAAATTGTTAAATGTAGCATCCGAAATCTTGAATATTTGTTTGTTTACATAAATGTTTCAAACATCTCTGTACATGAATGCTCATGTTCTATAGAACAATACATCCACAAGCTATCAATTTAACAAGCTAAGTTTGTTGGGAGAAAAGAAGGGCTACCTCCATATGCCACAACATCTACTTCCAAAATTGCCTGCATACAAGTGTAGACTCGTTATAGGATTTGGCAATTCACTCCTTGCCAACATATGGATAATCTTTTCTGTGTACTTAATTTAGGGAGGCCACAGGTACCTGACAAGCGAGGGAGAGAGCATGATACTGCATTCGAGGGCTTCGACCAAAATCACCCAAAACAACCACACAAGCCCTCCCTCTACTCCCCATCTTCCGTTCTTTATCAGTAGCCAGTCAGGTGCTTGGATTGGATTCTCACTCTGCTGTCAATGCTCTATATGCTTATGAGTAACACGAGCCTAAAGCTGAGCATAGCATCAAAAATTAATAGCCAACATGAGTTCAAATTTGTTTTGCTAGAAAGGACAGTGTGAACAATGATGCTTAAAAAAAATCATACAAAAAGTTGATACTAGTTTGAAATCAAGAGCTGATCAAGTCAGAAAAATTAAGCAGACACAGATAAACCTAAAGAAATAGAAATTAACCATGAAACAACCCAGAAGATGCAAGATATTTTAAACATAACTCATGAGTCATGAGAATTAAGAACTCTAGACTCTAAAGTCGAGAAATTAGTGCTCTGATTGGAAAATCATTGAACATGAAAATTTACAGCATTACTTATATGAATTTCAGCTCATAAAATAACCTGCAAGCACTGTCATCATTAAAGGTTGCATGACCCAAAAAACAAAAAAAGACTGAGCCAGTTAGAAGTAATAGATCATTAAAAACTTCCATGAGACTACACGTTTGATACGTGTTGAGAAATGTTATATAACACTTCCAAATATTCCCTCAGCAGTGAAACAAATTTTACCTTGTAGATTAAAGTAGCAGAATGAATCTTCCTCAGCCGAGTAAGAAAAGAAAATAAAAAAAGAAGTCTCTGTTATTAAGGTAACATTCTGTTCTCCTTTGCCAATGACCAAAAACCCTATAAAAACTTTAAAAAGCCTTACGTTGATTGCCTTTCCCAAGCAATGATGCAGGAAGGTGCTTAAACTGCCATATAACAGATTGTATCAGTAATTGAAACCATACAAATCACAAGAGGAGCCTACAGTTGAAAACTTCTACTCAAGGTAGTTAAAGGCGTAGCTTAAGAAGGCTACAGCGCCTTCAGTGATGCGGAGCCAGGGCGATGCACCTTATGCGCATCCCCAAAGGAGCACTCCTAATCCTACATTTTGACACCTAGGTTTTCCAAACGGAATTGTGGTGAATCGACTGAGGAATTGGACAGATAGGTTCCTTCGGCAACTGACACTTTCGTCAATGTTCCAGTGTCTATGTTGCCCTGCTGCACCTGCTGCTTCTTCCTAACAGGAGGGGAAGGAGAAGAGCATTTTCCAGCTTGAATCTCAACTGAAGACAGAAGCGCTTTCGACCAAAAGGTGAAGCAGGCACACCCAAGGAATTCGTCTAACCAAAAGGTGCAAGTTTTCGATTCATATATATATATATATAGAGAGAGAGAGAGAGAGAGAGAGAGAGAGAGAGAGCAATCATGCATGCCGAAACCGAACCTTAATGGTGAGATCGGGGGAAAGAACCCGGGCGAGTGAGTCGGGCTTAGCGGCTTCCAGAACGGCGTAGCCCAAACGGAGGTCCTGGTCGGTCAGGCGGGACTGATATGCATCGGAGGGAGATCGTCGATGGAGAGGTCGATTGCGGGAGGAGAGGAGCCGGAGAGGGAGAATAAGTAGTCGAGAAAGAGGCTGTCGATCTGCTCGAACGGAGAAGGCCCTGCTAGGATTAGAGTAAGAAGAAGTCACCAATGGAAAAGACCAAAAATTTGATCGAATGACTACCTGGCTATTTTATTATGATTATTATTTTGATTATGTGTACAGAAGAAAACCTCCTCGGACTCGGTCCTGAAAATCTTGGGGCGATTTTCTCATTAGATTTAGGGTACATTGTCACAGCTATCAGCAATTCTTCTCTGCTGGCAACATCCAAGGCGTAACGGTTGGATTCTAGACTATCTCGGGGCCTCCTTATTTAAAGGAACATGCCCGCGATTGCTTTTGGTGTAAAGGGTTATACTGTGGCTGCTGAAGATTTGCTTGTTGGACTCAGGTCGTCAACATGATGAATTTATCCAATTGCTGTTTGGGCTCAGATTCTCAAGGTCCAATGTACGAGTTAACTTGAGCTTTTGCACCAGTGCAGATGGAAACACATACGCGGTCCTCGTTTCAAGAATCAAGAAGCGAACTTGAATCATCTTTCCTTAAACCTATTTCCCAGTTGAGGTGAAATGTCAGAGGCTGACCGCATTGTCAGATGTTTGGCCATTAGACGTACTTCGTGGGACTTCAAGTTAAAGGTGTGTTTGAAGGCAATATTGTTATCCCTTGCTTACTGCGTTCTGATTCCTAACCATAGTAACCTCGGTTTTGCAAGGGAATGGGCCGAGCCCTGTTAGTTGTTTCCTGCACAGCCGAGGACAGACCATTCATTTTACATCATATATGGAAGACATGACGTAAAAAATGTGGAAGATATGAGAGTACATTCTCTCTGAGTCATTGCCTGGCGTGGAAAAGTCCCTCAGGCGTCAACCACTGAAATATATAGGTAAGATGGAGAGGGAAAGAGACTTTGCTTCAAGTGTGTTCTGATGGGAGAGTTCCCGAACAAGAAGATGCGCCGCAAAAGCATGGTGAGCCCTCAGAATCGGGCCTGACCCTCATCTCCCCATAGCTGAAGCTCAGCTCTTCATCTTGTCCAATATCTCTAGAAGAGAAAAAGCAGAGGCGGGGAAGAAAAGCTCCAGTACTTCTGATGAGTACCGTGGACAAGTTTCCACCATCGCAGGAGTGATTGATGAACCGAGCCACATTCCCGATCCTTGTGGCATCAATGTTGAGCCTCAGGCAGGCCTTACGGGATGGAAGATGCTCCCTCACAACTAGAAGGGCTGACGAGAAATGGCCACCCTTCAAGAGCTGATCATACCCTTCCTGTCGCATCTGGGCTTCTTTTGTCGTTATAAGCTCGCCTGTTAAAAGCACATTTTAACTCAAACCGAAGTTCCTGAGACTTTAATCTAACACCCAGTAACAGGAAAAGATAATCTAGTAAGAGAAGCCAATACACTAAGCATACTGACAGGGAAAAAGAAAGTCAAGAGCTCAATCGCGAAAAGTATTGACAGTCTGGATATGGGTGTCCAGAGTTGTCCTGTCCTATTTTATTACAGCCCCTATAGAGGCATGTACGAGACTCTGAAATTTGATGGGATGGGAACGGTTCCTTTCATTCCTAGAGTGCTAAATTTTCTGACATCTGCCAGTGGAGATCCAAGGCTGATGCAATAATGCGCTGGTCCTCCGGAAAAAAATGAACATCATTGAGGCTAGCAGCATTTAAACCAGAATCATTTTGATGGCTATAGATGGAATTGTGGAATAGATTGCACAATAGCTTGTACTATACCAGTGCCAACTTCTAACTCCACTCAAGAGGATCGAAGATATTTCATTATTTTCTGCACAGGGCATATGAAAGGCCGTAAACCAAAGAGAACTTTAAGATTAGAGAGCTGGAAGTATAGAAAGTGACATGAAAACTGAATGGACTGTAATTGCCAGACAGACCAAACAAAGTTTGAGGATCACTTGAACACATTCAAACCTCGTCAGTTCACAACACTATGTTTCGGTATGAAAAAGTTGAAGGGTTCAAATGGTAACTCAACTCCACTTGATTTACTATCCTTCGGCATGGTACATAAACTACTTGGTGTTCTTTTCCAACTTTTCTCATCTCACGCTGCCCATCCTATGTCATGTCACTCCATTTAAGGATCCAAAGCAAATTCCGCACGATATGAACAATCTAACCCAAATAGAAACTGATGAACAGACAGGAAAATAGATAGAAACCAACCAAAAGAAAGCATAATCAGCTAGAAGCTCCATTTTACTGCTTCAAAAATTACTATGAACCGCATTTCAGCAGATGGAGAAAATACAGATCATTTGCTTAATTCCGAAAAGAAAAATCACAACTTTACCATCCCATACCTGCATACTCGCAGACAAATTGCCCTCCTCTGATGGGCTGATCAGCAAACAATCCCCATCCTTTCCCCGCAACCCTGACGATCTTCAACTTCACGGATACCCCTCCCTGAGTTACCCGGTTTCCGCAATCCAATTCGCACGCACAACTGGGCCCGCATTCGGTAGCCACCCCCTCCAAACCCTCCAATCTTAGGCAAGGACACGAATTACCATCGCCGCATCTCTCGCAATTGCAGCCCAGAGGGACGGCCCCACTGACTGTTTCAACCCTGAGTCGACCAGGTGAATCGGGAAGGGACGGTTGATGGCATATGGAACCCCAGGGCTGGCGGTCGAGCGAGTGGAGAAGCTGAGACGGCGCGTAGTGGAAGTAGGAATAGGGGAGAGGGTCGAGGGAGTTGACGAAGGGTATAGGAATCTGCTCGAAGCCCCCAGACGCATCCAGGGAGCGGCTGAGGGTGATGGACTTGCAGGCTCTGCTGAGGGCCTTGCAGGTGAGGGAGACGTGCGCTAGCTCCGATGGGGAGAGCCATGGTAGAACCAGCTCTGCGCAGGAAAGGAAATTAGGTTTTGGTAATTGGGCTCTGGCTTCTTCTCCAGCCTCTCGCCGGAGCCGGAGGTGTCCACCACTGTCGGCTCCGCGACATATCTTGGTCGGGAGTAGGCTCATCCAAATTACCGAAGAGGCCTCATTTCTTCGGGTTTATTTCATTTGTGCGCCCCTCTTATTAGTCCGATCCCTCCAAAATATAAGGAAATTACCATTTAATATAGACGAAAAATTACTGATATAACCACGAATTTTGTATTTTAAAAAATTTTAGCATGAATTTTATGTTTTGATAAAATAGTAACGAATTTTGCTTACCATCTACGACCCATCAACCATTTACTCAAAAATGCTAACGAAAGACCTAACAGTATTTAAAAATCAATGAAATTATTTAAATACCCATTTTATGAGGGAAAAAGCTCTCGCGCCCATAATTGATTACAAGACAGTCGACTCACTCAAGCCTCTCCTGTTGAACCGAGAAGCCAAGCGAAACTACAAGAAATCAAAGACTCCAGTTACTGCACCACTGTCTAGTCTACTTGGAGGTCCAATCGATGCTACACCGGTTGCCAATTTCGCTCATAGGCCTGCAAGAGGTTGAGGAGGTGGCAATTCACGAGGGAGCTATGGCAACCCTAATCAGAATGTGTCCTTGGCAGGAGTAGGCAGGAGACGTGGTTCAAACCGTCCAAGTCCTACTGTTGGACCACGACAAGAGCAATGGGCCACTCAGCAATTCCCTAACCCAGTCTCATCTAGTCAGCCCAAACACAATGGGCTTCTCTCAACCTCGACACATCAGACCACCGCCTGGTCCAACCTGGACTGATTCAGTCGAGCCCATTCCATTCCCCTTGCACTGATTCGTTCTGCATTTTCAAACCTCTACTTTCGGCCTTGTGTTAGCTTTGTTTCCAACGTGGACATCTTGCGGCATACTGTCCCTATTGACCACAAAATTTTCAACTTACTCAAGGTCATGTTGCATTTGGCAATGATTTGGGAAAGCGAAATCTTGACTAGTACATGGACTCTGCAGCCACAAATCATGTCACACCCTACTTCTCCAACCTCTCTATTCAAGAGGATGAGGCTACTCCCGAGCAATTGATGATTGGCAATGAGTTGGGTTTACCTATTGTCTCCACCAGTTCATCCATTCTCACTACCTCTACTAGAAAATCCCGATTAAATAATGTTTTTTGTGTTCCAAAAATTCCCATGAATTTACTTTCAATTCCAAAATTCACCGAAGACAATTCTTACTTTTTCAAACTTCATCCCACTCATTTTGTTGTTAATGACCTGCAAAACCGCAAGGAGCTCTTTTGGGAGTGCTTAGAGACGGATTCTACCATTTGAGGACCGGTCCCAACTGTTTTATCTCACCTTGTGCATTTGTCAATTCTTCCCTAACGAGCTTTTTATGGCACCAACGTTTAGTCATCCTACCACTTCGGTAGTTCATCATGTCTTGTCCTTTTGTTTTCCACACCTCAATAAAATGCTCTAAATCTTCCTTTCGTGGATTTTTCATGCTTTTCAATTATGTGTTAAGAACTTCTTTGATCATAAAATTAAAGCTTTTCAATTAGATAGTACCAAGTGATTCCTCTTCTCTACAGAATATAAACATTGACACATTGTTGACATGGGCTTGACTCTCCTTGCTCATGCATACTTCCCTATGAAATTTTGGGATTTTTCCTTCAAGACAGTGATTTATCTTATAAATTGCTTGCCCACCAGATCTCTCCACTTTCTCTCTCCATTTCAAGTTATGCATAATACACCCTCTGATTATCATTTCCTTTATGTTTTGAGTTGTCAATACTTTCATTATCTTTGTCCTTACCTAGAGCAAAAACTCCAATTTTGTTATTTTCTTGTGCCCTTATAGGTTATCCTTCAGAGTACCAAGGTTATCATTGCTTTGATCATCATACTAACCGCATCGTTATTTGTCATACTATTTTGTTCAATGAGTCTTGCTATCCTTAGTCCTTATGACCATTTGACGCAATTCACTGTAGTGGTTCTTCTCTAGTATCCCCGATGACTCAATCCACACCTCACCCACCTCTGACCTCCCTTCCTTTACCTCTCACAATAGTTACACCTACCATTACTATTTCATCACTTGCTCCTGTGTAACCTACTCCTGTTGAGGCACCTCCAGTCATTGATGCTCCTTCTCCATCTTTTGGTGTACCTATTAGCCCTAGTAACAATGCTATTGCAACCATTCAATAGACTCACCACATGATTATAAGCTCCCACAATGGCTCTCTACCTCCTCGGTGGTTTTCTATCTCTCGACACCCTGCTACCTTTGCTATCTCCTCTACAGTGCAGGAAGCTAGGACCTTTGCCAAAGCACACCATGATCCTCATTGGCTAGCAATTGTGCTAAATATTAGGCTTTTCTTCATAATCATATTGAGGAGCTCATTTCACCTCCTCCTGATTGTCAGGTTATTGGTTGCAAGTGGATCTACAAGGTCAAATAGAGGCCCAATGGCTTAGTGGATTGATTTAAGGTTGACTGGTAGCCTATGGATTCTCACAATAGGAAGTTATTGACTATGATAATACGTTCAACCCAGTTATGAAGGATGTCACAATTTGTGTTATTATTGCTATTGCTATCTATTTGGGGTGGCCCATTTGCAAGCTTGATGTTAAGAATGGATTCTTTCATGGGCATCTCAATGAAGGGGTTTACATGGCTTAGCATCTAGGCTTAGTTGACTCCATTAGAGCTCATTATGTCTATAAGCTTCACCGCTCTCTATATGGTTTAAAGTAGGCTCCACACGCTTAGTTCTATCATCTTGGTACCTTTCTTCTATAGGTGGGCTTCACCAACTCTATGGCAAACACATCCCTCTTCATCTAGCATACCTCTAACTACATGATGTTTTTGCTTGTCTATGTGGATGACATCATTGTTACAAGGTCACCAAATGCTCAATTCAATGATCTCCCCTCCTCTCTTCATCAAGAGTTTGCCATGAAGGATCTTGGTCAACTGCATTATTTTTTGGGCATTGAAGTTCATAGATACTCCTAAGGAGTTCTATTGATACAATGTAAGTATATTTATGATCTTCTCGAATGGGTTGCTGTGGCGGATTGCGAGTCCTCTTCCACTCCAATTGCCTCTGCTCCTCACCTTTTCGTTCCTGATGGTGACCCACTTCTTGATCCCTCTATCTATCATCATATAGTTGGCTCCCTTGTAGTAGCTCATTTTGACAAAACTTGACATCTCCTTTGCAGTATAACAAGTCTATCAATTGATGGATAATGCTTATCACATTGGACTATGGTTAAGTAGATTCTTCGCTATCTGAAGGGGACCATTCATCATGGATTGTGCATATTTAAGGACTCAGCTTATTCTCCATGGTTTATCTTATGTGAATTGGGCCGGTAACCCTGATGACAAACACTCGACTGGTGGCTTCACCATTTTCCTTGGGTCCAATATGTTCGCTCAAAGCTCCAAGAAATAGCACATGCTGGCCCATTCTAGTACTGAGTCAAAATATAAGAGTCTCAGAAATGCAATAACAAAACTTATCTATATCCAGTCCCTTTTATCAGAGCTTGGCTTCCTGTCTCCTATTCTGCCATTCCTCCGGTGTGACAGTCTATTTGTTATTTATTTGATAGTGAATCCTATTTTCCACATGCACACCAAGCACATTGAGATCGACTTCCACTTTGTTCGGGAGCATGTAACTTGTCAATAGCTCATCATCCGTTTTGTTGGCACAGATGCCCAAGTGGCTAATATTCTTACAAAGGGGTTGTCCTCTGTGCATTTCACTTTCCTTAGTCCAAGCTCAATATTCATGACCTCCCATTAGGCTTGCGGGGGGAGTAATAATCATGAGCAGTCAAGATGAAGAAATTATTCCCAATTTCTCGATTACCTCTACAATTACTGTGATATTATAATATAATTATTGTATAACACCGATGTGATTATTTCTTTTTACATTTGTATTCGCACCTATAAATGTACACACCTCACGTAACACAAGTGTGGCAATTTCTACAACCTTAAAGTTATTTCATTTGAAACACAAAGTTTAAATACATGTTGGAATATGTGTTTTTTCCCAGTAATTACATTTAACTTCAAATTTTCCAGTAATTTCAAATAAAGAATTGATTTACTGTCAATTCAAAAATTATTACTTTATCCACTTTAAGTAATCTATTTAACATTTTTTTTAAGTTTCCAAAAATTTTCATCCTTTAAAGTAAATAATATTCTAGATACATACATGGTTTAGGGCTGAAATTATTTATACATTTGTTATATATAAGACTTATGTTATACATACATGGCACGGCCCGATAGGATATTGGCCCAATAATGATGAGCCCAAGCATGGCCCGAATACTTCGTGGCCCACTAAAAACTTTAGTTGTGAAAATAACTTTCAATTATGGCATTTATTTTCTATTTTTACCATCCAAATCCCATTGATGTAGCCAAAATATATTAGATGTAATTTAAGAGTATTATTTTTATTTTAATATAAATATTTTTAAAAAAATTAATGTTCAAGCTATCGGGATGGCACATCATAAAATTATCAGAACCATGCCAGAAATTGCCAACTCTACTTACACTATTTTCAATGCGCCTGATCTTATAGGTGAAAGGAAAAGACCCAAAAGACCTAAAAAACCCAAACTTAAAAAAAAAATTTAACCGGGACTGATTCGAAAAAATTTTGAGTTTTCATGCCCCGTACAAATTTCGGACAGTCTTTTTAAGTGAAGAAAAGCACCCGAGAAAGTCGAAGCCCGACCCAAAAAAAAGGCAGCCCAAGACCGACCCGAATGTAACTATTATATTTAATGATTTATTTTATTAATTAGGATCATATGCATAATATTCAATTTCATCGTTCCTCTTCCTAATTATACACTTCATATGAATATGGATTAATTCTCCATTATGAAATTTAGAAGAATTTACTGTCTGTCATTCCATCGTAGTTTAGAATTAATATCGCTCCTCGGCTTTGTCTGTTGGGCTCTATGAAGATTCGTACGGGCCCATCTATAGCACGAGGCCCTTGCATCCTGGGCACTATAATTACTGGGGAATTGGAACCAATATTCCTTATTTTAAGAGAAAATTACACGGTGAATCCTGAAATTATCCAATTTTTTCATTTGAATCCTAAAATTTTCAAAATGACTCTTTTCACTTCTGAAACTTTACTTCGGTGACGTATTTATGTTGAGATTTAGTGATTTGCCTGAAACATATGGCATCAATTAAGTTCTGCACATCTTTCTGATTTAGGAGTTGATGTCATACTTGCATTTCTTGACACCTTTGGTCTTTTATAAATACTTTCACATTTGATCATATTAGAAGAGATGGCGCGTTAGGATTTCCTCATGGTCAAAGCATGCCCCTCGGTGGCACATGGATTTGGATAGCCTCTATGGTCCGCATGTCAAACGTTGAACGCTTTAATCAAATGGCTCACAGTCAATTATAAATATTAAGGAAAATTCAATGAATGATTATCAATAACTGTCGAGACTTTATATCAAATTATGCCTTTTTATCGAGTAGCCGATACCACTTAGTTTTATCGATCAAGAAACCACTAGCATTCGAACCCACACTACGCAGGGTAAGCAACATTTGAGAAAAAAAACTAGAATCATAAGCTTTTTCGATATGCAAGGATAAAAATTCAGAAGAGAGATGTGAAATTAGTCATGAAAGTAATATATGAAAACCAAAATGTGAAGGAGCACTATTTTTGAAAATTTTCTTTGTTTTACCTTTTTTTTAAAAATTTTATTTTAGATTTTGGGGGAAACATGTTTATCTTCATAAAATTGGAGAACAAATAGAAATTCGTTTTTATTTATTTATTTTGGTGGTCATAAAAAAAGAGAGAGCGCAGAATCTCGAGTTGAGCATTGGTACTTAAGGTTTTTGGTATTGGAAATTTATTTTTTTTAATAGGGTGGTTATTTAATAAGAGAGAAAATAAGAGAAAATGAGAAAAGAATCTAGTAGTTTAGTGGTAGTAATTATAATTTTGTTATTAGAAATCTCTTATTTTTTATATTGAAGTTATTGGGTGAAATAAAATAAATAAATAAGACACTCTCCCTTAAAAGTAACACAGGCAATGATGCAGATGAGCCAACCCGAGCGATTTTTACACCGTACACCGGCAAAGGGACATACACCAAACCCTGTCATCCGGTTGTATGAATGTTGAACGAATTGGCCTTAATGATCAAGCGGCTGAATCGGCCGACAAGACCATGAGAATTATGCAGGCTGCGCGAAGTCAAGGGGGGAAGCCATTGTCAAAGGCTGAATCTTCTCTCCTCTTCCTCGGGCCGTCTCCAAGAAAGAGATCAAAAAGGGGGGACGGACGGCTTTCTTCCTTGACCGCCCCGTGTCAAGCGTGTCGTTCGCGCAATCCCATGTTCATCACTTTAATTTAATGGGTATCATTTGAATGCGTTGAAAAAGGGAAACTTTTATTCTATTTATAAATCGTATGCATTACTGAGAAAAAGTCCTGGCACAATTGTGAATATCTATCGCATGATGTGATATATTACGAAAAAATAAGTTATTAAAAATTAAAATATAAAAAAATTATAAAATATTATATATTATTACCATTTATCCTTTTCGATTATATAAGATATTCGTATATTTAGAAAGAGAAACAAAAGGATAACAAAACTTATATTCCCATCGTTATTAGATTGATGAAGGTGCTACTATAGTAAACCTTCTTTCCCTCGTATATTTTTTTGATCCTCCTAAAACCCATCGAGATTTTATTTTATTTTTTTTCAAAAGAAGAAAGGATATGTCCAGTCATGGCAATTTGTTCAACATTGCCATTGATGACTTGGGGGTCGTAATGCTAATGTGGGCATGTTGTTGTCGTGAAGCAATGCACAAGTGGCTCTCATTTGAACACAATGGTATTTATTCTCTCTTGTCCTCCAGCTACTTATTGAACTTCATGGCAACTGACAGCTGTCAATCTCCTTCACCAATAATTCATCCCATTCCCCCCTTTTTAATTTTATTTTTTTTTAAAAAAGAAATATTTATTCTTTATTTGCCCCCCTGTCGTAGCTAGGACCATCGCCCATGTTGAATTCAATTACGAGTGACAAAAAAATATTTTATTATTAATTTTTTTCCAGATACTCAATCTCAATAAAGGAAATAATAAATTTATGAGAAATTATATTTATATTTATTTAAATTTTTTATCTTTTAATTTAAATTAATAATAGTAGATGTTATGTAAAATTCTTATATTCGATAATTCTTCCCATTATTTGTATTTAATCTTCAACATTTACCCCCAATTACCATGTGCTCATATACACTCATCCACAATAACTATACATTAGTCAGATTATATTTAACACTTGGATGATTTTCTCTTATCTACCCTAAGTCTACTAATAATTGATAATGCGTCGGGATATTTTTTTCCTGGATTTCAACTTAGTACCATGAGCTTTATATTCAAACATTAACAACTGATCACAAGTTCTATATTATAAAAAATTTATACTGAGTCATATGTAATGTGTTTTGATACTACATAAAATATGTCGGTGCACCTACAAAAAAAAAATCCGAATTCATATCCATAAGAAGTTTAGATTAATGGATGATGGGTGGTATTTGAATTTCTTAAGTTTTAAAATTTTCTTCATCACGTCGTATTATTTGATATCGAAAAACCCAACTCAACCCCGGCGCATTGTGCGTGAGTAGGGATTAGGAAAACGACCGATGGAGAAGATAGGCCGATGTGAATGGCGATGACATTAAAGCAAACCAAATTTCGCATCACTGACGTCCCCCACCAAGCATTATTATGTTTAGGAAGAGATCTTCTTTGCCCACACGACACGGTTCATCATCATCTGCCCTTTGACCCTTCGGTTATCTCCAAAGGAGCACACGGCAAAAATGTCCGATTCCTAGAGAGAGATATAAACAATATTCTATTCTAAATTAACAGCCTCCACATTTTGGGAATAGATCCGAAAAGCATCCATGCGCGAGACCCATCCCCTTACTGGAAAGCTCCATATGACATGCTCACTTTCTTATTTCCTCCTTTGTTTTTTAAATAAGAAAAAGCCAGGTGGACTTTTGGACTCGACAAGAAGAAGGTTAGATGAGGATCGAATCTCTCTTAACACGATTTTATAATGCAACATCGGTATAACATGGAGCTAAGTGGTTTTGAGTTGAGGGTAGATATGTTCATTGTCTGAAATAGTTGTTGATTTATAATAAATTAGATTTGTTTCTATTTAGAAACATGACATTACAAAATTTCTTTATAAGTCTATAATTTTTTTCTTTAGTTGGTCAATATGAAATCGTATATTTTCATACTCGCTCTCATGTAATAACGTACTTCACTATGCAATGCACAATTAAACATATGCTCTCAATAATTATTTACGAGGTAGAGTATATCTCAACAATATGTTTAGATTAGTACGCCAAATTGGATTGAATCTGTTTACTCAATAAGATATAATAAAATCCATTTAATTAAAGATATTTTAAAAAATAAGTGGAATCCATTCAACATTGCTATGTATGAATTCTATGATTACATCTTATTTAACATGCGTACCTAATTAATGTGTTAATCGTGTCGTGAGCATGCAAATTTAGACGATCATGTGAATAACTTATATATGGCCACTCTATCTTCGTTTTGAGTGCTACCACAAGCCAGAGCTTTTTTGTGTATGTGTGATTCTCCTACGCTGGCTGCTATTTCTATCGTCTTCTTTGCTTTCATTACCGTTCACATTGAAATGTGGAATCCTTGTGGGGCCTGTCAGCGATGTGCATCCTTGATGGTACGCATACGGACACAAAATACTTAATTAGAACTTGTGGGTAGAGATAGGATTCAGCGATCATGCTGGACCATCATCTTAACTTCGGGAGAAATTGTAAAATATTGTGCAAGTTTCACCGATTTTCTATTCATCTCTCGCTTCTTCTTTTTTTTAAACATTTCTATCAAGTTTCGCTCCTCTTAGCTGAACTTATAAACTGTTGTCCACCCCGATACATGGGCATTCTTGCATTTTCTGAAAACCCGATAAGGTCGATATGGAGGGGACGTTTGGTTAGGTGTATAGATTTAATTTGACATACCAACTTAAGTTCGTCGTCAGGATTTAACGTCTCTCTTTTTTAAGTAAGGTTTTGGATTCAAATCTTATAAATTGATAGAGTTTTATTTCTCAGTGAATTTCAGATTTGAATTTAGATATCATATTATTTATACTAGAAAAAATTAATTTGATACCACAACAAAGTACATTTTAAATTATACATCGTGGAGTATGATTAAAGAGTTCATTATAATATGATGGGATTAGACAACATGAAACTTCAAGTCGTGATTGATGAAGTCTTTACATACTCTCCCAAAGTACGTGGCATCCTTTAGTCATATTACCCATATTTACTCATATTTGCAAGATTTTACATTGTAATGGAATTTTTACTGTAACGAAAGATTTATGATAAAATCTTAATATTTTCTATGATCTAATAATACTCGAGCCGTTATCTCTGAAAGATGCATTATAACCTTTTGTTTGAACTGACATCTTCATGCAAACTTTTTTTTTCCTTAAGTACGTCTTAATACAAATTGCAAGCATTAGGCTTAATGGCAGTTTGGTTCTTAATTATAAAATATTTTTTTATTGCCATTTTGCTATTTAAATTAAATTAAAAAAGAATCATAACAGTTTATGCAATTTATCAATAAATTAATTCACGGCCGACATTTGATCACACACACATATATATCTACACATCTTTCTCATTAATTACTGCGTGCCGACGACTTCTGATCGAAGGCTTCGGCAGGCAGCAGAGGGACTTACACTTCCAATGCATTCACATGTAAAAATTATCCCATCCCCTAAGAAACGAGTCGATATTCATTAAACGTCATCAACTCATGCTCTCTCATTCGGTAGTGAATGAATCATAAAATCTTCTAAATTTTTATTATATTCTTATAAGTTTACTATATTCAAATTATTGCAGTCCATGTTCGAAGAAACGATATGAATGCTATGCGGTCCAAATTCCGAAAATGAACCATACGACATTGGACCCTTAATGACATTTTAAGAAATTAGATCCGTCTGCGAGGAATTCGACTAATTTGAACTTGATCCAACTTGAATGTATCGATTAATATAATTATTTTCTAGTAATATCAAGAAATTAATTGTACTCAAATGGTTGTATGACTTCCCCTCTATTGAACCAATTAATCACCAATAATTGGTAGGGGTGGAATGGCCCGAATGGCTGAAGATAAAATCAAGATTTTCAGCCTTGATTTGCTCGGGCAAGTGGCTGAGCATTTGATGGAAATTGGAGAGGAAAAGAAAAAAGAGTAGAGCCCGGTTTTATGTGCGTATTTTTCATTAGATATCGGCTAATAAAGTACTTGTACTGTGAATTAAATTTGGTTTTTACTCCAATACACAGTGAGAATTAATCGTCGACCGGTATGTTCATGCTAGAGTATGTAATTTGATCTCATACCATAATCTTGGATTTTCATTTTAATTTCTTGAGATATTTTGAACATCTTTTCTCATAATTAATATGAAATGTATATGTACTTATAAATCCGACATATATCTATTACTTAATCGGAAAATAAGTGCAGTGGACGGTACGATGCAATTGGATTTACCGACTCTCTTCTGCTTAAAATTCTTCACCTCCAATGCCATAGCGTGATCATCCATCCACTTTTCCCTTGGAGTAAGCTTTTAGGACACAGAATTTTGTAATGGGAAAAATTATGTGATTAAATATATATATTTTTTCAGAACTGAATCATCTGCAATCCATAAACATATTAGGTTTAATTATTTAGATTCGAATTGGGTTAACATTGTGAGATAAAATTTTTATAATCTAAATTCTCTTCATTTATAATACGCATATATGATATTTCATTTTAAAAAAAAGATATCAAATTACGAGGAGATAAATAGGTGTATAAAATTTTAGGATAATTTAATGATATAATTTCTTTTTTACAAGAAGAAAGTAAGGTGATGTGGGGGGAATGAACCTCTTTCACGAATCCGCATCCCATTATTCTTCGCTTCCCGTGCAATCCAGTTCGAGCACTGATTTGCAGTCCTCCTCACAAGGCCGACTCCGATGTGTCCGAGGAAATGTCTATCAGCTTCGATGATAAAGCGACGAGGGTTCCGAGAAGCCGAGGAGCTTCACGCTTCTCCCCCAACGAACTCCGTCTTTACAAGCTGTGGTCGAGTCTGTTTTCCAGGACGATGGATCTCCAACCTTTAGCCTCTGCAAGATCTATCGCCATTTTTACAGCCTGCAGCTAGCTCCACCAATTCTTCCGCAGTGTTACTTCACGTTTTCCCTCGCATCTGTGGGTGGGAGTCTGAATTGGTGCAAGATGTGATTACACACTTTATTTCAGTTGATCTTGGAATTGGATACTTGGTGCGGTGAATTGGAACCGGCGTGGCCGGGGCGGGACGTGGCTCTTCAATTTTGCTGCATGGAGCAGACCTTGCCCACTCGGGCCGCTCCTGCAATTAGAATTATGGACCATACAGAGCTTTCCCATGCCAAAGCAATAAATAAATCATAGGTGGGCTGAAAAATTATTAATTTTGTCTCGAAAATACGATAACAAACAATAATGGTCTCACTGAATTCTGAGTGTCAATTCTTATTGGTGGGGTAACCCACAGGATGACGTCATTTGCTACTAAATTCACTTTGAGTGTACCATGAATCCAAGTTGAGTTAAACTAATAGTTCTCTTATTAAAGTAAGTTTTCATATGGGTGATTCAATGATCTAATATCAGGTTAGGAGAGTTGACAAGAATTTTTTCAAGAATTCTGGTCTGATCGTAGGTTAGTTTCGAAATACATTTCGGCTAATACGAGAATATCACTTAGTGCAAATAAAAAATAGAATATATTCAATGCTAATACGTTCTCTCTTTTACATAATTTTAATCTAATTGTTATAAATAAAAAATTCCAATAATTTATATTAATTAAATTGAATATAAATTAGTTGAAAGAATCTTGAATAGCGCATGTGGTTCGACTATTAACATTTGACAAGGTCGGGACACGACACTAAAAAACCGTGTTTGGAATTGGGTTTTTAGGCCACTTGAAAAAATCAGCCGTGTGTACAATAAAAAAAAATGTTTGATTGAAAATATAAAAATAATATTTATAATAAAAAATTAAAAAATTAATTAATTATGTTATATAAAATTTACTTTTAAAAAAATTATTTATATAACTCATAATTAAAGTATAAAAATACTTGCCCACTAACCCGAATTTTCGGGCCGACAGCGATCTGACATGGTCCGGATTGATAGGTGTAGATGCGGTAAATGAGAACTGAAGCAGGGGCGGGGGCAGTTTGTCTTGGCGTCTGAGCTACGGGCCGGGGGGAACATAATTTTTTTAATTAATTATAAATTTATAATTAAATATTTATTAGCGGTGCATCATCACGTGTCATTTTTCACCTTCCTGCCGTCGACGTCTATGTAAAGAGTCCTTCCTCCCTCTGTCTTCACAAATCTGCCCGCTTTCCCTACGAAGCCAAAATTTCTTCCCCGATCCCCTCTCCGTTCTCCGGGGGATTGCAGGCAGTCTCTTCGTGGATCGTTGGATTCTCGTAGTGGACGTCCGGTTGAATCGGAGGTCGGAGCTGTGAAAATTTTCTTGTCGATCAGAGGGTTCGTTTCTCTCCGGCGATGGGCTTGCTGGTGGATTCTCAGACTAATGGAGGCGGGAGCGGGCAGTGGACTGGTCTCCGGGGCTTGATGCGGAGAAAGCAGGTCGATTCGATTCATGCCCGGTCCCGCTCTGGCCACCAATTGGCCAAGGAATTGTCTGTCCTTCACCTGATTGCCATCGGTAACGTTCCATTTCCCCTCTATTCGGACTGACTGGGAGTTTTTGTAGCTCATGTTGCTCCTTTTGTTTCTTTTTCGGATGTTTGACGTTTTCTGTCTATTTCGGAATATTTCCATGTTCTTCTCTGCTGGTTGTTCTTTCTCACTTGGTCGAGGACGTGTCAATTTTCTGTCTCAAGAGCGTCCCTCAGCATCCAAGCTCAGTATTTTGTAATTTATTGACCGATTATTTCTTCATTTGCCCCCATGATCTTCTACTGTACTGCAGTTCTTGGACAACTTTGCTGGGCTTCGATTCGTGTAATTGATTTTTAATTGCTCTGAACCAGCCTCTTACTGTTCCCTCGATCAGGTGTGGGCTCTACAATTGGAGCTGGAGTCTATATTCTTGTCGGAACAGTTGCTAGAGAGCATTCAGGACCAGCGCTCACCCTTTCATTCTTAATAGCTGGAGTTGCTGCAGCTCTATCCGCCTTCTGCTATGCTGAGCTTGCAAGCCGTTGCCCGTCTGCTGGGAGTGCGTACCATTATTCCTATATTTGTGTTGGAGAAGGGTAAATTCTCATGGAGCTTATATTTCAAATCTATCAGTATTACTTAGGCCTTCTTCCAGTGCCTTAACGCTGTTTTCTGCATGGCAGTGTCGCTTGGCTGATTGGATGGGCGCTCATACTGGAATACACCATTGGTGGCTCTGCAGTAGCTCGTGGCATATCTCCAAATTTGGTACGCAATATATTCTGATTTAAACCCTTTTTTGGGGGCTTTCCGGCGGGTTTCATGTACCTTAGTTATTGTTATTTTTTTGCTTTGAAGTCGCTTGCTGATATGTTTGCTAATAGTTCCTTTTTAATAACTTTTCTTTAGTTTTCTGGTGTCAATTTTACGCGCTATTTCTTTCATGACACACAAGTAATTTCTACTGGTAACTTAGTTTTTGGCACACACACACACGCATATATATATATTTATTTATGAAAGCCATTAATTCCCGTCGTCTCTCTTATTTGAGTTATACATATTTAGAATGCTTTTAGGACATTGACCTTCTGTTACTCTGAGACATGTCTTTCCTGCTTTCTTTGGCCTGCGCTGAACTGTAATGGTTATGCTCTTTTAGACAGCAATAACTTGGAAAATTTTAGCACTTTCAAGTTTGGAAAATGACGCTTATGCTCTATTATGGAGCTTTCCATATCTTGCTTAATTTGTCTGTTGGACTTGTAGTTGAAGGAGATTTGTTAAGTGTCTCTCTTCTCTAAACTCAATACTCTTGGTGAATTCAAATCTTTACCTGCTCTACTTTATTCAGGCATTGCTCTTTGGTGGAACAGACAGTCTTCCTACATTTTTAGCCCGCCAATATATTCCTGGGCTGGATATGGTGGTTGATCCCTGTGCTGCCATCCTAGTAATTGTCGTTACTGGGTTGTTGTGTCTAGGTATCAAAGAGGTATGGTTATTCCTGTTTCCATCACTTGCATGGAAATGCTGTCATTTCCTTTGCAAATTTGATTGGCTGGACATAATTTTGCAGAGTACGGTGGCACAAGGCATTGTCACGACTGCAAATATATTTGCTATGATGTTTGTCATAGTTGCTGGTGGATACCTTGGTTTTAAAACTGGATGGGCTGGATATGAACTTCCTACTGGGTATTGTAGTGCCCCTGCTTCATATATCTTAACTTGTGGTCTGGACTGAAATCTCTTACATAAGTCTTTGTTTGAGTTTGCAGGTATTTTCCCTTTGGTGTGGATGGGATGCTTGCTGGTTCTGCAACAGTCTTCTTTGCTTATATTGGCTTTGACTCTGTTGCCAGCACAGCTGAAGAGGTTGATAATTTTCCTCTGATTCTCTACATTCATGAGGCTCATCACTGTAGTTTTGACTTGTGCTGAAATCGTTGTTGCGTGCCTGTGTTTGTTTGGCAGGTGAAGAATCCGCAACGAGATTTGCCTCTGGGCATAGGATGTGCCCTATCCATTTGTTGCACACTGTACATGCTGGTTTCGGTTGTAATTGTGGGTCTTGTACCTTATTATGCAATGGATCCTGACACCCCCATTTCATCTGCATTTGCAAGCCATGGGATGCAATGGGCAGCGTGAGCATTTGATGTCCCTTGATATTCCTGTTCGTTCAGGTTCAATATCTTTTAGAGGGTATTATGCCTTTGTTTTGTACTTATAACTACCTTTCTCATTGGCAATACAGATACATCATAACAGTTGGAGCTGTTACTGCCCTCTGTTCGACGCTGATGGGTTCAATTCTCCCTCAGGTAAATGAAGACTCAAGCCCTTCTCCAGATGCTGGTCCAAGCTTGATTTATTGATACCGCTCTGCTCATAGTAACTACATAAATACACCGTTATATGACCAACCACCCTGTCTCTTTTGGGCCTTTTGCAATTCCTTTGGTAATGAGTTAAATTATTATTGATGGAATGGGATTCTAGTGGAGTCTAACCATTTTTTTTCTTAATTTATGTTCTATCTGTCCATAATTGAATTTAGTTGGGTGCTGTTTCAAATGCTTGAGAGAATATGATGGATTCATGGCAATATTGTTGCTGTTGTATTACAAATGCTGGAGCTTTTATCATTGTGATGGTGCGATGTCATTGTGTGCCAACCAAGAAATTCTGGCTCTTGAATTCTATTTTATGGATTTAAAAGTACTGGAAGTAGTACATCCTGATATCTACCATTTTCTCGGTATAGGATTTTACTTAACTTGAAAGTTCTTTCATGTGTTCCATCTTTTTGTCTTTTCAGCCTCGGATTCTGATGGCAATGGCCAGAGATGGATTGCTACCTTCTTTCTTTTCGGACGTGAATAAGAAGACCCAAGTTCCTATCAAGAGCACAATTGCTACTGGTTTTGGTGCTGCAATCCTAGCATTCTTTATGGATGTCTCACAGTTAGCCGGGATGGTAATCTTGACACCTGCTCCCACTCTTTTCCTCTGGCTACTAAGTTGTTTTCTAATCTATACATAATGGAAAATAACAGTTCATAGAGTTTTCTTTTCCCTGTGGATTTGAAACAGCCACATATGATAAATATTGGGTTGGAATTCTTTAACTTGACGCAAGTATAATATTGATCGCTTGGAAGAAGTGATAAAGAAGCGTTCTGTCTCCAGCTATAGTTTATAGTACAGATGTTGATAAATCTGATATAGTGGTATATGTAAATGCAGGTCAGCGTGGGTACGCTTCTAGCATTCACCATGGTAGCAATATCCGTGCTGATCCTAAGATATGTTCCTCCTGATGAGGTGCCACTTCCCCCATCATTTCAGGAATCAGTTGATTCTATCACATCACGGTTGAGCACACAAGAGACTACAGGGAAGAGTTTTGGAGTTCCTGCTGGCACTGCTGATGATAGTAAACAGCCTTTACTTGGGGTAAAGGAAGTTGTAGTTGATTGCCCTCTTACCATGCAAAAAGTTCTAGGCAATTGTGAGTTTCATACTTCCTCAACACAGGTTCCTTCTTTTCATCTCGGAAAGTTCTGTGTTTCTGTTTGGTCCTGATTGGTCATCCTCTTGGAAGCCTCTTTCCTTCATTTTCTAGCATTTTTTATGAGTTGATAATATCATATCATTTATTGATCACTGTTGTACTTTGTGGCTTAGCTGAGTTTATGATTGTTTAAATAGAAAATTTTTATGCTTGCTTTAAATAAATGTATAAGGAGTTCTAATTATCCAAAGAAAAAGGAACAAAAGAAAAACTTCAAGGACTTCTGCATAGTTCTTACTGGAAAACATGATGTTGCTATTGCTTTTTCTTGGTATCTCAACAGTGGCTTCAAGCTGAATTATTTTCTAACCTACACAGACATGATCTCGGAGAATAACAGACGAAAGATAGCTGGCTGGACAATAATGTTCACATGTGTAGGGGCATTTGTCCTGTCATATTCTGCCTCAAGTTTGGGATTTCCTAGGTGAGGATAACTTCACAGTATTCTTGTTCACTGTACTTAAGCTGTAGGTTTATTTTAAGTTGTAGCAAGCAAGAACATTGCAGACATATTAATGATTTCTTTGACTGATGCTTGGTTATTTTCCGTCTCCATGTGAATTAATATTGACATGGTTAACTTACTTCCAGCTTACTTCGTTATTCATTGTGTGGAATTGGTGGTGCTCTTCTTTTATGCGGACTGATTGTGCTGACCATCATTGACCAAGATGATGCAAGGCACAATTTCGGCCATTCGGGAGGTATATCTGCCATTAAACTGATAATAGAGACTGGTTATCTATACTGTTCATGTTTTGTCATGCATCACTTTGAGACTTGTAGCAGAGTTCTCTGAATTATAATGTGTTTTATTTGTTTCAGGATTCATTTGCCCGTTTGTTCCTCTTTTGCCTATAACATGCATACTCATCAATGTATACTTGCTGATCAACCTTGGGTGAGTGACACTGCTTATGACGTAGTTCTATCATCAAATAGAAAATCCAAGTATTTCATGTTTAAATTTCTTCCAGAAGGACTTGAGCACTTCCTCCTTCAGCCTGAGGGCAATTCTTTTTTCACTTAAAAGGCAGAATTCCTTATTAGTTGATTAAATAGGCGACATGGTAATCACTGATTACGATAACTACAGCGTAACCGAGAATTTTATTTCCTAGTATCAAACAATTTTTTCTTATTGTTTATCGCCACTGAACTCAAATCTCCTTTTTGGATTTACCAGAGCTGCAACATGGGCCCGGGTCTCTGTATGGCTATTTGTTGGGGTTCTTGTGTACATATTCTATGGTCGGACCCACAGCTCATTAACAGATGCAGTGTATGTACCAGCTGCACATGCCGATGAGGTCTACAAGAGTTCAGGAGGCTCTCTGGCTTAATTGATCAATAATCACTAAGAGAATCGACAGGCGATCATTGCCGAGGCTGTCTGTTACCTGGCATAAGAAAAGCTTCCCTTAGCTCTAAGCTCTCATATGTGAAAATTGTTGAACCTGCCCAACCATCGGTTGATTAGTTGCCGACAGTGATGGTATACCGCAAAGACCGGTAGATCAGTGTGTTGTTCCTGTTTGTATAGTATTATCCCATTGAAAGGACAGTTATGGAATTGGGATTGCCTGATGTAAATTAGCAATTATAAGTGCTACTGCTTGTTTGTATTCTTTAAATTGTCGCCTTGCTGACAAGGCTGTGTTGATTTGTTGGGACGATTCTGTAAGATTGATGATGTAAATAATTTGCTCAATTCAATTTCGTGGAAGTGAACTATTGAATGTCGTGTTGGTCAGGATAAATTAAAAAGGAACAATTAAGGGTATGTTTGGATGGAGGGATTTGGAGGAGAACAATTAAGTGACCTATTAAATGTCGTGTAGATCATTGCTGCTCTTTTGTGGCAAAGAAGAAACAATGTAGCATGCTTTCTTTCTCTCTCTCTCTCTCTCTTTCATTTTTATGAATGGACCAGAGCTGTGTTAGATAGAGCTAGAGTCTGCAAGGTGGATGGCTGGTTGTCTGATCTGCAGATGGGAATGTAAGCTGAAGGGAGATGATAGAGCAACGGTTCATGTGGATTGCATATATTTTATGGCATATTTGGATAGAAAGGTGCTCAGTTGTGTATGAGCACGGCTCCCCTTCAGGTACACAGAATAATACAGAAAATAAAGAAGGACGTTGAGAACGAGAGGAGTGAAATGAGGCCCCTAGACAAGTGGCAAGAACCTGAGGATAATGGAATCAAGCTAAATTGTGATGCCTCCTAGATTTGTAATGAGTAGTAGCATGTATGGATTGGTCTAGTTGCAAGGGATTCAAGTGGTAGTTTGATTGGAAGAGCAACATAAAATAGGAATTTGATATCGTTTTCAATCTAACAATTAAGCGATTATGAATTTAATTTTCACCGTAAGATTCTTAACATCCCTTTATATTTATCTTTTTCTATTATATTCTAAAGTCACATTACTCCTATATAATCGATAAAAGATAAAATATATTCTTTTCGTCAACCATTGCCTAGCTATCAGGTGCCAAGTAACAACGTGAGGCTGGACCGGTTTACTTGTTCGGGCTCCAGCCCATCTGTCTGTCTTTCATTTTTCTTAGACCGGCCGGGACCATCCATCTTGTTGAGGTTCGGGGTCTGGCCCGAGGCCTCTTGCTCCGATGGAAGAAACTTCCCCAGGATCTGTGGTTATCGCTGCGTTCTTGCCTGTTCTTCTGTCCAAAAGGAAGGACGACGTCCTTGCATGATTACCAGAGAAGTTCTCGATGCTAGCTGTGAAAATGAGGTTCCCATTAGGATTATGACTTCCGCTTTGATCGGTAACACTTGTCGGGGATGCTTCTTTCTCGACTTGCACTGATTGAGCCTAGAGGCATACACCGTGATCAGCCCTCTCGTCAACGATTCATTTTACAGCAAAATCGTGCGAGCCATGAAAGCACTAGGAAGGGATGTCACTTCCTGTATTAGGAGTGAATTCCACTTGCAGGATTTACGTATCAAACATCGATGGTGAGAGAAGAATCAAACACTGACCGTGTGAAGGATATGATTTAGATCGCATAAACGATACATTCTGCAGAGGCACTCAAATTTATTCGACGTGCCCACGTAAAGCCAGAAGTTTCTTTGGACAGAAGAGGCTGATTTGGAGTCTCCTCTTGGCGATTACTTACTGATAAATCCTGATCATTCAATAGAAATTGCTACTACGATGACTGCGATTTTTATGAGCTAGGCGTTTGTTGATGAGACCCGGTGGATGTATATGCAATTTCTTCTCTTGGCAATTAGTTCAAATCGTGGACAGGGAAAGAATTCTTCCCTGATCGTCTTATCAAAATTGCTGAAAACCCAATGAAGCATTTGATATCAAAAGAGCTAGCTGTTTTCGTGAAAGACAATTTCGTGTCACGACATTACCTTAACCCAAAACCAAGATAACCTGATTTGATTCTCATGGATGAAACTCCTTGTGCCCTTCACGATCCTTTTCCTTCAACTCCTTTGTGCCCTTTCTGATGCCTTTTATTGAATCCCCTTTTGAATGATAAGCCTCTTTTTTAAGCCGGAAAGAGTCGCTTTTCCTCCTCTCTCAAGTCGAATAAGAGTGGTCCCCTAGGAAGCCATCACAATCAACAAAAATTGAAAACCATCCAGAAGAATCTCGCATTCAGTTGAATTTATTGAGAAAAGAACGATAGAAATAATTGAATGATCTTGTGCAGTTGTTTGCTGGTGAAGTTCTCAACTGATCTGACCGATTCTTCATGTTGCACGATAATGAGTGCAGTTACTGCCACTGGTGATCTCATCTGCAGCTACTAGAAACTCAGCTCGGCAGAGACGTGTAAATTTTCTGTACTGAGACGGTAACTTGAATCTCTGTCACTTTGGCAGTCGACAATAGTAACTTCTCGTATGCATTGTATGGGTGAGTTCAACTTGAAGCCTGGATTGGAATCGCCGCGAGCAAGAACATGTATGTCAGTTCAATCTGGTTCTTAGTTAGGCTACATTTTTCTTGCATTATCTGGGTACCTGGTTTGGTTTGAACCGGATCAAGCGAAAGGGTCAAAGCAACAACCCACCTTCCATTATGGACGCACATCCTCCCAAATGCACCTAACAAGTTGGATGTACTTCTGAAAACGATTTGGGCTTGTCTATAAACGTGACAGGATTGGAGAACAAAGCCAGCATCACTGGACCATGATAGAATCAGATGACCCATAAGTTTTGACCGAGTCGAACATGAATGATAAGTGGATGGTAATCAATTACTGATAATGATTCAGGTATAGGCTGTGACCATTGCCCCCCTTGAGAGGCTCACAATCTGGTTTTATGATGTCTAACTGGTTTGATTTGCGGAACTCCGACCAACCTAGAGATTTCCAGTATGTCTCAACTGAACTGCAGAAGATGTCAATGTGATCTTCCCCTTAGATGGATGTAAGCAATCATACCGAGATAACATATGAATGAAATCAAATCAACCAACTCGCTGCCTGATCAATTGGGATGTCCGTAGACTTGAGCACATTATTCGCTAATCTTAGACCATAGGAGATGTAATGACAAAATCAATCCACGTCTATCTTGCAGGGTCCGAAATAAACTTTCCCATGTTTTTACCAATTTTAACTAGTTCGATTTATTGAACTCAGATCAAACCATCTCCTGCCAGTCCTTGCCGGGGCTTGACACTCTCTCAACAGGCTTTTTCTGTAGTTGTATGATTTCCTCCAGTTAGATGCTTCTTGGGGAAGTTGTGCTCTCTTCCTAAGACTCAAATTCACCCTTAAATCTGGTCATGGCCTCGTTCAATCCATCCAGGTCGGGCTATTTAGGTGAAGTGAAGCTGTCTAAGTATCTGTCCACTCTGTGCTGGCATTTTCTGGTTCAGAATCGTGCAGTAGTGCTGGTGGCTGAGCCACAGTTGGCCCTTGTCATTCACCTGGCTGTCAATAAATTTGCGTCATGAAAGTGTTTTGACCATGCGTTTCTAAATTCTCATTATATCTGGATTCCTGCATTACTTACTCTGTCATATATGGTTCAACACTTTGAGAAATATCTCGCAATGATTTGAGCATCATCTGGTTGATGAGAGTTTAGAGACAACGACCAAAATGTCACATGATCGGGGATGTTTTCTCTCTTCATGCTGGTGATGCTTTCATATACATCAGTCCATCCAATTGAAGCAAAATTTCCTAGACGCAAGCCATGTAGAGATTCATATTCCACCATCTAAACGCGGATGCAGTATGTCATGATATCATCAGAATGAAGACCCGACTTACTCCTTCAATGTCTTCTTCCATTATTTCTGTGTCAATTGGAAGAAACCTCAAATTGTTGTACCGCTTCCTTTTTTCCTCTCTAACAGAAATTTTTTTGCTCATTTGCCGAGAAGTTTCCCAAAAACTCTGTCATTTTGGAGACTTTAATCAATAAGCAGCCTAAACCAAAGGTTGCTCACTCTGAATGTAGACCTCAGAAGCTGTATGCTCATTGGGCAGCAGAAAGCACAGCTGGTGATTCAAGGGGAGTTCATTAGCACCAGTGATTTGACTACTAAACCATTTGAGACTCACCAATCTGTCACGAACTTAAACTTTGTCATGATGTATTAATTTCCATATACTCCCCAGTGAGTCTCAAATGGTTTAGTAGTCAAATCACTGGTGCTAATGAACACGTTCTCATATGATTACTGGTAATTATAAGTAAGATCACTTACAAATCCTCAGGTACTGTCTAAGTTAAGTGATCTTGCTTGCTCTTCTTTCCATAAGAGGAACAAAATCCCCATATAATTACCAGAATTTCTTAGTTCTATTTATGAGAATGAGATTCCCATTAAGACTATGACTCCCACTTTCTTTAGAAACTCATGTCAGGGATGGTTCTTTCTCGACCTGCACTGATTGAGCCTACAGGCATACATCAGCCCTCTCGTCATTGATTCATTTTACAGCAAAATCGTGCTAGGCAAGAAGACACTACGAAGGGATGGCACTTCCTGTATTAGGAATGGATATCATTAACAGGATTCACGTATCAAATCTCCATGGTGACAGAAGAATCAAACACTGACCATGTGAAGGATACGATTTAGATCTTATAAACAAATACACCGTATGGAGGCATTTCAAATACTCTCAAGGTGCCCATATGGCACTGAATGTTTTATTCAAAAGAAGAGGCTGATCCGGACTCTCCTCTCTTCAGTTATCAATACATTCTGATCACTCGATAGAAATCACTACTATGATGACTGTGGTTTTTATGAGCTAAGCATTTGTTGATAAGACCCGGTGGATATATATGCCATCTCTTCCCTTGGCAATTAGTTCCAATTATGGACACAGAGAGAATTTTTCCCTAATTTTCTTATCAAATTGCTGAATAGATAAAACCAGATGAATGAAGCATTTGATATCAGAAGTGTCTTTTTGGGGAAAGAGGGGATGGTGCAGCCACATTACCTTGGCCAAAAACCAAGAGAACCTAAGTCTGACTCTCACGGACGAGACTCCTGTACCTCTCTTATGATCCTTTTTATTCAAATTCCTTCTAAATCATTGGGTCTCTCTTGAAAGCAAAAAGAGAGCCCTTTATCTCTCGTCTCAGTCCAGTCAAATAAAGAGTCGTCCCCTAGGAAAGCCATCGCATTCAAATGAAAAACAAAATCATCCAGAAGAATATCTCGCATTCAATTGAGTTATTTGAGATAAGAACAGTGGGAAATAGAAGCAAACATCAGATGAGCATATCCCTTGATCTTGTGCAGCTGTTTCTGGTGGAGTTCTCAACTGATCCAATCGCTTCTTCATGTCGCATGATAACAAATGTAGTTACTGCCACCGTCAATCTCATCTGCTGCTACTAGAAACTCGACTCGGTTGAGACGTGTAAATTTCCTGTAATAACAAGGTAACTTGACTTTGTGTCACTGGGGCAATCGACAGCAGTAACTTCCCGTAATAGGTATAATATGGGTGAGTTTAACTTGAAGCCTGGAATAGTCGCAAGCAAGCGCAGGAATTTTCTATTTGGTTCAGTTCTATCTGGTTCTTGGTTAAAAATTACATTTTTCTTCCATTAACGGGGTACTTGGTTTGGCTTGAACCGGATGAAGCGGAAGGGGACAAAGCAACAACGCACGTTCCATTATGGACGCACATCCTCCCAAATGCACCTAACAAGTTGGATGTAGGTTGAAAACAAGTTGGGCCTGTCCGTAAACGTGATAGAATTGGAGGACAGTCAGCATCAGTAGACCGTGACAGAATCAGATGAACCAAAAGTATGGTCGATTCGATTATTGGTGACGAGTGGATGTGGATCAATTGTCTATTCGGATGGAGACTGTGACCGTAGCGCTCTTGTGAGCCTCATGATCCAGTTGTATGAATCTAACTGCTTTGATTCACGGGAATCTGAGCTACCTAGAGAAAATTTTCCAGTCCATCTGACTGAAAGGCAGAAGATGCAAATATGATCTTCCCCTTAGATGGGTGTAAGGAATTATGTCGAGAGAACACATGGATGAGAGAAAAAGAAAAACACACAGCCCGATCAATAAGGACACCCGTAGACATAAGCACATTATTCGGTAATCTTAGACCATAAGAGATTTAACAATAACATCAATCACCAAGGCTATATTGCAGGGCTGGACTTTACCGGACTTAACTGAACTCAGATCAAACCATCTTGCCAGTAATAATACTGATAGATCTACTGTAACTCCTGCCCTGTTTCCTTTCTAAAACTAAAGGGATTAGATTACGAGTAATATCAGTCGGTTTTCTTTCTAGAGCTGAAGGGATTAGATCACAAGCAATATCCGTAAATGATACCGGGCAATTGTCAAAATCACTCCGTCGCAAAAGCGTCCTAAACTCTTTCACTTTTGAAGGCATAGCTCACAGTTCACTTATCTTCATGATGCCTACATGAAACCGATACATTTGAATGAAGCTGAAAGCTCGAATGCTGCAATAATAAATCTTCCCCTGAATGAAGGACTTAACCAGAGAGGGACTAACATTGAGAGGTTTCTTGGACAGCCTCGGTCACTGCCGATGACATTATTATTCGAAGAATGGACAGCATGTCTCTTCTCCGACGGCTCAATCCAGTCCCAAAGGGAGAAAGGAGCCATGGGACCATTTTGCAGGAGAGGCCAAATTGGAGTCTTCTGTATGATTAAGATACGGCTCAGAATAAATAAATCTTCCAGTAGACACTGTTCTTGGTTCCAAGAATCCAATTTTTATCGGAGAAGATATCATATCAGTCCCATGCTGCAGCTCGGGATTGACATTGGAACCAAAAAAGTTAAATCAGTAGAACGATTTTGTAATATTGCTTCAATCAACTATACATACACTTCCTTACATTGCATTATGTCTGTCATACTAAACAGAACTAACACAGCACAACAGGACACCTAGACAAGTTCCCAGACAAATTACAGCCCTATATGTAGATCAACGCTAGAAGCAAAATGATGCGAATCTCAAATTAGCAGCTACTCACAAAATTCTTAGTTATCAGTTTGTCCATTGAACAATAGTCTGAGTCGTTACAGAAGATTAGAGAGACCCGACTGTTTGAATCAGCCTAAGAGATAGAGAAACCAAATACACTGCTATTAGGCCTCCTCCGAGTACTCCATCTAGCTTCATATCCCTCCTTGGCAGGACCACAAGGGCCCACAACAACCCAACTATCAGAAACCCTAGCGTCTCGATGAGGTCTGAATCTCTCGGGATCACAAGTGGTGAAGGATACCTGTACCAAGAAGCACCGACAAGAGATAAGCCCATGCCGAAGAGGACATTGAAGATGGGGCCTGCATAGCAGCCTGACACGGCTGCTTGGGTGCCCGCCTGTCCTCCATAGACTGCCATCGTACCATTGGTCATCAGATCGCCGATCGAGTTCCCCCAAGCTAGGACAGTTAGCCCTAGAATTGAAGGGCTTATCCCAATAATGTAACCAAGCGAGACTAATAGACCGACCAATTCTTGAGCTGTGATATAACTCCAAGTGATGCTCATCAGGAACCCTGCAAGAAGCCATGGCAGAAGGCACTTTTTTGGCGGGTTCGAGGTCTCAGTCGTGAAGAGCACGAGAAGCCCCAGAGCAATCCCGATCAAAATCCCGACCCCATAAATCACAAAGGCCTCGCTAAACGTCATAGCTTGGTCCTGAAAGTTCCAAAGGGCACAGAGGAGAATAGGAGCCAAAGTTGCTGAGGCCACTGCATAAGGTTTAAACCATCTCTCTTCACTCAATACAGGAATTGTCAGTCTCCGAGGCAAGTAAAGAGGCAACTGAAGGAAGAAAATCAACCGATTGCAGAAGGACGGAGGATCGGTCCTGAGGCATTTCTCGATTTCCACCTCCACTCTCACTCGATTCCCATCTTTGTTGCTAATTTCATCCCAAGCGACAATATCCCTTTTCTCTTCCGCTCCATCTAATATCGGGATACACAACGCGTCAGCAGACCTATCACCGGAGATGGCATCCTTTTCCCCTCCACAGGATTCCTTCTCCCAGTGGAAGTGCGATATATAGACCAGTATGACATAGACAACATACATAGAACAGAATCCCGCCGAGCCCCAAACGTTGATTTCCCCGTTGGCCAATATTACGAGCAAGAACACAAGGACTAGCAGAAGGAACAGGACATCCCTCATGAAAGCAGGCTTGTCGATTTGAAAGTTTCTACCTCGAACCAGGAAGCTTATGCTCCCAACCACGACGCAGGACACGAAGGAGGCCCCACCAAGCACAGTGTTAAGTGCCATGTCCTCAGTCCCACTGCCCATGAAAGACACGAGACTGGCGAAAACATCGGGGGCGCCATTTCCCAGCGAGAGTAAGGTCACTCCAGCCATCGGCGGGGACAGCTTCAGGAACTTAGACAAGCTCTCGAGCGAAGAGCAGAAGTATTCAGAAGCCGTGTTTCCCAAGAGATAGAACAGGACAAGGAGCCAAAGTATGAAGAGAGCGTATCCCAGCCACGGAGACCGACCAAATTTGCAGTAAAACAGGTACAGATAGTTAATGTAGCCCTGAGACACACACGGCCCGTGGAATTTAAGGTGATGGCACTTCGCCTCATAGCCATCCAAGCTCTGCAACGACTGGCAGCCACTACTGCTACCAGTACTGTCACTCAACGGAGGAGAACCCCTCCCCAGGAAGGGGAAATCTGTAAAGGGATTACTTTTAGAATGAATGGAGATGACGAAGAACGCACATGACAGCACAAGGAACGAGGTGTTGAGCAAGATCAGGTAAAGATTCCTACTTGACACGAAGATCCTCGTATCCATCGCAGAGAATCTACAATTCCTAGAAGATTGAGCTCAAAAATGGGGATTTGGGCAATGAATACAACACCGACCCATGATTCATGAACGATGAAATCAATGAGATTTAATGAAGAGGAAGAGAGATTCGACGAATCCGATGGAGAAGCACCCACCGAAGGATACACGTGTCAGGAAGACTTTCTTGAGAAGTAATCGATCAGTCTCCGAAGGGTTGAACAAGGGCAGGATTACTTCTTCAGAACAGAAGATTTACAATCCTGTAGAAGCCATAGGAGGAGCGGTGTGAAACGGGGATTGATATAGGAGACTTTGGAGGAGACTGATGAGGGGACACACTTGTCTCCACGAGTGCGCACTCCCTCCGAGGTTTTGATAATGATAATCAGACTAAGGAATATGTGCTCTGCACCCGGGCGCAGGTGCGCCCTGTAATGATGGGTTTCTGTTTTAGTGTACCCTAACCAATGCTAATGACTGCATTTGATTTTAATTAATCTAAATTCAACATAATCTGACCACTATGCGTCTCCTTATGGAATTTTTTTATTTATAAGATTTATTATCCAAAATTTTTTATTTTTAAATAAAATTAATCACATATTATTTACTTTGATAACAAAATATTATTTGATGATGTGTTGTGATAGGTGCTTGGCTCGTCTATGGATTTAGGGGGACTTGGAGGAATTTAGAAAATTTATATAAAACTTTTATTGATCTTATAACTATTTTTATGAGATTATAAGTTCTCACCTCCTCTCTTAAAATTGATTTTTTTATTCCTTTTATATCATATATGCAAATATTTATTTTTTTGTTTACACTCTACAATATTCCAAAATCAGTCGAAATGTAACTCGAGATTAATCTGCGGTCGGACCGGGATTATTGGAAAAATTTCTGTCGACTCCCCAACATGAGATTTGATTATTAAATTACTCATTTGGGGGTATAATGAGAGAAATAGTAGTACAATGTCAAGTTGATAACGGTAAATAGTTATTTGCTTATATCAATCGTCATTGTAATTTAATTTTCACCCGTAACAACAGAAACTACTAAGAAACGATTATCTAAGAGATTCCCATCACAAGGAGACGTATTTGGGATTCGTCCATGCATCTCTCTCGGCCTTACTTAGAAGGAGAAGGTTTTGTGGGTAATGGATACACCGCACCATTTGTCTCATATGCTTACGTTAAGGTCTAACAGTTTAACCATGCGCCATTTAAAATCTCTAAGAAAAACAAACCTAAATAATTATTCAAAATATGTACTAACCTTTGGCATCGACTAGAAATTGATGGTTAGTATGATCTTGAAATAAAATATAAAATATTTCAATCAATATGGTTAAAACCCTTAAATTTCCATTCTTAAGGTAGAATATGGACATGGAGATCGGACAATATTTACTATTTTTTAATTTGGGCTAATAACCTGAAAATAGTACTACCAATTATGGACATTTTGAATAATTTGACACGAATTTTTTAATTTGACATGATTAAAATTCAACTTTCATTTCCTTACCCCATTTAGTATACTATTTGTTTTTCCATCCAAATTGAATGGTCCAATGATGTGGCGCGTTACTATTGCTTAGGTGTCAAATGTCCACTTACGTGGCATTGCCACACACATGGCTCATGGGCCTGTTATGTAAAATAACACATTTACCATCCTTTTATCTGTTGAAAAATAAAAATACTTGGGGCAAATTCATAAATACATTTTCTTCTTCCTCCTCCCCTCTTCCCTTCAAACCCTGACCGTTTTCCTCCAATGAAGGCCAGCATGAGCTTGAAACTGTTGATTTATAGGAATGTCCATTCGAAGGGGAAGAGCCGTGGGGACTGAAAAAGAGGAGGAAGATGTCTGACTGCCTAATAATAATTCCTTATCGAAGCAGGGATCATAGTAGAGGAGGACTTGGTTGATTATGGTTGTGAGGTTGAAAATTGACTGTTGGAAGACGGTGCTTGCTGGGGGACGAGGAGGGGGAGGAGGTGGTCGAGAAGGCCCTGTTGGTGGTCGAGCCACCAATCGAAGAAGGCAACGAAATCATTTGTTGTGTATTGGGAAATTTACTTTTGCCACGAAAGATTGAAATCATCATAGGAGGAGACAAAGATAGTCTCTGTATACAACCAAATTAATGAGCCATGAAGAATTGAAAATTCACTTTTGCTCATATAAGAAGAGTACAAGTTTCTGTGCAGGCATGAATCTTGAAAAATTTTGCTCAGCAGAGGAAATAGGTTTTCAGGGAAAGAGGGGAGGGGGAAGAAGAATGCCGACTTATGTATTTACCCTCGAGTGTTTTTATTTTTCTGTTGACACGAGGAGGGCAAATGTGTCATTTTACCAAATGGGACCCACAAATTATGTGTGGCGATGCCACGTAAGTAACTGTTTGACACATAAGCGGTACTAACATACCAAGTCAAATTGAATAGTTAATTTGGATGGACAAATGAAAGCGTGCTAGATGGGACAAGAAAATGAGAGCACAATGCTAATCGAGCCAAGTTAAAATATTTGTACCAGATTGTTTAAAATGGCCATTGTCGGTGCTTTGCTATGTCATTAACCATTTTAATTTGAATATTCCACCATTGAGAATGGAATTGAAATTAGGTATTCGTTTTATCAATTATACTTAATTATATAATTATTAAGTCAAATTATGTATAGAAGCTCAACTTACTCTGTGATAAATGAGACAGTTGATCACCAAAACAATAATTTTTTAAAGAGAAAATAGCTCAAATAGTCTTAAATTGTAGGTCTAGTCAGTATTTTAACACAAAATTTCAATTCTGTGTAAAATAAACATAAAAGCTCAAATGTGTCCATCGTCTATGATATTCAACGTTTTCCGGCAGCTGTGTCACATTTTATGTCCAAAACATGCGAAATAAGAAAAACGCCCATCACTGAGACTGAAATGACAGAATTTTCATTTTGTCTTTGCACCGTCCCATTACTTCAGCTTCTTCTGGTGTGAGACGAGAACCATAGCGCCTCTCACTGACTCTCCTAACATTTACCTCATCTTCTTGTTACTCACTGTCTTCTGACAGTCCTTAGCGCTTCTTGCCTTTGTAAAGTTGCAAAAGAAATTGAAGCCCACAAGGGAAAGAATCTTTAAAAGGAATGTCGTAAAAGAGTATAGTTTCTGGATGTATTGCAGAGCTCATGAAATGAGTGGAGCAGTCTTCAACGACATCGTCGAGGTCATTCATGAACCCATCCAATCCACTGAATTTCTGATGGCCCTTGTGGTTGATCCCACAGATTGAATAACCCGCATTTGCTAGATGAACGGCCGTGCCTGAAGGCAAATTAAGTTCGTTGCTAAGTATTATATTTTGCTTTATGCCAAACTTTTCAGCTTGCTGCTGGTGTAAGAAGATTGAATAGAAACATCTTCTTTTTTCATGGAGGACGAAATAGAGACTAACTGTTCATGGTGATACTGCGCTCCATAGCCATGGCACATGAAGATCATTGCCTTCACTTCTCCCTTTGCAATCCATTGGAAGTGAAGAGCTTCAATCCTCTAGAATTCAATATGTATTCTTGCAAAAATAAAAAAGAAAATTTGACATTTGATATTCTGTTAGCGACAGAGTGAAAACAAGGAAGACAGAAAGAATCAACCACATGGGTTGGAGAACTAAAATCGGGATAGTATGCTGACCTCTTCGTAGTTGATGTTTCCCCCAACTGATTAACCTGAAAGAAGGGGGCCAGCCAACAAAGAAACAAGGACACCATAAGGAGTAGAACGAAGAGATTGAGGAAAGGAGAAACCAAGAAGAAGAAGACGAGGTACTTGTCAGGAAAGTCAATCGGAGGTGCTTCAAATCTCGTCTTACACTGGAAGAAGCAGGAGAATTGGGATGATGCAAAGACAAAAGGACATTGTGGTCGTTTTAGTGTCTCATCGAGGGGTATTTTTGTCATTATATGTGTTTTGGACGAAAAATGTTATACGTTGACCGAAAACATTGAATATGTTAGATGGTGAATACATTTAAAAGGTCATTTATTTTATATAATATTAAAAATCCTTGACAAAATATTGATTGGACCTAAAGTCTTTTTTTAATGGTGTATTTTCTTATTAATTTTTACGTATCAAACTTGTTATATATCATATGTCAAATATTTGTAATATTTCTAAAAGCATTAGAAATATTGGTTGCGAACCTGATAGCCCAATATTAGATCCATCCATAATGGGACTATCTACCCATCTCCACCACACACTCACTTCTCCATCATAAATAGAGACAATTTTGGTAGTGGAAGAGTGCCATCATTGGTGAGTTCTCTTGGGAATTTCTTCAGGCGTTTTGCGATTTCTTTTGAAGTTTCTCCACCTTACATGTTACATGGCATCTATGGATTCTCTATCTTCGAAAATGGCCTTACTATGTGCTAGTTCTACCACAATTTTTATGGTGAGATCATGTGAAATGAATAGTAAAATTTTCAATGGGTTTTGTTGCAAAGGAAGAGAACGGCTGGTAAAGAAATTGGGCACCCTCTCTCCAAAGAGTGGTGTCTCTCACTTTGGCTCTGTTGGGTTGAGTTCCTTCTCCTTCTTTTGCTAGCTTTTAGGGTTCAAATTCATTGTATTTGGTTGAATTTTTCGTTAATTTTGTGTTTTTTTGAACTTAATGCCATCGACGTACAATATTAGAAATACTAGATAGTTAAACAATATGCAAAATAAACAATGAGGTATTGGTGACAAACCCGACAAAACCCAGCTTAAGTAGAAAAGTGCCGAGTCAAAGGAACCCGAGGAGCCTGTATAATAAGCATATACAAAGAACAATGAAGTTTACAAACATGACCTGGTCGACTAGCATCAACAAAGCCCCAAGGTTGTTAACACAATGTAGTTAACAGTGCACATAATAAACAGTGAGGTATTAGCAACGAAATTGACAAAACCCAACATAAGTAGAAGGGTGCTGAGTTGATGAAACTATTATCCAGGAGCCTTTTTAAGTTTGTATAGAGAACAATGAAGTTTGCAAACATAATATGAATGACTGACATTAACAAAGATCAGAGGTTACTACATATGCACCACTTCATTAAGGAACCCGTTAATGAATGCATTTTTAACATCAAGCTGTCATATAGGATAGTAAAGAGAAACCATGATAGAGAGGACAGTTCGAATATTGATGAGCTGAATAATTAAGTTAAATGTGTCATCGTAATCAATACCCTTCATGTTGAGAGTAACCCCATGCAACCAATCGAGCCCTAACTACTGATCAATGAAGCCATCTAGCTTTTATTTCACCTTGTACACCCATTTGCGACTAGTGATGTGCCGATCATTGAGAAGAGCCCGAAACTGCTTGTGCATGGCCTTGAGACATCGAGGATACTTCTTTGCCAAGGAAAAAGACTTAGGCTCCTACTCAATAGAGGAGACAATGAAGATGGATGGATATCGTGAGATAGTAAACCGCATGACGGTAAGGATCCATCTTGTGAGCATCTTGTCATATAATGAATGCACTGGACTCACATAAACAACACTAGAATCCACCAGCGATACATCATTTACTGATCGAGCTTACATGGACAAGAGCAAGTTGCTCAGAAACAAATGAAGATCCAAATGAGGTAAAGGAAGAAAAAAGCAGAGGAGCCTTAGATGTGGTGTGGTGTGGTGTGATATGGAAGCTAGCTGTCTATGTTGCTAGAGAAAGGTGAGTGCAATGAAGTAAGGCAGATGTTCTAGGAGCATAAGGAAAATGATCTTCATTGAAATGAAGATAATAGTGCTATAGATAAATATACGACCCACCAGTGGCTAAATGAAGATAATGATACCCATGATAAATAGATGGATGGATACATACCCTAGAAGACATAATAATGAGACCACAATTGAAGTTAATGGTCATTGTAAGAACGGAGATACACAAAGTCTCAGCCAAAAACAAGCAGAAAACTGTAATCTAGGAGTGTGCCACGAAAAACTTAAAATGGAGATAAAAAGTGAAGTAATCTAGTAAGTAATTGATTGATTGATGAGAAAAACCGCTATCTCGAATGCACAATATAGAATTTTATTGGCAAATGAGAATAAACTAGATTTGTGAGTTGTCAACTATATGTTGATGCCTATGTTTAGTGGAACCATCCTATTGCGGATTATGATGAGATGACATACAATGAACAATGCTACTATTTTGTGACTTAGACTGAAAATCACAGGATATAAATTCCTTGACACTATGTGATTGTGGGGCTTTAATTTTCCATTCAAAGAAAGTATCAACGAGGAGTTTAAATGCTCTAAAAGTTTTAAAAATGTCGGCTTGGTCTTCAAAACAAAGTACCATGAAATTTTATTGTAATTATCGAGAAAGTGAACATAATAGTGATGCCCGTAACAAGACCCGATAAGTGCAAGTTCCTATATGTTGGAGTGAATTAATTGTAAAGGGAAGGAAATTTTATTCATACTTGAAAGAAAGGAAAACTAAGGTAGCTTTCCAACGTGACATGATGCACATAAATCGGACTCATAACTTTTACTATGTCAAAAAATAAGAAGACACGATTCAATGAACTATAGGATGGGCAAAATGTCTAAGTTGCTAGCATCACAGGGAGTTAGACATATGAGAACTGACTAAGGCATGAGGCAGGATGGAACATCTGGGACCGGTTTTCAAGTAGTAGAGTCTGTCTCTAAGTGGGTTGCCAAGCAGCTCTCGGTGGGCTTTTACGTCCTTTACAATAAAATAAGTGGGATAAAATTCGAACAAAAAGTAAACAAAATTATCTCTTGTGAATTTAGGAATAGAAAGAAGACGCATGAAAATTTTGGGAGCGCATAAAATATTATATAGGGTAAACTTGTAAGTGGATAGCTGAACAAGAAGAAATAACAGGTAAAGTTGTATTAAACAAGTAATATAGTAGTAAAATATGATATTGTTCCCATGATGATTCAAGACACGACTCACTAAGCATTGGACTCTCACAATCGTTCCAAGCCAAACTGATTTGTTAAGCAATAAATAATCAATCGATGAGTGATGCTAGGTTTTATAACTTCACCCATTGTGTATTCGGTTAATCACTAATTATTGACCTAGAGTTCTATGGTATACCTATCCACTTTCCAATGCAATAAGAATGTGACTTTGACGAGGGAAATGAATTATCAGAAAATCAACTAGGTCCTAATTCTGCTTTGATACCCAGGATGATGACTGATCTCTCGATTGCGTCTCACATTGTAACTCCCATCTCTTAATATAGGTTATCCCAAGCCATATTATCGCTAGCATGATTTCGAATTCCCCTCAGCCAGTTTATTGATCTCTCCTAATAATTCAAATGGGTAATCAAGCCGAAAAATGCATATAGAACACAATCATAACAATTGTATTCAATCAATCAAGATGTACCAAAAGATTGAAGACAAGACTAAGCGGTCAAAAGAGGATTCATTGGTCCCCCTAGGGAAGTACAAGTCTACCACATCATTGAGAGATAAATTCATAAATTCAAAAAGAGAAAAGTATAAATTTTCAATATAAAAAATCTAATTTAATTCAATGAAAAAAATTACTCTAATTGAAATTTGTAATTGTTTAAAAACCTGAGAACTAAATCATAATATGTAACAAAAAGTTGTTTCTATTTCCCGATTCACCTCCATGCACGAAATGAGCCTAAGAGGAGGTGGACATTTTGTGGGGGATAGGGACGGTACGATGCAGCATGCTCGTGTTGATAACAGAAGTTGACAGAGTGGGCCTTGATGGGAGCTAGATGCTGCCTGTCAGAATTGGGCCCGTGGGCTGGAAGGAGGCTGATCCAGTTTTGTGGCCTGCAGAAAAAAGACATTCTGTTGGGTTGAGAATGAGGGGCCCAACTGGAAGGGCCTGAGAGTATCTGGGGCCCATGGTAGCCGCTGAATCTCTCCGGCCGAAAGAGCTCAGACGACCCGAGAAAATAACCCGATCCGCATCGTGGACCCGTTCCCGCTCCTGCGCCCCGCTGCAGATTAGGGGGGTCCTGAGCAAAACTCCCTCATGCTACGCGACTCCCGCTGCCACGTCGCTGACCTCCGGCTGCAAAATTGATGACAGCGGCGGTTTCGGTGGTTCCATCAGTCAGTCCAGAGAGAGGGGGGGAGCCCCGTGACCTGCGGCAGTCGAGTTTGTCTTGCTGGTTCAGAAGGAGCGACGAGAGCGATTCTGTCGTCTTCGGGTCAATTGCTGGCGACAGTGCAAGACAAAGGGGTTCTCAGTCATCAACGGGACCTGCAAGAAGTTGATCGTTGATTTCTGTTACAGATTTGGGTTGCCCGAGCTGAGCAAATCGGTTGCACAGGTCAGTCGTTTCCTTGAGATATTCGGCCGTAGGCTTTTCTCCTTTCTCCAAGTCTCACCGCTGCTGGTCTAGTAGGTCGATTTGGGCTCGAATCTGTGAGTCAATCAGATTCCACAGCTTCGCCCACGTCTCTGCTGCAGACCGAACATCTACAAGTTGAAGGCCTATTTCTGCGGTCACATACACGAGCATAGCAGTAAGACAAAACTGATCATGTGTTATCCACGGGATTAGGGGAAATGACATCCTCAGATCCATTCTTTGCGATGATGGTTGCAGGGGTGGTGGTGGTGGTTTCGTCCCTTCTGCTTAGCTGAGCAGCTTATAAGCATTGAGAAGCGGGACCATGACGTTCCTCCGCAGGTAGAAATTCATTAGTTTGGTTGGAATTGATGGGCAGGTTGTTGGGCAGGGTTATTTGAGGTTGGATTGTGTTTGAACATGCACAAGAGTGGCAATTTTTGACACAATATGATATCCGATAGGACACAACACAGAGTTTGGGTTGAGCCATGTAACTTGATTAGATTAGATTTGATTAATTATATCTAATTAAATATATTTAAATGTGTATTGTTAATTTAATTTGTCATATGAAGTGTGGTAAAGTTTATTTGTTATATTTTATTGGGATAATTTCATTATTATAATTATATTATAAATATTTTGATTAGATTATTATTTTCATATTAAACATGTAAATTGTGTATGTATTAAACGGGTCGGGTACGGGCTGATAGCTTTTTGACGAGGACCATTAGACATGATACACTTAAATATGACATGACATGAATTGCCAGCCCTGTATAGCGCATGTGGCCTTGTCCTCAATTGGAGCTGAGATAGTCTAGACAGTAGTCTGATAGTGTAGACAGTAGAATTGGATGTTAGGATGGAGAAGGATTTTCCTTGTGTTGCTTTGTAATTAAAGGGAGGATTTGCTTAATATTCACCACACACAAAAATGGTTGTGTTGTAGTGTTTGTATTATGTAGAATGAATAACAGGCACTAATAAGGAATGTATAACTATTTACGGAAAGATAAAAATACACTGAATAAATTCCCAACAGTTATGGGAATAGATTGAGTTATTCCGTATTTGCTATTAGTTAACAAGCAGTTGTTGTGATGCATTGCAGGGTAGAAAGTTCCAATTTTTAATTGGCAGTGCGGGGCAAACCACTGATTTACATTGATTCATTGTTCAAGAGTAGAGAGAGAGCAATTCAAAGTACCAACCGTGTATCAGCTACTGACAGTTTCTCCAAACACTGTTGCTATTCATCGTTTTGAGTGCTTGGAAGTTTAGAGTATAAGTTCACAATGGTGCAGAGATGGTGCAGCCACTGTGCAAAGATGGTAATGGCAGAGCGGCCCTTTGATGGCTCCCTGTAAGTTGTATTATATTACCTCTGGCGACAGCAGAAAGTTCTTTTATAACTGAGAATGAGGGCAGTTTGCCCAGCATATCTTTTAAATTGATTGCTAACGTGGTAATATGTTTGAATTGGCTAAGTCATTATAATATCTTTTCCCTTGCAGATGCTGCTCAGAGTGTGGGAAAGTGCTGGAGGATTTTAATTTCTCCTTGGAGCCTACATTTGTAAAAGATGGGGCAGGACAGGTATATGTTTGGTAACTGGGATGCTGCCTTTTTTGCTCTTCTCATTCTTCCTTATTGATAGAGTGAAGCATATGCATATTTTTAGTTGGATTTCAAATCTGCTTTCTGGGATTTTGATGGGTTAACTGGGAAGCTTTATTCGCAGTTATGGAAAATCAGTTTGAGCTGAAACACGTCAAATTTTAGCAGGAGGGGCTTGAAACTTTTTCGTATTTTTGTCCCTTATTCTAATTATGTCAACTTTCAACTTCTTTCTAGAGCCATTTATCAGGAAACTTTGTGAGGACAGTCCAAAGCGAATATTCTGCTTCGAGAGAAAGAACATTAGACAATGGTAATTTTTATCCTTCTCCTGCACCCTAGGTTTTTTTGTACTAATTATTTCTTGTATGTGACATAAACAGTTTGAATGTTAGACATCATTCTTTTCCTTCTTTCTTAGTTATGATTTGCAAGCTGATGGGAATTTGTTATTCTAACAAAATGCAAATAATAAATGTTGTACGAGCTGGCTATTAGGATGCCTCTCATTTAACTAGCTGGCACTTTTGTGTTTAGTTTCTAGCATCCATTGTTTGGAGAGAAAAAGGATGATCTGCTTCTGAAGCGAAGATTGCTGTTTAACATTGTCTACATCTGGGATCTTTCTCATAACTTTGTCTAAGGAACTATTGAGTTGCTTGAACGGATTTGCAGGTTTAGGAATAGTTCTCCAACCTGGGGTTTTCTTTTATCCTTGGTTTTTGACCCTTTGATTGCCTCTATATGGGCACTTTTTTTTCATAATTATTTAGGATAGTGGCATATGCTTAAAGAACTAATGCTGCTTTATGAGGAGTATGTATTTTGCTTCTCATTTGAGAACTGCATTGAAAATTGTTTTACAGCTTATGAAGGCATGAAGAATCTGTGCTATGGTTTAGGTATGGATCAACCTGAGGGCATATTGAGAGCAGCTTCAGCATTCTATAGAGTAAGCATTGTCTAGTTAGTTGTTCAACTGATATGTTTGATATGAGTGTTGTACATACCTAATTTTTTTTTCACACCCTACTAAGATGGCACTTGAGAAGAATTTTACAAGAGGACGTAGATCAGAACTTGTGCAAGCTGCTTGTGTTTACATTGCATGCCGGTAAGAGATTCTGTTATCTTTATATTTATGATTATTTGTAACTAAGCCTTTTGGTTTCATAGTTCATTGTCAGTAAAGCTTCATTTTGCATACACAATTAAAAAAAACTTCCAAGTGTGTGGATCTTACAATTAATTGAAAAAGGGATTAAAAAGGAGGTGTCAATTTCCCCAAAGAAATCTTATTGACTAGATAAGTCTTTTAATTAAGCTTTTGAAAGTCAATGTAGCTTAGGAGACTTAGCATTTGAAAATATCTTCTCCACATCAATTGGAACTGGAGGCCTTTATGATCAGGTGGTTTAAGTGCTTTGACCATAACTTCAATGAAATAGCAGATCTTGGTAAATATCCACCCATACAACTTTTCATTCATAAATATGAGGATCATATCTACTGATGTTATCTTTTGTGGGTGTTGTGTAAATAAAATCTAGTGGTCTACTACCTTCCCAAAAGAAGGAGCATTTGACTGGAGCTACAGTGTGCTTGTTCTGAAACCATTTGATCCTATCATTTCTAAATGTTGCTGATGATGCTTTATTCCCGGTAATATGATGTCACCAATAGTGTAATTCCTTGATGCAGGGAAAGCAAACTACCATATTTACTCATTGATTTCTCAAATTGGTTGAAGATAAATGTGTGAGAAAGCATTTTCCTAAGAGTGTTTTTTTTTTTCCTATAGAAATTTTGGTGGAAATATCTGACATGTGTTTTTCAGTTATGTGTTAGGAGCAGTATTTCTACAGTTATGCAAAGTACTTTGGCTTGAGGAACACCACATTGTACAAAAACCTATTGACCCTTCACTCTTCATTCATAAATATACGACATGTAAGCATCTGTCATCATTTTAATACTTTTAAGTGTCATATGAATTTAAACCTAATAGTCTAAAGATTCATTTTCTTTTGCCTTTATATGAAGATGATCGAGGCTTATATCTGAACTAAATGAAATTTTACTTGAACAAAGTTTCTAGAACAAGACAATTGACTTTGATAGCTTCCTTTCTGAACTGCAAAATGATGTAAAAATATGTGGTTTATTGTGTAAAATTAAACAATATAAATTAAACTTAACAATGTGGATTTATCTCACCAATTATGTGAAAATATCACCCATGTGCTTTTGAAGGTTTATCAGGGGGAAGAAACAATGATGTTGCCAGGACTGCCTTACGCATTATAGCCAACATGAGAATGGACTGGATGCAGGTTTTCCTGTTTTGTAACTCGTATTTTTTATGCCAGTCTTTGTTATTGTATAATTTGAGTTTTAGATCACTTATTGAGATGGAATCATGACAGACGGGAAGGAAACCCAGTGGTTTATGGGGAGCAGCAGTTTATGTATCTGCACTTGCGCATGGTCTTAAGTGTTCCAAGTCTGATATTGTAAGTAATCTAACTCATTGAGGAATTTTTTTTTTGTAATGTCTACCAAAAAACTCAACTTTGCAGTGATCTTTCTTTTGACTGATAGCAGCCACTTTGGATTTTATATTTCTCATAAATACGTCATCCAACTTCAATAAGCCCTTTGGTCTCACCAAATTATTTGTGGTTACTTAGAAGATTTTGGTAATAGTACTTGTGTACTAATTTGTAAAAGTACTGTACTAGTCTTGGGATTGGACATCAATTTTTATTTTATTTTTTCACCACACTCTATTTGTAAACATTCAGTCCACTGCATATCATATTTTATATATATAAAGTCAGACTCTCACTAACTGGTCAATTTTATGCAACTGGTGTCTGATGTTTGCTTGCAACTTTGACGTCCTTCCTTTTGAACTTGCCTGAAACATTTTAATGGAAAGAACAGCAGTAAAGCCATTGCTATTTAGTAGTAGTTAAGTATTATTGCATCTTCTTGAAATAGAGAGGCTACATTTGCTTGGTTGATTTTGTTTTATTGAACATGTAATCTGAAATTTTCGGATTCAAGCAGTCTTGATTTACCCTTGCCGTGAACTAGAATAATTTACAGCATTTTTTTTTTTTGCTATGTTTAATGTGCTCCTTCTGCTTTGCATACTATGTCTACGGGCATTCTTCATCAGTTAAGGCTTGTACATGTCTGCGAAGCAACATTGACAAAGCGATTGGTTGAATTTGAGAACACTAGATCAGGAAGCTTAACGGTATGCTTCTTATGGCATTGCACTGAGAAGTTTTTTTTTTCCCCCTTTTCTTGGGAAAAGAGGGCTTGTCATTTTTGTTTCTATGTGAAATGATAAAACACCATATGGTGGTAAGCTACACTTGAAACCCCACAATCTGATTTCATCTATTCTCTTCAAAATTTATCACCAGTCTCTTCTTATTACTAGATTGAGGAATTAAATGCGAAGGCACAGGCTGAAGAAAGAGCTTCTACAATAGAAACAAATATCGAGGTGGATATATCTACATCAAGGGAATTGTTATGTGAGCACAAGGGTACCAAGATTCCTCACTATAAGATTGGACTCTGTAAATCTTGTTTCAAGGAAGTAGGTTCACCCTCATTGCTGAGTCTTTTAGGCCCTGTTTACTTTCAGAGAATTAATTCTCTATTTTCAACTTTTCTACTTTTGTAAATTTAATTTTCAGTAGAAATGAGTGAAGATGCGTATACTAATGTGTCAAATTACAAAATTTTGCGCTACATTATAGAGAAGGAAAGTTATAAATCAAAACGTTAAAATTAAATTATTTTAGTAAAGAATTTATATATGGTAAAAAGGAATATACATAAATAAAAAGTTCAAAAAACGGAAATAATAAGCTAATGGGAAATTGCAGAACTAAAACAAAAGAGAGATTCTCCAATCTATATATAAATATGAAAAGTGGAGAAGACAATTTCCCAAGAAAAAAATTCCTTTTCCCTACAAGTAAATATTATTTTCGCAGTTCTCCAATTTTTAGGTATTTTTTCTGGAAAATTAGAAAATTCTCTATAAGTAAACAGTTTTTAGATTAACTTTTGACATGAGTTATATTCTATGTCAGTTTCCTGATTAAAAAAATATATTATGTTTTAGTTTGTAGAATTTTCTGGTGGTCTTGAGGGAGGAGCAGATCCTCCTGCCTTTCAGCGTGCAGAGAGGGAACGAGCAATTTTGTCTGCTTTGGAAAAGCAAAAGGACTCAAGCTTGGTTAGTATTTTGTTGCCTATGACTAAAGATCACAAAGTGCTTGGGCATTATATAACATCTCATAGGCCTGCATTTTGCATCATTGTCGTCACTGAATCATTCATGTTTCTCTTTTAACCTGCATGGTGCTCCTTCTGGATAGAGCAGTTTAGTGAGGATGAAATGCTATTGTCATGTAATCAGTGATAGGTTGGATGATAATTGGTGGTAGGGTTCCATATATGATTCAGACTTTTATTTGAGGAAGTGAAATACGGTTGGAAATCTTTGAGTTGATTTTTTTGTCCTTTATTTTTAATTTTTTGTTTGTATTTTCTTATAGCTTGAGAAAGAGATGAACAGCTCTCCTGGAGTCGAAAGTGAGAAGCTGCAACTTGGCACTGAAAAAGCTGGTATTGTAGTTCATCTTTCCTGTTTTTCAAATAATTAACTTTTTCTTACCTCAGTCAGTTTTCCTGAATAAACCACAAGTTTTCTTACAGTTAATACAAATTCCATGGACGGACATCTTTATGGAACAGATGAAGCCAATGATATGACCACAATTGCTGGTGATGAATCAGACAACCTTTCTGATATAGATGATGTGGAGGTGCATTTCATGTTCTCTGACTTTCTGAAGATAAGCTTGATACTGAGGGCAAACTGTTATGTTGCCTATCTGACATATAGGTTGTTACTATGCTTTTGCTGGTGACTGGGAAATCTTAAATACATTTGTTTTTAACTCCCTAAAAGTTTTAAAATATTTACCGCTAAAAAATATGGGACACTCAGTCTCAATATCTCTGGCTTTTCTGTATTGTGGATGTCATTATCAAAAGTACAATGTTGATGTATTAGGATATATATTTGGTTTTTGTGTGCATACTGTTGGCATGAGACCTGTGGGAAATTTATTGTAGAACCTCCTTTGTAGATATAAATTGAGGAAAGAAATGTTGGACATGGCTGAGATCCATTTCAGTTAGTTGACATCAGTTGTTATTCTGATGTTTTTGCTCTGTGTCATAGAATCTGCTATGCAAAGAGTCTCAAATGTTATATATTCTGCAGGTTGATGGCTACCTTCACAATGAGGAGGAGAAACATTATAAAAAGATTATCTGGGAGCTACTGAACCGAGAATATCTTGAGGTAATTTGTTTATACCCTATGTGGCGTATCATTTCAATTACCCCACCACCAGCACCACACCACCCCCACGACACCCCCCCACCCGAAAAAAAAAACCAAATGCTTTTTCATGTACAGGATAATTTGAGTGAAAGGAAAATATTTTCAGGAAGTGCACCTGACTTTTCTGGTAACATGAGATTTTGCTGAGGAGTCTTTAGAGATTTATTTCCTGACTTTTATATTTGCCCCTGTTGGACTCCTGTGGTCATGGTTACATTCTTTTAATGAAAAATTCGAGGAACCCTATACTATCATCTTGTTGAGACAATTTGCTTCCAAATGATAAACTCAGAGTTGTCTCTGCATTCCTTTTTCTGTTGAATTTTATGATGTTTCTGGCTACTTTGATGATGATTTATGCTGGGTATATATACAAACTTTGCCTGAAGGAACAAGCAGCCAAGGAAGCAGCAGCTGCAGCAGCAAAGGAAGCTTTTGCTGCCAATTTTAAAGGCACTTCAGAGGAATTAGCTGCACAGGAACTTGCTGCAGCTACTAAAGCAGCTGTTGCGAGTGCTAGAAAGGTGCACTGCTAATTATTTACCTTCTGTCATATTTTCCATGTGTGGTATCTATATGGGATTAAACATTTGATTATTGTTGCTGGAAAACAAATTGAGAATTGGGAAAGGGGATATACTTAAAAAAGAATTAGGAAAGGGGAAAGATGGCATGACAGATACTCTGTTTGCTATTTCTTTTCTCGTGGCGATCTGATGGAATGATCGAGTAACTTCTTGTGCCTGTACTGTTAATGATGAGATGGAGTGTGGATCTAAGTAACATATTCTGAGCATTGTTTATATTTATTTTAAGATTAAGATGTCAGTCTTTCCATAAAACTCATGGGTAGTAGTGGTAATAGTACAATACAGATCCATAATGACTGTTTCTGTTTTTTTTTTTTTTTAATTATCATTTTTATCCTTGCAGGCAAAGCAGCAGAAACGAGCTGCTGAAGCAAAAAATGCAACTCCTGCCCAAACTGCTGCTGAAGCCACCCGCCAAATGCTTGAGAAGAAGGTATGTTGCTAACAAAAAATGCTGTTGCTCTGAAGTTAAGAAAATTATAGGGCTTTTTTTAACTTTGATTTAAGAAAATTGGTGTTGCTAGGGTCTTGTTTGAGTAAGTTCTATCTGGGTGGTGAATGGTTCTTTAAGTTCAAAGTTGGGTTCTGTCTTCCTTGCGTTTCAGTGACATTGTTGAGCACAAAGAACATTTGCGTGACTGCCATAAAGAATCGCTTAGTTCACGGAAACAGAATATTGCAGCTAAAGACATCACTGCAATAGCATACTTTCTTCTATCTCTAGTGAAGTTCTTGGTTTTGCTTGAGAGATGCATAATGAAGTTGAAGTGCCAATACTTTCTGTGGATGAAGTTGCCTATACATAGTGATGAATCATCGTGATTTCTGATTCAAGGGTTTGTTTTTGCAGAGACTCAGTTCCAAGATCAACTATGAAGAGCTGGAGAAGCTCTTCGCTCAAAATGTATGGTTCTTCTAACCCTAGCTCTTCAATTTGTCAGCATAAGCACTGATACCAGATAAAGCGAAATTGGCTTATTATTGAAAAATATTGAAACTTCTACATTTCTGGTGTTGTGAAATGATGACTCGGAAATGTGGCAGCATTGTCTGGAAAAAGGTTCTTCCTGTAATTATTGCTGGTTCATGTTGGTTAAGGGAACTGGAACTCCTCTAGGACCAGTCAGATGCTTCTTCATTCAAGAGGCTGAGATGCCCTGCTATTGCTAGCAACTTCTCATTTCTTGATTCTCTTGGCTGCCTTGCCAAAGTCATTTTCTTGATCCTCAGGTCTTTGCACTGTGTTACGCATTTCTCGTTTTGGTATGATCACAAGCTATTCAGAAATTCCGAGGGATGATTCTTATAGTAATTCCCATTTAGAGCTTCATCGTTGTGCTGATTGCGCTTTCTGTTCCAATGGACTGCTGGATTGCCTTGGCTTTACATCTCGTTTATCTCTAAACCTATTATGCGGTGTCTCTTAGAGGACTAATTCTGCCTTCTCTCCGAACAGGAAGCGCCTGAACCTACGAAGAAGCAAAAAACCGAGCCACTCTCCAATGGTGAGGATAAGCCCCATAAAGGAGAAAGGAAGCTCGAATCAGAGAAAACACACGGAGGACAGGAACCGGAAGAGGAAAACAATGAGATGGAAGGTGACGCAGGAGGAGGAGAATACGGGCACGACCAGTTCTACGGGGACGCCGACGAAGCATGGTACGGCTACGAGGGTGAAGACTATGGTTATGATGGATTCTGAGCAGACACTTTGCGTTTCTCCGAGTTTGTTCCGAGCCATATATCTCCTTCGATAGGTCCAAGTCTAATTGATCGGGGAAGGACCAAGCGATTAGGATTGAGCGCAGAAATATAGGAGCATATTTTACATAGATAAGCTCTCGAGCCTGACGTTTGGTACGGTACAAAAACGAATGAATTCGAGTTTAGTTACTTTTTTCATTCAAATTTTTGTAGAAAATCGTGAGTTATAATTATAGTAGTAATAATATACATGGAAGGTTTGTCTTTTTTGTTTTTGTGGGTAGAACTGAGATCAGTTTAATTAATTTTTCTTGGATTGTCCTAAGAGACGAGTTAGCTAAACTGAGATTAATTTATCTTAAATTGATTTGACTATTTATTTCAATTCTATTGATGCCTCTTAACTGTTGTTATCATAGTTTCTTAACTGTTGTTATCATAGTTTTTGAAATCAGGTCAAATATAAGTCGGTGGGGGATGGGTTCTGATCAGGATTTAAATTGGTTGAATAATATATTAAATAGATAATATTAATAATATAATATTATTAATAATTTTATATAATATTATAATTTAAATATAACTTATAATAAAAATTATTAATATAATTATTATATTAAATAAAATTTTAATATAAAATATAAATATAATTTTAATAAAATAAAATAAGTATTTTATAATAAATTTTTATTTTTTAAAATTTAAATTAGTTGATTTTTTAATCAGTTTAATTGGATTTATTGGTTGGATCGAAAATATCAATTTAACTAAAGTTGATTTTTTTAAATGTATAATTTAGTTTTTTTTATAAGAACTAAACTTGGTGAGCGGCTAGCTCGATCAGTTTTTAAAACTATGGCTTTGCGACCTCATTTGGTCCGCAAGGTGCTAGAAAAAAGAGCCTTCACTGTCCTCGATTTTTGGAATAAAAAAGTTGGTGGTAAGATAGAAAATTGTGAATAAAATAGTCATTATAACAAAAATTAATTATTTTTAATGAAAACTGTTAAGATATATATATATATATATATGTTTGGTGCAGAGAAAAATTAGAAATTGTCTGACCAAACTTTAGTATTTGTGACGGAATTAAGAAAGCAGTTAAAATTTGTGATTTTTCATTATTTTCCCTGTTATATATTGAAAATTGCTAATGAGAAAATAAAAAAAAAAAAACACTTTCGGCTATAAAATAGAGAGCAAGCTAAATTTCTCCAACCCGTGCAAGCTGCGAATTTGTGCTGAACGGGCCACGATTTGACTCATATTTTGGATCCGATTCACACATGTCGTGAAAGCCGAACGATCTACTGCTCCAAAACTCGATTTATATTTGGACAGCATCCACATGTCTGAAAATTGAATCTTTTTTATATTTTATTTTACTTTATGCATTTGTTATCTATCTTTAGTTTTGAAGGGCTATCTTGAACATTGAGGATAACAGTATAAAAATCCACCAACTGCAGCCTTAGTCAGAGGCAACTAACTATCAGGCACAAGGAGATCTCTTGCAAGATCTCAAAGGTATCCAGCCGTCGGTCGATGCGGATGGGCTGAAATGATCAGACACGTCTCTTTCTTATATAGCAGGAGCATCGTTGTTGTAAATGGGCAAAAAACAAAAAATCCATAATACGAATGGTTTAGTTTTCTAATAAGTCGACCCAACTCACGTACTGACCGAGTTGTGGGTCACGGGTGATTCAAAAAGAAAAACTATTACCACTAAGTGACCAAGAGATAAGCATTAAACAGCAGAGAGATTCTTCCATCCCCCTGTTCTATTTAATTAAGAAATCACACGATCATTATTAAGTGAAGGATAGGATTTTGGAGAAACATCATATTTCTTGTACAACTGCCCGTTTGCCATATTTCTCGCCGTATTGGCGTGTAAAATCTGTCAAATTGATATGAATTGGTCGGAATGATTCTATTGTATTTTTACATTGAAGAAGATGACACGTACTTCGATCTATGCAAGTGAAGAAGAGTTGCACCTTTAGTGGATTAATTTTACTTAAATGTAAATTAGTAGACATCTATAAAGAAAGTCACTCTCTGAGCAGGAAAATACAATCACACTGATTCGTTAATAAGCCAATCGTTCTAACTAAAAAAAAAACCAGCTGAGTACATGAACGAGATAGACGGTGTTGACCAGGATGCTGGAGCCATACACGCATATACATATATAATATCTGGCATATAAAATAATTAATTTAATCAATAGAAATAAAAGTGCAGCCCCAAATTCTAAAACCAGTCCGACGTTCGAATTTAACTCCTGAAATTTTAAAAAATGGTTCATTCATTTTGTAAGCTTTCACTTTCGTGACTTCCACAAGTTCTTGTTTTAACGGATTGTTACATCTCGGTGATAGAGTTGTTAAACGGGACGGTCTGGCCTATAACGGGCTCGGAACCAAACTGCCCCTAATTTGGCCCGTAACTGCTCTTATTAGGTTGATGGGCGATTACGAACCAGGTCAGCAATATAGGCCCGTTGAACTGTAACCGACCCGAACCGTTAACCTACTGAACCTGCTTGGAACCATTAAGAGACCGGCACGGAACCGTCACTAAACCGGACCGCATTGGCCTGGATCATGAACTATAACTCTCCACCCGCCAAATGTCGCAATCTCCTACAATTGTTGAAAAATCAATGGTCACAAATAGGCGAGACATCCAATCAAAGCACTGTTCATCCAATCCAATCAAAATACTGTCCATCCAATCAAATTCGAAAGTAATGGCATTAAAAAAACATTTATAAAATATTCATTTAAAATAATTTTTTAAAAAAATTAAAAAGATGGATGGTCCATGGGCTAAACCGGCCCAGACCATTAACCAAACCGTTTATAAATAGTTTTGGGCTGGTTCATATTCGCCTAAACTATGATATGTTACCGAACCGATCCATTAAGCAAATGGGCCGAACCCTAACCGGATTTAACGGTTCCAGGTTCGTTTTGAATCGGCTCAAACTATATTTTTAATAAAACTAGTCGCTGACATGAACTAGGGTTAAAAGGATTGGATAGTGTTGTATCTAAACGGATATGTGTTGTAGATAAATATGGCATTCATGGCACACACAGATTGGTCTGACGGAAGCCGAGTGCCCATTCTTCCAAAAGGAAAACACAATGCCCATAGAGAGGAGTCATTTTCTAGTCCATCATCATCTGCAGCTTTGACAACGTATATAAACAAATATATATATATGTGTGTGTGTGTGTATATACATATATAATGCTGATACTCACAACTATGTCTATACTCACTCTCACACGACGTCGTTACCAATGCCAAACTACTAGTTGATACGTGTGTGATCAATCACTCATGACATTATAACTTTAAGCTACAAATTAAACTGTAATATATATATATATATATAGAGAGAGAGAGAGAGAGAGAGAGAGAGACCATCGAGTAACCTTTTCATTTTTTTCCCTTTTTCTTTTGATGGAATGGTAATTGGCTAGATATTTATATATTAAAGTTTTCAAAATGGTTCATTTCTCAATTAAGTATAAATTTTTTATTAATTTTTAAAATTAAGCACGGACTCTTTTTATGTGTCTCGATCAACATGAACTTGACTTTCTTTATCGATTTTAGGATGACATCAATTTTCTGTCAGATCGTCATACGTGACACATTAGTCTTATTGACGTACTAATAGTATCTTACGTGGCACAGTACTTATATAGAATAACTTGATGAAAAAACCAACGTCGTGCTTAAGATTTGATGAACGACACGTAGTTAATGTCTGATTAGGATTTGCGAGGAAGTCCATGATAACATTTTAATAAAAGGTCAAAATCCGTGATTAATTACGATATTAAGCATTCCCAATAATAGTTCTTGCTAATTCCAATTTCGGTGGTTAAGGAAAAGAGCGCGGAATATGGAATAGCTGCTCGAATGACAGCCTAGGAACAAGGTTTTATATAAGGAACAACTCCGCCACCACATGAAGAGGCAGTTCCGGGCTCATCTGGTTGATACATACATATATTATGTATATATGTATGATCTCAGTTTGGGACCATTTACTACGAGTGAGTGTTGACTTTCGAGCTCGACGGATCGAATGAAACAAATATAAAAGAGAGCTAAAGTTAAAGCTAAGTAAAGGCGGGTAAAGGAACCCGAAAGTGACCTCGGCGATGAGTATACCTTACTTGACGTCAACAAGTACATGCATTTCCCAACGATAAGCTGAACCCAGTTGGCCAGAGAGTTTCCCTCCCAATGATTTTGATAGATCGTTGGTTAGATCGACATCCCGAGGACGCGTTCCATGGGACCGACGACTTTTCCACGCAGGCATTATTAAAGTGGAAGACTCGCTTTTTGCGTTCATGGAAGGGAGCAAGTGTACTGAGTAATCCACCCCTCAGTGAGGTCTTACGTACTTCATGATACTCATGGAAAAGGAGCTCCCCACTTCGTGTTTGGTGGGGAACTAACTCATTGCTTCTGTTCGATACCTATCGTCCCTTTTGTCTCAATCGATTTTGCCGATATCTAAAGATAAGATCGATATATACATATACACACACACACACATATTATATATCGACTGGATGCTCTCCGACGCACGTTTTTTTTTTTTTTCCTTTTAAATCTCCATTCAAAAGCAACTGAAGTTGTAGTGTATGGAGATTTATATTTAAATGTTGTTTTTAGAATAAATTCAGCCAAAAAATGGGCAAATAAAATGTTGTTTTTGTTTTTTTTACATTCTTATTTATGATATCATAAATATTTATTGAGAGTATCGCCCATGCCCAGCTTATATAAGAAAAAGATAAATGTACGGCGCAAATTTTAAAATAATTTTTTAAAATCATAAAATTTTTACTTCCATAATTAAATTAAATTATTAATTATACCAATATGAAGATGATAATATCATAAAAAAATTGCACTGATGTTGCGTACTTTTTTTTCCCTTCTTCTTGCAAAGAAAGTAAGGTTTGACAATTCTTGATATAAACACGATAACACAACATACAATACAAATCAGGTGGATTTGGGGTTGAGTGTAAATGTCGGATAAATTGTATAGCTAGGATAAAATATTTTATTTATGTAATATTCTGGTATAAAATTTTTAAAATATAATTTTATAAAATATATTATTTTTAATATACTATATTTTAGTACAATCAATTAATTTTTTATTAATACTCTCTATTTTTTAGCACATGCAGTCCCTTTATGATGGGGGTGGCTATTTGGTTTAAGTAGATTCCGACGTGAGACAATGGTAGGAAAGAATTGAAGGGTTGCTTCATACGATAACTTCCGCCAAATCATTGAAGAGTAGCGCGTAGGGTTTTCATTGAAACCCAAAATCGCTGTGAGATGGCGGAGAAAATGCTGAAGAACGGTTGAACCAAGTTCCTCCAACACAAATCAATGAGTGAATAGGGTTCATTTGTCAAGAGAATTGATGAGAGGCAAAGAGGTAAGAACTGCCATTCGGTCAAGTTTCATAAGAACGTCGACTTGGCCGAGCACTCCGAGTGGGTCAAATTCATTATACCACTAGAGTTTTCACGTGACAACATCAATTTCATCGGACTCTCCTAGTGGCTCTTCTGATTTAAAAAATAATAAAATTTAAACTTCAATCAACCCTAAAAATATGTATTTAGTGAACTTACTCCGAATTTTTAGCATCCTAGTAGGAACCTTGAACCTGGATTTGCATATGTCTATAAAGTCTTTATCATTGCAAGTGGCTACTTCGCAATTTCTGCAACGATGAGTTTTTGGGAGGGTAAGAGCAACATAGAGAGAGAGAGAAAAAGGGAAAGGAAAAGTGCAGAGAACTCTCTTTTTTAGGTTGAGGATAAGAGCAAGGAAAAAAAGAGGAAATAAATCAGTGGGTACTATTATTGAGCTACATAGGACTCCACTTATTCCGAAGAGTCAGTCGCACCATAAAATGGTTCACCTAAATTATCCATACCGTTAAAAAAAAAGATATTAGTTGAAAATGAGTGAAATGTATTAAAATATAGTATATATAACATCAAATTATATTTTAAAAATTTTATATTATAGTATTATATTAATAAAATATTTGTATTGGTTATATAATTTACCCACTTAAATGCATTTCATACTTAAAAGAGTCGAACTCATATCAATTCGTTTAGATAACCATTTTAAATCAAGTTAAACTATGTAAATCAGTATGATATGATTAAATCTTTCAGACAAACATGTTGAATTGTTGCAGTGTTGAACATGCATGCCAGCTAGTCAACTTTTATATATTTAGGGAATTAAGATGTATTACGCATCTGGCATGTGTGCTAATCGTGTTGCGCGTAAGCAAAATTAGATAATCATCGTGTCAATCAAATATAGCTATAGATCTTATAGATCTACACAATTAAATGTGCAGTAACCATAGCTACTGACCTGCTGATAGGTGGACAGTGATCCTGTTTTATAATTTTTACTTGTTTCAATAAATGGGTAATATATATATATATATATAAATTTAAGATTTTTCACAATGACATGTATTGTATCAAATCCTTAAAAAACCCAACCTTGTCACTTAACACTAAGAAAAGTTATGTTCAAACATCTCATAAAGACCATCCACTAATTTCTTTACCAAAAGGTAAATTGGGGGGATCCCATTAACAGATTATTGTTCATAATTTATCAGTGGAACGTGTGGATAATAAATTAGGATAAGGAATCCAAATTTGCATTCACATGTCTGCCACCTCCCTATTCAAATTAATGGGTCAAAATCGATATAATAAATAGAAGAAAATGAGACATTCTTCGTATTATTTCCCCTTTTTTTGTGAAACCACACTCGAATTTTGACCACAAAATGTTTCTAACCACCTTACTAGTCATTAGTGTCGTTAAAAGTGCGGTTCGGGTTGGTTCAAAACGAGTCTGGAATCGTTTGATCCGGTTACAGTACAACCTATTTGTTTAATGGGTCTGTCCGATTATGGGTCACGGTTTAAGTAAATATGAACCGGCCAAGAATGGTTTATAAACATGTCGATTACTAGTCTAGGTCAGTTTGGCCCATGAATCGTTCATCTTTTTAATTTTTTAAAAAACTATTTTAAATAAATATTTTTTAATTTTTTTAAAAAATTTAAATTGACATGATAAAATCAAATCGTTGATTTTCAGGATTTTTGGTAGTTTGGGCCAGTTTTCAACGGGTTTCAGGTCGGTTGTGGTTTGGTTTAACAAGATAACGGTCCGGATCAGTTAAAGTTCAACGGGTCTATATTTCAGAACCTGCTTGTAATCGCCCCAAACCCACTAAGAATGGTTACGAGCCGGATTAGGAGCGGTTCAAACTGGTTTCGAGTTTGAATGGTCCGATTATGAGCTAGCTCGGCCTGTTTACCATTTCTACCAGTCACCTATAATATCACATTAATAAGCCATTTTATATATTTCTTCGTGGAAATATGATAATACAATGGTAAGTATAATATACACACACATATATATATATATATATTATTTTCCATGTCATATTTGTTCATTAATAAATCAATTCACCCTAATATTGTATGTACCTACCGTTGCTATAATTTGCACAATCTAATCGACTTTGATTCCTCTAATCTCATGGAATAATAATCAATCAATCATTTGCTCATCGAGGTGTGTAAACATCGAATTAAGTTGTCCATGGAGAAGGGGGACTATGGAAACGACAGTCTCTGCTTGTCGTTCTGCGCCTGATGATAGAAGAACATGTCATCATACCCACGTACGAAGTATTGTGTGGTGTCGGGAAGTTATGCTATGTAAAAGATTTATGCTAGACCTATTAATCTGGGCAAGTATGGCACGGTTCTAGTTTTCGGGCAATGTTCACATAGCTCACCATCTTGGTTGATCCAAAAATTTCAGTCCCGATACAAATTTTTCATATTTCACGAATAAAAAAAAAATATTTAAATAATTTAATATTTTAAAACAAATATTTATATGACATAATTTATTGATTAATTTAAATATTATATTAATATAAAGAAAATATTAAAATAATTATTAAAATATAATTAATTATTTCAAAAAAAATTCTTATAATTTTTTTATTATAACATTTTTTCGCATGTTTCAAGTCAGCGTGCCGTATTGGCGCGACTTGATATTTTCTGATAGCATGAGAATCTTTGTCCACTACCGAATTTTTTGTGCTGTACTCCGACTGTATCGTTTTTTACCGGTCTAATTTATATTTGTGCCCCTATGCACCTGTATTGACCATTATATGTATGTGTGTGTACATGTGTGTATATATATATATATGTATATAATATAAGCTAGTGGTTTCAGATGAAACATTGTTGGCAAATCAAATTCGTCACTCATGAAGTCAAGATCGTCCTATTCACAGCACTAAACTAGGCTCACGATGGATTCGGCGTATTCTTGTTGAAAGTCTCCCTTTTCGTCTCTCCAATTTCTATCTCCAAAAAAAAAAATTCTGATCAAAGAAGAGAAAAATTGGTCCGCCCAACTAAGGACAGTTATAATCCCATTAAGAAAAGGTGTATATTCGATTTACCAATGTCATTTTCGATCCAAAATAAAATAAATTTTAATTTATTTTAATTTATAAAATTCATCCAATCTCTTTATTTTTATTTCATTCTTCAATCATTCACGGATATTTTCGGTTGATGAGTCAATTGATCCGTTCACACACGTCTTCTCATAATTTTCATGCCTACAGAGCTGCTCAGTGTGTGAACCGAACCCTACAATTTTTTATTTGCCCCGATTGATTCTGTTTTTTGTCGGCAAAGTCATTATAGCTCATGCGGCAAACCCAAATTCTACCGTACCCTGTCATGCTTTACATACATATATATATATATATATATATGGAAATTTCGGTTCAGTAGTCATGGTAAGTCCTTAAATTCATCTCACGACATGGATCAATTGACAAAATTATTGAATGGTTCAGCGTGCAATAATGTACTCGATACGCGTCTGTCTCTATCGGTCCTTAAAAATGAAAGGTAGACGGGGCTGTGACCCTTTTAACACGGGTCCACTTTCAATCCAGGCGTGAAGGAATCTGCAGCTGTCCCATTGAGAGACAACTGGGAAAAGTCATCAATATTTTTCAATTAAAATATGATAAATAAAATCCCGGACACAAATGTGAAAAATTTACATTCAAAAAGCTAGAATTTTTATTTTAGTAAATTATTTTAATTTAAATATAAATTAATTAATTAGTACATATTGCAAGGACTAGAGGGAAGGATTGGCAATGGCTACTGGAAATTCAAGACATGCGTAGGTAATATTACGCTACTGGATTTATGAGTAGACATTCCACTAGTTTTTGTCGCAGAAATATTACGCGTGATACACTCGCATGTGTACTCATTTGACCGGTACGTCAAATCATTGAGTTTTCTATATTTCATTTTTCAGCAGAGATGACGATGACGTGAAATTAGAACCAAGTTATTTTTATGACCATATCATGTGCGTATATATTTATACTGAAGTCGAATTCTATATATATATATATATATGTGCGCGCACCCATATAAAGGGAAAAAATAATTATTATTATGATAACTGTGGTAATTTTATATATATATAAAATATAAATTGATTGAGTTGATTTATTTTTTTAAATAATCTTTTAATTTAAGTTTTATAAATAGAAAGAATTTATATTAATAGAGTTTTTATCTTAAATGAGACCCGACTCAAACTAGATTAATTTAACTCATGATTTCTAAATGCTAGTTTTTTATTATAAAAATTACATATTAGGATTACATGGTACTTAATTATTTTACTTTTTTTTGTAAAATTGGGGAAAAATAGATGTATAAGATTTTTTATTCTCTAGATGTTAACCGGTATTACATATGAATCACACGGTATATATTATCTCAAAACTATTTATTAAATATATTAATTTAAATGCAATTAAAATAATCAAATATAATTTCTTATAAGAGATGATCTTATTAAAAAGTTTAGTTTAGATATATAAAATTATTATTTTTTCAATTAAAATAAATTATTTGAGTATAGAAAAATAAAAAATAAAAGTTTTTAAGATTTTTAAGTTATACATAATAATGTCTTGAACATACTAAAATTAGAATGGAAGACCTTAACCCATTGTGAGCTTATCCAATTTTAATCTAAAATGTATCATATCATTAAAATTTTAAGCATCATTTGATGAAACTTTATAAAATAAAAAAGAGTTAATATGTTAATTAAGTACAAATTGGCAATTTTTTTTTCAAATTTAGAATAAATTTTTTCATATATTTTTATTAAGTACAAAATATACATAATTGATCAAATTTAAAATGATATTCATTTTTTCCATAAGCTATTATAGATAGTATCATACCACATTAGCATCATATAAGATATTATTAGTCATGTTAATAAAATTAATATATCTCATAATACGATTTAATGAAAAATTAATGATAAATTAAAATTAATAAATAAAATAAAGTTTAATGTATTATACTAAAATTTATCCGGATATAAAAAATTTATACTAAAATTAAAAAATGGGTCAAAGTGAATATTAATCCCAAAAAAATAAATTATTGAAAGCTGGAGTGGCTGTTCCGGTTTTGCAGGGCAAGGGAATTAAGGTCAACAGGTTGGCTGCAGAAAAGAACCCCCCGCGTTTAATGGGATAAGACAAAGCATAAATCACGTCGATTGACCACGTTAAGTATGTTGGCATTTAAGCCAGAAAAAGAGGGTTAAATACACGCACGGTTGTAATTATGGAAAATCGACAAATTGACCTTATCCTCTCCGAAAATTTATAGGATCTTGGGAGAGGATCATGCGTCAGAGTGGAAGGCCGATCCAGAATTATGTTGCTCCCTATGACTGTGGTCAATCGCGATCACCCGGCAATTCGAAAACCGAGTTTACATTCCTTTAACCCGATCATAAACCGATTAGCTTCAAATCATTATGTGCACGGATTCGAAGTTTGCAATTTGGCAATCCCAAAGTTCCTATACGGATAAAATAGAATATACCCTTTATGTCGTATTTGTTTGTAGTCTAATTTTTTTTGACAATTACTTGAAAAAACAGAGAGAAAAAAGTGCATATAAAAACTGTAAGTGGCATGCCATTATTTGATATTCATATTTTTATATGGTGAAGGCAGCACATAGCTTTGCTTTTCTAGAAGCTCATTGACTCCAATCGTGAGGGAATGCTTAGACCTTTGATGGTCTCTCCCACTGGAACGGCTAATCCGACCGAAGCATGTCGTGTGTTGCTGCCGATCGGATTGTCAAATTGCATATTATTGCAAGTAGCTATCCATCCATCACGGGAGTTCACGCAAACAAATAAGGATCCTTGTTCTTGTTCTCTGTACCGACACATGCTGTAGTTATTTTATATGATGCCGCTTTTGGACGGTGTGGAGATGAAAACGACATTGTAAATTAGAGTTAATTACGAACCCACCCCAACATCGAAGGTTGACTTCTGTGGTTAGCATAAATCAGTAATAAATCACCTTTTTTTTTTTTTCAGATGTATATGCCACCGGTATTTTAGAACATGCTAATCAAACATAAGCGAGCCATGTTTAGACCGTCTAAGCCCGTCCTATCCTATAAGTAATCTTATTCATTCATATGATTCGAATATAATATTTAACTTAAAAACGAGATGCACAAAACCACTCCTCCAGTCTGTTCTAACGTTCTAACGTTAGCGACTAGTTTCTTGCCCTATATAAAGACCCCCACAAGACATTCTCTCCCTCCCACCTTCATCGCCATCACCAGCAACCCCAATCACAGGCCGAGTTACCAAATCGATTGCCTTCCTCAAGATCCGTTTTAACGGCCAAATCAATCGCAGGAGCAGCGAGCGGCCACATCGTCACCGGATAGATAGATGATCATGAGATCGAAGGCTATGCTGCTGAAGAAGCTCGTACTGTTCTGCCTCTTCTTGTCCTTCATCCTCTTCACTTCTGCGGTCCCTTCATCCAGTAAGCTTCTCTTCAAATCTTCTCCCTTTTCCTTTCATCTTTCCTTGATCCTAACAAGGAGGGGTGCTTTGTTCTCTTGGGCCAACAAAGATCTCATAAGCCCGCAGATTCAATTCGTGTGCAAGTACATCTCACAAAAATGACTACCGAGGCGACGACTTAGCATACTTGACCATCATCGTATCACAGATTTGTGCTTGCGACATATGAATTCTTAACCTAATTAATATCGCATGCATATACATCTCTAGTTTCTAATTTACGACCGAGATCTTCAGAATATTTGTTTTATGAATAAGAAAACGTTTATTTATTTATTTGTTTGTTTAAATATTTCCTGATTAATGAACAGGAAGCCTCAAGTCAAGCCAGGGAGACATCTCAGTGCCGCAGTTGGTTGCTCAGCAGGTGATCTAATTAATTATTTGCCTTTGGTCTCTCTTGGAACTCGGTAGGATTAGCCCACATATATATTCACGAAAAAGGGAAAAATAATAAAGAAAAGGAAACCAAAATTCGGCGAATCGAGTGAAGAACTGGGACGAGCCCTGGACACGGCTGATGCCCACAAACTGTCCTGAATCATATGTCTGTCAGATGTGATCTCCTCTGTTTCGATTTGATTCAGTGGTTGATCGAGTGGATGGCAAAATAGGGGATCGGTCTCGGACCCCACCTTTCATCACCCGTGCATACCCGGAAAAAAAAAAAGTATAGATGAGAGAGGCCTTTTCTTAATGGAAAAAGAAGGCTTCATGATGTGTTAGTTAAAATTTGCTTTCTTGTACTTTCACTTTCAGGAGGAATTCAAGGGGAGGATGGACTTCGAGACCAACGACTATCCCGATCCGGGTCCTAACCGAGGCCACGACCCCAAAGTCCCAGGGACAGCTTAGTTTACTTGATCATCCATTTGTACTTATATTTTATAGAACATGAATGTATAACCTAATGCAAATTTATAACCTAGTGTGCTGATAGATCCCTAATTTCTACTGAGTGTGTCCTATCTCGAGAAAGTATACAATGCTCATGTGACGACACGGGCCAGTGAAATTCAACCAACTGTTAGAAGTTGTGATTGATGGTCAAGATACTTCCTCCCGCTCTGTCTCTCTGTCTGTGAGTCATAATTTGGGTTTCTCATCAGAATACCACCAAGATCTTCAAATCAGACGAAGCACAATAATAGCCGCATTGTTGGGCTCATTGTTCCAAGCCCCAAAGAAGTATTGGGCTTCGTCGAAATGGGTTGTGGCATGACGAATTAAAATTCCAATTCGAATTTCCTTGAACACTACGCCTCGTCACATTTGGCATAACTGGGGAATGAATATTCCCCGTCGCATACATCCAATGTAACAAGGAGGAGACAATTGAACATCTCCTTCGAACGCCCAGTCGCCATTGACTTTTGGTGAAAACTCGGCATTCGGTCATCAAAGAAGGCTTCCTTTCGTACCCCTTCGGGGTATGATGTATGGTTGGCAGCCAACCGTCAAGCTTGTGAGAATCATAGGCACAATATTCCTTGGAAGCCCATTTTTTCACAAGCTGTGCGGCTCCTATGAAAACAGCGAAATGCTTTGCCGTTTACTAGGGAGCCTCCCAGGCCCGACCTCTATAAGCAATGTCTCCAAAGAGCGGGGGAACTTTTTGCTGCAACCGCGGCATCACATAAGGGTCTCTCGAATGGCCACACTAGTAGGCTGGTCGCCTTCCTCGGAGGGCTGGGCTAAGCTGAAGACGGATGGGTTTGTCTCCAGCAAACCGGGGAGAGGAGGCACAAGAGGCCCATTAAGAGACCACACCGGCCGCTGGTTGGGAGGTTTCGGAAGGGTTCTAGGAGAAACGGACAGCTTGATAGCGGGATGATGGGCTTTGAGGGATGGACCTCAACTAGCACGACGAATGGGCATCCAGTTCTTGGAAATAGATCAGATGGATGCCGAGGTACTGTATAATCTCTCTTGTAAACAACCTTACACGAATCTTTACTCATTACCAGTTATCTCGGAATGCAGGAGTCTTTGTCGGGAATTCTGGTATTGCCGAGCGAGACAAGTTTTTGGGGAAGCGATTGGGGCGGCCGGTATCCGTGCGAGGTTTGGTCGAGATCAGTTGGCGATTGGACATGGCTGCTCCTTTTGGGAAGAGCCACCTTTAGCTCTATCTGGCCTGGCCCACTATTGCCGCCTCCATGTGTAATCAATAACTTACCTTTACTAATGCAACTAACTATGATTAGTCAATCTATTAAGAGCGAAAAACGTCCCTAAGTACGTGGACATATAAGGAATGTGCCCGTCGGTCCAAGACCAACGACAGCCCAAAAAATATGAAATGGTGTAGTAGGTCAAAATATGTTTTTCTTTTTAAGTTGAAGGTAAATGAATTTTGACTAATTTAAATTCGAGTGAGATAAATAGGCTCAGTAAAAAATAAGTTCTTACAACATATATTATTTTAATTCATAAAACTCGATTCAATAGCTTATTTAAGGGGAAAAAGTATCGAATAATTTTAAATGGATGAGACTAGATTGATTGTAATTGCATCTAATCTCACTTTCTTGAGGAAGTATCTAGTGGGATGCTGTCACCAGATATGGCACTTGTATGGTTATTTCAACTGAAAAAATTCATTGAACTATTAGACGATATCTCTGTTGGAATTTATCCTAATCCAAATTACTTTAAGATCATACGTGTTGAAATCAAAAAGAATGCTTAAACATAAACGGAAGCATACCTGAATCCATAGGTAAGACTCGTGTGATTGACCGGATATGGATCTTCTAGGACTGTACAAAAAATCTTTCAGAGGATGTGGGATTCGTTCTGACTCTCGTTGACAAATGGGATATCAAAAGAGCCGATAATATCGTATGTCCTAGGGACCACAACCGCAAATTGCACATAAGTGTCTTCAGTTTATTAATTTCTAATTTCACCCATCATAGAAATCAGAAATCACTTTATGGTTTCTGCATATTGATCCCTACACCTTACAGATTGTCTGTTCAACCCTATTTTATAAACTTAATTAGATCACTTAATTGGGTTGACTGATTGGATAGCAGAGACACATGATCAATAATATATTGTTGGACCATATATTGTCAAATTAAAATTCAACAATCTTCCACTTGGGCCAACAAATATATCCCATATGTCATGTATCACCAAAATACTTTATTGAGCTCAAAAATGCTATCCATATCAACAATCTCAACAATCTCGTCCATTGAGTGTATCAACATAGAACCAAAGCGTTCTTCATCCCATTTATTGTGACTAGAACCATCAATGATCACGTATGTCAACACACCCAACGACATAGATCATGTGCAGGTATGCAGCATGGAAATTACATGTAATGTGATCTAAACATGCCTATTTCCAACTGGTCCTCCTCAAACCTTATGGAGATCAACTTTAAGTCATAAGCGAGATTCAGAGTGCAAATGAACTGAAAACTTTATTTCTGCAGAAAATAATTCAAAATAGTCATCATGAACAAATATAGTCATTGTACAAACTCCCACTACACCTTAGCATCATAGTATGATATTACACCTATATGAGCAGTGTGCTCATGAAAGACCATGGGTGCTAAAGCCTTAGTGAGCGGATCCGCAATCATGGAAGTTGTACCAATATGTTCAATAGACAACTGAGTACTCTGAATCCTATCTTTAACAACCAGGAACTTGATGTCAATGTGCTTTGACTTCGAAGAGCTCCTATTGTTATGGGAATACATTACTGCTGACTTATTGTCACAGAATATCTTTAGTGGTCTTTCTATTCCATCAACAATTCGCAGTCTTGTGACAAAATTTCGCAGCCATATCCCATGATTAGATGCCTTGTAGCAAGCTACGAATTCTGCCTCCATAGTTGAAGCGGCTACAAGTGTCTGCTTAGCACTTTTCCAGGAGACAGCTCCTCCAGCCAACAGATAAACATATCCTGATGTAGATCTGCGACTGTCTTGGCATCCGGCGAAATCAGAATCAGAATATCCAACGATCTCCAACTGATCTGATTTCGTATATGTGAGCATGTAATGTTTTGTCCTTTGTAAATACCGCAAAACCCGTTTGACTGCTTTCCAGTGTTCCTTACCAGGATCATTCAAATATCTGCCTAACATCCCAACAATGTACGCAATGTCCGGCCACGTACAGACTTGAGCATACATTAAACTCCCAACAGCAGATGCATAGGGAATATTATGCATTTCCTTACGCTCAAATTCATTTTTGGGGCATTGATTAAGACTGAATTTATCTGCCTTAGAAACAGGGGTATCAAGAGGCTTGCAATCCTTCATGCCAAATCTAGTTAGCACCTTTTCAATATAGCTCTTTTGCGATAATCCAAGAATTCCTCGAGAGTGATCTCGATGAATTTGGATCCCTAAGACAAAAGAGGCGTCCCCAAGATCTTTCATCTCAAACTTCTGTGATAGAAATCTCTTGGTTTCGTGCAATAAGCCTATATCGTTACATGCAAGTAATATGTCATCGACATATAAAACCAAAAATATATATTTACTCCCACTGAACTTATGGTATATACATTCATCAACTGCATTTATCTCAAAACCAAATGAGAGAATAATTTGATGAAATTTGTAATACCATTGTCGAGATGCTTGCTTTAGCCAATAGATGGATCTCTTTAACTTGCAAACCATTTTCTTTGGGTCACCAACCACAAAGTTTTCTGGTTGCACCATATAAATTGTCTCATCAATGTCACCATTGAGAAACGCCGTCTTTACATCCATCTGATGTAGCTCGAGGTTGTAATGAGCTACAAGTGCATAATGACTCTCAAAGAGTCTTTTGTAGAAACCGGAGAGAAGGTCTCTTTATAATCAACGCCTTCCTTTTGTGTGAATCCCTTAGCAACAAGACGAGCCTTATATCTTTCCACATTGCCCACAGAATCCCTCTTGGTTTTAAATATCCATTTGCAACCAATGGGTTTCGCACCATTTGGCAAAGGGACAAGATCCCAAACGTCATTGTCCTTCATGGAATTCATCTCTTCATTCATAGCGTCTATCCACTTTGGAGAATTAGTGCTCTGCATGGCATAACAGAAGTTGATCGGATCATCTTCCATCATTCCAATGTCAACTTCATTCTCCTAGAGGAATACAATATAATCATCCGAAATTGCATTTCTCCTCTCTCTAGTGGATCGTCTTAATGGCACATGTTCTTGAGGTTGTTGAGTTTGTTCTTCTGGATCAACCTCTTGAGGTTGCAAAGGAAGTTGTATGACATCGTCATGTTGCTCCTGATTAGAAGCAATGACTGTAGGAAGAGAAATTGATTTCTCTTCAAAAACAATGTCTCTAGCCTTATCTCCCCCCACAAACTCAACTTCCTCAAAGAATTGGGCATTTCCCGTCTCAAGAATTAATCTAGTAGTGGGATCATAAAATTTGTGACCCCTGGATTTTTCAGAGTAACCAACAAAATAACAAGTGACCGTTCTTGATTCCAGTTTCTTTTCACTTGGCCTATAAGGCCTAGCTTCAGCTGGACATCCCCATATACGAAAATGCTTAATACTGAGCTTTTTCCCAGTCCATAATTCATAAGGGGTTTTGGACACTGTTTTGGTTGGTACTCTATTGAGTATGTAAGCTGCGGTCTTTAATGCCTCTCCCCAGAGTGATTCTGGTAAAGTAGAATGACTAATCATACTCCTTACCATATCCTTGAGTGTTCTATTTCGCCTTTTAGCAACACCATTCATGTTAGGACTTCCTGGCATGGTGTACTGAGGGACGATTTCACATTCCTCTAGGAATTTGGCAAAAGGTCCTTGACGCTGTTCACCTGATCCGTCATATCTACCGTAATATTCACCACCACGATCAGATCTGACGGCTTTAACTTTCTTGCCAAGTTGAGTTTCAACTTCAGCTTTAAAATTGTTGAATGCATCTAGGGCTTGAGATTTCTCACTAAGGAGGTACAAGTACCCATATCGAGAATAATCGTCTATGAACGTGATAAAGTATTGTTGACCATTCCGAGTAGCCGTAGGGAATGGTCCACAAATATCAGTATGAATAAGTTCTAAGACGTCTAACTTTCGATCGGCACCTAATCTCCTAATGTTTGTTCGTTTTCTCTTGACACACTCAACACAGACCTCATAGTCTGTAAAATCAAGAGAATTAAGAATTCCATCTGACACAAGCCTTTCAATTCGTTGTTTCGAAATATGACATAATCGCTTGTGCCATAACTTTGCAGAACTCTCATTAGTTAATTTTCGCTTTGTACCACGTGAATCCGCATGCAAGGTTTCTCCATATGAAGCAATTGAATTAAGCAAATAAAGGTTATCATGAAGGGATAAAGAACCGGTAGCAATCACATTTGAATTAAGGAGAAGTTGAAATTGAGAATTCCCAAAAGAGCAATAATAACCGAATTTGTCCAATTGGGAAATAGAAACCAAATTCCATCTAAAAGACGGCACAACATAAGTCTCCTCCAAATCCAAATAATATCCAGTCTTTAACAATAACCTAAATTTGCCTATTGCTTCAACCATAACTGACTTGCCATCGCCCACATAGATGAATCTTTTAGCATCATTTGGCTTTCGGCAATTCAGGCAACCCTACATAGACACACTTATGTGAGTAGTAGCACCAGAATCTAACCACCAAGTGTGTGCAGGTACAGAGGTCAAATTAACCTCAGAACAAACCAAAGCGAGAGATGTACCTTTCTTTGCACGCCATGCGTGATATTTGGTACAATCCTTCTTTAAGTGTCCATCTTTCTTGCAAAAGAAACAAGTAGTAACTTGATCTTGTTGCTTTTACTTCTTAACATTATCTGGAACACTCGCAGCTTCCTTACTCATGGGCCTTTTCTTGCCTTTGCCCTTATTTTTACTCTTAGAGGTCAATGCCATGTGAGCACTTTCTGCCTTTTCATGCTTCAATCTCTCTTCCTCTTGCACACAGTGAGAAATGAGCTCATTGAGACTCCATTTCTCTTTTTGACAGTTATAACTAACTTGAAACTGACTGTATTGTGCAGGCAGAGAGATCAAAACTAAATGCACAAGCAAGTCTTTGGACAGCTCTAATTTAAGTGCCTTTAGTTTTGAAGCAATGTTAGACATCTCCATGATGTGCTCACGAATGTTCCTGTTGCCAGTGTACCTCATTGAGATAAGCTTTGCTAAAAGCGTGCTTGTCTCAGCCTTTTCGTTTTTCTCAAAACGCTTTTCTATGGCATCTACGAACGATTTGGCATCTTCCTCATCAGAGGTATCGCCCCTGAAGGTCTCTGGAATTGCACGCTTCATGATCATAAGACTCAACCTATTTGAACGATCCCACCGCTCAAAATCCCGTTTAGCCTCAACGGAACTGTTAACTGTAAGAGCAGGTGGTCGTTCAGTCCGAAGGGCCAAGTCCAGATCCATGCAACCGAGAACTATCATAATGTTCTCTTTCCAGACCTTAAAATTTGTGCCAGTTAGCACAGGGATTGAATTAATAGTGGCAGAAATCGATGTAATAGAAGTATTAGCTGAACAAAGAACAAATAACAAATAACAAATGGGAAATATATCAGCTCACATATGCATGAATAGTGAATGAAATAATAGCCTATCTCATCATAAGATACCAAGCACAACATTGATATTTCATCTTTGGACAAAATAATCAACTTGTAAGCGGTACTCTCAATGCAGTAATCAAACACTGACAATCAATCCGGTCAAACAATGAGCCTTCCTTTGGGCCGACTCATGTTCACATGGAAAACCCAAAGATTATCACGCATTTATTACCGCAGGCATATTTGAAACTCGGCCAAACAGTGTCCTTCCTTTGGGCCGATCTACTGCCCGCATGAAATTTCAAACATGCAAACATCTTATACATTCTTGAATAAATCAATCTACACAAGAGAGCTCACTTTGGCGAGATGCTGCTTCAATTAACTCATTCTTGAATATTAGACATAAAAAAATGCCATTATTTCATTCAACATCCAAAAATCGAGTTTAAAAGCCTAAACCAAACTTAATTGGTAATGATTTAACTTTTGATGGACTAAAATAGGCTTAAACCCGCTAAATCAGACCTTAAGTGGTATAAACCAGGTTGTAGTAGGTCTGAACCGTTCTGAATTGGTCTTAATTTTACTATAATTTTCTTGAATTAGTTCAAATCGGAGTAAAATTGGTGAAGAAATCAACTAAACATGAGGGAACCATTCAAACCAGTCCTGAATCAGTCTCGAACCAGCCCAATTTCGATCCAAACAGTGTGACCTGGCCCAATTTGCATCGGACCGGTCCCAAACCGGCCCAATTTCGATCAAAACCGTACGGACCGGCCCAATTTGCATCAGACCGGTCCAAATTGGACCGAACCAGCCCGACATGCAGACCGGTTACTGTTCATCTTCTTCGCCGAAACCCTAATGCCGCCGCACGATTTCATCCGTTTCAACCGAATCCCGCGATCTTAGCCACTAATTAACGCTAAAGGATGATCACCGAGGACGTCGGCCGCCGAGATCGGCAACCGCTCCTTCACGTCTCCGGCGATGTGGGCTGCCGACAACCGCTCCTTCACACTTCTTGCAATATGAGCCGCCGATTTCAGCCACCACCTTCGGCCGTGGCTGCCTTATGGCGACTCCGAGCGTATTTCAGGGTTTGGAATTCGGCGATTGGCTGCCGCCTCGGCCCGCAGACACGGGCCGACAGCGCTGGTTCGGCGATTGGCCGCAGCCACGGCCCACAGACAACTGTCGACCGCACTGGTTCGGCGATTGGCCGCAGCCTCGGCCCGCAGACGACGCCCCGTTCCTCCTCCTGCGACACGAGCTGCCGATTTCAGCCGCTGCATTCGGCCGCGGTATGGCGACTCTAATGGAGGTTGGACCGAGGAGCTTCGTCGATTGGCCGGGAGGGGAATATACGGTAGCCGGCGGGTGGTGGCGGTGAAGCCTGGGCCGGCTGGTGGCATGGAGGCCCCACCTTGCAGCCAACCAGCGGCTGGTTGGTGGCGGTGAAGCCCGCCAAAACACCACCGACAGAAAAAAAATTGTTTTTTTTTACTATGAACAGTGATCAGAAAATTTCCAAATCAGTAAATCACATCAAACTAAAATTCTCAATGATCCAAACACTCAAAAGCTCTGATACCAATTGTTGGAATTTATCCTAATCCAAATTACCTCAAGATCATACGTGTTGAAATCAAAGAGAATGCTTAAACATAAACGGAAGCGTACCTGAATCCATAGGTAAGACTCGTGTGATTGACCGGATATGGATCTTCTAGGACTGTACGAAAAATCTTTTAGAGGATGTGGGATTCGCTCTGACTCTCGTTGACAAATGGGATATCAAAAGAGCCGATAATATTGTATGTCCCAGGAACCACAACTGCAAATTGCACATAAGTGCCTTCAGTTTATTAATTTCTAATTTCACCCATCATAGAAATCAAAAATCACTTTATGGTTTCTGCATATTGATCCCTACACCTTACAGATTGTCTGTTCAACCCTATTTTATAAACTTAATTAGATCACTTAATTGGGTTGACCGATTGGATAGCAGAGACACATGATCAATAATATATTGTTGGACCATATATTGTCAAATTAAAATTCAACAATCTCATCATCCGATTAATCATTTTTCTGTAGTTAAAATTTAGGATTTCTTATTTTTTTAAATATTTTTGGGTTAAAAATAAGACATCTACTTAAATTTCATTAGTTATTCACATAAGGTAAACAGCAACACTTAATCACCTCATTTCTAGTTTCTCGGGTTTCTCATTCACGATACGGGTGAAAATAGCCCATTTAATCACGAAATTTGACCAAATTTCATCTCTTATTATGAACTTTAATATTTAAATAAAATGATCACAAACTTTACTTTTAGTTGACCGTGACGCTTTTTATCAATCTTATTGACCGAAATGTGAAATTATTGAAAAGACCAAATGGCCCTTCCGATCCCCAGAATAGTATATATATCAAACGTTATTAGATCAAAAAGAAACTGCACGAATGGCTCGGGTGGGTGCGCTGGTGGCCCTCTTAGGGCTTCATGACAATGGTCCGGTCGTTGTGAGATCGACCTACTTGATTCGTTAACGGCCTTCTGGCTGCACTTTTGCCAGCAATGGCCATCTTCAGAGTGATCGATATTGCTCTTAGTTATGAAGGCGATTTTCAGCCCCTTTTACTTCTTTTCTTTTGCTTTCTCTATTCCCTTTCAGGTACTCTACACAGAACAAATCATGCACGACCAAATAAGTTGTCATATCCACAGAACTCATTGCTTCTAGTATGCATCCCTAATATGGAGATATTTCCATTTAACCCTCTCCTTTGGAGAAACCCTTCTACTCATCTCTCTGTCTTTCATCTTGCTTCTCTTCTGTTTGAGAAAATGCTTCATCATTGAGCGCTACGACCAAAATCGAAATGGAAGACATTCATTATACTGAGTGATGACTAAGACGACGGATCGATGCAACGAGCGCAAGAGCATTTCTTCCGTGCCAATACTAACCTCAGAAGGTGAAAACAATGATCGGAAACTCATTTTTAGCTGAGGAATAATGCAGGAGTTTTAGTATCCAACAATGATTCATTTTAAAGTTTGATCCCTGAACACAATATAGAGATTTGACGTACTAAAAAAAACTGAAATGACTAAAAAGTTGAGAAAAATAAATTGGTCGAGCAACGAACAACAAGAATCGTACCTGAAAGATTTTAGAAAAGTAAATTGATCCGGCAATGTGCAGTTCATTTTTATTCCACAAGGTTAATTTTTGGATTAGGTGGGTCAGTTGTTCTTTTAATCACTCTTTGGGAGGGTATTTTAGTAATTTTACACAGACTAAAGGGCCGTTTTTATTTCCGTCATGAAAATTGATGGGAAATGGTGAACTAAAAATAAAAATTACGGTTATTTTATCCAAAAATTAAAGTTTGTAGCAATTCATGAAATTCAATTAAAGTTCATGGTGAAATATACTATTTTTCCTAAAAAATAATAAAGAAATAGCCAAACCCTGACATTAGATGAGGATACCTGGTCGATAGGCGGATGATATGGCAGTCTAAATTTTCAAAATGGGGAATGGTTAATGATTTGGGAACCAAATTATCGTGCCCCAACATTTTTTTGGGGATATTTTAATAAAAAATAACGTCAAAGCTATTTGGGTACATAACAAATCACCCGTTATAAATTCAACTTCTTCAAGTGATTTTTTTCAACTTTTAACTTTTAATACAAAAATATAATTAGAATATTATTATCTAGAAAGAGTGAGGAGCTATATTAATTATGTTTAGTGTTGAAATAATTAGAAAATATATCTTATATAACGGTTATATCACGTGACATATTGATGTAATATAACTATTTAATAAAAAATTGACTAATGCTAATTTTTTTAGCCCTATTTTGATGGTGCCATGTCACAAGTAGAATGCTTCTCATCCTATGTGATGTAGCTGTGGCATGGTACTAGGCACATCATATCCATTTCTAATTTTGGATATAGAAATTTCCTAATTTCTAATCACCTCATAGAAATCAAATTGGGATATTTTCCTAGGAGAGAGAAGGATATATATATTTTTTGTAACATGCCTGTAAAAGAGAAAATTGAGTCTTGTGTATAATGGAATAATCTTGAAACTCTTAATGGCATAAGAGCATGATAATTTGGGAAAGTGTAATTGAGACTCTTTTGAATGTGTGTTTAATGGGCCTAGAGATGGAATTGGGAATGTTTAGTGAAGTCTAATCTATGGTGGGATTAAACATTGCCCTATGGCCTAGTCTTTTGCCACATAATTTAGGTATTCATATTTTTCCCCTTCTCAATTCTTCTCTCTGTGAAATTTCAAGTCCTTAATAAGAGTCTACTCATAATAAACTTGTATTAGGGCCTAAATTGACCTCGAACATATCGATGGTGAGGTTCAAGATGGAGAAATTTTGATGGTTTAAACAATAATATACTAACACTTTAATCCTTAAATTTGTTAGATGTTAACGCTTGAAGGCCTATAATTAAAATTTTATTAATTTAGTCCAAACACTTGTACTTTCCTAACACTTAAGTCCTTTTGTTTGTTAAATCCTTTATGAGAAGTCTGATGTGTTGAGATGACATATTAGCGATACGTCAGCATTACGTTAAATTTCTATTGAATGATTTAACATAATGTCCTAAGTGTTAGATAAAATATAAATGTTTGGATTAGATTGATAAAAATTCAAATTTAGATTATCACCTATTAGTGCTTAACAAATCGAAGAACCAAAGTGTTAGCACACTCTTTAAACAACTTTGATTGACGGAAATCATGATGAAGAGATTTCTACTGTGCAGCATGGCTATGAGGAGAAATTAGATGGTAAAGTTGAATTAATTCTTATCCCGACAAATGGTGAAAAGAGGTTTATCATGGCAAGGTAAGGTAAGCTTGATCCAAGTTAGTCTATCAAACAAGATCCTCCAAGAAGTGTGTGATGAAATCCTTACTTAGAGTTGTTGCATAAACTAGAATCACTGTAATAAGAAAATCTGGTTATAATCAAACGAATGTCAGCACTAGTTATGGATGGGTTCTTATGTACAAATGGTTACCAAGTAACTTTATTTAATTAGATCATGATGCCCATCTAGTACATTGATGTAAAGACCGTGAATGAGGATCAATTAGCTAGAAAAGTCCCATGAAACACATCAAAGATTTTGAAAGTTTAATTTTCTTATAGGAATCATCTGGTACAAACTGTATATTTAATTCAATCCTATAAGATATGTCACTGGAAATTTTGTACAATTGCTATGATTAATTTTAGTTGCTTCGCCTTTGTTAATGGTAAATTATATTTAGGGATAATTATAGTAGAAATCTTATGTGTTTGTCACATTTTGCACTTGAGTCTTATATATTTTAAAATAGCTTTTTCAGTCCTATACGCTTGATTCCGTAACATATTTTAGTCATAATTCTAATGGCACATTAACGTGATAGTTATTTGCTGATGTAGCATACTGACTCGTCGATAAATTACTTACGTGCCATAGTGACATGTCATAAATTGCTCACGTGACAATATTCAGCTAATGTGATATGATGATGTAGAGAAAATTCTACCGATATATTATGTCACATGATGTTGTTAAATGCCATGTTATCAAACATTTAGAATTAGGACTTAAATATGCTATAAAATTAAATATATATATATGATTAAAATAATAATTTTAAAACATATAGAACTCAGTACAAAAAATGATAAATATATATAATTTTTACTGTAATTTTTTAATTATATTTATGATATAAGATGCTACAAAATTTAGAGAAAATTATGCTAATTATTTGGATTACATGAAAGTCATGACTATAATAGTAAAAAAGTGACATGTGAAATAGTTGACTGCTGTTAAAGAGATAGACCAATGTGCAATGATACAACAGCATTGTGAAAAAAAAAAAATCATAGAATGACACAGTTGACTGTCTACTAAAGGTGCGATAAAGGTGATTGATGGATCGGTAAAGATACAGGTTGGCACGGTCGACTGTGCAATTAAAATACTTCGTGAATAAAATCCAAATTCTAATATAGTCTCATATGGCTATGTAATACACCAGCGTACAGCAAATATGGAGGTTGAATGGTGAATTAATTGCATCAATTACAAAATATAATCGTTAATATTGATGGTAGTATTGAACTATCATATTCATACCAACAGTTACAAAATCAAATGATCAATATTGACAATTTGATTGTGGTTTAGCCACGACCTTCAACTCCCCTTTCTTATGCTTTATATACAAGGGCTGCATTCTCTTAGGATAGAAGTAGACAGCAAAACATGCATACAGTGCACACATATATAAAGATCATTTAGCATTGGTTCTTTCCTCGTCGCATCTGCACCCTCTTCGTGTGCTTTTTATCATTTGTTCAGTCTCAACGAGAGTGTCAAAACCACTTGTTGACTATCTCACTGTCAACCATTTTATCATGTGAGACAGATGTCCAACACAGGCCTTGACTTTTTTTTCATATCCCTCGTCTATCAATTTCGTATACTCCTTCCAGTTGTTGCTTTACACTTGAATGATTTGTATATTATAATTTCTTTGTAATCCATTTTACCGTCATTTGGATTACTCTCTCAATAGTGAACAAAAACTTTTTCTTGAGTAGATTCACTTAGCCTTGATTTGTCTCTCAAATATTTAAAATAGATTTAAATGTCACATGGTAACCAAAAATGATGTTATTGTTGTGGCTGAATAACACAGAATTGCTACTTTCCACTGGATGCCTCGATTTCCTACCTCCAATTACATTGCCTTCTCTCTATTGGCTCTCCATCGAAGGCCTTTGTGAAGCTGGTACCGTTAATTGCAGCTCAATTTCGCTAATCAAAGCAGCCGCTGCCCTATTTTTTATAAGATCCGATTTAGCCTCCTTTGAGCTCAACAAGCCGTTACACAACGAAGAAGGAGCGGACATTTTAGTAATTTCAGTGAGGGGTGATGGCCATCAGATCTTCCATCATCGATTTGAAAGGACAGAGGGACGGACGGCAAATGGCTTACAAAAAGTAAAGATCGTCATTATTTTTTTCAAAATTAAAAGTTTGTGGTAATAATTTATATTGACTAAATGTTGATGATTATTTTATTAATTTTCCCTAAAATCTTTTATGCTGAGTGAATAATTTCAACTTACAATATCATATACCAAATGGATGGGTCTAAAATTTGTAAAATATGATAACTTAGCTCAAAAAAGTCTATCAAATTTATATAATATTCACATATATTCTTGTGTTTAAATGGATGATTACCTCCATCCATGTGAATTTTCTTTTTCTTTTTCTTTTTCTTTTTTTTGGCACACACACACCTTAGTTTGGATAATTTTTACTGGACTTATAACAATAAGTAACTGTATAGGGTACACATATTGTGAGTTTTGAGTGTGAAATTCTTGGTGATACAAGAGAAAACCCTTCACACGGTCTGTCTGGCAAGCCCCACTCTCAATCTCATAAGCAAAATGCTTATGCAGCCACGCAATGAGCATAGAGCAAACTATTCTTTCGCCTTTTACTAGAAAAATCACACAAGCAAAATGTTTAGCTTGTGGGAAGCTGGTAATCAATATCGAGAATGGATACTAGAGAGTTGTGATCTAATATCAGAAAGTTAACCGAAAAAAAAAATCTTTAGAACATAAGATAATTTGGGTTTTGTCAATTATCAACTAAAGTATTTGAATTCGACATTGGCTCAACTTCTTACTCTGTGGGTCTATATCTCGTATGATCTAAATGTGGCACTTGTGCTGAGTAATTGGAACAACCATAATTGATTGCTTGCAGGGACAGATCCAAAAATCTTTTTAATGGGGGTGAAACTTAGTTAAGAGATATAAGGAAGAGCATAAGGGGAACTAAGTTAAGATAAGATTTATATAAAATCTCATATATTTTTTCAAATCTAAGGGGGTCATGGTCCACCCCTGTTGTGCCCCCCACTCCCCCTCCTTAAATCCATCCCTGATTGTTCGGCTCGTATCAGTTACTAAGAATGGCGGCAAGTAACAAGCATAAGCCAAGTTACCATTAAAACACAGATAGCGACAACTCAATCTACATCAGAATGACTAAAAAAACCCATAGATTGTAAGAGTTGACATCTAAATTTAAATTTTAGAATAGACATCGCTACAACTTCACGAAATACTTCATATTGAGCATGCAAAAGGGAAACTAGCGCAGAAGAAGCAAGAGTTTAACCGACATTGTCTGGCGCTCGCTAAATGCGTATGATTAATTGATTCCCGACAGTCCTTAATCATGCCGGGGAATAAATCATTTATTTCTTAAAGAAGCGTGGAAAATATGATTAAGCACTTCAAATAATAACTGCACTAATCATATGTGTCAATGTACGTAGCTAGTAGACACATGACAAAGTCTGCTGCTTTGTGATTATTGACAAATAACTAAGGAGATAACGATGAATTGGAGAGACAATTAAACTTTAGCATGTAATTATTATGAGACCGAACAAAAGCGATTCCGTCACATTATTGGGGCGGCCTGGTCGGTGACTCCCCGGGAATATAGGGTTAAAAAGTCGCTGCTGACGCATACGCAACTAACCATGATAAATTAAAAGGGTGCAATAATACCGGCAAATACTCTAAAATAAGTTCTTTGCAATAATTTGATACATTCTTTTCTCATATGAGATTATTGTTCAACTTCTATAAGTGAAGAAAATTTATATTGGAAGAGTATTTCCTTATAAAAAACTTGACTTGCCTTGAATAAGCAGTAGTTAAAACTTACGGAAAAATTGCAGTAGAAATCCTATATATTTATTAATTTTTACACTTAAATTCTACATATTTTAAAATAGTTCTTTCAGTCATATTTCTTCAGTTTTATGACATGTTTTGGTCCATTATGTCAACCCCGTTAGTGCTTATTTGACGTGGCTCTAACAACGTCATTTTTTAATAGCGTGGCTGTTAGTTGTCCTATGTGGCATGCTACTATGCAAAGAAATTTGGGATAAGATTGAGAGAAGGTTGGAAAAGTGCTATAATGTTCATTAAACAAAATTTGAAGTTTTAACTGAATTTATTTATTTATTTTTCAAAAGCTGAAAACAATATTACATTTTTTAAGTGGCATGTCACATAGGACAACTAACGGCCACGTTGTTAAAAAATGATGTCGTTAGAGCCATGTCGAACAAGCACTAACGGAGGTTGACGGAATTGACCAAAATATATCACGGAATTGAAGAAATAGTACTGAAAGAGCTATTTTAAAACATGTAGAACTCAAGTATAAAAAGTAGTAAATAGATAGCATTTATATGTAATTTTCCCTAAAACCCACTAATTTGGTAACTTTTTGCCGAGTAAGATTCAAACGTGAATCCTGAAAGTATGTCCGTCTTGTACCTGTTAATCAGTGATAGGATATGATTAAGTTCCCAATATCAGGTGATAATTGAATTAGGTGAGCATTACCATCAGAGAGTAAATTAAGATTTTTCTTCCTCAATGGTTATCTCTAATCATTTCAGGTGCATGCATGTCTTATGGGAGAAACATAGCAAGAAGCTTTCGGCAGATGGCTGTGAGAAGCTAACAGACGGCAGGAATCTCGGACCAGCACATCTGTACTCATGACTTCATGTTGTGTCAAATGATGTATTCTCCATCCTTGTATCATTTGGCCTCTACCAAATAATTAATATGTTGCGACTAACGTATGTGCTTTACTATCGACCAATAACTCTCGGACTTTTGGATTGGTAAATACATTGAGAATATGGCCGACATCCAAGCAATTTTACAAATTCCATCCTACGTGTAAATGTTAAATGCTTATCTAGGTGGCGGTTACGTGAATTTGGATGTACACGATCGTTTGGATGGATTTGGTCATACATGCTAGGGGACATGCACGTAAAGCTCTGTGTTTGTATATCCATATATCATCTTAATTACACAAATGGTGCATGCAATTTCGGAATAAGAAATGAAAGAGTACATTTTTGTTCTCCATTTGGTACAAAAAAATTATAAATGTGTCATCCGTTAATATAAATTATCAAAATCGTAATAATGTCATTACGATGTCATTACTTTTAATTACGTTACTGGTACAAAAAGTTTTTAAAATATTTTTAATTAGTACAAAATAAAATTTTTGCACCCAATCAATAGTAAAATTTTTAAATTTGCTCATACTATTGCTAGTAGATCCCTCTGTAGACTTCCACACTTCCTAAGAGGGACTACTCTTCTACTGAATTTGATTTCCTTACTTCTGATAAGAGAGAGATAATAATGTTTTCAAGCACCTACAACTTCTTGGCTAGCCCTATCCGTTACTTTACTGCCTTCGAATCTGCCTCTACCAACTCTAGGGATATCTCTAAACTTGCAACATGCTCTTTTAGGCTCAAATTTGGGGTGAATGTACCTTTACTTGACTGATGGATTATGGGGTTAGGGAGGGGGAGGATGAAGGAAAAGTTCAACTTGGCTTTATCTTTACAGATGCAAAGGTGATGCGATGGGTTGATTGGAAGGTGGGGGTGGGTGGGGTGTGTTGATGATGGCAGGGGAAAGAGGATTATGGATGAGATAGGGATTCGGCTCCTTGATTCCTAGAAATGCCAAGAAGAGCCAGAAATGGAAAAAAGATCCTCAGTTGTTTATTAGTTCATCAAGTCTGCTGAACACAGGGCAGAGTGCATCAATTTGATGCCAAAAACCCTAGCAGATAGAAATTATGCCATTGCAGATAATAGGAAAAATAGATAATAACGAAATTGAGGACCTAAACAAAGTAAAATTGCTAAAAATTGCTAGGGCGCATTGCAAAGCAGTGTCTTCTCTGGAAGGCCGCTTCCACCAAAAAGAAAAAGGGCATCTTCTGCATTAATGAAGTCGACATTTTTGGACCTTCCAATCAAATTGAGCAAACCAATCAAACAGGTTTCCCGAGGACCTGCTGGACTTTTAAGTCATCCAACTGGTCCATAAAATCAAACTCAACTAGTGCGGTACTAAAAGGGAAGCAGGTCGGCCCTCCTCCACAGAGTTGGACAAGATAAAAGAATAATATTATACATGATTCATCCACATCAGAAAAGAAATTTTACATGAGATTGTAGGAGCTCTTTTATTTATACAGAAGATTTCAGAAAAGAGTTATTCCTCTCGAAAAATTTGAAGAAAGTCTAAAAAAGAGTCTAACAACAGTTGTATGAACAAATTAAAATTTTTTTTGTACTTATTGTGGCAAATTTTATTTATTTATTTTACCAATTTGAAACTTTTTAAAATATTTCATATCATTACTATAATTAACCCTACTATTATGATGATAGTTTGTATTAATAGAGAACACGTTTTATAATATTCTATACGAACATAGCACAAAATCTTTGTGTACTCCTTTATTTATGTTCTAATTTTTTTTTTACCATCTGTGCAATTAACTCTCGGTATATCAATTGTTCGAGAGAAAGTACGACTCTTTCGGCCGGGGCTTTATTTGTCGTCCTAGCGCATCATTATTCCAATCTAATAATTCCATTGCCTGGGTGATGATCCAGAAGAGGCTCCTTGGATCTTTGTACCTGTCAAAACGACAGAGCTCGAAGTTTTTAGTGAGAGATAATGTATTTCATGTCTAATCATTGAGACCTTCAAATTCTTTCCATGTAATTTGGTCCCATTTGTAAGGGATTCCATCAACATATGGCCTCGTGCTGTTGAAGCAAACGTGCATGTAATGTCGGACTACTCGGGTCTACGACGAACGGTCTGTTTCCTCCACTCTATCTGCTTGATTAGAATAAAAACAAAAATAAACTATATCGAAGAACAATTCTTTTAGGGTTGAGTCAGTTCGATACATCAACGGATTCGACTCATTCTTCACACCAAAAGACTTTTACTTACAGGCAGTGCTGTGGCACTTTCTTTTGCTCCCAAGATATTTTCTCATGTCAAATGGTTGTGGATCAGCCTTTCTTGAACGCATCATCTTACATGCAGTTTAGACATGTGAACACACTGACAGCACGTTAGGTCCTACACAAAATCCGGCTGGGGCGTTGTCTTGACTTTGATATCATGTGAAATGTGTCATCCGGGCCTTATTCCACCGTGGTGTCTACAGTGGAACTCGAACCCTTGAACTTATGAGATGTTACAGGGTTAACAGATTGATGATGCCATGTTAAATATTTGTTGGAGAGATATCGTGTTTATGATTTAGGAAATGAAATCTTTAGAATAGGATCGTATAAATTTGATATGTTGGTTAGTATATTTTGAATTGCATATTATCTTTGGTTTTATTTTGATATTTTAAATTATGTTATTCCCTAAATTAGTTAGTTCTCTAATCCTACAAATTATAATCTTATATCAATAAATTTTATGGTTTAAACTTATTTCTTATTATGCTTATCCATTCTTATTTTTTTTGTATTTCACTTCTTACATTGTTATAAATTTCTTCATGATATCATATCAAGTTGATTGAAGGAGTTCGCTACTACGATTAATTAAAGTTAGTTGAAGCTTTTTTTTTCTTTTTTTCTTTTTATCTGTTACTGTGAATATGATAGAGTAATCATGGAAAGAAATTATGAAAATGATTATTGCAATATGAATATTTCATGCCAATTCCATATTTATCTTGAGGAGGAGGAGTATCAGAGAGATTGTCTCTGTTTATTAGGGAATAGAATATCTAAATTGAGATAGTATTAATCAAATAAGGTACTAATTAATGACATTATTAGTAAGCCTCTAAAGGTTGAAATCATTCTGGGTTTGGGAAGCTTGCGAAATGATGTCGAGTTAAATATTTGTCCTCTAGGCTTGTGCCCATTGTATGTCATTAGATTCAGGAGAGGTCAGTGAGCTTAACATTGTGCCTAGTCCAGCATTGCTAGTGTAGAAAAGGTCAATACAACATCGATTAGGTATAAGGAAAAAAAAAAACAAAGAAATATTTAATTAATACCACATTTTTGTCAGCATATCAACATAAAAAAAATTACCAGTAAAGCCAAAAGGCCCCTGGCCCCTGGAGCAGTTTACCTCTAGTCGGGAACAATTACCAGCAGTTACTCCAACAGATATTTTTTGAATTTCAAACTAGCCGGGGCAATAAAAAAAACCCAAGGTTACTGTAAATGAATTGGAGCATTGTCCTTCCATCAATAATAGAGTTTCTGCTGTGGCGAAGACTGTTGCGGTTCTTGGGCCATATCCTTAGAGCTTCATTTGCCACTTGCCTTGCCATGCTTGACAAGTTTGGGACGAAAGATAGACTGAGAGGGAAGATTCAAATTAACAACCGCCCTAGCCCTATGTGATTTCTGCACTGAGGCCATCGAATCGCACGACCTCTTATTCTTCAGATGGAGGGTGATTTCAGCCACTTGACAATTATCCAAAACCTCCTGGAGTCATACAGAGCTTTTGGTAGTTAGATTCAAGGACTTTACTATGCCTGCTCTTCCTCGAAGGGGGGAAGAAAAATCTACATTCCATCATCCAAACGCCTGGCTTCACATGTTTTTTTTAATGAATATTTTCTTCACATGTTATATCTATTGTATTTCAAATGAGCTATACACTATACAAAAGGGTGAGCGGATAAGCCAAAATTACAAGTCTACTGAGATCAAGTGTTTGGGCTATGGGGCAGCAAGCAATCTTGTATTCTATCTTTGACGAATGAAATTCAACCGATTATCATTAGAAAAAAAAACACCCAATTTCTCTTTCTTATACATGTTATCTGCCACATTCTTCGTCACTCGGTCTTTTTTCATCTTTTGACCAGTTCTCCACGGTGTAACACTCAGTAATCTCCTTCTTAGTCCCAATAGAGATTCAGGTAGCATGTCCAATAAGTTTAATCTAAGTTGATCTTGATCCAAGAAGAGCCCAAAACACTAATCGTTACTTCATATATTGAGAGTTATGTTACCAAATCAAGAGGAAATCATCTCTTTAAGCAATAATACCTCCGATTAACTTGTGATCTATAGCATATGATACATGGTCCATTACGTGTAAGACCTTTTCATGTAAGAGGATCTATCATGCTCTTCTCCCGCGTACCCTCTTCCTCTCCTCTCAATATTGCAATTATCATTAATTAAGTGCACAGTCTCAATCAGGATTCCCCATCAATTTATCTGTGTGATTTTGCAGCGATTTTCTAATCATCAATCCGGTTCCGCCTGCTTACACTTTATCATGTAATTCCGGTTTTTTTTTCTTCTTACGATTCTGACGTGACTTCATATTTGAAGTTCAAACGTTATACACCATTAATATATTGATACGGATGAATCATTGAAATGATTCAATTTTTTTCTAATTAAATAAAGTTTTGGCAAGTTGGAATCTTTCTAATAAAGAAATTCATATTGTAAGAGTTTTACTTAAAATGATTAGATCCATAATGTGAATAATTTATTCTTAAATCACGACTATATATATATATATATATATGCCAGGTACCCTCTTGACTAAAGAACCTGGGTTGCAAATTTTTACGGGCCGTTTCACGTTCATTAGGAATTCCTAAAGTAGTGGGAAGAGATGCCTACGATATATGGGATTTTTCGATTATATAAGTATTTTATAAGTTTAAAAAGAATGAAAAAAGATAAAAAAAAATTAAAAGAGTATAGAAAATTTTATAGTAAAAATTGAGAATTAAAAATTGAGTTTATAAGTTTTTAGTTATTAAATAGAAAATAATAGTATAATTATATCAACTTACTTTCTAGTACAATGAGATGCACATGGCTGAACGTGAGAACCTTATGTCACATCCGAAAAAAATTACAGTACGTGCATTTAAGTCTAGTTGCGTTAAGTATGAAAGAAAAGATTGAAGGGTCAATCGTGTACCGAAAAGAAGGAACAAAAAATCATTAAATAAAATAAAATTTTAGCTATATGTGAGACGCATTTCGACAGCCTCTAATCTGATGCTCCTGAGGAATACGAAAGTTCTAAATAAAATTATGAAAAAAATCGAATTAAAAGGAAGGGGGGAGGCAGATAGATTAAGCAGAAACATGTTGGGTTTCATCCTCTGGAGGAAACATGGTGACTCTGGAATTTAGCCTTTGCTATCATTCTTTGTTGAATCTGGACAATGGGGCTGTTTATAATTGTGTCGACTCTATAACGCTATGATTTGACATCAACCAGGTGAGGTTTTAGTGGAAAGCCTTGACTTCTATGTCGTCCACAGCAACAAATTATATTACTAAAATATGCACGGGGGGCCTCCCGACACCGGCTAATTTGGCATCCCTGTCAAGTTGATAGGAGTCTTTAATTCTTATTAATGGGAATCTTTGTTGCCATTTTAATCTCATCAAGTTCTTTTGCGGTAGAATACGTCCAACTGCCAGTTAAGCTCTTCTAGGGCTGTTGAGTCGTGTTGTAGCTGCTGCTGCTGCTGATATATGTAGGAATTCATGCGTCATTTCCAAGGGTTTTTTTATGTTGATTTAATGGGAGTTGCATTCTCTTACCCTACAATGGAAAAAGTTCAAAAAATAAGTCGCGACGACATTGTCACTGTTTTCATTTCTAACTAGTTTACCGACTACCTGGGCTCATGACTGTTATTGGATGCTTGGGAGTAGAGATGGCCGGGACTTGACAATGTTCGATTGTCAGACCGGTTGAATAGTATACTGCTATGCAAAGTAGCACACCAACTAGGAGGTCCACCCCTAATCGATAGGCTTCTCAGTGTTAAAGCGAGACATCAGTAGCCACTAAGATTTGGAATCTAAGGGAAAATCCCATCATATATTATACAATAATAGGAGGCTGCCCTTCCTGATCAGCCGCTATGATGTCCACGGATGAACTTTGTCTTGGCTTCTTCCTTCATTTACTGATTCAATGAATTGAACTCACTACAAAACGGGATGGAAAGGTGCTTCTGATCTTTTGTGGGCAGAAGCAGAGCAGAACCTGCCAAGAACAAAAAAAAACTAACTTATTTCTCGTTATAAACCACCCACTATTTATAAAATTCAATAAACTATATAATTGATCTAAACTCGAGTCTAATTGGCCGATTGAGAGATGAAATTCTTCCGACATAGATTTTTTCATGTTTACAATATTCAAATTTAAGATTTTACTTAACACCCTCCTGCTTATTTTAGATTGTTGAAGATTCCGTTAAGAGTTGCAAGTGGTGTAAGTGAACCATATATTCAAGGTCCCTAAAGGAACTACAGATTTCTTTTAGCTAGATTTGCTAGAGATATAGCACTAACGGGATAGAAAATCATTTTCTTGGTCACCCATTTCGGGATTTAAAAGATATCATGCTCTCTACTTCTGTGGAATTATATATACCAGAATGGTAAACTACCTGGGTTGGGGATGCACAAAAAGAACCAAAGACCTGAGCCCAACTGTGAATGGAATTGAACCAAATTGAAACCTAAACAACGGTTATGGTGCAGTTTTGTAAGTTTTTTATGGTGCATCTTTTTAAGGTGAAATAATTCAGTTAGTTATTAAGTTTAAATTGTTTGATTAACCAATTCGAACTATTATACCAATTTTTTAAAAAATATTTTAAATATATTAAAAATTAAAAATATGAATATATTAAAAAACATATAAAAATGTTTTAGATATAGGTTTTTCTTATAAGTAAATATTGTAGATATAGGTTGCTTTGCTATTGTGCAGCCTAATTCCATCTAATCATCCTAAAGTTAGTTCTAAATAGTTTAACAAGTCCTAATCTTATATGTTTGGTTGTGTTTAATTAAAACTTCTATTTTTTTATGTTTTTTTTTATATATATTTTTCAATTCAATTGTGTTTTGATGCAGTTTTTGTTTGATTTTAGTTTGATTTAAATTCAATTTAGTAATTTTTTGTTATTAAAAAAAATGTTTCAATCAGTTAATTAAACCATAAATTAGTTCAAAATGATTCAATTTGATAGATATATACTGGTTATGATTTAAGGGTGTAGTGTCTAAATCGAATTGAATTGAATGGATTTAATGGTTCGGTAAGATTTGGTTCGGTTTAATTAAGCAAACCAAACCATAAACATCCCTAATCTACTTTCACTCTTAGAAAAGACAAATATAATTAAATTTAAAATCTCTTATTCCTATATCAATATATCATGACATCAAACCTATTATCTAGTTATGAATACTTAGTTTAGATAGGATGCCTCTTTTTATCCCCACGAAAAAAAAAGGGTAACAAATCAAGGGCAAAGAAGTAAATTCAAACATTACAATTCGCCTTCTCCCTTTATATACACGAGGTTCAAAGCCCTAAGTCATGACTCCATCACATGGAAGTTCTACCAATACACTCATTTTAATTTCCTTTGAGCATATATAGTACTCTTCGCTTGCCTAGGTTTTGGCTATCCAGAGATTACACGATTCCTTATAGTCTTCTGCTTTCACTTTCTCATTAGCTATACTAAGAATCAAGCTCGTTCTTATGGATGATCACGGCCAAAACATGAATAGCCCTGGTGGCCATAACCAGGATAGAAGCAGTGAGCCAGTGCGGACAAGATGGAACCCGAAGCCTGAGCAGATCATGATCCTCGACTCCATCTTCAACAGTGGGATGGTGAACCCACCCAAGGAAGAGACAGCGAGGATCCGCATGCTTCTTGAGAAGTATGGCCCTGTCGGGGATGCCAACGTCTTCTACTGGTTCCAGAACAGACGGTCAAGATCGCGGAGGAGGCAGCGGCAAATGCAGGCAGCCAGCGGCCCTGCTGGTGGCGGTGACCTGGCGACATACAGCAACACTGGGCATCAGAACCAACAATCTCAGTCACTTGGCGGTGATGTTCATATTGGTGAAGGAAGCTCCGGCACTTCTTGTGCTGTGGGGTATGAACCATTTTATGATAACAATTATTCTCAGAGTTCATTGACAAGCTACGATGTCAGCTCGTACTCCAACAATCCTTTTGGAACCAGCTCCGGCCATGAAGCCAGGGCTGAGAACTTCCTGGTCCCAGGTCAAGCGGGTCTCCCCGAAACGGACCAGAACTCGAGCATGTCGCCAATGTTTTGCCCATCGGAGACTCCGAGTTTGCCCCACCACTCGGGTAATTGATGCATGCGATCATGATATATTATTTCACATTGTATTGAATCATCTGATTCTTTTTTGCCCCACCACTCGGCTAATTGGAAACGGAGCTGTTTTTCCCCTTTTTTTGGGCTAATTCCCCCACTGCCGCAAGAACGAGTATTCACGCCATCATATTTGAGTGATCGTCTATTCAACGGTCATTATTTTTTATGGGACTTATGTAAGTAATAAAATGGAAATTCTATGACCGAATAAGTCAAAATCAAAATCATGGGATTCGATGTCAAAATATGACAATATTTTAGAACTTCCACTTAATTACTCTTTTATAATATGACTCTATTATGTACCCCGCAGTCTAAGTTCATTTGGTTGATTTTATGATCATGGAGCTATGATGCTAATAAAAGATCAAATCTCTATGATTGCTTCTACAATTTAGTCGGTTTTTTGGTACATTGATTTGTGTAGGGTACATCACAGTGTTCATGAATGGGATCCCAACACAAGTGCCATTATGCCCCATTGAGGTGGAAGCAGTGTTTGGTCAAAACGCAATTGTGGTCCATTCCTCTGGTGTCCCATTGCCTATCAATGAATTTGGTTTCTTAATGCAGAGCTTGGAACCAGGAGAAAGCTACTTCCTGGTAATTATATTTCGTTAATAGTGTAAGACCATAGGTTGTACATTTTTTTATATCCGCCAAGATTTTTTTTTTTGGGATAAAGAGGAGATTTCTTCTCATACCCATAAACACCCCCACAAATTTATAAATTCAAATAAGTTCATATGTAAGTGTGAATGTGTGGGCTGTCTCATTAATTCTTCATGGTTGTAAGAGATCTTATGGTTTTTATTTCCTTATCATGCTTATATTTCCATTTTAACTAGGGTTTATTAAGATTTTTAAAAATTTTTAAGTTTTTAAAATATTTTCGATGATATATTATTTTATTATTGGTTTGTAACACTACTTATATATTACAAATGGCTTGATATGCTTATTACATACAAGATCTCTTAACCGATACATTTAGATAAATTTATATACAAGTAGGTGTATAATTTATTAATATATCTGGAGTGCACTAACTATATAGTAATCACCTTGACTATTAAAACCGTTGTCTTATCTGAGTGGTAATTTTGCATTGACATTCCATCATCGATCCCTAGTTATACCACCACAACCACCTATCCTACTTCTATATATATAAATATATATAATTAGATATTTGCAAAAGAGTATCACAAAAGGGAGTTTTACGTGCCGTCTATTATGATGCTTCTTTTGATGATCGACTTCAAAGTCTAAATAGTTCAAAGAAAATTCACACAGAGATTCCAACATCTAGCTCGTTACACAGTCTTAGTTCCAGCATGCCATGACTCAGTTGAGTCGGTTTTAAAGCAACATTAATTAGTTCGTTACATACTCCCAATTCCTGCCATGTTTGAGTATTAAACCGGTCAACACCAACAGGAAGATTAGGTTGATAACTGTCAGAAAGAAATCTAAACTGATAAATATTATTACTCAACCATATTTTACTCCCATAAAAATAATATACCTTAGAAATCTGGAATTTTCTTTAGCATCTCCGCTTAATGGCAGCATGGATGCACAACATGCAAGCCAAAAAAAAAAAAGGATGCAAAATACAGTAGATTGGGCTCAATGCTGAGAAATTTACCCATATTCTATTATCTGGGTACGTACCACGAACTTCCTAGGAGTTGTCAAGACTCGAACTTTATAACATGGACCCATAATTAGCGGCAGTCGGGCTAACAGACTGATATATAATATGTCAATTATACTTAGTGGATACATAAGAGGCTCGGTCATATGAATCTAATTACAATTTAAAGTTGTTTCTTATATTCACATTATCTTTGTTATAGTACCTTAGCACTGTGAGAATAAGAGAAGTATGTCTTAAATGTCGACACTGGATTGTCTCTCATTAACTGACTGGGGTAAGAGATACATGAACTGAAGGCATTGCTTAACGATTTCCCCCCTTTTTTTTCAGGTTCAAAGACCGACATGACGAGGTTCACTCTGTACTAGCAACCCGCTCATATATGTGTATGATTTTGAAGCGTACATGAAATAAAGGCTCAGTTTCGGCCAGATCTTATACTGTTTCAAGACAGTGGGATCACAGAGTTGCTTGCACAACAATGTTTATGCATGCGGTATGTGGGGGCAAGTGAAGTTATCACCTTGATGTAATTTAATACATATTATGTGTGCATTTGATTATGTATCCTAAGATGTAATTTGGAGGATTTTCCATGCTCTTTTGAAGTCTATTAGAGATGGAAGTGATCATTAATATATGATGATATAGAGTCATCATATATTGAAACTAAATGAATATATAGTAATTGGGTTGCGATATGTGTGAGAGATGTAACAATTGTTTCCGGTTATATGAAATTATAAATGTTGAAGGAATAATAATAATAATAATAATAATAATAAGTGAATATTGACATGCATAAATGAAATTATTTTGATGAGAATCAATAAAGAAAAAAACCCTTTTAAATTCTGGTTAAGGGAGAAGTAAATTGGGTCAAACCCTATTTTCCAATAAGCGACTCTGTAGAAGAGATATGAGTAACTAGGACTCCTGAAGGAAATGAGATTCGGTGCACTGTCAAGCTAGTCTTATGCCGTTTTAGAAGTCGAGGTCATGGGGTGTTTTACTTATATGCTCGGAATTAAGGTCCACAGATAACAGCGCAAACTCGATTCGTCCTAGAATCTCTGGTGCTTCTATCAACGGCACACTTCATCTGATCCAGTCACCCACTAAGACTCTCTTGTCGTGATAGCCCAAGTTGGAAGGGGAAGAATTTCCAATCTCATATCCATTGAGTCTCTTTTGTAGCTTAGCTCAATTAAAATTATCCACTTGAGACAAGATTCTAAAATGGAGCCTGATCAACCGTACAAGCTATTCACTATGCGCGTGAGAGTATACACGGAGTCATTCATCATATTTTCTTCGACAATTCGTTTTCAGAAGTTGTCTGGTGGGCTGTCCAAGACAAACTTTAGATTTGAAGGGCAGTGAGCTGCTGGGAAGAGGAGGCAACCTGGGACAAATATAACTAACTTGAAGGGAAAATCTCTTCAGACACCATTTTCAAACTAGCTTTCACCTCCTTTATCTGTTTCTTATGATGGGAAAACTAAACTCATGCACATTCCAAACTTGGCGATCATCTCCTAATACTTATGGATGGGATCTCCTCGTTCATTAGACCGAAAATTGCTTCCATTCCTACAGTAGCTTTCAAATTGTCTTCTTTACCTTTTTATAAAAATGTTTAGCTTGGAAGATCTAATTTTAGAAAACCAACCATGTACAAGCTCTCATCATTCTTCCTGCTACTTGTAAAATGAATAAAAGAAAGAATCTCGGGTGCCTCACTTACACAAAAGTTATACACCTATGCGTAAAATATTACATACTGTTCTCTGCCATGAGCCTAAATGCATTGCTCCTAATCATTTTCTCATGTTACATATATATGGCTAATAGCATTGATTAGTGTTAAATTCATTATACCCCATAAGGGATCCGGTCCATTTCCACATAAAATGCTAAGCTGATAGGTGGTAGTATATAAAATTCTTTTAAATCTACAACTTTTTTTCTTCATTTAATCGATATGAGATTGTATATTTCAATCGTTAGATACAATCTTCTCAGTGATCTACTAGCTTCCATACGATTTGATAAATTTAAATTTTCATATTTGAACCCCCCTTATAACACGTCTATTAAAAAACATAAGCTAGTTGTAAACCCTTTGGACTTGAGCACAGAGGACACCGACTTTTTAGCATATTAGACCCTTCAGTCGTGTTGCACTGACAGAGCCAGTCCTTGCACTGATTGTTAAGTCTAGCTTATATATTTATGGTTGAATACGAAAACTTGATTATTGCATTGTAGGGAATGGTTGGATCACTATTACTACTGCCATTATTTTATATATGTATATGTGTATATATATATGTATATATAAAGCAATGCTCCAAGCATACATTATAATTATTCAGGTTCTCATGTCCTGAAAAAGGTGACTGTCTTCCGCTCCTCGTGCCCTCTTTAAGAAAAATTTCTAATCGTTTAATTGATATATATATGATCTCAAGGATCTCAAGGCCCCTAATCAATACACTGATTGTATATCTACATACCCATATTACGAATAATTAAGCTCACACTGTCCGTATTGTGAACATGCGACCATAGACGATTACATTAATCCCATTGCTCGTCAATCTCGTTCTCATGGCACACGATGGCGTGGTGAGTCTATAGCCTCATCTAACGGGAGAGGATTCGAAGAAATTCATTAGAATTAATGTTTCATCCTCAGCATATCCGAGTGGCAACGATGCAATAATCGATTCTGTTTGTGGGTATAAATACCACCCATCGCCGCTTCCTTAATCATTTCATCTTTATCGTCGGTAGATGCCGAATGAAGCGAAACTCCATCAAATCAGTGGGTGAAATTGGTCCCAGGAAGTTCTTGAATTTGAGATCCTTTAATGAAGGAAATAAATCTCGTAATTTCGAAAAATTTACAATCCAATAGAATGATATGATTCGAATTCGAATCGGTCGTATGAACCGTCAAATTTTTAATTAATACCACCGGTTGGTAAGAAAAGAAAAAGGTGAAACTTTATCGTAGAGTTGTTCTTCGACTTTGCTTTCTCCAGATCTTGATATAAATATATATATGTATATGTATATTATACCCAGCAATTATTAATTCAAGAAAAAGAAAAAGGAAAAATGATTAACACAGTTGCTTTGCAGAGATCACTTTTGAGAATATTCTTGGTTGTTCTTCTCGAGCGGATGCGTGAAATTGAATTAATTAACATTTGTTAATTTTCTGAATATTTTATAATTCATTTCAAATTTTGGCAATAAGAAAGTGGAAACGTAAATCTTGATCTCTTCATTTTTTATTATTTGTCGTAAATTGCACTAACTGCTATACCGCATGGGCGGGCAGGCGGTACGTGTGAATATAATTGTACTAGTTTAATACTGCATAGGGCAGTACCCATGAACATGTGCTATTGCTTGTATGTACGTGTACGTACGTACACACACATACACATGTAAAGACACTGCACGTCATCCTATGAATATAAATCCAACCCACTGTATGCGACTTGGGGCTTCCAACACCGACCAATGTATATGTAACCAATGCAAGACATGCAAATATTTGAAAATTCAGAAAATTCATGGCGTGAGCTCTAATCAAATGTGCATAAAATTGGAGAAGCTGTGCGTATGGAAACAAAAAATTTGTTCAAAGATTGCATTTTATTTTGGAAAAAAAGGCTTTAAAATTCACATGAAAATAGGGCCCTCTTGCATAGAAAACACAGCGTGAAAATATTTCATAGCGATAAAAACTGCTATTTCTTTCGCGGTATGCTCTTATTGGCTGGCAAAAAGTGACAAGCAAAATGACAAATAATGTGTGATGGTCTAGACTAGAGTCCTCTCCTCGTCGGCTCTAGGGCTTCTAGGTTTCATTTTTAAGGTTGTAGCAGTCCAGTCAACCTATTTCTTGGGCACTCGTTCTTCCATTGGCTCTCTTTCTATCTCCTAAACTCCGCTGTCCACAGTGACCATACGTGTGACATGCGTGCCTCCTTGGAATCATGTGATGAAGTTAGAACGGAAACATCTGTCATACGTACGTTCAAGAATAATCGCGGGTCGAGACCATCTTTGTCTGAGACATGCTCGGTTGCTTGCATATCCAGTCTATCCAGTACTTTCAGGTAAGTTTGCCGGATATGCCACTACCTGAGAGAATTGGAGTATACCCGATTACAATGATTCATACCAGCTAGTAGATGTCCTGTGGAAGGAGTAAAATTCCTTATCTGAAAAATGAGATAAACAACCCTAACATATGGGAGTCTAAGCATTATTGTTTTATCTTAGGATTACACATTAATTCATCGATTTTATAAATTCAGTGAAATTTGATATGGTATATCAAAGAAGCTATCATGTGGGGCTCATATATATAACGCGGTCTATCACCTAAAAGTGTTAGTTTTTGATTACTTTTTGGATCATCAAAAACTTATATATATATATCAAAAATCTTCTCCATCTACGGCCGATATAAGATATGAGTCATTACAAACTCCTCTTATTTAAACCTCAGCGTCCTCGTGGGGCTCTTGGGCCAGGTTCGAAAATCCGTATTCTCCTCCATTTTCGAGCTAGAGTGTACCTCACTAGGCCCAAAATAGAAAGAAGCCTCACCACCAGGTGAATAATATCCAGCTCGATAATAATTGTTGATAAATCCAAGTGCGAAAAAAAAAGTAAATCACGTTATCAGGTGATCGTGGATATTAATGAATAAAATCTTATATTTGACAAATGAAAAAAACTATTTCAAATATATAAATGACTTAACAATAATATATATTAAATTAAACTTTTAAGTTAAAAATTATCGTATAATCTTTAAAAATTCGATAAAATTTGATATGTTCTTTTATTCATTCTCGATTCCTCAAGCGGTTTCCACCAAAAATAGGGTGAAAAAAAAAATTCTATGAGCCGATCGAAGAGCAGTAAAAAAATGCAGGGAACACCAGCTACGATACCCGATGGGTCGGGTTCACATCGTCTCGTCTGATGAGAGAGTGATTCATCTCAGGGTGCACCTTCCAAAGCATCGAGGTGTGCCTCGCCTAGCTCCTTGCAAATATTACTCTACAATCAAGGACTACAAGGTACTATCGCACGGTTGACAGACATCAATGGATTAATATAATGGCTGCTTGGTTAAGTGATGGTCGGCCCATGATTTAATAATTAATCGTTCAACAAGCCGCTTAATCATTCTCTAATTTATATATTCATAAATTATGCCTTTAGGTAGCCTTTTTTTTTCCCACGTACAGTTCGGCTTTTCATGCAAAATATGAACTAATCAATACTTGGATTACAGTGTTGTGCTTTAAGATCTATTACACTAATCACATCATACAAGTTAAAATTTTAGAATGTGCTAGTTGAAATATTTGGAATATTTTTAAAAAATTATAATCAATTTTACAATAATTAATGTACATATACCGAATATTATCCCCAAAACAACTTCGTATTTTACCGAACAATAATCTCTTAAGACATTAGGAAGTGTAATTACTGCAAGTAAAATTTATTACACAGCTTTAACATTTCTTAATTATAATATTTATTTTTGCTAATAATATTTCTTACACTGTAATAATACTCCCAGTCTCAAACGGAATATGGACTGTGGGCCGTAGCATCATGATTTGCCTAAGAGCCATCCATTAGGATGACAATAACCTCGTTTCCTACTCTCCTTTGTCTCTCTCGTGCTCTGAGCAACTGTACGATCGATTCCTTACCAGTTACCTTAACCTCTTGCCCGAAGAGGCTAAGTTTCTCATTTGGGAAAATCGTGAGGTCCGAACGTGAATAAATACAATCTTTCTAGGAAAAAACAATCAAAATTTTTTTTTAAAAAAAAATCCTATTGGGCCGTACCTGCGTTAGCAAAACTATTACTAATCATCGAACTGCTAAAAAGAATTAATTTCTGAATTATCCAAGCTAACTGTGCTATGAGAGGATGCAAACTTCTATGGTTTTTCCCTCTTATTTCAAATCATATTTAGAATTTCATGTCCTGTTTGACTGAGCACCACGCTCCACATAGGCACCTCAAAAGTTCGGCATGGTAGGTAATCCCAGCCACATGAGCCGTGCACTCGACACAGCAGGGCTTGCACACGTTCATAGTGAGTGGAACTTGGATCTCTTGTCAAGGGAAGTCGCCCACTCGACCATTAAGCCATCCGAATTGAGCTTTCCGATGGCCGGTCCCTAAACTGTACCGAGTCAAAAATGAAGTTCGATGATAGACTCAAGAAGATGCATGTATATATATATATCTATACACACACACTGTATATATACACGAGGCACTAGACAACATATAGGTTGACACTTTCATGGTCTTAGGTTATACGGAATATCGATTCTAATCGTACTTGATATCCTAAATTTTTTTCCGGGTCAACTAACTTTTTTCTCATCGCCGATTTTTGCCAGTTCGGGTGTCAGACTAATTATTGTCATGTAATTAACTAGATAACTATCCTACAAGTAGTAATTAAGTGACGGCGTTAAGTTACACATATCTATATAATTGTAAAGGTGAATGATGATTATGATTTAAATATATTACGAAATCACGCATATACGATATAAGGAGTTATTTTCAGTCATACATAACTCGACTGCAAAAAAAAGGACAAATAATTAGATTTCTATTATGTTTTCCACATGTATCATTTTCATTGGTAAAGTTCTTCCTATTCACTAACACCCCCACCCGGGCCACATATATCAATTTTTTTTTTTTCTGAAATAACACAGAATCGTCGTGTACGCATGTCACCTTATCCAGGGGCCGAACTAAAGGGAGATTTTCAACGAGTGATGGGCCTCATCCGTGTCAAATGAAAGTGAGATGGGCTCAAAAGAGTTGATGACAGGCCCACAACTTGTCAATAACTATGGGCCAGGCCCATTACGGCCGAATCCATGGAGCGACATCAATCAGTACGATGGCCCGATAGCAAAAAGTGCAGTGCCGAACAATTATTAGTTATACGTCGATGGGTGTTTCACTGTATGCCTGTTATGTTCCGCCATGCAGGATGGATGGTGGGTGATTCCATGAGTGGTTACGTTCCGATCGGAGATATGTTGGTTTTCAAAAGCGGATTCTGGAGAATCTCATTCATTCCCTCTACGTGCCTAGGGAAAATGAAGTCGGCTCTACAGTGACCGAGCAACTGCACACCCTCGGCTTCATCGGTATTGAAATGGCAAACGAACCACGTATCATGTGGAAGTTGGCCATATGTGGGCGACACGTGAGCCTTGTGCCAGCACAAATGATTGTCAAAAACAACAATCCTCAGAACTGATCAAAGATTTGAAGAATTCCTGCATCTCGATCATGTCGATATCATTTGATTATCTCATGGGTAACTTTTACATGTCATCATCGCTTGGCAAAGCTTATCCATAGTTCAACTCATCTCCTTTCGGGGCAACCAACTCCGACAGCGTATAAGACATAATACCAGCTTTCTTGGACTCTCTGTCTCTAAACACTTCTTTCTTCCTCCCTCTCCCCGAACTCTTGATCGGTGTTAAATTTATTGTAAGTACATGGGATATTGGCTCTGTTGTCACCTAAAAGTTTAAAATGATAAGTGATAGTACTCCATTTTCTTGTAAGATCATAATTTTTTTATTTGATCGATATGATATTATATATCTCAATACCTGCCCTTATATGACAATATCATTTATTTTGCCACATGTCATTAAACACATGCTCTCAATAATTGTTTACAAGTCAGGTATTTTTCTTCCGGTCTCGGACGAGGGGATAACTGACCATGAGCTGAGAAATTTCTTTTATACTCGGACTTATATCAACTGACCATAGGTTGAACTTCCAAACTCAAGTGGGCGAAAGGCAAGTTTATTGACTTTGATACTATATTGAATTTCTTGTGAGTTAATAAGGGATTTGATCTATTTCCACTTAAAAACATATTTTAATAGGTAGTAATACCCAATTTTCTAATAAGATCATAACTTTCCCTTTATTTAATTAATATGATATCGTATATCTCAACAATCGAGTTAAAATTGTCTCCAACACACCGGTTCAATACCTTGCAATGGCATGAGAGTTGGTTTAGGCACTACTTTGCCTACTCGAATTGCAACAATGGATTACGGGGAATATGGATGTCTTAGACAAGCCGGTGTAGTCCTCAAATCATTCTCAGTACAGTTTGATTCCTAAATTTGTGATGTACCAACATTTGAGAATCACAATTTCAATTTTCATCAACTTAATCCTCAATTCTTGTTCCATCTAACACTAAACTTCCTTCATCAATTAACTTTAACTGAAATCCTACACGACAGCTCATTAATGGCGTTATTTGTACACATTTTATAGAGTGAATTAACAAATTAATCCTTAAATTTATGAAATCTCAACACTTGAGGACCTCCAATAATAAGTAGGATGAAGAAACACTGATCTTTGGATGTTAAAAATGATCCTTAAAGTTCGTTCCTCACAGTGACAGGGAATTGATCCTTGACTAAAGGTGTTCAAACTAGTTTTGCTCTACTTGTTAAGCAGTGATCGGAACAACTTTTCCTTTTCCATGATTTTAGTGTTAGTTGTGCACTTGAAGAATGATAGGTCACTGTGAAATCGAAAATCCAATCATGATCTTCTTATCCCGATTCTTCCATCTTTAGCATATAATCCGTGCAACATACGTTTAGTAACATTGGGTACAATTACCGGTAGTAAGCATATTAATATACTGATATTGGATGAAATAATCATAATATATGTACGAAATAATATAGTAGATTCTAGAATGTAAATGACAAATTGAGTATAATTGAAATTAGAGTCCCACAATCTCACTAAATATGATTTTGTTGTCATTCGTAATTTTCCCTGATGTGTTTCCTTTTCTGAAAGAAAATTCAAGTTATCTGGGATAATTGTGGAGAGATTATTGTTGCTTGTAACTTCCTTTGATATTTCACATTTTTTAGGAGGAAAATCAAGCTTGTGAGATAATAGTGAAGATAATGTTGCCCATAACATCTATTTTATATATAAGGGGTGAAATTGAAAATTTAAAAGCGAGATGAATTGTTAATAGGTTTCCATAGGGAGTACATTCATGTTGTGGCTCGATCCATAGCTACCTAATGAGACGGTTCTCTCCTTAGAGCAGGGCAGCATGGAGTGATTCCCGAGCATTCCTGTGGAGGCGATCGTCGATAGCTTAATTTGGACTGGGGAATGGTGTTGACCGTGAGACTTGGGTGTTCAGGCACAATAAATTCGTATGCTGGTTGAGTTGGTACGTCTGTTCGGCCTCTTTTAGATAAAAAGGTATTGTGCTGCTCGGTTCATGACTACCTAGCTAGGGAGTAAATTCATGTTTTGGCTCGATCCATGGCTACCCAAAGGGGTGGTTCTCTCCTTAGGACAGAGCAGCATGGAGTGGTTCCCGAGCATTACTACAGAGGCGATCATCGATAGCTTAATTTGGACTGGGGAATGGTGTTGGCCTTGAGACTTGGGTGTTTAGGCACAATAAATTCGTAGACTTGTTGAGTCGATACATATTGTGAGAGAGGATCACTGCCGTGGCTTCCTAAATATTGTAATGGTAAGTTTACGTGTCGCAATGCCTAGAAGGTGATACGGTATAAAGGAGCTCTACTTAGTTGGACCAAAGCAATTTGGTTCCCCGGCATATTCCTAAGGCCTCCTTCATTTGCTTGTTAGCCTAGTTAAATCGGTTGAGCACTAAGGATAGTTTGTTAATTGGGGGTCCTCTTTTCCCTATGTCAAGTTTAAGTTCTGCCATAGTGAAAGGGAATGGTGTGACCAATTCTTATCTTGTGCCATTACTGGGAAGATTTGGGTGGATATTATGGCTCGCATGGAGATCCTTTTGAGTTTTAATAATAGGTCTTCGATGATCCCTTGGATTGTCAATTTGATGGGTTACTCTTTGGATTCTATTATTCAGCGCACCTCTTACGGTCTCAATACATATATACGATATGGCGAGATTATAATCGAATTTCCTGTGGGCAACACGAAGGAGAAGTCCGATTAGTGCAACGGGTGATTGAAGTTGTGCGGGTGAAGCTGGTCAGCCGGCCCCAAGTTCGATCCAAGCTTACATTGAATGAAAGTTTGTCAAGTTAAGAGTCTGGATGGTACATATAACACAAAAAATGGAATCTTAATGCATAAATTATGAATGAATTGAAGTTAATAGCATGAAATATTATCAATGCTGGGTAAATTATAACCGAAATTGGAATCAAAATAGTTTTGGCAATAAATACAACCCTCGAATATCTAAATTTTATGATAATTTATGGGAAACTATCCGATAGATATGTTCCTATTGGTTTGGTTCTATACAGGACCCCATGCATACCCCTAACTGAAGGTCTTCAAGTGTTGACAACTGATAAATTAAGTGACTAATACGTTAAAAATATGTCAAACTAGCATAGTTAAGTATAAGTCAGCTGCCATGTGTATTTTCTGTCAAAGTCAATTGACGAAGGGAGGTTAGTATTAGATAGAACGAGAATTGGATAGCTACATTAATGGAAATTAAAATTGAGGTCTTCAAGTGTTTGCGTCTCACAAATTGAGGACATCAAACGTTAGTCCACTCAGTCCTTTTTCACCAGAATGCCATCTTCGGCAACTGCAATGGGCTACGTTAACATTCACACAAGTTTTAATTTGACCAGAATTGGAAAGTCGAAAACCCAATTTTGGGGAATAACATTCTCTTGAAATGGCGTGCTCATTGTCTTTTGCCTAAAAAGGTAATAAAGATGGTCCAGACGAAGCGTAGTGCTTTCTTATGGAAGGGGACAGATGACGGTGCAGGAGGAACCGAGGTGAAATGGGGTCAGATGTGTAGGCCTCGGAAGGAAGGTGGCATAGGAGTCCGAGATATCAGTCAATGGAATAAAGCGGGAATTTTAAATATATATATACATCTATATATATATATGGCTACTGCTACTGCATTCGAGATCTTATTGAGTTGCTTGGATTCACAAGTGTCCTATCCGTGGACGTTGCTTTTGGACTCTAAAACTGCCGGGTGGTTGCTCTTGGGCTTAGCGTAAAGTTCTGCAACTAAGGCTGCCATTTCGATGTCTGATTCGATATCTATTGGATGGGTAAGTCACTTGTCATTTTGGCATGATCCTTGGCTCCCTATTGGATCACTTAGTGACTATTCTCGGGGTAGTCAGGGGGCTTTTCCTTCTATACATGATGATGCAACTAAGATCAACCTATCTTATGCAATGTTGAGTGGGTTTGGCCGCACGGTTCTAGTAGTCAAAGCCAAGAGATAATAGACATGATGATAATTTGAATGCTCTACTAGTATGGTTGTCTTGTGGAAGAGGTGTTTTCACCTCGTCTAGTGCGCTAGATGCTGTTCGATTAAAGCACCCAGTTGTACCACGGTATATATAAATCAGTTTGGTTTCCCGGGCACATCCCGAGAGCCTCTTTCATTGGTTGGCTCGTGCGGCCTGACAGGTTATCCACTAAAGATTGGCCAGGCCGATGGATTCAGCTCAGTCGGACCCTTTGCTCGATGGCTCCGGAATCGAGAGACCACCTCCTTTTCACTTGTTCAGTGACCAAAGCAATTTGGCAGCGGGTGTTGCAGGGCCCTGGCCATTCACGGCCTGATCTTATGAAGTCTTCTTGGGTAATATCTTTTCGTGGATGCCGACTTGATGTGGTGGGTGATTCGCAAGCTCTTGTGGACACAATGTGTATCTGTTGTGTGGCGGGAGCATAACGGTAGAGTAATTTGTAGAAAGAATATAAATACTGATAGTATAACGCATAGCACAGTTGATACGGTGCGTCTGCGTTTACAGGCAAGTCCGAAGCTCCAGCATAAGCCGGGAGTGTCTGTCGTCGCTGGGGCTTTAGGGATTGGAGGTTGAGGATGTTGGTTAGTTATATGACTCCACATTTATTCCAGTTTTGGTCCTTAGCCTTTTCTGCTTTTGCGACCTTTGTGGTAAATATTTATTTATTTATTGTTATTCATGTCCTGAATGTTCTCTTGTTTTGCCACGCCGGTCCTATCGTTAATTTTCTTTCATCCGAATGTGAATGTTAATAGAAATAACTTTGAAAATAAGAGAAAAAAAACTAGAAAAGCAATTAGAGGCATAGTTTTTGACCGTTTTGACCGGAATCAGTCATTCACCTATTTTTAGAATTAATTCAATTATATTGTAAATGTAGTCAGTTTCGAGCGAATCAGTCAGTTCCAAGTTAAATCGATAAATCCAATTAAATTAATAAAAAATCATTAAATTTAAAATTAAAATATATATTTAAATATATTTATTTTATTTTATTATTATATTTTATATTAAATATTAATTAATATAATAATTATATTAATAATTTTTTATTATAAATCAATATTATATTAATTTATTAATAATATTATATTATTAATATAATTTATTAAATATATAATTTAATATATTAAAATAAATCCATAAACTCATAATTTAATCCATTTATAAAATCCTCTAGTTGTAAAAATTATGATGGAAGAGCGGGGCAGGATTCTTGCCGGCAGCTACTCACCAGTCAACCTAGATACCGGTCAAATCAGTAGTTGCTAACTATCTTGGGTTGTGGTTGCTGTGAGGGCCCACTCTTCGAAATTGGGACCCATTATGATTGAATTTTAAGAGAATTTTCATCTGATAATATATTTTAAATTTAAAGAATTCAAAAAACACTGAAAGGGAGAGGCTGTTGTTGCCATCCAACACGACTAGGGTGGCAAATTGGGTTGGCCTGGTCTTATCGGGCTGTTTCCCGCTCCAATGATGTTATCGTGTCGTCCCACGCGACCTATAGGATCAGGGCATGGTAAGGGCGGCCCAAGCATGGCATGGCTATTTTATAGGGCCGTCCGGCCTGATCCAATATCAAATTAAAAAAAGAAATTGAAGGCCCATTTGAAGTTTGCAAATGCATTGGCAGACTACATGGGCAATTGCATTGGCCCGTAAGCCAGACTCAATAACCACTAAGAGAGAAGGTCAGCCAGGGTTTCTTTTGTTCACACTTCACAGCCCTGACCAAAGAGGTAAAGTCCTGAAACAAGCCATGGCAGCAGCTGTGGAGTCCGTGTAGTGCTTCGACTGGAAGAAGGCGGTGGTGATGGTGACCCACTGCGAGCGTGGGCCGATCATGATCAACAGTGCTCCCATCGAGCTTGTCGAGTTGGAGATCCCTTATTTCAAGGCCTACAAGTTGATTCTCCTCCTCGGCCGTCAGCATTTTGCTGATGTTGAAATCAGGATTGACGTGAAATGAAAGCAGTCACACATCCCAGATCTATGCTTTTCGAGGCTTGCTTCAATTGCATTTCGGGCATCAGCTCAATGATCTCCTCTTAATCACCTCCTCTTCTCAATGGACTTGCCCAGTCGCTTGTTAATGATTGAGCCAACACGACCCGAAATTCTGTGGCCCATTACACCAGATAAAATTATCGGGTCATCTCAGCCTAGCCCGATAACCCTCAACTCAAGCAAAGTGTTATTGGGCGGTGCCCTTGACGGGCTGGAAATTGCCACCTTGGTCGCCGCCCTCTGAATTAGCATCGCCGGTCAACTCAATGGTCAAGGATGAGTCTGATTGAGGGACAGTGACCGCCACTATAGTGGTCAATTTTTGAAACGAAAAACTTATGGGACGAGGAAAAAAGAGTTTAATACTTAGAGGATAAAAAATGTATTTTTTTCGATTAAGGGATTTATATCTTTAATAGCTTGATCCATGTCGGACTTGTGTCGGCTTGATTGAATTAAAACTATAGATAATAGCATGGGATAATCTAGGAGGACATGAAAGACGGATGAGTTGAAGGCCCAGGAGTGTTGACCGATCAGCAATGGCATGTGGAGAGACAATCTCTCCCCCAGGATACAAACTTAGCCTGAAAGAGTGACATGACATCATAGCATAAAACATACACATATGCATAGTATATATTACTGACCGGAAACTGGTGCTTCCAGCTGACTGCCAAACACTAGACCATGCCTCTCCTAGGTCTGAGACATCCCCATTTGCCGTTACTAGTCTACAGATCAACAGCCCCAAACAAGAAACACTGTTCTGTTCCTGTTACATTCCCTGTGTTTGACTGTGTTGTCCCAGTTATGGTACTGAAGCATCACTCTCATGCTCCTCAGCTGAACTGAACCAAATGGCCCCAAAACATCTTCATGGTATCCTCAGGCGCCCACCCCGAGGAAGTCGATGAAGGGCATATCTCGCTTCTCCAGGCCGTCATTTTCTGTGAAGTCTGAGTTGAGTAGATTGTTTATTGTGACTGACTCGGCTCCTGATGCTTCCCAGTTTGTGACCGAACCCGAGTTCCCTGAGCCAGAGTCATCCCGGGCTCCCTTCGTCGGCCCCGTGCACTGCATTCCGTTCCTGCTGTTGTTGCTGGACCTGTCATCAGATGGCCCACTATTGGAGGGCCCGCTCTCAGTCTCCACGACCGGCTTCCCACTCAATGAACCTGCAACATGGAGATTTACCCCAAACCCGAAAGCGATTGTAAGCAGACAAGGTTCGAAAATGAAACAACTAAACCTGAGGACATGATTTTCAGTTGCCGAGGATGATATATTGCTTGTCGGAAAATACTCAATTCTCTTGATCGGACCACATCAAACTGCGGACTTTTTTGGATAACTGCAGCATCGCTGTTATTCTTACATCGTATTAAAAGATGAGAATCTCAATTTGAATGCAACGATCAAGATGGGATTACAATTATGATTGCACTTGCCGGGCTAAATCGATTTACGAGACTGCACCTAGTCCTACAGCAAATGCTCGATCAGAAGGTTTCAAGACATAATCGGGAAGAAACAGACTTACTAATCTGAGAATCTGACTGCAGGAGCCTAACGGTTCGGCCAAAGAGGATGGGAACAGGTCTAGCACACGAGGGGCTAAGGAAGAGCTGGTTGCATGTGGAAACAGACTCGTTGCTGTTGCTCGAGATTGCCGACTCGGTGCTGTTTTCCCCATGTGGGGGCTTCAAACCGAACGCAGTATGAAGAGGTAGGAGTTTCCTCTTCCTGTTCCTGTGGACGCTCGTCTGCTCCCTCTGCTTCCTCGCCATGATGACGTGCCAGTGGTTCTTCACGGAGTTGTCGGTCCTTCCCGGGAACAGCCTCGCGATCATAGCCCACTTGTTACCATACACCCTGTGAGCGGCCAGTAGCCTCCCCTCTTCCTCCTCGCTGAAGTTTTTGCGGTTGATCCTCGGATCGAGCTGATTGAACCATCTGAGCCTGCAACTCTTCCCTGCCAAAAATTAAAAAAAAAAAGCACTCTGAAACGTGAAATTAATAATCCGTACTTTTTCGTGATAAGAAACTCTCCAATTCTCCAAGTTACCTGATCTTCCTTCGAGGTTCTCTGCTATCAAGTTCCAGTTCCGAGGGCCGAATTGCACCACTAGCTCTTTCAGCTTGGCATCTTCGGTGGGCCTCCAGTGCCCTCTAGCACAGAACTTCGTGCGCCCGCTTTTCCCACCATTGCAGCTCCTGTTGGGCTCGTCAGCATCGTTGACGCTCAGAGACACCGCCCTCTTACCAACCTTGCCTCCGTGTCCATCAGAGTCGTCATCCTGCACTGTCTTGGTCCCACCTCTGCTCTTCAGTGGCCCAAAGGTCCAAGCTTTCTCGCTCTGCCCCATCATCGGGATCAAGAACTGGACCCCCGTATTGATTTCTGGTTGAAAAATGCCGGAGAGTGACAGGTGAGGGTGATCGGAAGGAGAAGCCGCAAAGTTCAAGTCCTGCATCTCATTGAAGCGGCCCAGCCAAGTTTTGAGATGCTCTAGGTTGCTCATTTTACTGCAATGACGCCGAAAGATGGGAAAAAAAAAATCTCTGTTTCGTTAAGGTGATTCTTCTACGGGTGTCAATAATGAGACTGCCCAGAGTTATTCTGTATAGGCCGGGCTGATCAGAAATGCCTTTGAGGTTCCCCTGAGAAATCTCGGAGAAAGAACAAAGACATTGAGCTAGAAGGTGAAGAAGAAGAGAAGAACCCACAAGGGCCCTCTCTCTCTCTCTCTCTCTCTCTCGGCTGAGTTTTCCTTTCGAGAGCAGAATGAAAATGAGGACAGGGTAATCATTCTAAAGACTGACAGATCTTCCTTTCTTCCTCATCCTTCTCCTCCTTACTCTCTCTCTCTCTCTCTCTCTCTCTCTAATGGGGCTTACCTTACCGAACTGGGTAATCGGAATCGAGAACCCGCTCGTGTGGTGGGGGGGATAGTGGTGGGACTCGGTAGATTTATACTCGCTCCCACGTCTTTTGTCCGAGCACTGATCTTGTCATCGAGGTCTGGGAAAAACTATGAGCATGCTTGTCAATGTCTGAGACAACTTGGCCCCCCGCTATTCTCGCAAAATCTGTTGCAGAGAGAGGACGAGACGAGGGGAGGAAGAAGGGAGACGGAACGAGACACAACGTAGCCCATCGTTAACAAATTTAAACTAACGCCTGTCCGTAATGCCACGACGCCCTCACCTCAAACTCAGCTGTCCGGATTGCTTTGCTATGCGCCCTGCAGCTGACCGCTGTATCATTCGGTAACACGATCAATAATCCGTAACCGATAATATTGACCCAAAAGAAAATAAACTTTTTGTACGAATTTCTTCAACTTTAAATTGTTATGGTCAGATTTTTTTAATACAATACATTTTATACTAACATGTATTTTGCACGAAATTTTGTATTGTATAAGCAAATTCTAGATCACTTATTACTCCCTAAATAACATTCGATCTGATGTTCTGTCTTTTTTTTTTTAATTTATTGTTAATTTTATAGAAATATAATGCAAAATATATAACGGAACACATTCGATATTAGCTGTCCATAACTATGTGGTTCAAACCGAGGCCGTTGTGAACTGTCTTTGATGTTGATTTCACGGTCTCGTTATATCTCGTTACGCTTAAACGCCGACAAACTTTACCGAGAGAGAGGGAGAGAGAGTTTTGACGGTCTGCTCGACGCTGTATCCAAAGTAGGACTTGCCTGAGATACATATGTTATCATTTTTTTCCCTTGTTTTAGTAGAGAGAGAGAGAGAGAGGATATTTCAACTCAAAATTTGACCAAATTTTATATGGTCACAAAAAAAAAATCATATTCTTTTTATGGTATTGAGTAGTTTTGTGGCTTAATTTTTTTCTTATACGTCTAACGAATAACTGAGGAAGCTAAATTAAACTCATGATATTGTAAATATTTACGAATTATATAGCACACTATCCACTTGAATAACCATTGTTACAGGCTTTATTATTTCTGTCCCAGAGCAGAAAACTCAAGAAAAATCAAGGGAAAAGTAAAAGGACATTATATGAGAGAGAGAAGCAAGTTAACTGAAAAATTACATATAATCATTGGAACAAATGTAATATTTCATAAGTTTTCCCACCCATCATAGTTATTAACTATGCCAACAATGTGATGAAATCCATGTGTGAATAGAGTCTCCAAAAATATGTCCATGTCAAGCTCTAGTGATGCAATTGCCATATGTTATGTAGAAAGAGATAATAACTTGGTATGTTGAAGTTGCCACAACTTTCCCAAAAAAAAAAGTCACAATCACATGTAGATGTGTTGACTGATAAGTCAAGAGTGGGAACATGCCACAAGTGTGAAAGGTTCTTTAAAGGGTAAAAAAAAAAAATCTCAAATTTCATTGAGTAAAATTTGATGTAAAATTTATACGACCCCAGCACCATCTCATCTTTTAAATAGCTCAATTTGCAATGATTTGTAATTATATCAACATATATCTTACTAGAAAACTTACTGTTTGGTCTCCTATTACTCTTTTAAACTTGTCTCACTTCTTTTCTTGAACTACTTACTTCCTTAGTGTGTTCAGGTGAAATATATAGATGTGTGTGTGTGTGTGTGTGTGTGTGCAGGCTTCATTTAATTCTATTCTAAAGTAACTTGGACAATATGGACCCATTTTGATTGACCATCACTTATATATGCATGTTTATGGCCTCTTCCTGAACATTTTTTTACTAAATTGATGATTTTCCCCTCAAAACTTATTTCCTTGATTCATCATCGCCGGACCAAGAATCTTGGCTAGATCCTCCACAGCGTCCTTAGCATTGTATTAATCTAATTTGTAGACACTGTTATTGATGCGTTCAAAATCTTGAAAAGGGCCTTCTCCTCTTCAAATTAATTTGGGATGCTTTCAAATCGAGAAACTTTCTTAGTTGTGTTCGACCAAACCCAATTTCTAGCTCAAAGATCATCTTTGTCGTGCCCTTTATGGAATTCAGGTTTTCTTAGCGCACGTGAACCGTTGCATTAACTAGTTTCTGTTAGATTTAGATTAATTCAATATATTAGTTCAGCTGAAGATTAAAAAATACATATTTTTTTGTTCATATAAATAGTTTATTTTATTTGCCCATCCATGAGCATACCCCGACATGGTAGATTCGCGTTGTCAATGTATAGGGGGATAGACGAGTTGGTTTCATTGTGAACCATCCTTAGCCATTGATCAACTTTTAACTGAAATTGAGTACTTAGCATGCGATATTATTATATGCATTATAATTGATAAAGAGAGTTTTATCGTATAAAAAATAATAAGAGAAATATATGTATGTTTTTTTTATAAAAATCCAAAAAATAGAAAATGACCCCAAAATGTGTGAGTGTAATTCTTTTATTAATTTTTATAGAACGACTTCATTATAGGATTGTAGGATACACAATGAATATTTGATCATATATGTCCAAGACTAAAAGATCATTGCTTTAATTTTAGCCGGTGAGGCCTGTGTACCTCCTAATTCAAAAACTAGCCCTTATAATTATCATCATCATCATCTCCATTACTATGATTGTTGCTATCACTGCTCATCATATACTCAATTAGTATTGGATAACCTGATCCAATGGTTGTCACTAGAGCCTCGAGGTACAGCAAAACCGATAGATAGTATAACATAGGAACTACCGACAGATAGAACCGATACTTGAGGTATGATCGACCTAGCCGACAGCATCCACCACGAGGGGCATCCGTAAGACCCCTAACGTGGGCGCACAAGACAGATGAATCTTAAACAACTCCGATACTAACAGCACCATCCTGAATAAAATACGTTATCATCGTCAATTCAATGCTCTCCCGAGTTTTTCCTTCTCCAGAAAGCCACGCGCATTCTCTGTTAGGTGAGATCTGAACCCTCCTCGACTGCTGCTGCTGCGGTAAGCCCTAATTAACTCGTGGTGGGGGAAAATGGAGAAATTAAGTTGACACAATATTCTCACCGTCCGACCACTTGGAACAGAGCTTGCGAAAATGAAAACCCTAATGAATAACAACAATGACAATCCACTCGTCTGAGTTATATATGTATATTATAAGCACATATACTGATATGAAATCAAATATTTATAAGATTATTCATGAATTTAAAAAGAGTAAATGTTATATTATTAAAAATAAGATATTGCAATATCAGTTAGGTACCTATGCTTTTAGCCAGAAAGGGTACTAAAAGCAGCCTTTATTGAAAGCAAGGCACTGCACGACGACGACGTTCCCCAAATATTGCAAATGCAAGCTTTACCTTAATTTGACCGATCTTTTATTTCATGGGAAGGGACAGAAAATGTAAGGAAAAGTGGGAAGATACAAGACAAAATTGTTGGGTCAAAAAAGTTGCCTTAAAAAAGAGAAAACAAAAAGTGAAGTAGATATGATGCACACAAGTAGTGGACGTACACTCCCCAATTTGAAACTTAAAAGAATTTAATTTTGGTGAGATGAAATATCCTTAATAACTTTTCTTTTATCATTTTTTAAAGTTCATATATCACTTCTTTTGTGATCGAAAAAGATATCAATATCTCAAGTCACCATGTATGATATGATTTTTTTTTAATGGTTAGTAGTGGATGTATGATATAATATGATAGACAAATTGTTGTTCTTAGCCATCAAGTGTTAAAGAATCACTAGAAATACCTTGTATTTGGGGTCAGGTGGACGTTCCAATGAGCAATTATCTCGATTTCGAAGTGCTCATTGCATCAACGTCAAAGATGGGGCTTAAATTGCTTATGAAGACGCGGCAGGAAGTTCACCTCTAGTGATCATAGAACTCAATTGCTCTACTAAAAAAACAATCTTAAACCATGGGATCCAGGGTGCGGGACGACTCTATTCATATCCTTATTAAGTTTATGAAATTTATACTATATTAAGAATATTTTGGAAAATACAATAGTGTGACCGACCGTCTATATGTTTACTTAAAATAATACAGATAAATTACGTGAATTGAATTTTTATATTCATTTATTCATCATTGTGTTTTCATCTTCTTTTATGCGTGTGAGTCTCTTTTATGGTTATTAGTTATAAGCGAGTCTTAATCCGAATGTATCATAATATATACGGCAAATTAACTAGAAAATCATCACATTGAAATTTAAGTTTGTTCACGAGATGGCACGGATTATAATAGCCATTATAAATCCAGTCAATTTTTTATGCGGCGATAATGATTTGATACATTTTTCGTACGTGACTCCATAAACCACATGCGTCAAAGGTGCGCGCGCATCAAATGGATATGCCACGTCAGCAGTTGGCCGAAAAATACTAACACCGTTAGCACACGTGATATTTCGTCGTATCATGTCTATTTAAGCGAATGTTGGATCGTAGTGTGCAGAACATGCAGAATTTACCCTAATATATTTATACAAATATATATTCTGATAAAGATAAAGTTACTTTCTTCGGCCTGAAATCTGACCCTTGTTTTGTTGCAACATGCAACACTATCACAATCAACGCTTTACGTCTTGCTAACGAGAGAGCACTGAAAAAGCACAGAAAAGCTGCATTAGAGAGAGAGAGAGAGAGAAAGAAAAGGTGGGATTCTTGAGATTGAATTTTCCGATACAATGTCACGGTCAGATTGAGAGGGATTATGGAATCATTGGTTAGGTTCAACTAACCGAAAGTATGCTTTGCAATTTCCCTAGAAATAATTAATAATCCCAAAACGGACAAGAATTTCCTCTTTGACATCCTCTTTTTGTTTTTGTTTTTAATTTTAAAAATAATTTTATTATCAATAAGAATGAGATTTAAGGAATTTCTTAGTCGGTGGTATTTTTTAACCTTTTCTTATATAATTTTGCAAATTGTTTTCTAAAAATATTATGTGCCATGTTTGTGGGTCATAATAAATAGCATGCAAAAAAAAAAAAAGTGAAACTTGTATATGGTAATATGGACTAAATTATAACGAGAGCCCTAAACTTTATATCTTTTTGTTGGCTAGTTCTATAATTTTAATTTTAACTTATTTAGTGCTATAACTTTATTAATTTTTTTATGTTGGAGGTGTTCGGAATCGTAACAACTGACTAATCCATCAAGTGGTATATTGTACAGTTTGTGACCCGCCAATTAAATCCTAAATACTAACCTTTGAGAATTTCGAACTCTGAATGTGACCTACTGCATGTTGTCAGTTTACAAGATGACTGTGACTTTGGAAGATATCACTTTATTAAGTTGTTTTGCAAGTTTAAAACCTTTTAAAAAGTGATACAAACACATTACACACGTAAGTATACATATAGTTTGAAGAAATCAAAGTCGTAGTGTTAAATAGAAATAATTGGTCTCTTGTAAAATACGATCCTTCATTTCAACTATATATCTCAATATTATAGGTGAAAATGGTTTTAGCCGAGTGGTTTTCTCAATAAATTGTTGGGGCTTGATTTCTTGGTCTGATTTTTTCAAGTGTAAAATACCGTAACAAAACTATTTAAGAAAATAAAAAAATAACATATTGCTTATTCGGTTTTTTCATGTGATTTTTTTCTACTATGATAATTTTAATAAACTAAGTAATAGTTTTTTATAATATATTTTCTCCATTATCTCCCTGTTATAATACCATCCTCAATTCATTTACTTTTCAATTTAGTTGATGTTAAACTCACTTGTGTTGAGAGATAGGAAATAGATCCCACATTGACCAAGTGTCATCTTAGAAAACCCATCTATTACCACAAAATTGGATCTCTCCCATTCTTGATCCTATATAAACCCAAGACAAAGTCCACTGAAATATCAATCTACGGTTTGTTGGGAATAGGCAAAGGGATGTACAAAGCATGGGGTTCAACTTAGACTTAGCTTCTCTACAAGTAATATATTTCTCACAAATTCTTTCCACGTCAAGTTTCATATGGGGCCAAAAGAAGTGATCATGCAAGATTCCTAAAGTCTTAAAAACACAAAATTGGCCCATTAGACTACCGCCATGAACTTCCCTCACAAGCAATTCACACAATGAACAACAGGTGCACACAATTTGTTTTCCCAAAATAAAATCCCATCATGCTTGAGGAACTTACCAAATGCCACCTTTTTGCATGCATTGAATTAATCACCAAAATTAGAATCAACAGCATCCAACTCTTTGATGTATTCAAAACCAAGCAATTTTACTCCTAAAGAAGACAGCAACGCATACTTTTGGGACAATGAATCAGCAACAATATTTTCCTCGCCTTGCCTGTACTTGATATACAAAAACTAGACACCATACGTGTAAAAGAACCCCAAGATCATGAAGGACAAGATTCTTGAGCCTTGACTTGTTAACTAGGAAAATACAAACCAAGATTATGAAGAGAAGAAACACCACACTCAAAATCCCCATAAGCTTTAAGGAAGAAGGGGGATGAGTTTTGATTGTTGAACACCACAAACTAAACTTGATAAGTTCAAATAGTTCTATCAAGAACAAAGAGAGAATTCTCTCAACTATATTGATATGCAGCCATAAGTTTCCTCAAAATTTGGAGTTGCCCTCCCCTCATACATAAACAAACTTCCAAGAGAAGCTAGGCACTAAAAGCTGCTACAAAGACATCTAAGCCAAAATAAGATGTCTCAATGCCTCTTTTAGAGTATTTCCTTGGCTTTCTTGGCAAGTCTTCATGGTTTGGCTTCCTTAAGAGGCCTTCTTAGCTTAGATGGTTTTTAGCTTCCTTGAGAATCCTTCCTTGCTTAGTTTCCTTGACAAATCTCCATTGTATATATTTATTCCCTTGTCAGATTAGATGGATCAAATTGTGAATATCTTTCATGTCCCCTTTGTCCTTTATCTTTTCACAATCAATCCAAGACTCTTCAATGAGCCCATTAAGTGCCTCCTGGAAATGACTAGCTCAAAGTCTTGTGATTGGGCCAATCAAAAGTATCAAAGGGTCTGTGCTAATGTAGCCCTTGTATGATTTGCATCATCAAGTGACAAGAGGTTTCAATCCTTAACAGTGACAACTATGTTGAATAATGGCAAGCATTTCAAGAAGAGAGATTATCTAATGGAAAAGGGCTTCAACAAGCTTCAAATCACGCTCATTGAACGTAGGGAATACTGTGGATATGACATGTCATTTTACAGAGCTTTGGCTGTTGAAGAATTATAACATACAGATAATCTTTATGACTACATACATTTGTTTCAATTGTTTCTAAAAAATGTTGTTGTCTATGACCTTCAAAAAGTAGATTGGTTCTTGAAATGGTGTGCGAATTGAGGTAGAAAAATCAGTTCAGTTGTACAATCCACAAACCTTGTAGCAGGCTTACGTTGCAGCCTAGATTGAGGATGCAAGTTTTGGGATGTTAAAGAAATTGAACAACATATGTCGGTCAATCTCCATTGGCGGGCCCTCCATTTCTTGCCATTTGATAGTTCCTTTGTTGCTAGCAAAGGAGGTAAGCAGTTCCACCACTTGCAATTTGAAGGGGGTGAGCTCTTTAATCGTCAATGATGGCATCTTCAAAACCATTGAGGCGACCAAGCAGCCCAATCGCTTTCCCTTTGAAACTACCATTCCTCCCATGCAACAAAATCTTCCTAAAGGCTTTGGGGGAGCCATTTATAGGTAGTCCAATAGAGAGTACTGGGATAGAGGTGGAGAAGTGAAACTTCAATTAATCTATCCGCCCTTGCCAAATTTTCCTCAAGAAGAAAAGAGTAAAGCAGTTAATGCCATGGAGCCTGTGGTGTTGATGGAGAAGTTGACAACTGATAAGTTGCTCAGCTTGTACATAAGGGCCCAACGGTCTCTGATCTCTTCATCATCCATCTATACTCACGTGTGAGCAAGGAAACAAATGGCCAAGGATGTACTCAATTCAAGAATTGAACACATGAAATCCATGGTTCCTATATGACATTGGTCTTTGATTTCCATACTGAAACCTTGAGGACAAGGTTCTTCTTTGGGATGGGGCGTGTGAATTGATACAAGTAAGGACTTGACTATAGCGAAGGAAAAGTTAGAGAGGGTTATGCTAGAAGATGTGAATAGAAGAGGAGATCAAATTGTAATATGGACTCCAAGTTGTCGTGGTAGTTGCAATATTGCAACTAGATGAGAGCTACAAGGTGAATTGGGTTGGAAGACCTGTTAATTCTGTCCATATCATTTGTCCGCTATACACACTAGGAAGTAGAAATGGAAGTCCTGTACAAGTAGTCTATTTCTCCCCCAGTATGATGTTAGAGATGTCGTGTGACTAAGGTTTTCTGTGCGGACAACATTTCTGACTCAAGAGGAGTTGGGTGATAACAAAGTTAAATAGTCATTGAAGTTTTTGTTAGTATGTTGTTACCCCCTTTTGACTCCAATGAGCCAGGAGACAAGCAATAACTTGGCCATTTGTGGAGGGGTAAGGTGAGTTGAGTCGGAAGACCCGTTAACGCTATCCACATCACCTCTCAATTTGTTTCTTTTTTTTTTGGTATAAACTGCCGATATCCAATTGGACTTTGTCCAGCTGACTAATCCGGATCGCCCCGGGTTGGCCCATTTAAGGGGTTAAGAACTCCCCACCGCAGGTGGGACTCGAACTCGAGTCCTCCCATTGAGATAATGAGTGCCGAACCACTCTACCACGTCCACGGTGAGTACCTCTCAATCTGTTTCTCTTCTAGTGTTCTTCATCTATCTCTCGTCTTCTTCTTCCTCGCTCCCTCCACTATTATGCTCTATCATTAGTTTCCTCCTCTCCCTATTGATTCTAATTCTTCTTCTCCTATCATCAGCTAACCATGAAAAATAGTTGCACTTTCGAGTCTTAACAAAAGTCGTGCATTCCTTATATGATCTCAGGCTTCAATAACGAAACAAGCATTTTTCTTCCTGTCTCGACTAACAATTGCTCTGTGAGCCAACATTCTAATCTCAGACATGGTGTGGTTAGAGGTGACGAAATTTAGCATGGCACGAAAAGACTGTACTTGAGTAGGTGTTTTCGAGTCACTTAAGAGATCAGATTGTGCTAACGCTGCATGAAAATAAATCATACTATGCCAGCACGACTAAAAAAAAAATTGTGTTGGCCCAAAAATATGAAAATAAAATTTACAATAAAAAGAAATTTTAAAAAAAATTAAAAAAAATCAACTATACACGTATAATTATATTTTAATAGTTATTTCAATATTTTATTAAAATTAATATAAAATTTAAATTAATTAGTCAATTATATTATAAAAATTATTTTGAAATATAAATTATTTAAAATTATTTTCAAAAATAAATTATTTTTGTAATTCGTACCGAGCCTAGGCCTCTTGAAGTATGAAACTTTTGTGCTTGGAGCAGAATTTTTGAGCTACCTGAAATAGTGGGCCATACTAGTACGTCCCAATAATAGATTTGTACCACGTTGGTACGACCCAAAAACTCTATATCGACCCAAATTGCCAGCTCTAGATGTGATGTGAGCTTTATATGATAACTTGCTTTGGTAGAATGTATAATTTCTCATTTAATAAAGAGTTATCATTTATTCTTGCGTGTTTGGCCTCTCGGCCTCCTCATATCTGTCCTCTTCTATACACTCGTCCAATTATATATGAAATTGACATGATATCAAAGTCAAGCCGATCCTGACAAGTTCATTTTGTGAATTATAGTCCAAGAAAAATCTAACCTTTTGAGGATATGCAGAAATCGCTCGACCGATATGATATAAAATGGATGATAGAACATAAAAAGTGATGTTATATGCTCGAGACATAAAACAACTTAAATATGAAATGTGATGGCTATTACGCTGCAATATAAAATTGTTGAAATACAAAATATGATAACCACTTAATCCACAAGTTATATATATATATATATATAAAGGCCATAACTACTTGGTCTGGGTCTATAAAATGGCGTTAATATCACTTTGTTGGTGGTATAGAAAATGGGCGTTGATGCCTTTCCTTCAGAGATCAAGATTCAAGATGAGTAATTTAGATATGGCATGCTTATGTCAAGGGGGAGTATTGAGATTTGATTTTTTGTAATTCGGAAAGAACTTTTTAAATATAAAATAAATACGGTCATTTAAATATTAGAGATATATTATATTTTATTATTTCCTTATTTCCTTCTATTGCTTAGGCTATAAAATTATAAATGGCCAAGTTGGCTGTTATAATTTTCGAATAACTTAATAACTAACCTTAATTTGCTCTCTTAATCTCCACGTATCTATCCTATTCTCTACCCTCCTTCAATTTTATATAACATTTTACACTTTGGAAGAACAAACTTCGAATTTTTTTTCCTTCAATTTGTGAACTCCTCGGGAGAGAAGATCAAGACAATTTTAGGGTTCTCCGTGTTCCAAGCCTTTGTCCGTATATCTCTTCTTGTTGGGAAACGTTAAACTGCAAGGCCGAGATTTAGGAACACAAGGTCGAGCATCTCCAACTTCAATGCAAAAAGACTTCTATGTACGAGTCTCGAATTGATTATATATTTTAGAGTGTCTCTGTATATGTATGTATATATATTATATATTATACATATGGAAAAACGGTGAAGATTATATAAAATTTCCACGATATGATAACACCATGAAGATACAATACAAATTAAATGACTTCAATCGAATACGTCCGTAAAACACATTTTACCATGTTGTAGACATATATATATACATGTATTTACCTTCTTAATATATTTATATAAGAGTTCTTAATGTTTAAGGATGAATATCGTAATTGACGATCGGGGATGCCTGTTTCTTGATCCTTGTTCTCATCGAAACTTTAGCTAATTGTTAACTATTGTTATATACATATATATGTGTGTATATATATATATATATTGATGAAGGCATCATCCTAAATAAGGTGACAAGACAAGTGTTAGTTCATTTTCCCAGGGGCCAAACGAGGGAGGGACACTTAGCACGAGGGACCTGTCAGCATGGAAACCTATATCCAGTGGTCCAGTTGTTTTATTGATTTATTTCTAATGGTCGGGTTTCAAACTTTTTAATTCAATTTTTTCAAATCTGGAAATCTCACTGAGTACAAAAATACAAAAATTCGGTAAGCGAGAATGGTTAAGTGTAAAATCTCGGTGCATTGATAAGCCAAATAGTATATATTATAAATTGCTCTAATTTAATAGTTCAAAACTCATTTTCTTAGTATTTTTATCCCTAATTAAGACTAATCAATGCACAAACAGAACTTATGTCTCATTTGGTACGTAAGGATGGAATCGGAATCAAAATGATCATCATTCTTATCTCTATTCCATTTCTTGTGTGTGGTTGCAAAAAAAAAAAAGTAGAATTGAAACGGGCATTACAATTTTATTTGTTCCTCTCATTTCATTCTGTTGGTTTTTTTTTTCTCAGATGACTGAAAATATATTAATCAAAAGGAGCACAAGAAGGCTCAAAGATACAAAAACCATCCTCCCTACCCAAAAACCTTTTCCACCCAAAAGAGGTAAGATCATGTGCAGCTTGATTCTGGCTCCTACTGATCCATCTGATATCAAAATTAACAAAGTTTGTACTGAAATGACGAATGTACACCAAAATAGATTCAATTTCCCAGGGAAAATGTAATCTATTATTAAAAAAAAAAAAGAGTCCACAATCAACATGCAATTGGTGAGGATGAGCAAATTCTTCCTTTACCTATCCCGAGCAATACATATGGCACGAAGGACAACTCTGGCTTCAGGTTGGAGGGCGGAAGATGTTGCCTCTGAGTGAAACCATTGCAATAGCATGCTACTTTATGATTCGCAATATTGACACAGCAGGTCCGACCATTAGAATAAGCTGCATCGGTGTTAAAGATGATCCAGTCATTTGCTAAAAAGGTAGGAGTATTCAGTTCCTTGGTGGGGGTTGCTTTTATATATGCTTCAACTGCTGAATGATCAACAAACAAAAGATTCAGTCAATGAAGGAAATCATTGAGTTCTATGCTCAAGTTTGAAATCTTTGATTTGTTCCTTATATCCCAAAGACGGTACAGAATGAGGGATGCATACAACTAAAAGAGAGGTAGATCCTTGATTTTATTGACAAAATCTTCGGGGTGGTGAGGTTGTGAAAGAAACCACACATTTGATATTTGTTCCAAGGGACGTAGTATCGCAGAATCCCCATTGCGAATGTCTCCAGGCAACACAATATATAGAAGAGGCAATAACCATAACGGTGTGTCTCTCCATCGAAATTGGCTCTATAAAGCGAAAGCGAGCATGGTTCCTTTTCTTGTGAGAACCACGGGAGATATTGATTTGCACATCTCCATGAGGAGATTTTTCATATTGCACTGTTATTTGTTTGGTTTTCCAGTTTAGAAAACCTGTCCATTTAGTCAAAGAGATAGAAGTTTTTCACAGAGAATTTGCTATAGGATTGGGCAACCATATGAAAGTGTTTGACTTACCTGACTCGAGTGCAATTTTGTAATACTGCTTACTGTTGATTCTGTGAAGAGGGAGTGGAGCTATTCCATATTCCATCTCCCATCTCCCATCTTCTGGCTCTTGCAGAATCAAGTTTGCCACTTTCATATCATAGTCAGTATTGACATTATGAAGCACAACAAGAAGTGAATTTGGATTTCCTAGGATCCGGGGATCATCAGTCCATGTCCTAGTATTCAACCCATCCCCAATTTTAATTGCCATTCCTTTTCTTAATGTTTCTTTGCTGCTGTGGAGACTTTTTCAGACAACAAAAGTTGTAGAACTAACTGTTCTATGTAATTCTCGAAAATTCCCATATTTGGTTAATAATATCCTTGAGGCCACGTTATAAGGTTTGGGGGCTGGAGTCCAAACTGTTTCTGAGAGTAAGGCTTTATCCATATCAGTAGCTCTTCGAAAGCCTAGTCCACCATAAGATTTTGGTCTACACAATTTAGGGCCGGCTTATTGGTGCATAATAAGATCTACCATGCGTTTGCCCCAAAAAAATTTCCCGCTGATACTATCAATTTTGTTCATAACTTTTTTCGGAAGTTGAAATAATTCATCGAGTAATTCGGAATGCTAGAGAGCACGGAGTTAACTAATGTAATCCAATTATACTCTCTGAAGGCACTCTGAGGAGAAGACAACGTAATTCGTAATTCATGTCCTCATAGGAAACTTGAAAAGAAGTTTCAATTCTTATAATCGTTAAAATCGATATTTATGAGAAATTTTTTTCAAAAAAAAAAAGATAGAGAAAACAAACATATTGATCTTCAAATTTTGGTTTTTTTTAGTCGGTAAAAACATTTTTGTCTTATTAAATAGACTAAAATGGTACATAGTCTTCCTCAAAAAAAATCCCAGACAAGCCCATCCTAGTGCCCAGTTGGCACAGATCAAGAGCCTGAACACTTTGGGTTCTTGGAATATCCTATTGCATGACCGCGAACCAAAATAGTCTACAGAGTTAACAAAATCCGGCACAGTGAACTTCTCATCAGACCAGATGAGGGACTACATGCCAACCCCTATTTCTTGCAACCAGAGCTGCTTCCAAAATTCTCCTTGCCTCGGCACGCTGTTACGGCCATCAACTTTAATCCATAGTCGTGGGAACTCATCAATCTGATGATGATGATCCCTAAAGCGAAAAATGTCTGACAATTTAGTGGCACCAATCACCATTATTATCACTTTGTCGTGAAAACGTTCTAAAGTCATCCATATGACTAGAGATATTAAAAGGGTGATTTAGACCGATTCAAAATGAGGTCTAGAATTGTTTGGCCAGTTATGGTTTGAGCTGATAAGTATAACAAGTCAGTCTAATTGTGGGGCGTGGTTCAAGAAATCATGAACTAGTCATAAATTGGTTGTTTCTTGGTTCGTGCTGGTTTAAATAGTGAACCATGACCATTTCTTTATTTTTAAATTATTTAAAATGAATAATTTTTTAATTTTTTTAAAACTGTACCGGTAAAGAACTAACTATTGATTGCAAAGTTTTGGTGATTGAGTGAGTTTCACAATGGTTCCAGGCCGATTTAATGAGAAAATGTGCTTGGTTGGTTCCCGGTTTAACTTGCATATTTCTTGGACTTATCTCGTAACTATCTCTCAACTCAATATGTGTCGGTTTAGAGGCAGTCCAAGCAAGTTTGTAGGTTTTGACGGGATAGTTTTGGACGAAACCGACCCATTTAGCATCTCTACACATGATTTAATTTCATTAATAAAATGAAAAATTACAAAGAAAAGAAAATGAGCCAAACCCTGTCATGGTTGTTTCTGGACATGACCGGAGGCCATTGCCCTTAGAATGAGGTCGCCAAGACCTTCGATCTCATTAGTGGGGATGGAGTGGTGATACCGGCCGAGGCCACCGGCCAGAAATTTTATGTATAGCTTTCTTGCCGAGAACCGCAACCTCCGACGGCAGATGGTTTTTTAGTTTTTTAATTTTCATTTATATCCAATGCATGATGACATGTGGTGGCACCAGCCAATGCTTTGGTAGAGGTAAGTATTCCGTCATGGCATATCATTGGTCGGATTAAATTAGTAGATTTTTCGGTAACCAGTAAGTCTAGTTCAAGCATAACGTTGACAGTTTTAAAAAATGTCAGTTATCGTAGTAGTAATTATATGTGAAGATGCAAGTGCAAGGGTGGCTGGAAATGCATTCCTTCAGTTGATATTATGAATTCAATTCGAGATAGACAGGGATGCACAAAAAAGTGTCAAAGGACCAAACTTAACCACTAATCGAATTGAACCATAAAAAACTGATTTAGGATGAACCAGTGCTCATATAATACAGTTTTTTAAGGTAAAGTAATGTAATTAGTTATTAAATTTAAATAATTCGATTAATTGATTTGAACTATCTAATCATATTTTAAAAAAATATTTAAAATATTGTGAATATATTAAAAATAAAATATAAATATATTAGAAATATTCTTTAAAATAAAAAATAATTACATATAGGTTCTTTTATCATTGTATAGCATGTTTTTTTATCAATTCATGCTAAATTTCATTCAAAGTAAGTCTACTACTATTAAAATTGTATATTTAATATATTTTTAATTGAAATTTATATGATTTTAATGTTTTTTTATTTTCATATATTTTTTATTTCCTTATATTTTGATGTCGTCTTTGTTTAGTTTCATTTTAGCTTATATTCACTTTATTAATTTTTTATTATTTTTTTAATAAAAATAGTTTAAATCAGTTAACCAAATTATAAAACTAATTCGAAACAATTATGTTTGATGAATATATAGTGATTATGGTGTTAGGAATAGTGACCAAATTAAATCTAACCACTTTAACAGTTTGGAGAGATTTAATTCGGTTTGGCATCCTAACCGGAGATGCTCAATGGAGCTATAGACATTAACTGAGAAGGGCGGGACTCCATCAAAGAAATAGTTTGGGGGTAGTTTGTGCAATCGTAATTGTTTGAGGGGCCAATTCTGCAATTAACTTTCGACCGGGGCCTTAGAAAACAATATTGTGGGGCTGGTGGCTCGTCCCGTCATCAAACTGAAGGATTTTTTCAGACTGAGTTCTTAGTAATCCCAGCTCACTGGCTCTGCTGCGTTCTCAATAAGTGGCCGTAGGGTTTATGCACCGCCGGTGAGATGGGCGGCGCCACCCGGTTCCTGGTTCTCCTCAGTACTCCGTTTACCCCTCGGACTCCTTCTCTCCTCCGCTTCGCCCGACACTGCCTTCCCCCTCTCTCTTCCCGCCCCTTCCTCCGCAAACCTACTGGTTCATCGCACCGGTTGGAGTCATTTCGGGTAAATTCATCATCCTCGCAGCAGCTGCACTCTCAAGCTGTCACCATCAGAGATGACCAATTCTCCGAATCTGCTCCAACCAAGCCAGCCGGAATTCAGCATCCGTGGCCTGAGTGGCTCCATCTTCTCGAAAATCTCTCCGCTGGAGGATACTTGAGGGGAGAATCCAGCGCGACCTCTCCAGAGGTTGAGTACGAGGATGAGTATGCTGCTGGCGTCTCTTTGCAGGATGATTTCCTCAGTGCTGCTAGGGCTTGCTTCTCTTTTGCACGTGACCGACCGCATCTCTTAACGTCTGTCATCTTATCCCGATCATTATTTTCCTTTGTTTTGTTTTGAAGATGGTGATTCTGAGCTGAATATAGGTAATGGCAGAGCGCTTCCGAGGAATGATGTCGAGATTGTTGTTAACAACGGAACGCCATTTCTGTTCAAGAATACTGATGACTCGATAAGGCGAATAAGATCGTTTCTGAATGGCAATGAGGTAACCTTAAATATTTCACCTTTCTTGAGCCTGTGCTTCCGAAATAGTTGAAGGGTCTGTTAGTTGTCATTCTTGTAGTATATCCATTGATCGTTGATCTTTAATAAACCGAGTTATGAGCTTCCATTTTAGCAAGCTGTTCTGCAGATATGGCATCTGCCAATTGCTGGTGAGTTGTGAAAACTTGAGTTTCTTAGCTTATAATTTCAATGCATGAGTAAACTGTCTAAGCAGTGAGAAACACTCTATTGACCATCCCTTCCTCATTACATGGGTCTGGTTCCATACGCACTGATGCAACTCAGTAATCTTGCTGCCCTACCTTTATCACAATTTGAACAGCACTCCACGATCTGGCATTTTGGAGATTGTAAAGATTAACTCGCTGTAGTTTCTTACACCACAAGTTCATGGTCATAATGTGCAATTAATATGTTTTTGATCTTAAGGATTTTGTCATGATCACCGACTCATCACATGATCCAGTAGCTCCATCTCTGAAAATTTTCAAGATAGTTGCTGTATGATTCATATCTTTACGTGCCATCTTATATTTCATGTATTTTTGTTTTGTTACTTGTTGTATAGGTGGTGGATTCCGATAAACCACGAACCATTGATTTAATGAGATTCATATTGAGTTATGCCAGCAACCCCATGATGAATGGTGCAGCTACTTTTAGTAATCAGGAACTTGTTGCATCATCTGTCAGGAACCTGATAAGTGAGTTTGTCAAGCTGAGCTCCACCAATTTTGGGACTAAATGTGGCAATCCTAGTCAGAATAAGTTTACTGGTGCGTATGGCCAATCATCAAGGTTCCGTGGACAAAATATTGAAATGAAAAGAGGGGATTGGATCTGCCCAAGGCAAGCCCTGTTTTTCCTAGTAAGAACTTTCAGATGGTAACTTCAAACAAAAATAACTCTTAACAAACTGGAATTTCAATTTCTGTTTAACTTAACAGGTGTAATTTCATGAATTTCGCAAGAAACATGAAATGCCTTCAATGTGAGGAAGCACGGCCCAAGAGGCAGCTGACAGGCGGGGAGTGGGAATGTCCACAGTAATCATGCTTTTGCTTCTATGCAGCTCTCTGATATTTTTAATATAGTTTTTATCAGATGATCTAAAAGATACACTCTTTGTTTGTTAGATGCAACTTTCTCAATAATGGAAGAAACATTGCGTGCTTAAGATGTGACTGCAAACATCCTGGAGGATTCTCACCAGTTGGCTCGGGCTACAGTTCTGGGAATGGTGCAGACAGGGCTGATATTGAGAGGAGGCTAGCTGCCAATGAAGAGAAGGCACAGCGTTGGTTTAGCAAAGTTTCCCAGCTTGATAGCACTTCTGATTTGAACAGTGCTATTGCTGATGAAGATTTTCCTGAAATTATGCCATTGAGGAAAGGAGTTAATAGATTTGTTGTGAGTACAAGGAAGACACCTTTGGAGAGGAGGTTGGCTAATGCCCGAAACTCAAGCACTAGCGGAACTCTTCCAAGTAGTGGTTCCCGAACAGGGAATGTTGATAAGAATGCTGACTCATTACTCTCCAGAAGGCTAGATGACATAATGGGCCATAAATCTGATGATAAAATGAATGCTGTTGTCAGGAACGATGTAGCAAGAGACAGTACACGTCCATATCCAAATGCTCCTCCTTCTCAGCAAGGAGACCCTCGAGGAAACAGCTCCAGTTATGTTCCATTTGTACCTCTACCAGCAGATATGTTTGCAAAGAAACCTGAAAATCCAGCAATAGAGGATGGGAAAGCAGCGGAAGAGAAGGGTTCTCTCAGCTCATATTCTAAGGGACAAATCTCTGTTGCTGTTAACAGTCACAGTAATGTTTCAGAGGATAAAGATAGAGAACAGGAAGAAAAATCAGAGAGATGGTTCAAGAGAATTGCTGAGTTGCATGATTCGCAAGATCTGACAAGTGCCATCTCTGATGAAGACTTCCCTGAAATCATGCCCTTGCGCAAGGGAGAGAATCGGTTTGTGGTCAACAAGAAGAAAGACCGTTCTCTGACTTCTCCGGTTTACAAGAGGCGTGCTGCAATGGAGCAGGCAAGCAACTACAACTCCAACTACGTGCCTTTCGTCCCATTTCCACCTGACTATTTTGCTAAAAAGGAAGCACAACAGTCCAAATTTGGAAATTCTATTGATAAAGCTACCAATGGAATTTCATCAGCTTCGACTAATCCCCAAGAGCAAAAGAATGAAAACCCAGAACCCAGTTCAGGAAATTGGAATGGGAAATCATCTGTAGGGAGTGCTATTAATCCACCAGGCAGTGTTGAGAATTCTACCCAAGAACTTGGCGCTTCTCAAACAAGTTCTGATACTACCAATACAAGTGGAAAAATGGGGACAGATATGATGCGTAGTTCAGCCCAACAACCAAAAAGTTATAGCTGGAGCGGGAAGAGCTTAGAGGGATCAGCAGTGAAAAAACCCAATCCATTGGACATGTCAGAGGAGGCAAAGGCAGAGAGGTGGTTCCGGCGAGTTGCCCAGATCAAGGACATATCTGAGCTAAGCCAAATTCCAGATGAAGACTTCCCGTCAATAATGCCAATGAGAAAAGGAGTGAACAGGTTTGTCGTGAGCAAGAGGAAAACACCGTTGGAGAGAAGGCTAACTTCTTCCCAGTACAGAAGGAATCTCCCAGTTGTGAGCTCAGATCCAATAAAGGACAATGAAAGTGACTGAACTTAGTTAAAGTTGCGCTTTCACGTTAGCTTTTCTAATTTATGATGGGGAAAGGAATTGTCTAAAGTTGGTCAATTTTGTCACTGACATTTATTTACAATCTCAAACCAATAATATGTATCTTGTTTAGTACAGTGTTCTGGGCTGATTGAATCGATGGATGAGTTGCATTCTGTTCTATTTCCGTTTGCCATAAATTTGAGTTTTGGCCAATCAAAAGCTTGAGTTTAATTCATGTTCTCATTCATTCCTGACGTTTAGGATTCAAATGGTTTATGGTTTGTGTAAGGTTGAGTTTGTTATAACACTCGGCCCGAGTTTAACTGGTCTCTGCTATAGCAGGTTTGCGCGGTCCCATTCTTAGTTCCTTTTGTTTTATTCCTGCTGAATAGTCCCATTTTTAGCTCTCATGTCACTCTATCAGGCACCTCTTTCATCTACCGAGCAGCTCTCTCTCAGTTTCTTTCCTTCTGGTTATCTCTCCATGTTTCCTGGAAATTTCCTCGGAAAAAGGGCGGGAAGATCTGCAGAAATCACCTTCTTTCTTCTAACAGCTCTCTCTTCCTAGACTGCACAGATTGTATCTTGTGCCCGATGTACAGGTCACATGACCTGCTCTTCAAAGGGGAAGCCCTCTCCTTGCTACTGTGCCCATGAAGGAGATCAGTGAGAGATGTTTAATGGGGACATGGGATAGGGTGACATGCAGTTACAGTTAGCTTTAGGCTGTAGATTATTAATGTCCGCACTCACTGTAAGATTATATGTCACAAGCAGCAGATGCTGTAGTAGTCCTGCAGTGTTCATCGGTCAGAGGGTCTTTCTTCAATGTGACATTTTCTCAAGGAACAACTCTTTTCAGATTGGATTGTCTGTTGGCCCGTGCTTCTTCAGCAACATCTTCAAATGCAGGCAGATTTCAGAAACAGGAGCCAAGCAAGTAAGTATCACTTCCTTCTCTTGCTTTTCTTTGTTGCTGAATCAGCTTAGCACCGGAGAGCGTCAAATACATTCAGTAGCTCTCTGGACACTGCTGGGCCTGGTGTTATGGATACATTACACTATATTTTCCTTATAGTAATTTACCATCCTCCAGCACATGCTGTTCAATTTTGAAGGTAAAGACTACTGAATTGTTTTGTGATATCCCTTGCAGATGCTATTGGATACTCAGCCACAAGGATGACTCGTCTTGCTATTGCTTTTCTGGGAAGAAAGGCGATCTCATCGCATTCCATTCTTTCTGTCTTCTTATTTGTTTCCAGTCTCTGCAATATCATTCTTGAACGGCCACAATTGTTGGCCGATTCCCTTGACATTTGCACTTTTCATTGTCTGGGCCGAGACCAGATACTGCTTGCTCCCTGATGTTTGAAAGCTGTGAGATGTGCAAAGCGGAAGTACTTCTCGGGGTTTCCTTCATATTCTTAGTTTTAATTTTGTGCCAGGCCCTCAATTTCAAGCAACTGATGGCTTTTGAACCGAATTCAATTATGATGCATATTCACTGTGTTTGTTACCACATGGAACAACAATGGAGAGTTTCAGCGTGTCCTTGAGCTTAAGGTTGTTTCTACTCGGCTCTCCTGTTGCTGCATGAACTTGGTCAAGAAGTCTGTCGGCTTCAACCATTTTGAAGAATGCCTGGTGGCATGTTGCCGGGATGGAAGAAGGTTGATGAGCAAAGCATGCCAGACCATATCAATTAACATGGACCCCGAGCTTTCTCAGGCTCCTTTTGCTACCACATCAGTATTCCTTAGCTTCTGCCCCTCCTGGCCCAGCCCATCATGCATCACTCGGTGCCGCATCAGCCAGTTTCATTGCTCCAGGCAAGGATGGGTTTGTTCCGTGTGTTCCTACTAAAAAAATGATACCAAGAATCATTCTGGCTCATGAAAAATCCTGCTCCGGGTGCAGTTTGTTTGGGCCCGGTTTTTAATAAAAATTCATTTAGAATGGATTAAAATGCGGAAAGAAAATTCATAAAATAATTGAAAATAAATCCTTCTAAATTCATACTAAAAGACTAAAATAAAGTAAAACTTAAGAATGTAATTAATGAGCAGAATCATGAAAAGCGAATATTTGGTATATAATTATGATTTAAAACATAAAATTCTAAATATAACCGTGGAATCCATACTAGGTCTCAACCCCGCCGGTTTTTTTAGATTTGGTGCCCGTCTTCTTTATCTAAAAAATAACCTAAATTTCATGTAAAGTCTCAAAAGTCCGATCAATTTCTTTTGGTTCTCGATTTTCCATTTTTTTTCCCTTTCACCCCACAGTGCTGACACCTCGGCAAGAGGCGCTGCCTCCACAGGGTTCAAGAGGTTCCATGGAGGACGGGCCTTCCCTGGAAAAGCTTGACAAACACGTAAAGTCAGGAAATGTGAGAATTAGTGTTTCTTGAACTTCAAAGACCGGAAAAAGAAAATTTAACTATGTAGTTCCGAATTACGAACCTCGGAAGAAGTTTAACCTTCAAGCTACGAGAGAAGAAGCCCTTGTTAAATCTTCTGTGACTGCAGACCATCAAACACTTTCAGTTTCAAAGTCATGTTGGTAGGGAGTCGACGACCGCCTTCACTCCATAATCTCCTCTCCAATGACCTGTGAGAGGGAAAATCGGATACTTAAAGTCAGAATTGAATCGTATATGGAATATAATGAAGTATATATATATATATATATAAAGATATACATCTCCATGAGATATGTCCTCTGTTGTGTGCGTGGAGGAGAAAAGAAACAATGGTTCTCGGCCTCTGGGAGATGGCTGATGTTAGAGTGTAAAGAAATGGACCCAAAATCCCCCCCCTCTTGGAGTGATGGTTTTTCCCTTTTTATATGTGAATGGGCGAGCGGTTGTATTGCCTCAATGACTAATTAATGGCCTTCAATTAGGACCAGAAAGTTATGGTGCATTAAATAAGTATTATTGCATTTAATGACGAGATCGTAAGGGTTAGAAGCCTACCGTTAGCCCCTTGATGCTCGGACACGAACATGGCTGCCAGGCGGACTCTCGATGGCATGGCAGCTAGAGAAAGGATCGAGGGAAGACTGCTAAATGATCAGTTGGAACGAAAGGGCGAGATGCCAAGCTATATATAGGGTGAGTTGCCAGGCTATGCGGGAAGGGATGAGTTGGAATTCCTATCCAACCGCAAGGCTCGGTCAAGGATGACTTGGAAGCCTTATCCTCCCGCAAGACTCGGTCAAGGACGACTTGGAAGCCTTATCCTACCGAGAGACTTGCTCCCGGGCGAGCAAGGCGGAGGGCAAGCTGGCAGGCAACGGGCGCATGGCTGCTCCCGAAGACTCGCTAGGGAAGTCGCTCACGGTTGAGCAACGCCAATGTTCCATGCTATCCGCAACTAATCCAAGGCAAGGGTGCGGTGCCCATGACCGAACTGAGTGCGGGTGGCACTCAGTCAGGCCCGATATACTCTGGTCGTGGAACGATGGAGTCTCGGTCAAGGTGCTGACCGAGGACTGTGCTGGCAAGCAGTCAGCCTTATCCAACTGTAGTCCCTAAGAATAAGGGATAAGGGTGGTTATGGAAGCTGAGGTGTCTCCTAGAAACTAGGGACAGCGGTTGCCACCTGCAAGGATAAATAGCCCCCGGGTCTCAAGGTCGAGGAGAGCAACTGGAGAGAGTCAAGAGGAAACACTCCATCACAGAAGGTCGGCGGTATTGTGACCAGTTCTCTCAAAGCCAAGTGTGAACTCCTGGAGCGAAGTTCACCCATCCAAGTGAGGAGTGCAAGTGCCGGAGACACAATGCATATGCTTGGGCGTGACCATGCAAGGTCGTGTAAGGATTTTGCGTGTTCTTGTAATTCAAGTTTGTGAATACAAGTGAGATTTCCCTTACCTTGCATTGCTTGATCCTGATCCTTGATTGCTAAACCTCGCCAAGCTATTTCGCTGTGCGTGTTTGGATTGGCTAAGAGTGTACGGGATACTGCTCAGCACCATCGCAAGAACGGAAAAATTTGGGTGAGTTCTGACCCATGTGACAGCTGGTATCAGAGCCGCGTTCAAGCGGTGTGCGAGGATTGGAATAGCAAGCGACCGGTGACTTGTGGATGTCCCGGATGGATGCGTTAAGGGATCGAGTAGCGGCTTTGGAAACGTCCCTCGGCAACATGTCTGGAGCCAACGGAAGTGTGGCGGATGTTCTGGCAGCGCTAGTTTCAGATGTTGTCCGGTTGAAGGAGGAGGTGAGCGTCCTCCGACGTGTACTGGCTGCTGGAGTAGCCGAAGCAGAGGGATCTCGGGCTAAGGTAAAGATACATGAACCCAAAACCTTTATAGGCACTCGGAGTTCCAAGGAACTCGAAAATTTCTTGTGGGATATCGAGCATTATTTCTAGGTAGGAAAAGTTCCAGAAGGGGAACAAGTCTCGATGGCAGTCATGTATTTGGCGGGCGATGCAAAACTCTGGTGGCGAACCCGTGAGCAGGACGCTGCGACCGGCGGGCCGCCACGCATCAGAGATTGGCCAACGCTGAAGAAGGAACTCAAGGAGCAGTTCCTTCCCACGAATACCTCGTGGGCTGCTCGAGATGCATAGTGCAACCTAAGGCAGACGGGTACAATACGTGACTATGTTAAGGAATTTAGTTCCTTATTGCTTGACGTCACAGAGATGTCCGAGTTGGACAAGCTGTTCAACTTTATGCGGGGTCTTCAATCGTGGGCTCAACTTGAGCTGCGAAGGCAAGGAGTCCAAGACCTCCAGACTGCAATGGCAAAGGCGGATGCATTGATTGATATCCGTGTATCAAAGAGTGACCCGAAGGGGAAACAGGCAGAGAAGTCGAAGGACAAGGCGGCCAAGCCTAGCAAGGGTGCAGGCAAAGCCGAGAAAGGGAAGTCATCCAAGGGAGACAAGGGGAAGGGGAAGGCGACAGAGGGTTCTTCCCTTAAGGACCCCAAGACCCACCCGGGATGCTTCATCTGCAACGGCCCCCATCGTGCTCGAGATTGCCCAAAGAGGGAGAAGTTGTCGGCCCTGGTGAATAGGACTGACTCTGACTCCGATGATGAGCAAACTAGAGTGGCACCTCTCCAAATACTTGGTGCCATCCGCTAGGGAAGGAAGGCACAGGAGCAGGGACTGATGTATATACCAATGATCCTGAACACCAAAGAAGTGGCAGCAATGGTGGACACTGGCGCAACGCACAACTTCGTGTCGGATCGTGTTGTGCAAGCTTATAGATTGCAGATCCAGAAACAAGCCAGCCGCATCAAAGCTGTCAACTCCCAAAGTAGGCCAGTGCTTGGGATGGCCAAAAGAGTGCCGGTCCAGATTGGTGATTGGTTGGGGACCATTGACGTCATAATCATTCCCATTGATGATTTTGACGTAATGCTCGGTAACAACTTTCTCATGAAAGCTTGTGTTTCGGTTATGCCACATGTGTCTGGTTTGCTAATCTCAGACCCAAAGAAGCCTTGCTTCGTTCGGGGGTTTAAGGGCCTTAACCATGCGAAGGACATTAGGACCGAAAGGGTCTCGGCTATGCAAATAGCCAAAGGCTGGAAGAGGGGCCAGCCAAGTTACCTTGCAGCGATCCATGAGTCAGAGCCCGAACTGGGCACGAATGCGGACGTTCCTGACGTGGTGCAAGGAATTTTAGGCAACTTTTGTGACGTTATGCCTGAAGAGCTGCCCAAGGGCTTACCACCAAGGCGGGTGGTAGATCACAAGATCGAGTTGATTCCGGGGACAAGGCCACCAGCTAAAGCTCCTTATCGGATGTCGCCTAAAGAACTGGAGGAGTTACGGAAACAACTCTAGGACTTGCTGGATTCGGGGAAAGTTCAACCTTCCAAGGCACCCTTTGGAACGCCAGTGCTGTTCCAGGAGAAGCAAGATGGCACGCTGCGGTTGTGTGTGGACTACCGCGGGTTGAACAAGGTCACCGTGAAGAACAAGTATCCCGTGCCATTGATTGCAGACTTGTTCGATCGTCTCAGTGGAGCCGAATTCTTCACCAAGTTGGACCTGAGATCAGGATATTGGCAAGTTCGCATAGTGGAGGGCGACACGCCAAAGACGACAATGGTGACTCGGTATGGATCATATGAGTTTAAGGTTATGCCGTTTGACTTAACTAATGCACCAGCCACATTTTGCAATCTCATGAATGATGTGTTTCATGATGTTATAGACAAGTTTGTGGTTGTGTATCTCGATGACATTGTCGTCTATAGCTGGTCTCTAGAAGACCATCTTGGGCATTTACGTTTTGTGTTCCAGCGGCTAAGGGAACACCGGTTATACGTAAAGAAGGAGAAGTGCGAGTTTTGCACCAAGGAAATCAACTTCCTTGGACACGTGATTGGCGGGGGCATGGTGAAGATGGATCACCGAAAGGTGCAAGCCATTAGGGAGTGGATGGCTCCCACCAAGGTGGGCGAACTGCGGAGTTTCCTCGGGTTGGCAAACTAATACCGCAAGTTCATCAAGGGATACTCGAAGCTGGTATCCCCGCTCACCGATCTACTGCAGAAGGGCAAACCGTGGACTTGGGAGGCAGCGTGTGCGGACGCCTTTAAGAAGATCAAGTCCCGGATTGTGGCCGAACCTGTGCTGAAGCTTTCGGACTTCGATAGGCCGTTTGAAGTCCATACGGATGCCTCGAATCGTGCTGCAGGCGGAGTGTCAGTGTAGGATGGGCACCCGGTAGCGTTCGAGAGCTGGAAGTTGAAGCTGGCTGAACAACGCTACTCCGCGCACGAGAAGGAAATGTTGGCGGTTGTGCATTGCCTACGAGCATGGCAGGTATACTTACTCGGCACTTCTTTTGTGATCAAAACAGATAATGTCACAAACACTTTCTTTAAGACGCAGAAGAAGTTGTCCCCAAGGCAGGCCCGGTGGCAAGAGTTCCTGGCCGAGTATGACTTCGAGTGGGAGCATAGGCCGAGGCGCCACAACCAAGTTGCTGACGCTTTGAGCAGGAAGGCAGTAGAGACGATTGCTGCGCTGACCCAGTTGGAGTCCACCTTCGTAGGCAAACTGAAGGATCAGGCGAAGGAGGATCGGGTATACCAAAAGTTGGTCGCGCAAGTTCAAGATGGTACCGTGCGGAGGTACTGGCTTCAGGATGGCTTGCTATACGCGAAGGGTGGTCGCGTTTTCTTCCCCAGTGGAGGGCTGAGGACTCAGCTGTTGCGTGAACATCATGACGCGCAATGGGCTGGGCATCCTGGACGGGAAAGGATGCTTGCGCTGTTGGCATGCTCCTACTTCTGGCCGAAGATGGAGAATGACGTTGAGCTTTACGTCAAGATGTGCCTTGTTTGTCAACAAGACAAGACGGAACGGCGCATTGAGGCGGGCTTGTTGCAGCCTTTGCCTATTCCAGAGAAACCTTGGGTATCGGTTTCTATGGACTTCATCAGTGGCTTCCCTGAGGTTAAGGGTTTTGATGGAGTTATGGTTGTGGTAGATAGGTTCTCGAAGTATGGGATCTTCAGGCCTACCCCAAAGAATTGCTCTGCGGAAATGGCGGCAGAAGAGTTCTACCGCCACTTGTTAGTCAAGCTGTTTGGGATCCCGACGGACATTGTGAGTGATCGAGACACACGGTTCATCAGGAGATTCTGGACCCATCTCTTCAATATGATGGGGACAGAGCTAAAGTTCTCAACAGCCAACCACCCGCAGACGAATGGACAAACGGAAAGGATGAACCAGCTACTGGAAGAATACTTGCGACACTATGTCACTGCCAGTCAGCGGAATCGACTGGAACTGTTGGACACGGCGCAGTTTTGTTACAACTTGCACCGTTCCTCAGCCACTGGGTTCAGTCCGTTTGAGCTCGCTTTGGGCTATCAACCATCGACCCCTTCCGAGGTGGCCCTACAAAAGAAGGAAGGGCCATGTCCTGCTGCCTACCGTTTTGCTCGAAACAAGCAAGAGATGCTCAAGGAAGCACAGGATAGCCTTGCCAAAGCTGTCCGCCGCATGAAGAAATATGCGGATCAGGGGTGTCGACCGCTAGAATTTCAGGTCGGTGACAAGGTCATGCTAAAATTGACGCCCCAAATCTGGAAGAAAGTGACGAGCAAAAGATGGCACAAGGGCCTCATTCAGCGGTATGATGGGCCATTCGAGGTGGTGAAACGAGTTGGAGCAGTGGCTTATCGCTTAGCACTACCCGAAAGGATGAAGATTCATCCAATTTTCCATGTCAGCTTCCTAAAGCCCTACCATGAGGATGCGGATGCGGACCGCGTTAGGGCAAGACGTGCTCCATTGAATGTGCGCACGGAATTGGAAAGGGAGGTTGACCGCGTGCTGGACCGACGGGTGTTGGGATACAGTAAGAAGAACCGGAGAACGGAGTACCTGGTTCTATGGAAAGGGTTGCCAATGTCGGAAGCGAGTTGGGAAAAGGAGGCAACACTCTGGCAGTTCGAGGACAAGATCCAGGAGTACCTCCACTCTATTCCAACGAGGGCGTCGGCTTCCTCAAGTGGGGGAGGTTTGTTAGCCCCTTGATGCTCGGACACGAACATGGCTGCCAGGCGGACCCTCGATGGCATGGCAGCTAGAGAAAGGATCGAGGGAAGACTGCTAAACGATCAGTTGGAATGAAAGGGCGAGACACCAAGCTATATATAGGATGAGTTGCTAGGCTATGCGGGAAGGGATGAGCTAGAATTCCTATCCAACCGCAAGGCTCGGTCAAGGACGACTTGGAAGCCTTATCCTCCCACAAGACTCGGTCAAGGACGCCTTATCCTACCGAGAGACTTGCTCCCGGGCGAGCAAGGCAGAGGGCAAGCTGGCAGGCAACGGGCGCACGGTTGCTCCCGAAGACTCGCTAGGGAAGTCACTCACAGTTGAGCGACACCAATGTTCCATGCTATCAGCAACTGATCCAAGGCAAGGGGCGCGGTGCCCATGACCGAACTGAGTGCGGGTGGCACTCAGTCAGGCCCGATATACTCGGTTGTGGAACGATGGAGTCTCGGTCAAGGTGCTGACCGAGGACTGTGCTGGCAAGCAGTCAGCCTTATCCAATTGCAGTCCCTAAGAATAAGGGATAAGGGTGGTTATGGAAGCTAAGGTGTCTCCTAGAAACTAGGGACAGCGGTTGCCACCTGCAAGGATAAATAGCCCCCGGGTCTCAAGGTCGAGGAGAGCAACTGGAGAGAGTCAAGAGGAAACACTCCATCACAGAAGGTCGGCGGTATTGTGACCAGTTCTCTCAAAGCCAAGTGTGAACTCCTGGAGCGAAGTTCACCCGTCCAAGTGAGGAGTGCAAGTGCCGGAGACACGATGCATATACTTGGGCGTGACCGTGCAAGGTCGTGTAAGGGTTTTGCGTGTTCTTGTAATTCGAGTTTGTGAATACAAGTGAGATTTCCCTTACCTTGCATTGCTTGATCCTGATCCTTGATTGCTAAACCTCGCCAAGCTATTTCGCTGTGCGTGTTTGGGTTAGCTGAGAGTGTACGGGATACTGCTCAACACCATCGCAGGAACGGAAAAATTTGGGTGAGTTCCGACCCCTGTGACACCTACCTTCCTCTATGATACGTAACGAAGTTCGTTAGTCCACTGAGTAATGGATGACACCAAGAAGGACAGCTCTGACACCCCAAGAGCAATTATTACCCGTGATGCTTCGTTTTTTATGGTAGGGCAGGAGGTGGAGGAGCGGCTAAGAAAACACAATCGCTACAGTTACAACAGCACGGTACAAAAGGGAACTGGCCGTGTCTCCATTACAAGCGGAGGCGGAGGCGGAGGCGGAGGCGGAGGCTGTGCTGGTTGCCTCTGAAATTGCCAAGATACGGAAATGGAGAAGAGATTTGCTACTCTCGGACTGCAAGCCTTTGTGCGATGCGGATGTGGTTAATGGCAACGTAGGAATATACCAATGGGAGGTTTCATATGAAGTCAGCGACATCCGATCCAATTTGTCTGTCTTTGATGCTTATGAAGTTAGATGGATCCATAGGGATATGAATTTTGAGGCTCATCCGCATGCTCGATTAGGAAGGCAGTCTAATGATCAGGGATTGCATCATGTTGACAATTTTGATTGTACAATACAACTCTCTACTACTTTCTGAAGAATAAAATGAATGACTTTTAAACTTTGGCCGAAGTCTCAGTTTGAGCCATTGCAGCTGTGTGAGATGTCCGATGGAAGGGTCCAGTTCCGGAAGTTCTCGGTCCCTCCACACTGGTACTCACCTCTGAAGAAGGTGTGGATGGAAATCTACATGCCTGTCTACGAGCATATGAAGATAGACATCCTCATGAATACACAAGGTGGAGCTGAAGATGAGGTCTGACACCCCTGATATCGGCAACCTACAAAAGTGTGCTGACTTCATCCATGCCTTCATGCTCGGTTTCGACGTTGTGGACACCGTTGCTCTCCTTCATCTTGACAAGCTATACGTCGAGTCCTTCAAGATCAAGGATGTGAATGAAGACCCCCTGAGGCAAGCACCTCCCCCGGGCTATCGGGCGGCTCTCTGGGAAAGGAGGCAAGACAAAGTTTGCCATCAAGAACGCAACCAGGACCAGGATCATCATTGCCGACATGAAGATCCACATACTCGGTTCATTCGCAAACATTAAGGTTGCAAGGGATTCACTCTGCAGCTGGATATGGGGATCACCCGCCGGGAAGCTTTACTCCAAGCTCAGAACTGTCACTTCTAGACTTGAGTAGAGATTTTGATTCTGAGGATCAGCGCTTCTTACTCACTATCTTTGCTGCTTGTTCGATTCCATGTTTCAATTAAGCCCAATATGTTCATGTTTGGCCTCCGGTGAGAGCTCGAGTTATACAAAGGAATGAACTACGGGTGGCGATGAATTATGTGCCTCAAAGTAATGGTCTTGATTCTGTCTGAGTTGCTGTGGCTTGGGGATTGCTGTGTAGTTCGAGATCGAAGCTTCTGTGAGAATTCCGCTCCACCTTAGTAAGCAGCTTTTCTTCCAAATTCATACTTGGCTTTCCGAGATCGATAATTGTGCACGGGAAGCTGACTGATCAAAAGTGCACGAGAAGATGATAGTAATGATCCAACTGGGCGCTCTGGTTACTGTTTAGTTCATAAAGCATGAGTTTTTTTTTTTAATTCCCTGACCAACGTGGCTAGCTGCATGTTACAGAACTTGAACAAGACTTGTTTGGGATGTAGTAGCAGGATTTATGGGCTAAAGTGGAACGGGTCTGGTTTCGGTTTGGTTACCAACTTTGATGACAAATTTTTGATCCATCTCTTTCACCATTTCCATGATATCCCAATCAAGATTATCTTTAAATCTCTCCAAATAATTCTTTACAAGCCATTTAGCTGTTGCTTGCTGGTTTCTAGCATTCACCGGACACTTCTTAGCATCCTTCCTTTGAATCCAGCTCCTACATATTCTCCAATGGGCAAGGACACTTCTTAGCACACCTTCCCTCCATCTTTTCTGCGTACTTTATACAATATGATAGTCTTTCCATTCTTAATAACATAATCATGTACAACTTTCTTGAATTGCTCAGGTAATTCAAACTAGTATTCAACCAAAGCAATTCATCCCCCTTGCCTGACCCTTCTCCTTCCTCTTACTTTGTCCTCCTTCATCATCACTTGTATGCGGTGTTGAAACTTCATCACTAGATGAATCATATTCACTAGCTACATTTCCTGATAATACAGGATCGAGGGGGTTGGTCTTAATCTTCGCTGCATAAGTTGAAATGATAGGATTTGGTTCAAAATCAGATGGGCGTAAATAGCCAACCAAGGGGAAAAAAAAGTGACTTGCTACTTAGACCAATTGCCTAACTACGAACTCGAAGACCAATCCACATAATGACTCACCTAAGTCAATGGAAAACTTGAATCACTAAACTAAAGAGTTAGTCCAACAAAGTAAGGTTTTACAAGAGGAAAAGACAAATTATTACCTCATAAGGAGAACACACTTTGTATTCAAATAATTTAATGTTAGAAAACTTATTTACATATTGAATGAGAACAAATATATATAGATGCTTGGTGGATAAATTGTTTTCGAAAATACTAGATAGCAATCAGCTAAAAATATTGCACTTACTCTCACTATACAAATTCCAAATTAGGAAACTCTATAAATATGAAAAACTACTTCATTTGATTATAACAACTAATTATAAACTTATTTATTACTCTAGTAGCCACAAATCATGCAAATTGGTTAAGTTTCTTTATTTATAGGCCAAGCAGCTCCGGTTGGCCTTGGGCTTAAAAAAAGGAAGACAAAGGCCTCATTCGTATTGGTTTTTAGTCTTTGGATCAAATATCTATTAGTAAGGACACCAATAACTTCTTACAATCTCTTCATCATTCCTCTTGTTATCGAGCCTTCTCCATCCAGGATTAAATCCTTCTCTAGTTGGGTCAAATCTTTTGTGTCAAATTGTCCTTTGCCCTCATCAGTCCCCATCTCCTACTTAGATTCAACATGACTCTATTCATCTTGCTCCCCATCTCCTCAGTAACTTTCAGTCTCTAGTATCCAGTCTTCCTCTTAACATGTAAGTTTGTTTTTTGTTATGCAATATTGCTGTCAATTCTACATTATCTTCATCACTTATATAAATCTTTCTTCAAATTGACTCCTTTACTTCTAGACCTTATATTAGCAAACCTTACACTACCAACCTCTTTACTACCATAAGACACTTCAATATAAACATGGATAGAACCATGTTTTACCCTGAGTTCAATCATTCTAACAATTTCATTATCTGCTTTTATCTTAACTAAACCAATAGCAAAGTTTTGGGTAGGAACCTCATACAAATCTTTTGAAACATTATTGATATCTAAGGAGGATATCAAATTATTTTTATCTATCTAGGATAAGAAGATAAAATAGCATCTTCCCACCATGACATAGATGGAGTTTGAAATTTTTGTCCATTCTGACCAAATAATAATAAAAGTATTATCACACCAATATGCATATATTGATGTGATTACTTTAAGAAGTACAAGAAAATTTGATTTTTTTTCCACCATGCAAGAAGAAGACAAGATGTAGCACTAAAAAAATGGGGACCACAAATAATCAGTTTACCTTTAGTGTACCATAACTACCAGTCAACTTTAAGTTGTGACCATATACAAACTTTTGTCCTCTATTTATTGTAAGTATACCTCTAGATTTTCACAACATCTCACAATAAAGAAGAAGGTGGAGTCAATTTCTTTGATGCTTTGGGGCAAAATGAAGACAATGTAGAGGAAGATTCACTTATTTGATTCATGGATTTAGGGCCATTGACTTCAGAATGAAGGAAGATCAACTAGCTTTCAAAGGGGGGATTAGGAAAAAAATGCAGACAAAAAGGAGGAAAATGTGTAAAATTGTCCTACAGTGCTTAGAATATAGATATGGTAATGCCACCTCATCAAGACATTAGATACATAAGCTACAATTAAGTATCACAGGATTTTCAGCTAAGTTTGGATGGAAAAGTGAATTATGTGCCAAAGGGAATGAAGAAATGAAAGTTCATTACTTTTTAGGTTAGGCTAAAAAGTTTGGAACTTATTGTTTAAAAGTGGGAAGTGGTGCAGTGACATTCTGAGTCATTAACCCAATTTGAAAAATAAAATCATGTGGTTTCATTTTATCCCAAATTCGACCACCCCATCATATATTCTATTTAGTGGTTATGTGACATATTTTGTATGGCATTTCTTTGCCACATGGCTTGAAAGACATTATTGTTACATGTTAAGCACATTTACATTCATTTATTCTATATAAATCAAGTTAACCTTTTCCCATTATAACTTTCCCCTTTCCCAATATCTCTCCTCTTTCTTTTTCTACTAGAAGCATTATTCTTCTATTTCAACCAGGAACAAGACCAAGTATTATCTTTTTGTGGCTCCTCAAAGCCAACCAATGACATAATCAGAGAGTTAAATGAACATTGAAGTGATGTGTGCCTAGGTGAGTTGGAGATATAATTTTGGTGCTGCTAGTCGCTTAAATTAAGGAAAATAGGATTTTAGTAGCTGGGAGCCCAAATCAAAGGTTTTTGAGCAAATTTCATTCTTCTAATTTTTCTATTGTAGCTTAATTAGCATGAGATTGAATTGTCGTTGAAGAAAGGTATTAATAAAAGTCTACGTGTCCCAGTATTTGTTCAATTGTTCTTTGTCTTTTTAAATCCTCAATACAATACATATGAATGTCTTGAGTGATTCTTCATTTGGTTTGTTTCAGGACATTCAAGAAAGATGAAGTGACATGGAATTCAGAAATGTTGTCATATTGGTTACTAAATGCTCATACTATCTCATGATACTTCTTCTAGCATGATAAGTGCCTAAAAATTGTAGAAGTTACTCAATGCAATTAGAATACAATATATTGTGTTAGGTGTAATGATTCTACCTCATAGGAAAGTCAATTGTCATGTCCATGGTTAGAAATATTAGTGTAATTGTCTCATTTAAAATTTGCACATATACAATACTAACATTAAGTGAATGCTAAATTGCTTAAATGAAGTAGTTGGATTCATATTAGGTGAATTGATTGATATTTTAGGTTTGACAAACTATATAAATAAGACAACTTGAGCAAATTATGAAATAGAAGACATGGTTGTCGAGTCGGAGCTTGATGATTGAGTGAAGTTACTTTGATGAACATATTAATTTAAAAGATGAATATGCTATAATGAAATTGACAAATTAGAAGATTGAGAAGGAGATCCATCCTTTTTTATTATAAATATTTTCAGTGTAGATTTGTTTAGTGGGAGGAATAGGATTTGGTAGGTAACACTTTGTGAGAAGTAAATATTCAATATATATTACGTGACAAATTTATTATTTAAAATCCAATTAGAAATCAACACATATATTTAAGTTTAAATTCAAAAAAAATCCAAAAAAAACTAAGTAGAAGGCATATTATTTTTTATATAAAAAATACATAAAGAACTTGTTATGTGTTACACGTTGAACATTTGGTAGGCTTATGGATTCATACATCACATCCAAAAAGACTCGTAGATAATAATAAATTGAGCAATTATATATTGATTGAAAGAAACTTGTAACTATCATTCAAAATATGACTACCAAATTCAACTTATTGCTAAGAGCTTGTAAATGCAACACGTATATGATCAAGCTTGTATTTATGAGTCACAATATTTTGTAATAATGCTATATTTGGTAAGATATATTAGGAAATAATAGAATGGAATGGGAACCATATCATTTATTTCACAATTTTAACTTGATTATATTTTGAAGAGTTCATATGTACTTTCCATTATATTAGTTTTTTTTTTTGGTGTTGGGGGAGGGGAATGTGGGCATGATGATCTTCGTAGGGGAGTAGAGTGACCAACTCATGAACATTTAGCCAGTATGCTAGCTGGGTTAGCATTAGGTTGGACCAGTTAGCTTCTATGTGATACCTCAGGATCCATGATATCAGGAAAGGGAATTCAAGTTGGAGGTGATGACCTAATTTGACCACTGGACATTCAAGTTAATCATCTAAAAGAGAAAGGATGCTATGAAGGGAAAGTGGAGAGAAGTGAGAGCGAGTAGCTAATAGTTTTACCTTACTTTAAGGCTATTTATTATAGAGTCCAATAGTTTTCTTTGTCTATTGTATTATTTTATCTAATCCTAACTCGATTGCACTAGAATCATTGCGTTGTTGATTAAATAGGCCTAACAATCTATATCATCAATTAAAGATTGCACCCAAATGCAATTGAGTTTAGAGTATTAATCCCACCAGTTGGATAGTATAGTCGAAAGCATAGTTGTAAATGATTGGGATGAACCAATAGGCTATGTACTTATTTGGTTCTACAATAGAAAACTCTACATGGAGGGTGCCTGTGAAGATGAATATAGGAAGTAAGAGAGTTGCATTGACGAGGTTGATGATCCATGTCTAAGAGAGTTGCATATACAGTCTGGGTAGGGCCTAAGTAAAAAGAATTTTTTTTTTGAGAATTCGATTTATTATGGTTTTGGTTCCCATGTACAAGAACCATGATTAGATAGAGAATACTTGTTTCATGCCATTGAATATTTCATAACCTCTTTGTTTAGAATTTAATTCTTATGCTATTTACACTATTAAACTACTACCAATTAGATGAGCTTTTTTTTACCTTGAACTATCTATTATTCAAAAAAATTTTGCCGTAAATAATTCAAATTTGAGCCAATCGTCTCATTTAAGTTGTAATAGACCAAATATAAAATTTTCATTTATAATGCTCGTAATGGAGATATGGTTTAAAGGGAAAAAATGCTAAAACACCTCAATCAACTTGTGTTGGTAATAACTAGATTAACGTTCATTCAACACATAATTACATGTACTCAATGAATTTATCATGTCAAATTATTCAAATGTATTAGAGATTTTTACTATATATATATAGAGAATTCTACTACAATATACCAAATTATGATAAAACAATTAAATTAAATGAATAAAATTATGAAATTAACGATGATTTTAACTATTCATTATAGACAATAATGAACATATTTTAATAGAGTATGCATAACTTATGTCATAACACAATTTTCAATAGAATTATGTTTCTGCATTCAACAAAGTAGGATCCTTGAATTTTGGAACAGACTCTCTATGATAGGTTTGAATCTCGTTGAAAATATAATACACCAAGCTTGCTCACCCCAAATCTAGAGGAACGGCTGAAGAGTGCAGAGGAAAATCATGCACATCAATATGTGAGATTCAATGGGATTTGACTAATAAAGGAGAAAAAATTTAGCAATTATATGGTTAAATTTAATGAGGGAAGATGAATAGGGAAAAAATTAGGAGTCAAAAAAGAGGAGGATGATATGATGATTATATTTGTTGTATGCCATATCAACATGCGTATTCGGAGGACATTGCTTTTACATTTGATGGATGTTTTTGAGCACATAATCATGAATTGTGTCAGGTAGTAGATGGGGACATATTATTCCAAACCAATTGGCAACCGAACTATGAAATGAAAATTCCATATAATGCTCCAAACCGCTAGCTGTTCATGAACAATATCATTATCTTCCGTGCTAAAACAAGGGGATCCAATAACCGTGAAAGCTAGTTGGGCTCTCGATCTCAACAACTAATCATGAGCATAGCATTTTTCTTTTGATCTCGTGCCTAGTCAGGTAATAGCTCACACGCAACCTTTTCAAATATCATACCAATTCTTCATCCACACCTATAAGAGAGTTGGACTCATACAATCCAAGAATTTCTAACGTGTTCACCATACTGAGAATCTTTTATGTTCAATTTCCGAAGAGAAATTCCATTCCATACATTCATAAGCAATAATCTAAGCACAACTTTATTATCTCATTCTCGAGTAGAGCGTGAGAAGGAGATAATAAGGCACCATTGTTACGTTCACGATGGCACCTCAAGGAGTTGTATGGAGATGTCATCATCTAACTAATTCCCATCCACTTTAAAAATCCTTATACAAATTGATTTGTAAGAAAATCTAATTAAATATTCAATTTTTTAGACCTTGTGAATTATTAAAAATAAATTTCTAATAATTTAAATTACATGTGAATTCGAGAACAAATACATCAAGACAAGAGTGTGGTGGGGACAGACCCATGAACCGTCAGGCATCATTAGCACTCGGACTAGGCCTCTTCAGTAGTACTAATATTCAAAATATCGCATCAAAATTAGAAATTTATATTCAATTTTGACGATCTTTACTTGAACAAGTATCACCATTTTGCCACTATACAAAATCTTGCCGATAAATTTAATGCTCCCTATTATTAATGGTGATACTGAAGACTTAGTCCATCTTCTTTGCCCATATTTAGGGTTAGGGTGATAGGAAGAGGAAGGTGGAGAATTTACTAAATTGCCTATATCTTTTATTTTAAATAATTTAAATCTAAGGGTTATTTAGCAATTTTATATGATGACTGAAGCCACCTCATCATCGTTTGCCATCCATGCAATTTTAACATGCGACATCGACTTATTTGACGGAAAAATTAATGTTATGCCAAACGTGGTATAACATTTAAAGTTTAGCCACTTCAGGTCAATGAAAAAATTCGGCTATGTCGAAATTGAGAAATATCCTAAGATTCGTGTTTTCTATTTGGCTATTAACCCTAAAATTTATTATGAATATTAGTATAGATAATTGGGTTATTTTGATAATATATTTATTATGTTTAATTATACGGATTAAATGGATCACATTGTCTCCGCACAACATTTTTGACAAGCAGTGTTCCTTTGGGATTATGCTCACTTGCATCACAAATAGGTTGTGCACCGATCTACAACTTTTTAACACAAACTCGTTTAAATACTGCACGATGTGAATTGACAGGCCTCCTTCATAGAGTCAAGTATTTCTTATATATCGGACAAAGTCGGATACAGAGACAATCTCTTAATCAGTACACAAAATCTCGTAGAATATAATAAAGATACATTGCAATTACCCATTTAAATCATATGAATTCCCATATGTCTTGGCATCCCCGATTTTCTCCTATAGTGTTCGACACCACTCCTCATTCAACCTCTCCTCTAATAATTTTTTTTCCCTTATTATTACTGCTTTGGATCTGACCTTGTATTTGGTTGGAGTGAAAGGAGATGAGTGAAGAAGAAGAGAAATGGAGATGAGGTTCCCTCTATTAAGAATTACCCAAATAGTATCAAAATTTCCCCTCCATTTCCTTCCTTTCGTTTCCCCTCGTCTCATCTCGACCAAACAAGGGAGAAGACGATGATGGACCTTAGTATCCATGAAAAGACTTTTTTATGTAATGATTGTATCATATGATATAACTGTCTAGTAAAAAATTGAGAAATATTAATTTTTAATTATTAAAAAGATTAAATAAATTCTAAAATGAGTTCGTGAACTCTAAAAGAAATGTAACTATTACATAAAAAATGAAAAAAAAAAGAGATAACATTGTACTTATGTAATGTAATCATTGTATAAAATATACGATCCATACATGCATACACCAAAATAAATGCTACGTTATGTAAGTACCATTGAAATAAATGGAAAATGTAGCTAATTTAAGAGCAGTATTTTATGTAACAGTAGCACAATGTGGCATGTTGATATGGTTTCATGGTTTAATAAAAAAATCACAAATGTTAATTTCTTAGTTATTAAAAAATAAAAATAAATAAATAGATCTTTAAAAGATTTTAAACAGTAAAAAAATGTAACAATTAGATAAAGAATGGAAAAAATAATATGATGACATACTACTACTTGATATATATCAAAATTTTATTAAACGATATCATCATGTGATAGTACTATACGATGCCAACTCACTATAAAATACTTTATGCTCTCTCTCTCTCTCCCCCCACCCCTTACGGACTTGAGATCATTCCACCATACCACAGAAAGTCTTGTCTCCATGCAGAATTATCAAATTGATGTGAGTGGGTTCATGACATATCCAACTCAGTCCACAGTCGCATCACAAAGCTGGACCAGCATTTAATCTCCTGTACCCATCAATTTCATTTTCTCCTTGAATTGATGGCTCGGCAGATAAATGCCAGTCTGCAAGTTAACTTGAAGTCTTCCGGTGTGATTTTAATTAACAATGTCTGGCGGCGGGATGGAGAAGAGGCTGCTCGGAGGAGCAAGCCCCGCAGAGCCCAAAGAGGACGGCAGCCTCCTTGGAAGAGTTTGGGCTGAATCCAAGAAGATATGGAGGGTCACGTTCCCGGCTATGTTGGCCCGAGTCACCAACTTCGGGATCTTGGTGGTCACTCAGGCATTCATCGGTCATATTGGATCGATGGAGCTGGCTGCCTATGCCCTCATTCAGATCATTGGAGTTCGCTTTGTCAATGGAATCCTCGTAAGGCTCGTTTCCCATTCCATCACTCTATACAGGGTCTCCGTCGATGATATCATTTCACAGGTTTCAATGAAAAGCAATAGTTTGATCATCCGTGCACTTTATTTCAATTGATCTATATGGGTCATTCATGTTCTTTTAATACAGCTTGGAATGTCAAGTGCAACTGAAACGCTATGCGGCCAAGCCTTTGGAGCCAAGCAGTACCACATGCTTGGCATCTACCTGCAGAGATCATGGATCATCAACCTTGTCGTTGCAACATTTATACTTCCCATATTCATCTTCACAGCCCCGATCTTCAAGCTCCTCCATGAAGAGGAAGACATTGCAGACACTGCAGGGTACATAGCCTATTGGTTCATCCCGATCCTCTACAACCTCGTCTTCTACTTCACCATCCAACAGTTCTTGCAGAGCCAGCTAAAGAACATGGTAATCGGTTGGCTCTCCTCAATCTCGCTCATGCTCCACGTGCTCCTGTCGTGGCTCTTTGTCACTGTCCTCGACTGGGGAATCCCAGGAGCGATGAGTGCTATGATAGTGTCTTACTGGTTCCTGGTTATCGGGGGGTTTGTATACATCTTTGGAGGGTGGTGCCCTGATACATGGAAAGGTTTCACTACGGCTGCTTTTGCAGATCTGTGGCCGGTCATAAAGCTCTCGGTTTCTTCCGGAGTGATGCTATGGTAAGCAGGCTCACTTCAGTTGCTGATCCCCTCGATTTTAACCATTTGGTTTTCCAGATTTCTGTGACCCTGTTTTCGATAACTGGAGACAGCTTGGAGCTTTGGTATAATGCGGTTTTAGTTCTACTGGCTGGATATGTTAAGAACTCATCTGTCGCAATAGCAGCGTTCTCTATCTGGTAAGAAGATTATGATGCTACTAGCCGAGATTTTTACATTACCGAGTAAGAAATTAATTAATTTCTTCTTTTTCAGTCTGAACATCATGTTATGGGAATTCATGATGTGCCTCGGGTTCCTCAGTGGCGCGGTGTAATTCTCGAGTCCTCATACCCTTGCCATCTATTTCTTGGATATGACCTTCATGATCTTTCACGAGTTTCATTGTCTCATCTGTTCGCAGTGTTCGGGTCTCAAATGAACTGGGTCGAGGGGATGCGAAAGCTGTAAAGTTTTCCATCAAAGTCATATTATTCACATCGATCGGCATCGGAGTCATCATATGGATTCTGTGCCTTGTCTTCGGCCGTTGGATTGCCTACGTATTCACGAGCAAGGAGGAAGTTGTGGAAGAGGTCGCCAGCCTCTCGTCCTTGCTTGCCTTCTCCATTCTGCTCAACAGCGTTCAGCCAATCCTCACAGGTGAAAACTGCTGCAGATGGAATTGTTTCTTGGATGAACTCTTCGATCTAGAGACTCGCTCATTGGAGGATCTTGAAGATGAATTGTTTATTGCATTGCAGGGGTAGCAATTGGAGCTGGGAGGCAGACAGTGGTGGCTTATGTCAATGTTGGCTGCTACTATGCAATTGGAGTGCCTCTAGGAATCGTGCTCGGTTATGTTGCCCATCTACGAATCCAGGTAAATAGGGGTCGGCGAAAGCGTTTCTGAATTGCGATGTTTTGTTCAGGCAGCTTGGGACTGCGTCTCGGCCCAATAACTGCTCGCATGGCCTTAGGCCTCGGGTATATGGGACCCTTAAACATCACGTCCATCCACAAGGAATCAGCTTCCTTAGCATAGACAAATTATATGACATCTACTTTGGATTTCGTTTCATGCTGCAGGAAAACAAGTAAGTTCTTTGACGATTTTGCAGGGCATATGGATCGGGATGCTAGTAGGAGTAGCAACACAGACGATGGTGCTCAGCTTCATCACCTACAGAACCGACTGGGATGAGCAGGTATCCAGAATGATTCTGGGAACCAAAATCAATGTTTCTTCTCCAAACGCTGGTATCCATGGCATATGATGGTATTGTTACAGTTCAGTGACGGGAACTCTTCTTTCCAACTCATGATAGGTAATCAAAGCGTCAGAGCGACTTAACAGATGGTTTCGACAAGATGGGGAAGACGGCGTCACCAGTTCTACGAGGGAAAGACTCGTGCAGAACAATGAATGAGAGCTTTCAATTCGCGTGTACCCGGTTGAGTTTCAAGATTGACTTGATCTGAGGACACCTAAGGAGATTTTCAAGATCAGACCTAATAGAATTGGAGAGAGCGATAAGGCTAAACAAGATCGAGAAACAGATGATGGATATACATGACTAAAATACAGAAATGGTCATGGGATGCAATCAATCGCCATTATTTATATTTATTACCTCCGTGACTAGACAATCTGTTGCATAAGTGGACCGTTTATTCGGGCCCATATAAAGAACTCTGGGAACGATAATTCAAGTAGAACTCGTTATGGGCTGAGCTCATTCCTCATGTAAATCCCTGACCAGGCACTCCAAGGAGACATCGTTCGACCGACCTCTGGGACATAGCAGGGGCGCCTGATCAAGGCCAGGCATGCCCTCCAAGGTTTTCCTGTCTACGTTGGTTCTCTTGAAGATGAATTACTCCAAATCTTGAAAATCCACATATCGGTTCCAGATGTACAGATCCACTATATCCTTTAAAGGGCCAGCAACATATTCTAGCCGTTGCCCTCCCCGAAAGAGAGGCTTATGAATTCAATCATAGGATGGTTGAGTGTGTCTACAAGCAAAAATTATATGCCCAACTGTAATGTATATTCGAATTAGAACATTAATTTCTGCTGCATGTTTATACATGTGCCCCGTAAACAATACTTGTTACATGGGATCCTAGCCAGAAGTAAAGTTAAGAATGGAGAAAAAACAGCCCCGCAATTATTCACTCCAGCAGATCCAAACAATTTACAATTTCAACAGGTTGTAAGCAGGTAAATCTCGAATGCTAGAAACATCTTCCAATGAAAGCTCCCGCTCCAACTGTACTCTGGTGGACTTCAAAACATCCTGTGCAGGAAACAAAGGGCCAAGCATGAAATGTTCAGAAACAGGTTCAGGAGAGGGCAGATGACTCAAATATTATCCACAAAGACTAAGTGGTAAGAGTAACAAAAAAAAAAGGGGTGGCAGCACGTAGCAGTTGAGGCTGACAGGCCCACGCCAGAGAAACCTGGTCATGTGGGCTTTTGGGGTGTTCACTAGCCTTGATAGATCAAGGACAAGGAACTATTCAAACATGTCCCATGAATAAGCAAGTGACTTACGTTGAAGTCCATGTATGAGGCACGTTTTGCAAGCCATTGGGCATCCATCATTTGGAAGGCTATGCAGTAAAGATGATCAAAGGCCATCTCATCGTCCTGGAGTATCTCTAAGAACCTGACTCCAGCTAAAGATGATGGTTTTCCTATGAGAATAAAGTGTCAATTTTTTCATTTGACATTGAACGTGAAATCAAGAAGCATCACGCATTGAAACAAACGGTTATAAGCCTGAACATGTGTCATGGGTTCACTTATTCCTAGACAAAGTAAAGACATGCACAAAGAATTTATTGCTACCTGACTGAAGATCCAACATTTGGATCAGCATGAAAGAAATATTGATGCCCGCCACAGCAAAAGGATATTCCCATTCAGCCCTAATTCCATCTTGCTTATGCAATAATCTTTGAAATGAATCCTGTTGAATTAAAAAAAATAGCATGATGAGCCCAAGTTACGGCAGCTCGCTAGGATCAACCTACGTTACCAGCTTTCTTCTTTTATGTAAATTGTCGATTTCGGTTGGGAGACTATCTGAACATATCCTATTATGAAGATGCTAATCCTATGAGGAGAACTTGTCATAGATCATAGGATAATTGCCTAAAGAAAAAAATCTACTCTAAGGACAGCTCATAATGCTAAGCGTGAGAATAAAAATGGTAATGTGGCAATCAGAATAGTGTGGTCTTCGTTGCAGATCACTTCTTCAAATGATCCTCAAAGGACTGATAAATGCGGCACACAATGATAATGGCTTATGATGATAGTCTTTGAACATTTTTTATGACTTCACATGAGTCAGCTCGTTGTTCATATACTCACTGGATATTTTTGGGCAAAGAAGATTAAGTTCTCCAGTGAAATAAATCCTCCACCCCTTCAAAGAATAATAAGATTTTCATATTAAAAAGATGGGGAGAGAAAGTCAACAAATAAATTGTTGACTTGATACAAAGTACTTGATTTTAAATAATTTGATATATACCTAAAATCTGTTGAAGGATCAGAACCTTGCCAACCCATATCTTTCCACAGCTCTGATTTTAGAGAAGGAAGTTCTCTATCAGGGTAAGACAACCTCCACAACTGTATAAGAGCATCCTACAACCAGATCAGATGAAATGTTATACCTTGAGAAGCTTGGCAATTTTACTTAAAATAGTGCACTGGAGAGGTGACTAATACTAAAGCACTCTCATGATAAAACCTCAGGCCACTAGATACAGGCTTTATCAGGTTGCTAATTTTGGCAATGTGGGATATAATTAACACCATATTTCAGTCTAAGAGACATTAGTGTATCACACATATTAGGATTCATTAAATCTCTGCTGACTTCATTTCAAATCACCTCCTTATATTCTTATATATAACAGTCATCTAGATGAAGGGAACGTGGGAGGTCAAGGAAGATTCCGAACACAATTCTTACTTGATGCTCCAAACGAGAACCATCAAATGGAATTTGCAGTCTCTGCTGCAGAGTTCTGAGTCTTTCTTCCTACAAATAAAACATGTCTAGTCTAAGAAAAATGACGAATCTGGTCCAAGAAAACTACAAGCCAAATACATGAAAGTCATAGCCATGGAATTCAGATAAATTAACCATGCAATAGAACTCACCACAAGGACTTACCGAAAGAAGATATTGTTAGGAGCAAACAATAGTTCCATGTACAGATTCATAGATAACCAACATATTGCAACAGGGTACCAATTATTGATGTATAGGGGAGCATTTTCAATCATCAAAATCAACAACTCAAGTGATTTCAACTAAAATATGAAGATTTTTATTTTTCATAATTATTGAATTCCACAATTTGACTCCATAAAAGGTTACACATTTCCTAATTTTTTCCCCAACTGTTACATGTGGGTTACTGAGTTTAAGAAGCCAATTCTCTTATACAAAATCCAAGTCCAAGCACTCCTCTGCCACTTATTTTCTCATGCATATTAAGTGCATGATATACCTGCAATGAACTGAGAACTGGTTGAAGAAACTTCCTACTTAAAGCAGTCTGAGTTGAAGAGGGGAAAGACAAAAACCGTCCAATGAGTGATCCAGATCCAATTACCACGTTTGCTACAAAAGCCAAAAAGATGATGTCAATGAATAAATGGAAACAAATACTTCAACATCCCCATGCCATAAAAAGACTGCAGATTATCTGACTGAGCTATCATATATGTACATAGACAACTCAGTGAGCAAATACATTTAATCAATGAAAAACTGCAGAGATACAACTGCAGCAATTAACCATTATTATCTTCTTCAAACAAGCAAGAATATGACAACACTTGCCGACAGCTATTGTAGCAATATGTTAAGAGCTTACTATGTCTTGTGGAAAAGTTTATTATTACTAAGAGAAACAATTTTTTCATATTATCTTTTCAATAAAAGAATTCTTAAAAGGGATGTTAACTTTCTCAGTTTACATATGCCTTCATACAGAAACAATGCCCAAACTAGATGGATGTCTCAGTGTCTATCCAAAGCAAGGAGAAGCAATACCAATCCATTGCACCCATTGTGTTAGTAATTGGCTAAATAGCAAAGTCCAGTGCAGATGCTGTTTCCTTCTTTCATCATCCCAAAGATCTCTTGAGCTTTCCTTCATTGTCACATATACATCACCAAAAGTTGAGAAACAAACCAATTAGGCAAGACATGAATCTCTAGCAACATTACAGCCCCACATCAACATAAATAATGAAAGAGAGAGAGAGAATCCAAGAGATTTACCTCTGAACCCCTATCTTCAGAGTCATAGTTCCCCAATAGGGGTTCATTCAAACTATCCAACCTCGATGCTTCCAAATGCTCGTGCCAGTTTCCATCTACATCTCCATGATGGAGCCGTCTCCTCAATGTTTTTGACGCCATAGATTGAGCTGCTCATGTGAAGAGGCTTTTCAGTTGATCATGTCTCAGATTTATAATCCATCGATATCTTCACTATATTAGTGCCAAACACATTAATAAAAAACCTTGAGCAAATCTATACTTCACTCACAATCAGACATCCGAATTCAGTCTGCCACCTGAATCGTCCAATGCTTAGATTGATAGAGAACCAAAGCAAGATCTAGAATAAGCATAATTTAGGCTACTCAATGCACAAAATTATAGTCAACGTAGCATTGGATGAGGTGGGACGCGAGCAGGATCGAAGCTTTCCAACAGCTTCGTGAGCAATTGCGAACTCCTAGTCAGTCTTTAAGCCAAGGGCTCATCAACGAGCTAACACCACCGAAAAGACCCCACGGATAGGACAAACAAACCCGAGGAGAAACTGAAGCAACCCCAGATCGAGCCCACATGCTTTTCTCGGAAAATTCATAGACATACCGAAAGAGAAGTCACGAAGTTACTCGATGCGGGGCAGGACCTTGGTGCTGTAATTCAATCGCGAACTTTGACAACGTGCTCGAATTCTCAAGCTCCGAAAATCCCGAGTTCGACGCCCGGTATTTGCAGAAGAAGGAAGTCAACTTCTTCGGAATCGGCTTCTTCCTTTGGGTTTAAGCAAAGAGGCGATTGCGTTGGATGGATGAACCAGTCGGCGGAGGAAGGAAGATGACGATGTAACGGGGGCTCACGTATTCCCTCCTCCCCTTGACATTTTACTTTTCCGTTTCCCTATTATATTTTTTTAATTATTGGAAATCTTTTATTGCGGATAATACTAATTGCGTTCCCTTTACTATAGCATTAAATGGTAAAACGAACCCGTTCGGTGATCATTAATTTTTACGGCAGGGTGATACGATTCCTCAGCTCCTCTTAAATAAACCCTCTCTTTTAGCTGGAAATAATTTATATTTATAGGAATTTACTCCTTTAATAAGTCTAATAATTTCTTAGTATAAGTAGATTTATTATTAAAAAAGAAAAGAAAAGCTTCAAGATTTTAAATTATGATAATTAGAACTCTATTCATCAATAGAGATGTCAAACCGGACCAGTTACATACAATCTAAACCATATCATATGTATAACTCTATGAACATATAATTATCAGGTTTTTTAATTAATTTAGTGTGGTTGTCTCATTCAAATGTATAATATTTTAGTTAAAGTATAAGTAGATTTCCAGTAAGTTTTATTTTTTTTCTAATCATATAATATTCAGGAATTTAATTAATTCTTTTATCATTTTACAAAAAATTTTAAGATCAAAATAGAATATTAACTTAGCCGAACATCACAGGACAGAAGATGACCCAGCTCGACCCGGACAGTAAGTTGATTTGTCTCCTCAACGGAACAGTTCTCAGGCGTACCTTATAGTTCTCCTTTTGCCTTTTCGCTAACTTGAACAAGGGCCTGTAGCATTGCTCATTCAATCTTTAGGCCACATTAGCAATGCTTAGACGGCATCGAACAGGAAGAACGAACCACTGCAGTGTCACAACGAGACGGGACCATAGCCAAGTTCATTTACTGAAGGAAACAATTCTTTCATTACTCAACTAAAGCACAATAACATAAGCTATTGCCGGACATTATTTTCACCAGAACATGATACCCGAGTAAGCACTGGAGCATTAGACTCCCTCTAGCAAAAATAATTTCATGCAACAGATGTGACTAAGGTTGACAAATCTTACTCCCCAAACTCAGGTTAGTCTTCCTATTCACAATCAGAAACTGCAAACATCTGACAGTATGAATCTAAAATCATGTGCATCAGTCTCAATATCAAGAGCAAAAAAGCAAGCTAAACCCCTGCTGAAGATTGATAATATTGATCATAGTAATATCAGAGGGCAGAAAGGGAACCAAAGAACAGCAATTATGCACAGCAAGTAAAATGCGTTCAACATGGCCTTCTCCCCCGTTCCATATGACCTAATTGATGCCCCGCATTGACCCAGCATCATCTATAAATGGCCAACTCCTGGAATCCTAACCACACACCCATGTGGAAGACTTTAACAAAGCAAGAGGCTTTTTGAAATGCAAAGAGAATGAAAATTCTAGAATAGAATCTACTTATCAGCCAGCCTTGCTGAACTAGAAATTATTGCCTATGCTTTCAGCAGGCACTTCCGGCAGAAAAGTGGAAGTGCTGAATTTACAGATATACCAGCAGATATTAACATCAAAGATAAAGTGAACCCTGAAAGCTTTCTTGACAATCTTCCTGCATAAGCAACCCCGATTAGGCAAGGGGAGACAGTTCCATCTCTTCATCAATTTGCCTCGAGGGTGGGGAAGAGTATCAATTGCACAGGACATGATGATGCCTACAAGTCTACAAATTTACAAACTAATATAGTTGACTATTACACGTATCTTAAAGCCCATGCAGTACCTATATGAAGCTTCCTGTTGAAATTCAGTGGTTTTCCTGTAAGTTCTTCTGAAGTGGTTAACCTACTGCCTTAGTAGAGGAGACGTGGATTGATGGCTCAGCCCAAATAATCCGACACCTGGTGGCCGATAGAATCCTCCACTGCCAGCCTGCTGCTGTGGCTGTTCGGGCTGGGGCTGCTGTGGTTGCTTAAGGAGTGGCTGCGTCAAAGGAATGCCTATTTGTGGCAGCAGAGGTGGAGGTTGAGGGAGAGAATTTGATCCATACTCATAAGGCATTGCCATCATACCAGTTGACTGGACATATTGGCTCTTTGGAAGGTTTGCAGAAGGTGGGGCTGTGCAAGCTGCTGGTAGTGGTGGAGGGGGTGGTGGTGAAGCAAAAGGAGACTGCGGATGATTGGGCTGAACAGTCATAGGTGTTGGCAGTGTTATATTGTTCATTGATTGAGGGGTGAAGTACATTGCGCTACTCATGTCTGAGTAGGTACTGACCTCGGCAACAGACATTGGTTTTTCAAGTTTGGGTTTTTTCTCGGGAGGGAAGATAGGTAGTCCAGCAGTAAATTCACTCAGCTTTAACCCGCTGTTCATGGAAGCAGCAGCTTCCTCTGCGACGAGGGAAGAGAGGACAGAGGATAACATCTGAGCAGAAGAAGTGGAAGCAGCAAGTTTAGCAGCTATTGCTGCAACAGCTGCTTTCTTGCTCTCCTCGTCTGAGCTTTTTATTGACGAGAAGGACATCATTGCCGGTCGAGGAAGAGGAGGAAGAGGAGGCAGAGGAGGAGCAGTTGTGTTCTGTTGAACTGCAGGCAAGCTCCGTTCTCCAAACTTTGGCATTTCTGAGAATGAAATAGAAATGGCAGTAGAATTTGACGGGTCCAGAGGAAGAGAGGATGATGATGTCGGCCTCTTCCGCAGATTATTTGCCTGTTCAACCAGAGCTCGGGCAACCTACAAAATTAGAACATCAAAACATATTTATATATCTCATCACTTGATTGCAACTGAAAAGACTCAGGCATCAGTAAATGAGTATAGATTGGCACAAGGAAACACAGGAGCTGTATTATAATTGCATGATAAGTATTTCCATTATAAGAAACAAGTTAACCAACAATGCAGCCAGGATACTAATCCAAAAGCCTGAATAAACATGGTAACTTAATTCTAGCATCTTAACTACCAAAAAATTCTCCATGCATATTCAGAGGTAAGTTCAGTGCCACACAGCATACTATGACAATTTACTGGGGCAAACACGCATCTAATTATATTCTCCTGTTATAGTTGACTAATAATTCAATTGACTAAGTAGCAAGCATAAGGTGATCAGCCCTAATGAAAGATCCACCGATGAATTTATCAATGAAAATCCCACACAACTCAGGTACACCATAGTAAGGCAATATTACCCTCCTCTATGGGGAAAAGGAAATGAGCCAGAGTTTTGATGATGCCAACTTAGGCTGGCAATTAGTAGTTCAAGATGCCTGCTCTGGCTTTCGATGAAACAAAAACACCGCAGCTAATTTAGAAAAGAACACCCCCATGAGTAACCACAGATGAAAGATAAGAAATGTAAAAAGTGAGATGCTAACAGGTTTACAATACTCTTCTGAAAAAGGAGATGGCACACTGTGAAACTCTTTATCCTACTCCTAAACAAACTGCATGAAACAAAACTTTTGATGCAATTATCCTGGAACATGAACAATTTAGCAGGCCAAGGATATGCACGTCATTATCATCAGAAGCAAGTATGATACTGTTAGGGCCTCTCTCCTTAGTCTGCTTAGACTGAGAAATTGATTAGAACTATAAAAATTCTTCAGCTTCTTCCTTCAAATACATCCAATAAAATCACAAATATGTATTTCAATAAACTAGAACTGGATTATGCTGGTTTCACGTGTAGAAGTTAAAACCCCCAAAAGAATTTTTGTTCTTTTCATGTCTTCAAATGCTGACATATGAGTTAGGTTAACACCTAATGAACAGTCACTTATATATCATAATTATAAAAAAGATTAATGATTAAGGAGAATCTACTTTTTCTTGAGGATCGTGCATATGATTTATAGAATAGCAGGCATCCAGGTGAATCAACAATCATATAATTAGCATAATCAAATTGAAAAGCCAAAATAAAAATACTTATTCTCACTTGTAACTGGGCACGTACAAGCTCCAACTTTGACTCCTGAAAAAACTTTAAATTAGTCAAAATTGAATATTATACATGACATTTTAATATGAGCTAATGATTCAAATTTTTTCCCTTTTCTTTTTCTGTTGTTGTGGAAGGGTGGGGATGTAAGGAGGATCATATCCTCCCTAGTTCAATCAACACTCCACAAACCAAGGGCTTGTAAGGAATGGATTGTCTCACTGAGGGTTTAAATATGCTAGGAGTGGTTCGAACAGTAATAACAGAATTTTACTTGATCACAAAGTGCTTCTTTAAGTTGGCAAACCAATGCAGCTCTTGTTGCTTCAGCATTTTCAAGTTGATGGATACACTGGAGAAGAACATTTTCTTGATCTTGAACATCGTCCACTAAAGCAGAACCTTGCTGGTTCCCTGATTGAACAAGCATAGAATATGAACATCCACAACATTATGATAACAGCAACCAACTTAACTCGATTAGAACCATGATGAGCACAAGAAAGATGTTTCAACAAATGAATTATTATCTTACAGTTCAACCAAATCAGAACTATATCTTTTTTTGTATAATTAAATCAGAATTATATCAATTTAAAATAGAACTCCAATCCTTAGTTTCATATATATAACAAACCATGATGGTGAATCATCTGGATCCATGAGAAATTAAAATCATCCAGAAAGAGATGAGAACCCAAAATTGTTATAACAAAAAATTTAAAAAAAAAAAGATAAGAACCCAAAATTACAAAAGTACCCCCACACTCTAAGATTATAGAATAACCCTCAGACATCCTTCATCAGCCAAGAGCCATAGTTGGTCAACTGACTGAGGCAAAGCTTGGTTCAATTAAGTTATGTCTTGCTCAATTATCAGCTTATTTTTTTACTGAATCATAATATAAAATGTGGTTGAAAAGAACCCAGAATTAAAATGACGAAAAAATTACCCTCGTCATTTCTTCATATCCCTCAGCATTAACCAAGCCAAAGTTCAACCAGACTAAGCCAATTCTTACCCAATTATCAGTTTCTCATTTATTTTAGACATAACAGATTGCATTTACTTGGTGTGCCAGGAAAATCCTAATTGTGGTCAATCTAGTCAGCAGTTACTGCTCAATCATCAGATAATTTTTTGTGAACCCACATGATCCTGACATAGTTGACCCGCCAAGACCACTAATGCAGCCATGGCCAAGGCGAGTCAGAAAAGGTAAGACTCAGCATAGGGGTGCTTCAGCACACCCAAACTTGTTTTCTCCTTATGATTTAATAGCAGATATTATTTTTTATTGTCAATTACCAGGTAAAAGAGATTTCTGTCTTTGACAATGTTATTCCTTCTTGCTTATTCATGTAATAGAAATTTCTGTCTTCGACAATTTCATACCCCTTTCTTATTTAGATCAACCATATACTGGAATCTCAATTTTCAACTCTCTTATCTGATCCAACAAAAAAATGAAGCATCAATAAATTGAATCCCTCAATTTCATTCTAATTAGCTCTATCATGCATCAGCTCTGTCAGAGCAGCCAAATTTAATATTAGAACTCATTACTATCCTGCTGAATCAGCAAGATGTCCAGGCAATGACTACTAATCCTGTGATAGAGCTGCCACAGAAGAATCCATATTTCAAATTTTCAGTCCCACTAAAAACGAAGATAGCACAATCATCTCCTATCATCCTTGAAAACTGAAGAGAAATTTCACCTCTTTTGATTATCCCAAATAGAGAGAAAAGAATATGACAAGTAGTGTCATAGAAAGCCCCTTCCCTTGAGACAAGGAATTTTCAGCTTCTTCCCCAATCTTACCCATGTTTTGTGCAGCATCACTGCATTTCTTTAAAGCAGCATCTTCAGTGGAAGAGACTTCAAATACAGATTGAAAAGCAGTTAATATCTTTTCTGGCAAGCCTCCCACAGCCAGCTTCTGAAATCATAGTTAAGAGAATCAAACTAGAGAATGGTAAATAGTCAAAACTCCACACAGCCAAAGGAAATAGTATACTCACAATTCTCAAAGAAATGGCATCCTTCTTCACTATTTTGATGGGATTTGAACTTTTTCCATTGCTTACCGGTGGAGGTGGAGTATCTTTCCCCTTAGCCTCATCTTTCTTTTGAATGACACCCAGCAACTCATCTTTAAGACCGTGCCCCCTTGAACCAAATACTTTCCTTTCTTCCCATATGTCAACCTAACAACATATGATGGGGGTAAGTCAGACATAAGTTAGAGGAATTTGAAGAAACAAGGATAGATGATGGTCTCTAGTAAATGTAATGACTATAAATGCAACAAACAAAGAGTGAATATGGAAGTATAGATTATATGAAAATATCCTGCAAGACGCTACACATCCATATTGACATACATATATTTCAGGTGACTCCACAACTAAATTAATCCTTCTCCTAATATTACAACATGTAGACCCATACCCATACTTGTTGAGCTTACCAGAAAGTCAGCAATATCAAAGCAAGGAAATGGGACAAAGACAAGAATTCTAGTGAAAAGGAATAGGAAAAGCATCGTAGGAACTAAATGCACAAAATGTACAAGGCATTATATTTACACCATTAGAGTGGCAATCCCTAACTAAGAAACCAAAATATTAAAGGCTAGGAAGCAATTTTTGCTACTAGGTGCTGTAATGAGTTCAGAAGCATTTTGAAAAGACTCCTTATTGAATCCACTAGCTTGGTAGAAGAAGATACAGAGTTTTGGAAGAACATCTGATTCCTACCTTGACAAATTGTATAAATATACATGGTTAAAGCTAGCCTACAGAGAGTTGGATAAATGCTCTTTACCCTCATAAAGTATTTCTTAGTCGTGAAACAAGTAAAAGATCTTTAATGGGGGAAAAAGTGAAAGATATCATGCACCATTTCTGTGCCATGTATTCAATTTAAGCAGCAGAAGAAGCTTCAGTAAGTGCAAAAACTATGGCAAAGATGAGAATAGAGAACCCCAGAAAACTAGTCACTCAATGCAAAGCAAAGCTAAGCCAAATTTTACATGCAGTCCAGCTAAGCTATTGATTACAGAAGAACTACTGCAGTTCTATATGTATACAGTATGTTTACAGAGATGTGGAGCTGAAATTCTGATATTCAATTCAACAACTTAGGGAAAAAATAGAAAATAAAAAATATTTTACTTAAGCGAGGGAAGAATACAACAACTGAGACAATTAAATGCTACAGCAAGACATATACAGCTTGCATGTTTAATTAATAGCTCACAAAGCACATTAAGCGGCTAAGAAGCATTGCCAAATATAAACAAGCTTACTCGCAATCCAAACAAAAAAAGGGCATCAACTAGCTTACCAGTCTGGTAACCACTTTTTTTCCATGTTCATCACCATTTCCATACACATGCTTTAACGCTGCTGGGAGAACTTTCCAGAATTCATTCACAAATTCACTGCCCTTTCGCCTACTATTTTGCAAAATGTCATTCGCCAAGTAGAGGAAGGAGATGCACTTTTCTTTCTGAGAGGAGTTGAACAATCTATTCCACGTTTCAACAATCTGTTTGGCTTTCTTCCGGTGAGAAACACACCATTGGGACAAGGCTGATAAAATTGAAAAGAATGCAATCGAGAATGAGTAAGGTTGTCACGTGAGGATAATTCCAAGCAGCATGAGAAAGAGGGCCCTATGCAGTATTTGTGATGCAATTTGTTCCATTGCAATGATCAACAGAACATGGCAAAAATTCTGATAGCGTACCTATTAGCAAAATGGATACTGGAATATTAGTTTGTTTTAGTAGATAGTGGAAATGGAGAATCCAAAAAGAAGAGAACTGCAAGATTTTAATTTCCAGAGTTCATATATGTTTTTTCCCATTCCATTTACTAATTATCAACCCCATAAATCCTCTGGAAATGAAATAGGGCATGAAACCTTAAGCCGCTTGTAACACAGAATAATTTTGTTGAACTTGTTAAAATACAACAGCCTAGCATTAGCTAACTGCCATTCTTACTCCAAGTAGAAATACGATCCATAATTCAAAGATCAAGGCACGTCAACCCCTTACATGAAATATATAAATTATAATATGAATTTTAAGTAAAAGAATCCCTTTAACCCACCCCCCCCCCCAAGTGCTGCTCTTGCCCTGAAACAAGTATACTTCACAATGTCGTAAACAAAACAACAAAGGGAATACCTCCTAATAACAGCAACAAATGATAAAAATGACTTCCTATTTGTCATTCTAAAAAAAATAGGTAACACCAACAAATAAATAATACATCAAAAAGAATTATAATTGTCAAGGAAAAAATTACTGCTATGATATTATATTTATGACTCAGACTGATCCGAATATTTTGGCATCTTCAGCCACTGTCATGTTTCATACAAAACCCTACATGAGAAGTATGTATTGAATAGGGAACTCACGTTTTAGACTGTATAGCTATACAGGTGCAAAACAAACTGTGCAGGAAAGTAAGACATTAGGGAAGAAAAAGAATACATTCAATGGTCTGCTGTGAATTGTTTAGTTTGGACAGCTTCTCAGCTAATATCTCGGAATTAAATTCCCCGTCACTCATCCTACTCTCCAACAGCTTCACATATACCCTACAGCAATCAAGGAAGTTTAGACATGATGAAAACTGTGGATTGAATTCTTCAAAATCCAAACAATCAACGAGGGCAAGAAACCATTGAGAGTGGCAGGACAACCATTACGAGCTCAAACAACTCTCAAGTTAGCAATTTTTTTTCCATTCCTATGAACACAAGAACTTGCAGAAAATAAATAAATAAATAATGAGCCACGACGAGAGAAGCGTCTCCCAATTCAGACTAATAATCCCACCGCCCGAAATCAACAAGGCCGCTGAGATGATTGTCTCCAAAAATCCTCTCAGCAAAGGCAATAACAGGGCCAGACGGCAGAATCACTGAGCTGAACTGAACTTACTGTAATGGCGTCAATAAGGCTTCGGCCAAATTGGCTTTCCACTAATCCGTCACAGGCGCCTCCCACGGCCTCGGTCAGGGTCTCCACCCCCGAGCCACCGTCCTTGAGCTTCTCTATATCCCCTTCTTTCCTTTATTTTCCTCTCGCCGGTTGCCGAGGAAGAAGGTGGACTGGCCGGAGAGATGAGGGAAAGAAGAGTTCTATGGTTTACAGTATTGGGCCCACTGTGGGCCCATAATTTAATCATGGGCCGATCAGATGTTATGGCCCAAATCCTTTTTATTATAGATATGCATTACCCTTTTCCTTTATGAAATTCCGTTTTATATTTTTTATTAGTTAAAATTCCATTTTATATGCTGGGGATTGTTTAGAATAAGTAACGTTAAAATTATTGATTTTTTTTTAATTTTAAGAATGTGAAATTATAATTACTTCAGATTTAGGATACAAATAGGGACTTACATTTTTAAATATTTAATTTCAAAATTCATTGCGAAATTAACACATATAATGTACATTTAATCTAATAAAAATTTCATAGAACTTCAAGAAATATGACAATAAACAAAGTACAAATACAAATCACTCAAATTCAACGGGCCAGATATAAACTTGAACTAGTCTTGATGAGGTACGCCAGGCTTGGGCTGCAGTGCAAAGCCTTGACGACGCTCGAGGGCCCCAGCAGCAACCTACCATAGTGGGCCCTCCCCTAGAAAAATTAATTTAATATCATGTGGTCCAATAATTCACGTGTGAAATATTAAACTGATAAAAAATAGATATATATTTGATATTAGGCAAAAAGACGAACAAAACTATGTGTCATGGGGTCGGGCTTGAGCCCATCTTATACCTGCGCTCTACTTCTTATCCTCCACCGGTGTGGGAATAATTGTTGCTAGGTCCCCCAGATCACAGCCATTGATTTTTACACCACCTTCTCATGTGAGGATCCAACGGCTGTAAAAGGCAGACCCTTTTGTTCAGTCCCGCAATTTCTTAGGCTATTATGTCATTTTACTCCACATAGTTTTCAGTTCATTTCATCCCACGGTTCAGAGCTAATTTGGCTTGATTTGAACAATCATATAAGACCAATAGAATACTTTATTTGATTTAGTATGAATATACCATAAATATATAGTATCTATCCATTTTGTAAAATTGCCAAAATATGGGCAATTCTTCAATGGAATTAATAAGGATGATTACAAAATGATATATAGTATAAGGGAGAATCAATCTTGCCTAGAATAACTTCTAATAAATGGGAAAAAGAATAAATGCTAATATAGAAAGACCATTGGCACAATATATCCTCCGTATTTAGAAGAATTTCTATCTTCAATACTCCTCCTCAAGTTGGAGCATGAAGATCACGAGTGCCCAACTTGCCACAAGGAAATTGGAAGCAATCGCGACCAAGAGTTTTGGTGTAGATGTCAACAAGCTGTAACTAGCTAGAAATTTGACATGTAGCAGCACGGCCTGCTTTGAGATGGTCACTGGCAAAATGGCGATCAATTTCTATACGTTTAGTGCATTCATGGAATATAGAATTTGTCACGATATGCATAGTGGCATCGCACTTTAGAACCAACCTATTGCTACTTGTTTCTATGACAAAATTCTTGCATGTCCTCAAGTTCCAAAAAGAATGCAATTTTTAGAGCTTTTATAATCTGAGTGAACCCGGCCTCATATGTGTTTAAATTAAAGAGAGATTGTGCATAAATATAAATGGAAAAGTACCTAAATTGACAATCGAAACTCATGTAGGTGGTGGAGCATGGATCTTCTGAGTCCACACATAATCCCTCATTTCATGTTGGAACGCTCATTCTTCTCTAACTTATAAGATATCAAAAGAGCTAGATTTATAATGTACAACCCATGAACCAAAACCCTAATTTCCACAAAAGTGCCTATGGTTTACTAAGTCACAATTTTGCTCATTATAGAAATTGAAAATTACCTTATAATTTTTAATATTGATCATTACACTTGTAATATTATATGAATTTAATTAGATTACTTAATCAAGTCAAATATTTGAATAACATAAATACACAATCAATTATATAATTGTTAGACCATAATTGTTGGAATAAATCCAACAATGTCTACCCGACTTGGGCCAACAAATATATCCCTTATGTCTGTATATATTTCTAAATTACCTTATTAATCTAAAAATTGCTATTTTCATCAATAATCTCAAGAATCTTGTCATTGAATACATTGACATAGAATCAAAGTGTTCTTTATCTCATTTATTGTGACTCAAACCATTAATTATCACATATATCAATACACTTAGCAACATAGATCAATTGTAGATATGCAACATAGAAAATACATGTAATATAATCTAAACATGACTATTTCCAACTGATTCTTCTTAAATCTTATGGAGATCAACTTTAAATTATAAACGATATTCAAAGGGCAAACGAACTAAAAAAACTTTATTTATGGATAAAACGATCCATACAATTAATATAAACAAATATAATAATTGTATATACTCCTACTAAGCCTTAGCATCATAATATGTTACAATATTCTATGAACAATATGCTCATGAAAGACTATGGCACTAAAACCTTAATGAGCATATTCGTAATCATGAAAGTCGTACCAATGTATATGATAGACAAATGAACGTTTTAAATCCTATCTTTATTAACCATGAAATTGATGTTGATTTGTTTTTATTTCAAAGAGCTCTTATTGTTATTAAAATACATGATTACTGATTTATTATCATAAAATGTCTGTAGCGATTTTTCTATTCCTAAAAAACCTAAAAAAAATCCTGAATAGGTCAAATTTAATTTGAACCATTCTTTTTTCTGACTAAACCGTATGGACCGAGTGAGAATATATTCTGAAAAGAGTGACTTTGTTCATGAATCACTAAGAACCGGTATAAACCGGTCAAATATACAGTCAAACTAGCTGTAGATCAATCAAAAATAAAAACAATAAACTATGAAACCCTAGCCATCACAATAGAAAAAAGTGCTTAGCTACATATATATATATATTAATTTTTATATCCTTAAAAAAAGCCTTTACTGTTCATCTTACACAAGAAAACCCTAAGGTTGTGCTTGGTTCGCTGTAATTGGCCACAATTATAAGGAATTGAATAATTTTACGTCATTTTTATTTCATTTAAATATAAAGTGAATGTTATAATCATTTTTTACTGACCAAAACAAATTATTGGACCAACTCCAATTTTCTATACTACTTTACTTCAGAAACATGGAATTCTCCAATGACATTGGGAGACGTCACTATTAACTCATAAAATCTTATCTTTGATCATGCCCCAAGGAGATAGGGAGGAAGGAGCAGTGGGAGGAGTCGGTGGAGGAATAGTGAGAGAGGGAGGAGAGAACAAAAAGGTCGTATAGCATTTTTTATTATATTATAATTTTACCTTTTTTATAATTTAAAATAGTTGTCAAATACAATAATTTTAAATTACAAAACATTCCACTTACATAAAATTACTTTATTTATAATTTAACTTTACACCATAATAATAATATAATGAGCTAAACGCTCTAAAATGGCCGTGACTGTCCCTTTACCATGCTTGGCCCATTTTTTGCCGCAATTCCGTCATTTCAATCCTCAATGACCACAGTGCCAACCCTATTCGTGAATGGGTGGACATTCCGAATCGGGCTTGAAAGCAACATCACCCGAAACTCAAGCTTGCTTGAATGGTTCAGCCTTCGACCTAATCGCACCTCGATTTGTGACACCTGCTACTGAATGGGTCACATGCCGTGACCGTGACTACCGCCAGGCCATCACGAGCATGAAGATGAGACTGGCCAGTGTGATGGGTCCGGTAGCGGTTGGCCAAGGCGCCTCGGCTGCCGCCTCTGATGAAAAGAACCCTTACGTTTTTTCAATGATAAAACTTCAACTCGGCCAAAGAGCAAGAAAGAAACAAAGAAGGCTCCAATCGCAGACAAATATATACGCGTATATATATATATGTATGTCTCTTAAGCTTGAATCCATAGTTGCAATTCGCATGATCAGCCTGATGTGGATCTTCTGAGTTTATATATATCCCCTTAGAGCAAGTGAAAATACTAAGTTTCCTCTATAAGAATAGATTGATTTATAACATAAGTGTAATTAGTTTATTAATTCTTAATTTCACATATCATAAAAGTTGAAAATTAGCTTATAATTTCGGTATATTAGTTTCTTCACTGTTATCGGTTGAAATTATCTTATTTAAACTTAATTAAATTAATTATTTAAATAACATGAATATACAATCAATAATATAATTATTAGACAATAATTATCATAACAAATTCAACAGCAATATCATAGAACGTGATGATCACTTTGAACGGTCTACAATGTTTTCCCGTTGAACATTAGGTTCGGTTACGCGATCGACGTGTGGCTTCTTCCTTCAGGAAATGACCGGACACATGTCGTGCTTTCGAAGCGGTTCCGAAATTCCGACGCTCCAACAGTGAGCATCTGGGCTTCCAAAATTCCGCCGCTCCAACGCTATCGGCACCGCCCCCTGCATCTTACCAATGACCAGCTGCCTTGATAGCTCTCCTTGTTCTTCATTTTAGGCTTCGCTTTCTTACCTTCTCCATCGGCATCCCACATCTACATTCTTCTGTCTTCATCGATTTCGCTTCTTCATTACTTCGATAATCTTTTATATATATATATATATATAAATAAAAGAAGTTTATTCTCTGACATGTGAATTCGTGCGGCCTCACTTTAGGATTAGTATTTCGTGCTTAAAACCACTTATCCAAATAAATTAATTATTTTTAAAAATGAGTTTAAATAATGATTTGAAAAACAACTTTTCTGTGTTACAATTGACATATTAAATCAAATTTTGTATTAATATTAAGGAAATACTTAATTACTTATTAAAATTAATATGATTAATTATTTTTTAATTTTCTAATATTTTTATTTTAATTTTAAATACAAGATTCGTACTTTGGGCCGGCCTGATTTATTTTTATTCTGTATTAGTAGGACCTAACATCTGAACGACCCTGAAAGCCCCAACCCAATTTTTTTCCGTACTGGGCCATTTTTGACAGGTGCAATTTATGTCTCATAAATTGGTCAGCATGCATGTCGACCAAACCTTCCAGGGGTTGAGTATTGAATGGTAAAGGAGCACGTGCAGCAGCAAACCACTTCACATGCAGTTCAAGATTATAAGAGCAAGAATCCATATCGAATATCGGGTTTACATCATTTATTAAAATATAATTGAGTGTCACTAATAAAATTGATCAGTAGAGATTTTGTGACCGGTCAATTTTTATCTAAATCAATTTTAAATCATTGTTATTCATATAGGGTGGACGAATTAAGCTCTGCCCGTTATTTACTCAGACATAAAGAGCGGGTTAGTTGGGGCCATTGATCATGTGGGTAGGTGTGGGAGGTTAGCCGTCTCCGCTCCCCGAGAATCCATTATACTCCGCCTCCGCCTCCTCCTCCTCCTCTACCGTTGCCCCTCCCTCCGCTCTCTCCGGAAGAAAAGCCTCTGCAGTTCGAAACAGGGAGATGGAGAGCTCGACGGTGGTGAAGAAGAAGATGAAGATACTCTGCCTCCATGGGTTCAGGACCAGCGGGAGCTTCTTGAAGTGGCGGATCAGCAAATGGGACCCTTCCATCTTTGCTTCCTTCGATCTTGTACTCGATGGATTCCTGTCGCCCTTCCTCCACCGCATGAATTAACCAAAAGGGTGGCAAAATTGATTCTTGATGAATTTAATCCCTGCGATTTCTGCTGCAGGATTTCCCCGATGGATTATTCCCTTCTGGAGGCAAATCGGACATAGAAGGGGTCTTCCCTCCGCCCTACTTCGAGTGGTTCCAATACAACGAGGTTCATGCATTATAACTCCATTTGCTACCCAAAAATAGACTAAAATAGAAAAAAAAATAGAGGAATGAGCATTTTTTTAATTGGAAAAATGTGTATTACTAATGCTTATTACAGAACATTCATTATATTCCACTCTATTTTATATGAATTGGTTGGCAAATCTGATCTTAACTGAATCTTGTCTCTTTTTGTTTATTTATTTATTAGTAATTTATTTATTTTTTTCCTGGGTTTTGGCGGCCCTTCTTCGATGAAATTATTTTTCAAAGTAAAATTATTGAAGGAAATACTTATGTTTTGGGTTCTATTGTCTGTCAGGACTTCACACAGTACACGAACCTGGAAGAATGCATCGCTTACCTGTGCGACTACATCATGACCAATGGCCCTTTTGACGGACTGCTCGGATTTTCGCAGGTAAAACATAGGGTACCGAGTTCGAAAGTCGAAAAATATGTCTAGCAGTGGATTTCCAGCTGGCTGGAAGAGGGGCATCTGCATCTATTTTACTCAGAAAATTCGGTAAAAAAATTTAACTGATTATATCTTTTTCTTTTATATTGACGGTATCCGATACAGTATTAATCTACTAATCTATCGAACGGTATATTATATAATACGGAGTCCACCATTAATTCGCATACACTGAGCCTGAGAGTTTCGAACAATTTAACCGATTATATCTATTTATCTTGTTTGACCTAACTTTTCTCAAGTTTTCGTCATGCTTGGACAAAATTTTCAAATCCTGTCTCCGGACATTTTATGTACAAGGGGTGCTTCTGCAACTAATAGTCATCATCTCTGTGAACAGGGCGCTAGTCTTTCAGCTCTTTTGCTTGGTTACCAAGCGCAGGCAAGTGACTAGATCATAACTCGAATAAATTTCATGAAAATCTCCCCCCTTTTCTACAAATTGATAATTTATTTAGCTTATCATCCGGCAGGGCAAGGTCTTGAAAGATCACCCGCCAATAAGATTCTTCATATCGATCTCGGGGACGAAGTTCAGGGACTCGAGGATATGTGATGTTGCAAACAAGGACCCGATCAAGGCAAAGTCGGCCCACTTAATCGGGGACAAGGACTGGTTGAAGCTGCCCTCGGAGGAATTGGCCTCCGCATTCCATAACCCCGTCATCATAAGGCATCCTCAGGGCCATGTCATTCCGAGATTAGGTATGCGAATTGTATGCATTCTTTTCGTCTCATGTCTTCTTGCCCGACTTAACTTGAACGTCGAAGACTAATCCCGTATCCTCATTTCGCTCAAACTGAAACACTAGACGAGGAGGCTACCCAGAAGCTTCGAGGCTGGACGGAAGAGATCATCCGGGAGCATAGAAAGGGGGCCGAGATGATCGGGAGCAAGGCCGAAACTGGGAGCGGACTAAATGGCATCATGAAGGAGGAAACTTCCGGGACCACTGAAAAATTAAATCAAAATGGAGGGGTGAAGGAAGAGATGAAAAAGATAGAAGTTGAAGCTATGGAAGCTGCCAAAGCATGAAGACTTGAGGGCCGGAGGACAGGCGCGGTTATTTCTATTATGTTCGGAGTTCGGGTGAACTAGTAGTTCATAAGATTCGGATCGGTATTGACTCGGACAATGTAGTCGTGTCGTAATAACACGATAAGCACGAATAAGGAGATGGTTGGTCGAATTCTATGGATCTACCTAACATGGCTAGGCAAGCTACAACATATTCGGAGCAGTTGAAGTAATCGATTTCCAATAACTTAAATGAAAGTTTGACAATATAAATAAATAAGAATAGCAGTCGGCTAGTGCTACTGCTACATCAAATGCTTTAGGCCGGCCTAGAACCCTAACTAATGCGGCCCGACTTTGTCCGATCGACCCATGATTCATGGTACTTGTAGAACCCACCATATACTTCCAGCTCCCCGACCTGCAATTGTAGTTTTTCTACAGATCCATTGGATCCGGCAGATTTTCATCTCTGTACACATCAATTTCCTCCTCATACATATCAATTTTGTTACTATTCATATCAATTTCATCCTCCCATCCACTTTACACTAACGGTGTTAGATTCTCTCAATAAGACCTATCAAACAGATCATTGACTTTGTCTCCTACATACTAGAATCCCTCCCTCTCCTTCGCTCCATCTCAATCAACTTCCACTCCTCCAAATTCGCCTAATTTGTAGTCCATATCAAAGGTGAAGTAGGTGGCTGAAGCCCTCGACAGAACCACAACTTGAAACCCCAAATCAAAGCCTTAGCCAAATATTGAAGTTTGAGCTCAACCTCACATGGAGGTTTAAGCCCATCACGATCTTTAGCGAACATATGAAGGTAGAACCTCCTTCACAAGGGGGATTTCACTGGCAATGAGACATGTGGATAATAAGTCACAATGTTTTGTGGTTGTGGAAGGAAGGCTTTAATATTAACCTCGATGATCCTTATAAATACTGGCTGACATTTTGTTAGGTGCTCGTCTTCCAAGTAAAGAATTTCCATGCTAACATTAATTTTTGTTTATAATAATCATCAATTTACTGATTTTTTATTTGGGGACATTGTCATGAATTTAATTGACAAATAACGAAGATATAACATACGAATATTTCCAATGGTTGGATGAGATTGATGCTAGTGGGGATTGGAAAAGGCTTGTTTAGTCTTTTTTTTCTTCTTTAATTCATGTTGATTGTCATTGTATTAATGAAGTAGAAGCAATGATCAAGATGTGTACTTAAAACTAGAAATGGATGTATTTTGAAAAGGCTGAGCATAATGATGATAATATCCATTCATCCCTTCACTGTAAGTTTCAAAGTCTATCCACTAATTAATACATCTACATTCAACAATCCAACCTATACAAATCGACATAATGGACCTACTCGTGAAGTTCCTTCCACCCCCACTATATAGTTGAGGTATTTGCAGGTCCTTTAGCACCCGAATTCATTCAGTAGATTTTTCAAAAGAGCTCTAGAATTTGCCCCCTGTTTTATAGCTTGAAAACTTTGATTTGGGCACATATTTCTCCTAAGCCATTTTTCTTTCTTTTGGAGTTATTGGCCTTCTATTTGGAATGCTCTTTGTTCGCATTCATGCATGACAAGTTGTTGGAGTAGGCTCAGAAGCATTGATTCTACCTCTCTCGAACTCCTCCAAACCAATGCTTCTGTAAACTTATACTTAGCGGCATCATCCATATCATCCCTAAATTCATGGTTCACCTTGTAAGTGTTGTTCTGAGCGCTATCATCGTAAGCACTACTTGCATCATCTTCTTCTTCCTCATCTTCATATTCTTCATCTTCCTCTTGATTGGAAATATACACTACCTAAATAAAAGGATCAAATCGATGTTAAGCAAATTTTATGTTCAAAATAGACAGTATATTAAACGGAGGGATGGAAATTAGAGCTGGCAATTTCTAGCTTGGCCCAATGCCATGCACGATAACATCATGCCTAGGCCATGGGTTATCGGGCCAAGCAAGCACGGCCTGATAATTTTATTGAACATGTCGGGCTAAAAAATTATCGGGTTGTGCCATCTTGATAGCCCGATTATTATTATTTTACTAAAAAGCTATTCATATTAAAAGAAAAAGAACGAGGTTATATTTAATGAATTTTGGCTATATCAATGGGTTTTAGAAGGTAGAAAGAGGGAAAATATGTTAATTGACTTAGGTTGGACTTCTAATAATTATTTTTTAAGTTACATTTATTATATTTCACAATAAATATTTTTTTAGTCAGCCATGCTGGGAGGCCCAATAAGTATTCAAGACATGCTCGGGCCTCATGTTATCGGGTCCATGTCTTATTGGGACATGTTGGTCTTGCCTGATACGATTAGACCGACCTAATTTGCTAGCTCTAATGAAATGATGTCCGTTAAGAATGAATATGATATTTAGGATGGATTATATCGATAAACACATACGGTAAGCAGGATTTGACATGTAGAAGGGCTCGATTGAAGTATAAGAGGACCCCAATGATGGGTAAGATGATCCAGTGATGCACAAAAATGGGGTCGGAATGAAATTGACGAAAAGTGGCATCATCCCTCGAGGATGACATAATCAATTTACTCAAATTTCTATGCTTGAATTTGAGCAAGGTCGGTTGCTATTACATTGCTGAACCGAGATAAGCATGAGGTCCTTTCATGTTGACAAGAAATTTGGCGTCCCAATTAAGATGGCAAGTAAATGTTTAAGCGATAAAAGTAAAGAGGTTCAAAGATTGATGAGGATGGATTATACCCATGAAAATATATATATATATTCTAAAAAATGAGTAGGGATAAAAACGTCTTTTCGAAGAAAAGAGCATTTTGGATGAACTTGCAAGAAATTCCTACTCTCTCTTGAAGTGAAAGCAAGGCATTAGACCGAGACACTCCCCGCGATGACTTTTTGCCTTTTGGCTTTTAGTGGCCATGCCGAAATCTACACCAGACATGCTATGCTTTCCCTTGGAAAAAGCCTCATAAACCAAAAAAAAAAACTGATTGGATGATCAAATGATCAAATCCTGAGTTTACAGGGTTGACGAGAATTTTTTTAGAGATCCAAACTCGACTGTAGGCTAATATCGAGATATATTTCGGCTAGTTTAGAGATATTGCACAATACAAATAAAAAAAAGAGTTATTCATCCACTTACTATCATTCTTATTTTATTATTGGTATAATATCTGTTTTTGATTAATAACATGCATATTTGATTTATCCTATATTTGGTTCGGGTGTTGTTAAATTATAGGGATCGAATCATGATAAAATTTTCCTTAACTATGTGTCCAAATATGAGATTGCGTTTGTTTGAAAAAATGTGGAGGAGTTGTTGTAAATTTTGGTAAATATAATTAAAATGGTCATAAAGTTGATATAATATGAGATTAATCATAAAGATATGGACGTAAATTCCAAAATGATGATAATGTAAGGTTTTTATTTATCCATACAACAAATAAAAAATAATTAGTGATATATAAAGTGTATACCCAACCCAAACACCTATCATTTTGTCATAATGCCAGTTTTTTTGGTTAAAAAATCATACTTAGTTTCACCTATGAACTAAATTGATGGCAAATTATTCAATGTTTGGATTATTATGGTAGCAAAAAAATTACTATGTACCAAAATATTTACTGTATCGAATATAAGGAATGGAATCCATGGATTTAGTCTTATTTTTATATCATTTTATACTAACTAATTAACATGAATTAAAATAGTTAAGCATTAATAATTATCTTCCACCACCGCCACTTTCTACTTCCATTCCCCACTCTCTCTTTTATTCCATATTAATAAATTTTTAGTGCATAGTACATGATAACATTAATGATAAAAAAGGGTAAAAAATGACACCCACAAGCAAAATATTTAAAAAGAAGAAACCCATTTTCTATATAACTTGATTTATTTTAATGCACCTTGATTAAAACCACATATTTTACAAAAAAATAAATTAAATTAAAAAACTTTTCAAACAAATGAGATTCACCTTTACCGCCAAATGAGTCATCCAATTCGAGCACGCATTCTCTTCCTTATGAATATGACAGATCTCCACCTATGGCCCCCATCATGAGTTGCCTAATAGTCTCAACCATATGTGTTTTTTTTTTAATATAACGAAGAGTTTATTCTACCAAACTCATAAATACCTCACAAATCTATAGATTCAAGTACATTTATGTGCAACCACATGTGTAGGTAAGATTGCCAAGGATTACGTACTCATCAAGGACGAATCGAATTCACGATTTTTTAAATTACTCACAAATTATACGCACGCTCTACCCATTCAAGTTAATATTGCTGTTAATTATGTATTTATTCCTATTACTGAGCCCTGAATATAATCATTTGAATTATACTTCATCAGCATTTATAATATCATTCTCACTTATATGTATTTCTATTTTTAAAAAAAAATTTACGCTTATTCGATTATTAATATTATCCTGGCCATCTAAGCGTCACAAAAAATAGAGGACAAAAATACGTGCCACGGGGTGGCCAAACTGACAGGCATCGCGTGGTGCACGCGCCGCTCCGCGATGGCCGTCTTGTGGGCTCGCCGGCGGACGGGGCCCACGACTACAATCCTCGCAGCGGCAGACTCTTTGCTTCTAATCCACTTCCACCGTGTCTGCTTACGTGTCAATCCACGGGTGTGAAACAATCGACGAAATTTCATTGCGCACCCCGAACTCCGACATTATATAAATTGTCCCCTAAAGTTTATACTTCTGGATAAACTACCGGAACACTGTTCAGCTCTCTCGAGATGACCAGAAAATCTTATATGATTTTAATAAAGGGCATGGAAGATGCATATTTCGCGTTAATAGTGTCATTCATAATACCAAAGAAGAGTGATCTAATTATATTTAATGCCTCATGGCTCAAATTGAAATTAAATTGTATATTTAATTTTAAAATTGAAAACAAATTAATATCTATCGCACTTGTAAAAAATGAAAATAAATATTGAAATCACTTTTTTGAATCGTATATTAATAAGAAATTAGTTTTCACATCAAGCCATATTTTGAGGAGCACACGCCTCATAAACTCGAATTAGTATTTCAGGGTCAAACTCATTGAACATTGGTTATTTAGTGGATGCATATGGACCAAAGAGGTCTGTGAATTAAAATTCTAATATGAGTTTATATCATATGGTTAAGATCAAGGATATTAGTTTTCATACTTGACATTTGAAAAAAAAATTGATTCAAGAAAAAGGTTCAAGTGATGATCAGACCATAGGCCTTTTCAAATTGATTTTTTTTTTCAGTTTTTAGCAGCCCTGCAATAGATGCATGTGACAGCCGTGGTACAATGCCGGTTGCAAAATTAAAGTTCTGTGGTAATTGTGGTACATAATACAAATTGGAGGAGCCAAATAGTATGGACTGTAAATTCAGGGACCCGAAATAAATTACATACGCGAAAGTTGGAGCTATTTAACCAGAGCCAACCTGCGCCTATGAACAAAAATCCTTGCAATCCTTTGACTAATTACCATAGATATACTCTGCAGCTGTCACTGTCTGTTCCTGTCGTGGAGGATAAGGAGCACACTTCAGGTCAATCTCCTCAGCTGCCTTTGATATCAACGCCCATGATTGCCTATTGTTTGTTTTGCCGAGTCTGCGTGATCGGCTGTTGTTCTTGATTGATCAGAGATCTGTTGATGATTGTCCCGTTTCGCGTGATTATAGATTTCTGTTCTGGAATGATAACTTTGATTCATTTAGGGTCGTGCATGATCTTTGATGACCGGTGCTCTGTTTATGATTTTTGCGTTCGCATGACTATAAATTTATATTCTGGGTTGATAGTTTTGATGCGTTTAAGATAGTATATGTTCGTGTTCGAGAATCATGTCTCTATCTGCTCTCCGTGAGTGCTTGGAACTCCACTGGAATGGACCGAAAGATACCCATTTGAGCTGCTGTTTCGTTTGTCTTCAAAGTATGCTGTCAATGGGTGTTGTGATGGCAATCTAATGATTGCAGTTTGTATGAGACTTTAGTATGTCGGTGTCATGACTGTCTTATACAGTAACCTGTGTGTAGATGACCATGGTGAAATCATTAGCAGTAGTGGGATCATCATACAAGGTGGTATAATCATTTATATCTGTAGGATAGAGCTCAGGGCACCATATTAGCCCGAAATGATTTGTGTGTGTTCAAACCTGCAAATATCATCTCTGGTCTTAATTGAGCCCAAAACTGATGTCTGCTGACACTAACAGATCTTTCAGTAATGGTTTGAGTCATTGCACTGGAGGTTACTGTATTGAGGAAATGGATCATTGGATGCTGTTTTATAAAAATCTTACATGCAGTTTTACGCCTTCTTTCTATTGAGTTGTTCATTTATCAAATTTAAGTGAACCTATCCCTCCTTTGATATGCTTTATCAGGTGGGATTGAAATCGGATGCAGTGCAAGACTGATGGGATTTTGCAAGGATCCTTGTTATGGCCTTGTTTTCTATGTTTTCATTGGATTTTGCTTGACATCACAATGCTTTGGTGATGAAGTTTATGCATATCAGCCAGCAAAGCTTCTTGTAAATGCTTCTGATGCTGCTGGGCGACCCATACCTGAAACACTCTTTGGGATCTTCTTTGAGGTTTGTTCATTAAGCTACTATAGCTTCCCTTTGGGTTCTTTGGATGTATTCCTAACATTTAAGCATTCTTGTTTTTATGGAAGATGCAACTTAAGTGCAAGATTGTAATTTCTGCAGGAAATTAACCATGCTGGAGCTGGTGGATTGTGGGCAGAGCTTGTAAGCAACAGAGGTTAGCAGTTTCTTGATGTGAGAAAAGGAAAAAACTATGGATTGTCTTTTCCTTTCAAATAATCGTTTACTATATCTTTTAAACAGATTTGGTTGCTTGCTGCTGGAAATTTGCACAATCATATGAAAGAAATTAAAATGGATCTTTAACTCTTACATGCTGCCTCATAAAGGGAATATAATAAATGTCTGTTTGGGTTTTGATTCCTTTAGTAAATAACATCAAACAACATTCATACTTGTCGTAACTGCACAGTGGACTGGATGCATTTCTTGAAATGCCTGTGAGTCGATTTTCTTGATCAAGTGTTTCTTGCATCCCAATATATATATATATATATATATATATATATAAGACAATTCGATCCATGAGAAAAAAATGACTTACAATATCTGAGTGGTAGGAGTCTTTTGTTCACCCTGACGTTAAGCCATCTTCTCACAGAGTAGAATTCCAGGTTTTGAAGCTGGAGGGCCTAACACTCCTTCAAACATTGATCCTTGGTCCATCATTGGGAATGAATCATATCTGACCGTCTCAACTGAGCGTTCATCATGCTTTGCTCGCAATATGGTTGCCCTCAGGATGGATGTCCTATGTGACTCTAGTGGTGCCAATATCTGTCCACATGAGGGTGTAGGTGTTTATAACCCAGGATTCTGGGGCATGGTGAGAGCAATTGACCAGTTTATTTGTCTTTTAGTAACTAATTCTTTCTCCTCTGCTTGACTCATCTTAATTTTGTATGCTTTTATGCCACATTCTGTATTAAGCAATCAAAACACCTCAAATTTGGTTAGATAACTGGCTGATTTTTCTTCCCATTCTATCACACCAAATACAAGCTTATCAATCTACATTCCAAAATTTCTATAGATTTTGGACTAGTTCCTACAGCTACCAGGGTAAGATTATGGGTTAATCTTCCATGCTACTGTCATTTTTCCTCCTCAATATTCAAATATACCAGAAGCTTGCATGTAATAGCTTCTCTCAGCCTAAAGAATCCTTGAAGTTATTCAGAAATTCATCAGCCTGACCGGATAGTCCAATTAGTGAGCTTTCTGGATTGACCCTGAAAAGGTTTATTATTGGAATTTGGTCTTTACTGATATAGTACATCACTGTGCTTCTAGCATTATCATATCTGATACTGAGGAGGGGTTCTAATGCATGCACATTTTGTTTTTTCAGAATATTGAAGGAGGAAAAGCCTATCAAGTAGTTTTTTATGTCAAGTCATCAGGATCACTTAATCTCTCTGTATCTTTCACTGGCTCAAGTGGACTGCCAGTACTTGCCAATGCTAATGTTATGTAAGCATGCTTGACCTTCATTCAATTCAATACCCATTCTGGTAGCAGTTCTCCAAATTTGTGTTGGAAGTTCTGAACTCACCACATTGTTCTTGCAGAGCTTCAGCTTCTGATGTCTCGGACTGGAGTAAGATGGAGGTTCTATTGGATGCCAAAGACACCAATCACAATTCAAGACTTCAGTTAACAACCACCCAGAAAGGAGTCATATGGCTAGACCAAGTCTCTGCCATGCCTTTGGACACATACAAGGTAGAAAATTCAGTATGGAAAGTAAAAAGGTGCTGCTATATATCACAAACAACATTATTGACACGAGTGGGCAAGCTATGTGAATTTACTACTATTTTGTCGTTTCTATTGTTAATCCAGCAAACTATCATTTATGTTGACCATTTTAATTACACGTTATCAAATATGTGAATTTTGTTCCTTGACTTCATTCCAAAAATGTTGCTGGCACAGGGACATGGTTTTCGAACTGACCTGGTTGAAATGCTTGCAGAAATAAAACCTCGATTCTTCAGATTTCCAGGTATGTTGTTGCATTTGATATCGAGCATCCACCTTGTTCTACAATGAGAGATTGAAGCCTCCTCAGGAACCAGAAATCCTGATTGCACAAGTTGGAGTTGCCATTATTAGTAGAGCCTTCGTCTTTGCTTGATTTTGAGCTTTTACTTGATGAAGTTGCTGGTGTTTCTGCTAGGTGGATGCTTTGTTGAAGGTGAGTGGTTAAGAAATGCATTTCGCTGGAAAGAAACAGTGGGACCGTGGGAAGAGAGGCCAGGCCACTTTGGTGATGTCTGGATGTACTGGACTGATGATGGTCTTGGACATTTCGAATTTCTTCAAGTTAGTGTCTGTCAAATTACTTGGAAAGTTTAGATATGTCTTCTAATTTTAGCTCGATTATTGATAGACAAATGCTTTTCTTCTTTTTCCTTTCCCAGCTTGCTGAGGACCTTGGTGCAGCTCCAATATGGGTGTTCAATAATGGTGCCTAGCATATCTTGTTTACTTCTTTGAGTCCTTTGCCTATATATTCTCATAGTTTGACCATGTTCTCTGTAGGAATAAGCCACAATGATCAAGTTGCTACTTCTAGCATCTTTCCCTTCGTACAGGTAAGCTAGCAATTTGCTTGTCTTACATAAATAAGGAACTGATATTAAGAAGAAACTTCAGAAAATTTATTCTATTTGTTTTAGTGCACTATACTTTTAACCCAATTTCTAGAGACCAACATTGAAGCTCGATACTAGAGGATAAATGGGCCACAGTACTTGCTACTCTCATGCTGCAAAGCCTACTTTAGTAAATAACTATAGGATTATTATCAATTTTACATACTTGCATGCATTCATGATTATGTCCTTGGACCTCTTTTAGAAAGCTTTAAGTTTTATCTAAACTTCTTAGTTTGCACTATTTGCACTATGCTGGTTATTTGGAATTTGACCTGGTAACAAGTAAATATTGGACATCATTATAGCAGAGATTATCCAACTGCTTTAGCAGGGGTTATTTTTCAAAATAATACCAATCAGCGGTCTGCATTGCTTTAATTTCAGGAAGCCCTTGATGGTATTGAATTTGCTAGAGGTTCTGTGGATTCTAAATGGGGTGCTCTACGAGCTTCCATGGGACATCCTGAGCCTTTTGATTTAAGATATGTTGCTGTGGGAAATGAAGATTGCGGGAAAAAGAATTACCTAGGTTTGTCTATGGTAACAATCTCTTCGATTTTCTGTTAGTACAATTTTGAACAGATGTAATAATGTGCTCTGGACATTTATGCTGTTCTTTCCAGGAAACTACCTCAAATTCTACAGTGCCATAAAACAAGCCTATCCTGACATTCAGATTATTTCAAACTGTGATGGGTCTTCTCAGCCATTGGATCATCCAGCTGATTTTTATGATTATCATGTATAGTTCATGCAATTGATCTCATCATGTCATGTTAAACAAGGCTTTGATCATTTATTAATCATTACTGAACTTGGTTTCCTGGTTCCTCTGTTAGGTATATACATCAGCCAATGATATGTTTTCCAGAAATCATAGGTTCGATAAGACATCTCGTAGAGGTCCAAAGGTGTGTTCATATAGTTCTTTTTTCCAAATAATAATGCAGAATAGTACCTTCATTTTTGGTTGATGTTGTGGTTAATTCTCCCCGATAATTAGGCATTTGTGAGTGAGTATGCTGTGACTGGAAAAGATGCGGGGAGAGGAAGTCTATTGGCAGCCCTTGCTGAAGCTGCTTTCCTTCTCGGGATTGAAAAGAATAGGTCTGCTTTGCAGATTCTCACCAAGTGAAATTCTATCTATATGTCAAACACCATTTCAAAATTTTGAATTTGCATACAAATTATCATTTTATCCGAGAATTTTTTCATTTATGTGGTATAGTGCCGCCATTTTTAGCTTCTACATCTACCTTCTCTGTTTCATATGCTATTTTCCGAGTCAGAAGCAAGACAAAATTTGTGAGTTTCTCCACGTTTTTCCATGAACATAATTATAATATATAGACTAGACAGCATCCATAATTTTCATTTTTCTATTAGAAAGAACAATACAGAGGATTTTCATTTCTCTTTGTGCAGTGATGCCGTCTCAATGGCCAGTTATGCACCACTCTTTGTTAATTCAAATGATAGAAGGTACTCCTTGCAGTTCTGTTTCTTTTATTTGTGTAGATATCCAGCGATTCTATGTCTCTGATTCAGAATTAGCTTTGTTTATTCACAAATGCTGACTATGACTTCTTCTAGTAAGTGTAAGCTTTTAGAACCTTCATAAGTGGCCCCTCTCGAATCTCTGCGTGAATGCGCTTACTTTCGATTAATCAATTCCCCGAACTTACTAATAAATTATAAGGTGTGAGATCAAATTGTTGTGATTTTCCAGAGTATGACAAATTTGATCAATTTTTGAAATATCTAGGTGGAACCCAGATGCAATAGTGTTCAACTCGTCGCATCTTTATGGAACTCCAAGCTACTGGATGCAGCGTTTCTTCACAGTGTCAAGCGGTTCGACTGTTCTCGATACAACACTCAAAGCTAGCACCTACAGTGCACTGGTCGCTTCTGCAATCTCATGGAAGAGTTTTGAGAGTAACGAAAACTACATAAGGATTAAGGTTTTGTTTTTGAAGCTTGCATATTTGGAGTTTATATATTTCATGCTTATAATATATGCACTTTCTCTAACAACACATTGACTTTGGAGTTTTGGTGCCTCTACAGTAATACTATAAGCCCAATCCACTTTAGGGTTATTTTGCGCTACTCTAAATCAGTAATATCAGTTGATTGTAGGATATACACAGTTCTTTCTTACTAAATTCTGCATGGAGTAAAACATTCACGTAATTTCTACTAGGAATAGGACCGCCTGAAAAATGTACAGGGACGCACAACGATCAGTTTTACAAGTTGAATTGAACTTCTTTCTTCTCTTTTTCATCTGGCAATGCTGAAGTCATTTGCAATAAACTCTTGCAGGTGGTGAACTTCGGAAGCAGTTCTGTGAAGCTAAATATTTCTGTCAATGGATTGGATCCAAATTCGCTTTCTGGATTGTCAAAAACAGTCCTGACTTCGAGTAATGTGATGGACGAGAATTCCTTTGTGCAGCCAAAAAAGGTAAGTTTCACTCTCATCCCGGTTTGTGAAATTTGCTGTCGTGTGGACATCAAATCTACCCTGTCCGAAATGTTTAATTTACCTCTGCATAATTGCTCAACTCGAAACTGATTCATCTCTACGGATCAATACTTTAAACATTCAAATCCTGCGAAATTGACAATAGGTAGTTTAAAGAGAAGCTTCGAAGATTCCCGGGATATTTCAGCTGTTGAAGTAATATTTCACTTCCACAAAATGCAGGTGTTCCCCTTGAAGAGTCTACTCGAAGCTGCCGGCAATGACGTGGTTGTTGAGCTGTCTCCATATTCTTTCACTTCCATCGATTTACTGAAACAATCGAGCAGCCTCATGTTCACTGGATCTGACTCCTCCTCTAGATCTTCGATCTAATAGACGACCATACATGAGCTTGTTTGCGTAAAAATAAGAATTGTCCCATGTACATGTCCTTCTCGTTCGGAGACATGTAAATCAACTCTTAACTTATGAATGCATAGGTTTACCACAGTGTAGGATCTCTTCTCTTGGACATTAGCTGTTGAAATGAGATGGGATGGCCTGATGCTGTTGGCAGTTTCTCAAGATCATAATGAAGGATGGGTCGGTCGTGAAGCTATCTTGTGTGGTGGTGTGATTACGTGGTTAAACTTATGTGGTCACATCAGTAAGTGAAAATAAAATAAATATTATATTTTTAATTATAAAATACAAGACAAAATCTTAAATAAACTGTAAAATACTCTTTTGTGCTACCGTCTGTCCAACCACAAAAGAAAAGTTAAGATCAAATAAGAAAGACATAAATAAAAAATATACAAAATTTTATTGGATATTGTCACATCCTAAGCACGGTTACTATGTGGGTTAGTGGGCATCTTTCATTTTTTTCCCTCATAAATCCAAATTAATTCAGAATAAAGGGAAAATTCTGCTATCAATAAATATTTTTTATTAATAGAATTTGATAATGATAGCTTAATATATATATATATATGTTTTTTTTATAAGTTTATGAGATTATTGATTTGATTCTTCCTTTGAGTGCACAATTTCTAACAAGACCACCAACATGTGTATTTACATATGGACTTACCTTGATATATGAGACTGTGGGATGTTCATGAGCCCCGAGAGAATAAACTCATCATTAATCATGAAATTTGGCAGATATGAGTGTTAAGGTCATAAAGCTACTTATCGCAAAATTGATGTAACATGAGAATATAGTCGTATATTCCAGGTTCATATTATTACTTGTCATCATATAGTCGCTGCAATGCAGGGGAAAAAGTCTTACAAATTAACATTTTTTTTCTCTCAAGTTAAAAGTAGTTAGTGGTACAATAATTATAATAAAAAGTAAGAAAAATAATAAATATAAAATATGGATGAATTGAAATGTTTCGATATTTTTTTTATTAAATAATATGTTGAGTTTAAGTATGATTGACAAAAAAATTATACTAAAAGAATTTTACCTTTAAACAGGTTAATTTGACTCAAATTAGATTAGTGAAAATGAAGTACAAACAAAAGAATAGGAAAGAGCGTGCAGGGAAAAAGGAGAGAGAAAAGAAAAATAGTGGCCCTCGAGGGTTGACTTCCCAATCTTTGACTTTTTTTGTGATGTCCTTGTGCTACCCGTTATCCTAATAAAGTCTCTAGGAAAATGTATCATACGTAAATAATATACACACACATGCATAGATATGGCGATTAGTAAATTTTTATATACTTAACCAGAAAAGGTTGATACATACATATATATATATATTAAAGTGAAGCTGATACAATGTTGATTGCCGAGACATAAAGACATGTGGACAATATTGAAATGCCACTTACACCTTATAGACCCCTCCATCTAAAAGCATAGAAGAGAGACATCCTAACCACGCTTACCTTTTAATCTTATATCTACATAAGTTAAATGAACAGTTTGGACCGATTTAAAATAAGTTTGGAACCGTTTGGACCAATTAGAGTTCGGCCCATTAAGCATAATGTATCAGTTCAGTTACCTATGACAGTTTAGGAAATTATGAATTGATCCAAAACTGTGGGCCTAAGCGAATATTTTTTAATTTTTTAAAATTGAATTAATAAATAATTAAACGTTGATTATAGGGTTTTTGGTGGTCAAATCTAGTTTTACAATGGTTCCAAGCTAATTTTTAAATGGTTTATGGTCGGTTCAATGAGAAAATATGCTAGGTTAATTCCAGTTTAACGGGCCTATTTTTTAAAACTTGATTCATAATTATCTCTTAACTTAATAAAAACAATTATATGCTTGTTTAGAAATGGTACGAGGCTGTTCTAGGTTTTGACAGGCCAAAAACTAATTCAAATTAGCCCATTTAATATTTTTACTTATGTCTTTAGGGATAAATCCAGAAAATTCGTTCAATGGGCCGATTGAAACTCAATAGAACAGTGAAAGGGAGTAGTAAGAGGTCTGATAATTTGACAAAATTCAAAGGACCAAACTGTATAACTTAATCAATAAAAAATTATATGATATTTCATGATGGCGGATGCACCCATAAGATCCATCCGGCTTTAGGTCTGATAATGAAACTTTTTGGGAAATGTGTATGACTAATCACCAAGAAATTCATGTCACACCACTATCTGGATGTTGCTCTATCTAATGAATCCGTGCGTTACCATCCGTCCGTTAAATCTTTTGCATTATGTCTTGGTAATCGGGCGGACACCCAGAAGGCGTCCCTAGTCGAGAACCTCCGGGAAGTCGAGACAGACCAGAGCCGGAATCTAGAAGTGCTACATATCATGAGGGGGATTTTGATTAATACGAACATTTTCATTCTCATTTGATGATGTCACTGTAGTGATATGCTAATTCTTGTTAGGGTTTGATGGACCTTCTTCCTAACTTGTGATTGAGAGAACGACATTGTCCGCCACTTTTCCCGGTGAAGGGGCCAAGTATCCTGCCGGACATCACTGTCAGAGAAGGACATCAACGGGCCATACCAAGACATCCTACGTCCAATGAAAGATGACAGTTTGGGATCTTGCAAAGGTGCTACCGGCCCCACCCCGGCTCGGATTATTCCCGAGATCGGCACTTTTTGGCTTTAGGGTTGGAGCGTAGCGGCTTGTATGGTTGGCCACCGTGGTCAAGGTGGTTGTGGATCCTGGCCCGCATTGCCACTGGGGCATTGCTGAACCGAGGTCCAAGCAAATGAGCATTGGCCACGTGGCTTTGTTATACCTTTTAGTAGGATGCATGAAGTTTGTCGGACCCTTCAGACTGCGACGTGGATGGATTGCAATGTCAAAAATGTAATTTTATTTCCCTTCTATTATTTATTAATTAATCTCTCGTTGAATTAAAAATATAATTTTTTTATAAGTAAATTAAAATTTGATAGTAGGGGGAAAAACTGAAAAGGAAGAAGAAAATAGAAATAGTTAATGAGTGCCACACTTCCACTCACCTTTCCACCACCTCCTGGGTCCTCTCCCTCCTCCCCCCACAAGTTCCACTCCACCTGCTCTCTCTCTCTCTCTCTTAAAACCCTGACCGCTCCTCTACCACAAAAACCATTGCATTCCACAACCTCCATCTGTGTGTGTTCGGAGATGAGCGGATACAACCCCTTGCATGGACCCACAGATGGAGCCGGCGACGCCCTGCTCCGCCACACGGCCTTCCCCCACCACTCCGCCTCCCGCGGCCACACCTCGATCATCCTCGGGGACTGCGCCGACGTCCGATCGGAAGGCGACATTGGCGACGCCTCGACGTCCGCCTCCATGTCCGAGGGCTTCGGCACTCTCTCGACGCCCATCGTCCTGCTCGATTTCGTGTGGAATCTGGCCTTCATTGTGGTGGCAGTCGCCGTGCTCCTGTCCACGTTGAAGGAGCGGCCGTCCACCCCCCTGAGGCTGTGGCTCTCCGGCTACACACTCCAGTGCGCTCTCCACGTGGGGTTTATATGTGTTGAGTGTCGGCGAGTTGATTACGATTGGCTTTTACCGCAGAGAACTCGCTGCAGGTACCTCTTGCTGCTACTCGCCATTCTAAGTTTTTGGCTGCCATACGTCTCTGTTTTCTATCTTTCCATTTTTTGGGGCTGAATTTCAATTAAGCTTTGAATATCTTGTTGGGTTTGGGACAAAAGGATTGTCCGACTAACAAATAGCCGTAACCGTGGTTCTGAACTGGGATTTAAAATTAAAAAAATGGGCCTGCATCTTAGTGGACCCTCAGAATCCAGAAATCCAGGTCGAGCCGGGTCCGTTCGCTGTCGTTTCTCTTTCGGACTTTCTTGAGGGGAAGACATGACAAATCAATTCAACTAAACCATGTTGGTGTACCGGGATTTACATATAAAAAATATTCCAGCAGGAACATGAGCTGGACGAGGTAGACATAATTGCCAAGTATAAGCTAATAGTTAAAAGAGTGGCTTTCTCTTGTCAACGTCGTGTCTTGCTGGTGCAGTCTATCTATATATTATATTTGGCCTCTAGAATGATGGGGATTGCAGCGGCATTTAACTTGTGTTATTGACCAGACATGACAGTAGGAGAGGTATCCATTCGCCTGAAAGGTCTGTGTGAATATAGTCATCCTATGTTTTGCATGTTAAATGAACGTGTCTTGAAAAAGTTTAGAGGAGAACCTTTAGCTCAGACTTTAGTAGAATCTTCTTGCTACGAGTAAAGTGGAGAGATCACAAACTGAATTTGGCAATATGCATTTCTCATGCCACTAACTATATGATATTTTGGGTTTCATCATCATCATCTCTTGTTTGGCTAATGTTTGCACTGGAATGGAGCAAAGGAGACCTAGGATATGATTAATGTGTATCTTCCAACCTTCAGCAATGTCTTCTAATCTTTCTGCAAGCTAGTGACTGCCCCTCAGTTGAGGGGCAGGAAAGTCTTTAGAACCCCATTGATTGTAAAGTACTGACCCATTGAGGTTGGAGGAAAGCCGGAGGAGTCGAGGTTATATTTTCCTCAGTTGCAAGAAATGGGACCAGCTGAATTTTCAGTATCTGGGAAAATTATTTAGCTATGCAGTTATGGTTCTGTAAGGCTGTTATTATTTTACTTTCTTAATTAGCACTGGTTCTGATGTAAAGGGAAAAGCAAAGCTTACACTTATTCTCTTGCCTAAAGGGATATTGGTTCAGTTGTTTTGCTTGCAATGATGTTTCATTCTTCCATTTGGTTATGTCCTACTATCTTCCCAATGTTTAGTCCCTCTTCAAAGATCACATCTTTTTTATTGGTCAGTGGCACAAAATTGCTTGCATCCAGCTGTATAACCAATGATATGGTAAATCTGAATGTGCATTTCCCCGGGTAAATAATGATGTAGCCTGCTGAATGAGGGGATGTGCTATCTGGAAGATGGTCAGTCAGTTGGGCATGAGGTGATTACCATTTAGGCAGAGCTTGTGGTGATAATTGACTGGAATTGTGTTGTCTCCATTAAGAATATCAGTTGATCTAGGAAAGTGGAAAATTGAAGAATTATGGGGATGCTATAGGTGAGAGAAGGCATCAATCTGTTTTGCTAGGATGCAAATCAAGTTTAGGTTTCTTGGTGGAAATGCAGCTATATCTTGACATAAATCAACAGTACAGAAGGCTCTTTAGCTATGAATTAGATTTTATTGGAAACTATAACCAAGTGATTTAGCTCTGAAATATCAGCTTCATTCTAAAGGGAAAACAGGAAAAAAGGAAGTGGAAGTAGCTAGAAGTTATTCAAGAGAGAACTTATGGAGCTGTTCATAATAGAAACAAAGCAGGGAATTAATATTATTTATTGTCACTAGTATAAGCCACATGATTTAGGGTTCTGGAGATCTACTGATTTGGTGATGTGTAAGCTTTCTGTTCTTAGAAATGATTGCATCCAATGACATGAAACTAAATGTCTTCTTTAATATTAGAAAAGAAGAGCTAGATTGCCTTTTTATATTAGAAAAGGAACGCCTCTTGCATCATTATCTCCTTTATATCATGTCTTTTACCAGGATCTCCACAATAACAATTTCCTTTTATCATTTGAACTTCTCAGATTGATCAAGAGATTGGAGTCTGTCAATACAATTTTATCATCAATTTGGTGGGTGTTAGGATTCTACTGGATTGTTGTGGGTGGACAAGCTCTTCTACAAGATTCTCCTCATCTTTACTGGTGTGTAATCTCAATTTGTAATCTGGGAGTGCTACAGACTAATCTGCATTTGTAATCATTGGTTGAACAGACATTAACAAGATGAAAGTTTATTAAACCACAGCGGACTTTACCATGTGTGCATTTGGGAAAGGTCATGAGAACACATCTTCTGCGATTAATTATTGTCCTTCACTTATTTTTGCAGGTTGACAGTTGTCTTCCTAGTGTTTGACGTGTTCTTTGTGATCTTTTGCATTGGGATGGCTTTTCTCGTCTTCTGTGCTCTCTTTTTCTGCATTCCTGTTGTAGCAGTGATGCAAGCACTTGTTTTGAGACCAGAAGGGGCTCCTGACGATGTCATTAGGAATCTGCCGAAGCATACGTACCGTCCAGCAAGTTCACTTGATGGATTTGACAACTTTAAGAAGAACGGAAGTTTTGGAATTTGTCAGGGAGTAAGCAACAACAGCTGTTCCAGTTGTGAACTTGTTCTTCATCCTGACGACTCGGTAAGGGCCTATTCCTGTTCTTCCATCCCCATCTAACTGAAGCTAAACTGCATGTGGAAATGAATGGGGCAAGAGCCCAAACGGATAGAAAGAAAAGGCAAAAATGATGCATCTGCTTGAAGACTGATATTCGTAAGTTGATAACTTGAATTCATGTCCATTTCCAGGAATGTTGCATTTGTCTATCTTCATATGTAGATGGAGAAGAACTACGCACTCTCCCTTGCAACCACCATTTCCATTGTGGTTGCATCAGCAGATGGCTCCAGATAAACTCAACCTGCCCCCTGTGCAAATTTGACATCCTTAGAAGAGATTCACTTGTTTGAATGGAGAGTGATTCCCAGCAGGGAGGGTCATTCTTCTTGCTGAAAACGTGAACGAGAAGGGAGAAGCTGGCCTCTCTATTCTCTCTTACATGTTTTGAGTTCAGTGAGAATTATATATGTAAACAGTAGGTATGTACATAGGATTCATGTGGAGTTATTGTTAGCAACTTGATGAAAGAAAGGTGCCTTCTTCTTGCTGAGGCCTCGCCCTGGATGCCTCACATAACAGTAGACATGGTGCGTCGACTGGAGAACGAACTAGAAAACGAAATCCGGAATCAAATGCCATTGGAGGCAGAAGCATCTGTCGTGCCTCTCAGCTAAATCTGCAGTAGACAACTTGAGTTTGATTGAAGTGGTTAAGATTAGAAGTGGCAAATGAGGCTGATCTGGTCTTATAAGACATGATAAAGCGGGGACTGAGCACGGCAGGGCTTCTTAAACACGGTGTTATAGGCCGTGCCCTATGCCAAGCTGTCAGGCTGGACAAAAATTTGCCAGCTCTAGTTTAGATCCCCTTGTTCATATCCCTCTTTCCCGATGCACTGCACCAATTCACAGCACGTGAGACGAATATTCAACCGTGTAGGATTAGTGTAATTTAGAGATTATGTTTTAAAATTTGAAATTAACAATTATGCTATTCAATAATCTTGTAGGAACAATTTACCTTTTCGTGATATGGAAGAGCTTATGAGAGAAAGATGGAATAAAAGGTATAATTGCGTGATTGACTTATGGGTCTAAAATGGATAGTGATATTATCACGTCAAAATTTCTCGTTTACTCTTTAGTTTTGTTAAATCTTTGGTGGGTAAAAGCGACAATTCACCTTTCCTTTCAATGTTACAGTATCATTCATATTTCAGTGTCCGTGGGAACCTCTGCCACCTTGCTCCTGGGTGCCCCTGCGGCCCTCCAGCTCCCCAGCTCACCACCGCAGCTCCGCGTCTTCGCTTCTGCTTGCGTTACATTCATTCTTATTAGAGGCTCTCAATCGCCACTTAACAGTTTCATTTGTAGTTGCACAACTCCTCCCGACATAAGCCTAGAGATGGGATCGTGATATTTGAGTTATTGCCATGTTTGATTATTCCAGAGATTGTGAGGACCTCGCAAATCTCAGCTGTTGTTGTGTGTTGATTCAGGTTAGAATCAATGGCTGAACCGAGTAATGACATTTGTCTGAAATCAGAAGTGACTGAAAATTGAGAAGCCTCATATTCAACCTGAGGTTGCCTACGGCAGATCAATAATGGGTAACAGTAAACTCCTGTCTGGCCAAAGTTTTTGCATCGAAAGAACTTTTGTTAAGTTGAGGAAAATCTGTATATTTTATTTTTAAGGGTATGCTATTGCAGTCAACAGGGTGGCTCACCTGATCATCAGGTTGTTTTCTCTCTCTGACAAGACACAGCAGGGTCTGGTTTTCTTGAGAAGGGAATGTTTTGACATATTTTTAATGTTTAAACTAAGCTTATGTTTGAATTGGAGGGAAATGAAGGGGATGAGGCTGAATTGTTTTGTCTCTTCATTGCTAGATGTATAACTGGTAGAGAAATATCTGCAAAAGGTAGCTTCTAATTTTCCATTTCAAACTCATTCTTGCTTTTACTTTCTCCTTATTTCCATAGTAGGGGCGGCACGGTAGCATAATAAGATTGTGTGAACTGTTAAAAGATATATTCATGAGCTAATTGGTCAAACTATCGTGTAAATCTTCTTTCTGGATCCCTGCTCGTGAGGAAACAGAACAATGGATGTGGAATTGACCATCTCTTTTTCTCACTTACCAACTTCATTTGGGAGCAATTTGTTTTCATATAATCTCCTGGACTGCAAATGCCATAGATGCTGCTGGGCAGAAAAGCTGATACTGGAGAAGCTGAGCTCAATCGATGGCTTCCCTGACATAACCAGTATCATCTCATGAAGTTTCAGTGTTCTATGCTGTTCATACAATTGTCCCTACTTACAGTTGTCTGTGGCTACACTCTTGTTGATCCTCTTTCTATCTTGTCTGCATGTATATAATATAACAAGGAATTTTGGTGAATGAAACTAATTTTCTAGACCGATTCCATGCAAGCTTAGCCTTTGGACTACTTGATAAAGGCCGGAGCTTGCCCCAACGATTAATCAGACCCATGCAGTGCCTAGGGGTGGCAAAGTTAAGGGTGTGCCTGCTAGGATCAAACTAGCTAGGAAATAAGCCAGAACAAGCAGCAGCACAGTTAAATTAGACTAGGCAAGCCCTTAATAATCAATCCGGGCAAAAAGGTATATTAGTTACTTACTGATAGTTGAAACACTATTTGAGAGTTGATACTAGAAGCATGGAGCTACAACATGATAAAGACACTCAAGTGAGGCAGGAGTTTGGCATGCATCAAGGTCAAAGTCCATGGTTCCATGGTTCGATTCATCCATCTCCATTCTCTTGCTAATTGAAAAATAGTGCTGAACAATCTCATAGCGGCAAAGAACAAGTAAAATAACAGTCATTTAATTGCCAAATAGGCAAATGCTTTTTGGTAAATGATAATCCAAGTCTCAACCAATACTTCCACTAGAGATGTTAAATGGGCCGGTTTGGCTAGGAACCAGCCCATAAAAATCTGTAACTAGCATAGACCGTCCCCAAACCGGCCCATAACACTCTTATTGGGTTGAGGGATAGTTCTGGATTGAGTTCAAGAAATAGGTCTGATAAATTAGAACCAGCACAATATGTTTTCTTGTTGAACTGGCATGAAATAGTTTAGGAATCGGCTCAAAACCATTGCAAAATTGACCTAGACTAGCAAAACCTTGCAAATTAACGATTAAATTTTGTTAAATCAATTTAAAATTTAAAAAAAATATTCATTTTAAATAATTTAAAAAAATAATAATAAAAGATGAATAGTTCATCGCGTCAAACCGGCCCAAAGGATGATTGACTTGGTTCTGGGTCAGTTCATATATGCTTGAATTGTGATCCGTAACCAGACCAACTCATTGGGCAAAGAAGCCCAACAGTTGTAGGCCCATTTTGAGCCAACTCAAAACTAGATAGGACCGCTTGTTTTAACATCTCTAACTTCCACTACAAGAGTTGTAAAAGTTAGGAACTCCAAATCAGACTCCTAATACATATAGTTTACCTGTAATACCTACAATATGTAATGATGTTGTCTTTCTAATTTCGTACTCCAACTTCTTCGCCGTTTCAACCTCAGACTTTGCAAGGATAAGGGAAAATATCATGTGAACTTGATGGATCCCAAGAACAAAAGGGCTCTTTTGTTCACAAACAATAGCATGGCTCCCAAAAATATCATGGAGATACCCATTAACATAAGAAGAATCACAAGCTGCGATTAAAGGAATGAGGAAAGTTTATAATTAATGGTATATCAAGTAGGAATAGTTGATACCCTTATTATCATGACTTGATGATAGATTCTTGTGAATGTGCTAAATTCTCTTTATTTTCATTTATGTTTAACACATCATCTATATATTTTTGAAACTCATCCATATCTTCTAAAATATCTATAATAAAATAAAATAAGCTAAAATAAGAATGATATCAACTAGTTATTATAAATTGTATTACCTGCTTGTAACATTAATGTATTACCTTATTCTCCATAGATCCAATCTCTCCAACAAAGTATGGCCTCGACATTATCATTTTTCATAGAACTATAGAAATGAGTAATGATGTGATTGCTACAACTAAAAGCGGATTCTAAAGCAACCACAATTAGAGGAATGCATAAGATATCACAACCCATAGAAGAAAGAATTGGATAACAATTCACCTATTTTAATTAATACCACAAAACATCCAATTCATTCATCCTCTTTTGATCTTCTCCTCCAATTTTGACTTTTGCACTTCAATTTGAATGGTTCGTTCAACATCATAATCCTACATAAAATATACAATGAGATATCAAATAATTACAGTTGAAGAATGATACATTGACAATCAAGTAAGAATATATAAAAGATTATTCATACTATAAAAAAATTGTCTTTCAATCCTAAATTGATTTTGAGATATAACATATTAGTTAAAGAGGAACTTGAAATAGAGGTGAAGATAGAGAGTATTCATCAAAGATATCAAACAACTTCATACAAAATTTTCTCATTGTGAACTTGCGCATCATGCCCATAGAGTCTTCAATAAGCTCGTTCTATAAAGTTCAACTTATTGTGGGGATCTGGAACAATTTCTATGTCCAATATTTCATTAAATTTAGTCCAACATTTCTCAAACTTCACAATCATTCGAATGACCATTCTCTTGAAAGAATCATTGTTAGAATCACATTCCTCTTTGAAGTTATGATAAATCACCACCACCAAATGAAAGAAAAAATATGAAGTGGCATACTTAGTTTTGGAAATCATAATAAGAGCCCTAGACCTTATGCAATTTTTTAATTTTCTCATACTTAAATATTGTATGTAATGTGTATAACTAGTGTTACACATCCCTAAATGTTCAAGTTCAGCCTTGTAATAAATTGCACTTTCAACGTAAGAAATGTTGAATTCCATCTCATTGGAACATCTTATCTTACACTATTTTTACTATCTAAACACAAAACTCTTCATTCATTTAAAACATCATCTATGTACTTTTGAAACTTGTCCATGTCTTCTAAAATATCTATGATAAAATAAAATAAAGCAAAATAACAAATGATATCAACTATATTAACAACTTGTAAAACTAAGATATTATTTTCTTTTCTATAGATCCAGCAATACTAGAAATTCCCAAAATTTTGTCAAACACATATGATGGAAATTGGACAATTTTCTCATGGAAATGAGGATATTTCATCAGATTGTGAAGAAAATGCATCTCTCATATGGGGCTTCAATGAAATTTTCAATTCTAATGGAAATATGACACATATGTGTCAAAGTCCTGACAAACTTGTCCATTGAAAGTTTTGGGGAGAATATCGTGAGAGGATGTTTGTCGGAAATGTTACCGTTCAAAATTGCTAATGGAAATCCATCGAATAATCACCAAGGCTGATTCGTCCGTTAATCCATTGGAAAATGTTTTTGATAGATTACCGATAGAATTTTTGATAAAAAATCCATCAATGATAGTCTCACAAAATTGTCACGGAAATGATTCTAATAGACATTACTAATAGAAATCTAAAGAAAAAGATTGGACAAGTAACAAAAACCTTTTTTGCTTTGCTTGTGTCATGCGACTTTCCTACTTATTGAAATGCATCAATTGCAAGTATTAAACACAATATTTATTACAAATATTATGTTATATTATCAATAGATAAATTTACAATCACAAGTACGTCACCGTCAAAGTTGCAAATCACATATATGTACATAAAATATTATGTCCAAAAGTTATAAATATATGTTCAGCACTGTCTTCCCATTCTTCAAAAATTGTCAAAAGTGCCATGTCAAAATTTATAAATAACATACAAATATAATCACTGATCCTTCCCATCTTCCCCATTGGTCTACCTTCTAGCATTCCTCAACCATCTTGAATATATGACCATGCACTGCAAGTCACTGAACAAAGGGATACATGCATCTTCATCAAATAATGAATGTGCCAATGGATGTGGAGTCGGTTGTTCCATGAGTGTTGATGTCATCCTCATTGGCTAAAACATTTGTAAAACAAAAGATTTAGCTTGTTCCTACAATAATGGAGTGGTAAATGCTAGTGTTATGAAACTCAAATGTGGAGGCACGAACCAGGTTGCATCCCCCACAAGCTTTGACGAGCCTCTATTGGTTGCAATCTCTACAAGTTTTCTCATTGCATTCGAATCATTGTCATCATAGATGATCGAAGGTCCTATATGTCTTCTACTTGCAATGATCGTACAGCTACTAGCTTTTCATTCATCCTTGCCACAAGTCATTACATTTGTTATGTCTATTGTTTCCATGCCTCAAAGGACTCAATGTTCTCGTAAGGGATCCTTCACCACTACACCTAAGCCATATATCTTTTGCCACTAGCAACCTTCTTCCATGCCTTAACGAGTCTACGCTAACTAAATGGATCTTTTATGAGGATAAGAGATCCCTTGTTGCTCCTACCTCCCTCAAGGCTTGCAAAAGATTCTCCTACAAACTAGAAAATAAACAAGTATATGAGACATATGATATGAACATTATAAGTTATAAATAGGTTGCAATTATAAGATTTTCATTGGCTATAATGATTACTTGAAATTGCTCAGCTTTATGGTTAGTCAAATGACTAGTCATCGAGTTATAGCATATTCATGTGAACATCTTGTACTGCATTGGATCCTTGCCCAATGCTTTGGCCTATAATGCAACATAAAAAAAAAAGATATATATGTTAGATGGAAGACAAGCAATATATATGTTATATTAACGCATATTTACCATTCTTCTTCGATGACTACTAGCAAATATGCACCCTCGAAGTGGATGGCTCCACCTCGGTTCAAATTTCAGTTCCTCTCATTCGAATTGGACAATTTCTTGTATGCTTTACTTTGTCAATGCGCTTACAATTCATGAGTAAATATCTCCTATCCATATTGCTTTCTTCTTCTTTTTATAATCACTTTCATGTTGAATGCCTCTCACATAAAATGCTCACCAGTTGGATCCCACCATACATAATCCTTTCAAATACAATGCATTGTATAACCTGTACGTATAGTTGAACGGTTTATACTAACCTTCCAATCTTGAAACATCTCTCGTCATATTTTTTCCAGAATCTTATTCCATGACGAATTGAAGCACGACATGGCATTTCTAATTATCTTAGTGATATGATAGACAACAAGAAGATTTGGTTTGAACTATAGGAAAAATATCAATTACAAGCAGTAGCTTCATATTATATACAAGTTAAAAGCATATAAAATATGAATAATATCTTATAAATGAAATAATAACTTAGGTCACAAATCATTACCCATAACGACCCTCCTAAACCAAGAAGCTCCTACTATCTCCACTAGTATCTTGCGTTTGAGTATTTGCCTCAACACCAACATCCTCTCTTCAAGTGTTTAACTCTTCTTTTGAATATATTGAATCAGGAGGTAATGTTTTGCTAGAGTTTGTTGTCATCATGCACATATTCATTGGATTGTTTTACATCATTTTCATGTAGTTTTGTAAAGTTTTCCCCTTGTAGATATCTAGAGAACATCATAGGAAATCATGTCATGAGATAAATCAACATTCAACAAGAATGTTGTAGCCCATTCAACAAAGCAAAATTTGTTTTAGAAGCAAAAGCAACAACAGAATATGACATGTCAACTGGTGCTTTACTATCTAAAATTTTCTATAGCTAATTACTTTTTGATGTCGACAACAAGGCACACCCCTACTTAAATTGTGATAGCAATGAATGGCCCAACTTAGTAGCTAACAAAGCTCAACCTAGTAATAAACAGGTCAATCCAACAGAGCAAAATAATGGATAGCAAAAGTAGCCTAGCACTTGTAGCATAACAGAGAAGAGAAGTCAACAAAGGCAATAGAACAAATAAGACAGTAGCAAACCATCAACCAACGATCACAGAAAAAGTCAACAAAGCAACAAAGACATAAAAAGTCAACAAAGCAATGATGACATGTGTGGCAATAAATAATAGACAATAGATAGCCCATGTAGCAAACAACAAACATAGATAACAACACTCCATCTATATTTAATCTCATACCAAAATATGTCGATGAAAGGCTAGCAATGACACAAGGAAATTGCAAATTAGTCTTTCTATTAAACACTTGCCAAGCAAAAGAAGTACAACAATACCTTGAAAAATCGGTCAAAGATGTGTCTGAGCTAGGAAGTGGGGTGCATCCAAGCTAAAAGACGGTCAAGCTAGAGTGCCCGAACTGCTGTACGTATGCTCTATTAACAAAAGATATGAGAGAGTACAAATGACAAAAGAAAATATCAAAGCCGGAGGAACAAGTAGAAACTTAGCTCTTACGAGGCTCTTGGAGCCCTTTTTTTCTATTAGCCTTGTGGGGGACTCTTCCATTAATGACCCAGCTAGTAATAATGCATCAGACAAACAAAAAAATTTTAATTTCAAAGACAATGTATTGTAAGTTATAATTGCAGGGAATTTTTTCATCAGCCAAGTTTCTCATATTTTGTTGGTGGAGCTATCATCATATTTGCGTGAGAAATAACCAAAGGAAATGTTTACTGTTGGCATTTCCATGAGAAATAGTCTCATGGAAACTTTCCCATGGATATTTCCTTGACTTCATTCCGATGGAAAATATCTCTGTGATGATTTTCAATGAAATTGCTACCACAAAGTTTTCGATAGACAATTTGTCGCAAGTCTATCATAAAAAAATTCTGTCAACATTTGCTATCAACTTTTTCAATGAAAAAATTCATCATGTGTTTTTTATGGAAATATCTATCAGAAAATCATGATTTTTGGTAGTACAAAATCTCTCTAGCGAAGTATAGTCTTGACAGTATCATTTTTAATGAAACTATAGAAACGAGTAATAATATGACTGCTACAACTAAAAGCGAATTCTAAAGCAACTATAGTTAGAGGAACACATAGGATATCATGATCCATAGAAGAGAGGATTGGATAACAATTCACCTATTTCAATCAATATTGTAAAACATCCAATTTCTCCATCCTACTTTTGATCTTCTCATCTAAATACTCCTCCAACTTTGACTTTTGCATTTCAATTTGAACGTATACAATGAGATATTAAATAATTATAATCGAGAAATGATATATTGACAATTAAGTAAGAAAATATAAAAAAAATTAATTTACCATAGTAAAATATTGACATTCAATCCAAGATTAAGTTTGAGATTTGACATTGATGTGCACTTGAGTAGTTGAGAAGGAATTCGAAGCAGAGATAAACATTGAGAGTATTCATAAAAAAATATCAAATAACCTTTTATAAATTTTCTCAATGTAAACTTGTGCATCATGCCCATAGAGTGTTTAGTATGCCCATTCTACAAAAGTCAACTTGTTATGAGATTTAGAACAACTACCATGACTAAAAGTCATTAAATTTCAACCAATATTTTTTAAACTTTCCAATCATCCCAATGGCCATTCTCTTCAAAGAATCATTGTTAGAACCACATTCCTCTTTTGAATTATGATAAATCACCACCACCAAAGGAAAGAATAAATTTAAATGGGCATACTTCATTTCAAAAAATAAACAAGTCAAATCATAATAAGAGCCCAATAACTTATGTAAATTTTCAATCCTCTTACACTTAAATATATTGTACGCAATGTGTATAACTAGTATTACTCATCCATAAATGTTCAAATGCAATTTTGTAATAAATTGCCCTTTTCAACATAAGAAATGTCGAATTCCATCTCATTTGAACATCTTGTCATACACCATTCTTATTATCTAAACACAAACTCTTCACACATTCAAGGAAAATTTTCTCTTTTGATTGAGAATCCCAAACATATTGAATACTTTCTCGAACTTTTTCAATAACATAATCAACATCTTTCAACTCTTACTACATAATCAAATTTAAAATATGTGCACAACAACATATATGAAAGAGATCACCACCTAATATAAGAGCCTTCCTATTTGTCAACTTTTGCTTTCAAATATGTAACACATACATCATTTACAAAAGTATTATCCAATGTCAATGATGTTAATTTCCCATGAATGCCTCATTCAAATCTAATGTTAAAGATTTTCTTCGCTAAAAGATTTTTTTCACTAAAAAACCTAAATGACGGATTTTGAGCATAACACACAAATCCATCTATAATGAACCTCATACCAAATATATCAATGAAATGCCAGCAACGAGGCAAAAAAATTGTAAATAAGTCAATGAGACATTTTATCAAACAGAAGATGAGCAGAACAAGCACAACCCTCCCTTAACTATATTCGTGGAGTCTAAAGGCCCACACATGTTCTCCCAAATGTGGCTACGCTCTTGATGACAAGAACACCCTCTAGAGGTTCAAGTTGCATTGAGAAATAGCTAGGGAAGCACACCAAGAGTAAGGAGAAATGTGAGATGAATTGTAGAGGGCAAGGGAAAAATGTGTGGGTTGTGGGGAGAAATGGGTTCCAAGATTGAAGGGATTATGAGGATAAGATGTGACAAACTCAGTGGGCAATAGGATTTCCAGAACAAAATCGGCGAACTAATGAGGAGCCTCATTTCTATTAGCTTTTCGGTGATGTTTTCCATCGGCAATCCTAAGAAACATTGTTAGACACCATAGGGAGCATTTAAAAATTGGAAAATATTAAAATGTTAATTATAATTGTTTATTACTATAAATTTAAACAATAAATAATTATAATTATAATCATTTTTTAATTAATAAGAAATGGTAATTGTAATTAATTCAAATAATATCGATTCGTAGAATTAGATCTGTATAGTAATAACAAATTATGGTGTAATGTTAATAATTGCAAATTGCAAATGGTACACTAATTAACATTAACTAAATGACACTTAAAAATTCCCAAATTGTTGATCAAATTTGTTACAACTCAGTCCCTATAAACTTCTACATATTGTACAATGGAGTACCTATCGGATCACCCCCACCAATCCCAAAACCCCAGCATGACCGCACCGGTGATAAATAGATATCTTATCTCATACTAATAATGTGAGTAGAAAAGCCTTGGCAGTTCCATCAGGTTTTGGAGTTTTCATCTCTGGTGTTTGATTTAATATTCTAAGTATCTCCTTAGCTTCCAGGATTTTAAGTAGCTTCTCATTATTTTCCTGGCTTATTTTTTGTGGGGTATAATTTATTTATTTATTTAATACAAAATAGGCTGCAATTTCATTTCCAATTCCATTCTTGATCGTTGATTTTTATTGTTGATATGAAGTTTCTTTCTTTCCTAATAATTGTCCACAAATGGAAAAACTTAGTGTTCCCATCTCTATATCTAATCCACATTTCTCTAGATCTTTCCATCCACATGATATCTTTTCTAACTAAATGTTCATCTAATTCACGTTTCAACTGATTAATGCACCTAACATTCTGGTTTCGCAGTGCCCAAATGAAATTTTGTTCCATTCCTTGAAGCCGTTTTAGTGTTTTTTGACTCGTGGATTGGAAAGCTCCTGACCATGCTCTATTTACTAATTGCCTACTAGTCGAATCCCTAATCCAAATAGCTTCAAACCTAAAAAGGGGATTTTGAGAGTTGAGGTCGATACCCGCAATTTTGATAGTATGGGATCATGGTCAGATCTCCCTGAGGTCATGCGCTCTCCTCCAGCTTTTACGTAAAAGTCCATCCGATCGCTGGTAGCTAAACCTCTAATATATCCTCAAGGCATCCTAATTCAGTAATGAAGTTCTCTGGGTATGATCTAGATCTACCCATGAATTTTCGTCCTCCCTTTTTCTCTGTTTCATGCATGATTTCGTTTAGGTACCCCATTAACGACTCATGGCTCAAAGTACTCTTTGTTAACACAATTAGCCCCTTCCAGAAAATTTCTTTTTGCTGATTGTAAGGTGGATCATATATATAGAAAATGTACAAGGTTTATTAAAAATAGTATGTTCAATTCTAACATGAATCACCACCAAGAGTGATGATCTAATAATTTAAAATTCACTTTCACATAATTTAATGAGTTCAAAGTTAGATTCCATCTATCGCATTACTTAAAGCGCTTACTAGTTTGACTATAAGGGTTGTAAGTTGTTGCGACTTTCTGACACCTAGTAAGATTACCCTTTATTTAGCACAAGAAAAAACATCCCTAGACTATGCTTTCTAAAGAGAACTTTTAGGGCTCGCATCGCTGGGGGCATTTCCTAATCCTCGATAATTCCAAGATGCTAGATTCATCGAGAAGAGAACTTAAATCAAAATTTGCATGCAGAAAAAGGCACTACTTTTAGTTATTGGGTCATAGAGATTAAGGTGGAATTTGTCAAGGCTCCAAGAACGGTAAAAGAAATGTCAAATTCACAGTAGAAATTCACCTAAACCTTAATTAGAAAGGGACAGTATATTCTCTAACAAGACAAGCTTACATGCGTAACTGTTTCTTTTGCCAAACCAGCTGACAAAAGAAATGCTTATAATAAGACCTAATATATTGATACTGTTTTCAATTTAATAATTAAAAGTATAAATATATTATTTTAAACTTATAAATATCATATATAATAAAAATAATAACTTATCAAAAACCGAATTATTAAAGAGAATCAAAAGGCAGCCAAGAATGGCTAACTAAGAAAAGAATACAGAGCAAAACGATCAGTAAATTCCCCGACCACTTGGCTGAACTCAGGATTGTTGATAGGCACTCTATGGGTCTTGATCTTCTCGGTTGAGTGGTCGGCTCAAGTGCAGACCTATATCTCGTGAGAGAAAAACTTACCTTACTTCAGTGAAACTAACGGTAGGTAACTTGAGCTAGTGGGTGATGCTGATCTAATTTTTATTCTAGGATTTGATCATTGATGAGCAGCTCCCAATTCATGGTAAACTAAAACAAAAGAAAAATGGGTGGAAAAATTCCCGAGCGATGAAGACACACACTCGTACTCGACTCCCAGCAAAGGGAGAGTATCCACAAATCTGGCCAATGGAGTGAGATATGCTCCCCACGATGGGAGAAAGAAAGAAAGCTCCAAAACGAGGAGGAGGAGGAGCCCTTGACGACGAAAACACCACGAGGAGAAGAGAGTGCGAGAGAGAGAGAGAGAGAGATTCCGTACATTTTGCCTTCTCTTATAATTGCCTAACTCTTCAGTGATGCTAACGAACTCTCCCTAACGCTAAAAAGCTCAGCTAATTAAACTAACAGAACCACAACAATCATGACTGCCATTCCCTAAACTTGCCATTTTGTTACAACTCAGTCCCTATAAACTTCTATATGTTTTACAATGGAGTACCTATCGTATCACCCCCACCAATCCCAAAACCCCTGCACGACGGCACCCGTGATGGTTGGTACTGCCCCGCGTGGGAGCTTTCTATTTCCTCGCTTGATTAACATCTCGGTGGATAAACCCTAGGTGTCAAAATCTAGGGTTCCAAATCACACATACGAGCACCTTCGCATCGTGGCTTCACCTCCTGAGCTTCGAATGAGGGAAAAGGGAGAGAGTGTGAGAGAGGAGAAGAGATATGATTTTAGTTCATGATTATCGGCTAATTTCTTACCTCTATGATCTAGTTTGAAGGCCTAAATCTGCATGCTGTTTGGAGCTTTTGCATTATGGGCTCTATCAATTGATTTTTTTTTGGCTGAATTATCAATTGATTGTTTTGACTTTTAGGGTTCTCAAGTTCCTATGCTGACGGAAGACGACATGGAGAGCTACGGCAGAGCCAGTGGAGTTGCCCACTCAACGATATAAAAAAAAAAGACGAAAAGAGATTTGATTTTCTTTTGGGGGGAAAGTTTAAAGTATTTTTGAATGTTTTATAATTTTTAAGAATTTCCCATAGTTTTTGAAGATTTTTTAAAGGTTTTTTCTACAAAATTTCAAAAGTTTTCAAACTTTTTTAAGAATTTAAAGTTTCTGAATTTTATTAAATATTTTTATGAAAATTATAATTTTTTCATATTTAATTTTTAGATTTTTATTTTATAGAAAATATATTACCGTATGAGCATAGTTACTACTAGTAAAAAAGATGTTACTTTTCACAGAGCGTATAGTTCACTTTATATATATATATATATATGAATCCTTGTCAGAGTTACCACACAAAGATTTACTAGTTTAAGTTGAAAATTAGAATACGTTTTCAGCTGAGATTTAACGTAGAATTTTGTATATTTTGAAAATAAAAAATTGTTTATCATATTACATATTTTAATCAATATTATCTCCTATTATAATAAACCTAACAATAAAAGAAGGTAATCTATTATATAAGGTTAGATGCGATTCTAATAAAGATATAATATGGGCGGTTCGGGCCATTTAAAATGGATCTGAAACTGTTTAACCTAATCCAATTGTAGATCACAATTCAAGAAATCATGAATCGGGCCACAATCAAGTCTAAGCCAGCTAGTTCACGATTTGGCACAAATTGAATCATGAATCGTGTCCATTTTTTTAAAAAATTAAATTATTTAAAATAAATTATTTTAAATTTGTTAAAGTGAATGGCCAAATAATTGATAATTGACTATAGGATTTTTGGTAGTTCAAACTGTTTTTGTTCGATTTCACAATGATTTCGAGCCGGTTTTTAGATGATTTCAAGCTGATTCAATGTCAGTATAACTTCTCTTGGACTCTAGCTTGTAACCATGACTTAACTCAATAATATCAATTATGTGCTAATTCAGGGACATTTTGAGTTGGTTCCAAGTTTTGATAGACTGGTTTCGGATCAAATCGGCCCGTTTAACAACTCTAATTCTACATATCACAACCATAGTGAACAATAATATCATAGAGATAATCCAATCCCTTTTTTCCCCCACTTTGTTTTCCCCTCTCCAAATTTATGCTCTTTAATAAATTCCTTCGGTAAGAGGGGAATCAAATGCATACAAAAATATTTTTTTTATTTTAAAATTTGGTTTGTGGTCCAAAAATTGATTGATTGAGCTGTAACCAGAAGCGATGACGCGGACCCTCTTAGTTTTCTTGCAGGGGAAACCAAAGGTCTTATCAAATAAGAGATAATTAGCCAGATCTTCGTTGGCATAAGTAATTTTTTTGGGAAAGAAATGAATAAATAAAATTCATATTTTAATATTTTTATTTTTTAATAAATAAAGTCAAATTTAAATTATTTAGGCCCGACCGATCTTCTAAATATCAAATTATATATAGATACGTGTCGAAAAATCAGAAATCATTGTCGCCTCTAATTGGTCTCTCTCCGTCAACTCAAGATTGGAGTCGATACTTGATGGTGACGTGGCCAGTTTGCTGCCACACGTGTCGCAGGACTCCCGGCAAGACACGCAAGTAGGTGTCCTGTCTTTGTCGTCTCTCCTCCCTCGCGTATCTTCGGCTCGACTTATTCTTTCTTAATCATTTTTTTTTAAACTTACATTTTTGGATCGATTATAATTTATGGGAAACCAACTCTTCCTCGCCCAGCACACGCGACTTGGAATTTTCTGCTATGCTCACTCCCTCTCTCTCTCTTGAAAGATCTTTTGCATTGAGAAATAAAATTTTATAATAAAAAATTAAAAATAAAGAATCTAGAATTAATAAATTTGATATTGCTATTATATTAGTTAAATTTTTTTATTAAAAATAAGTTTAATACTCTTATAAACTCGGCAGGTGACACAAAAGAAAATAGGAAAGGCGATTTTTGAACTAGGATTGAAACTCTAAATGTTCCCCAAAAAAATTATCATACTAATAGTGAAGGGAAAAAAAAAGATGTCTTATATGTGATGCTTTTTGTTGGAATATAATGGGGGCAGATAAAAATATTCAAGTTAAGTCACCTAAAAAAATTGAAAATTTCCATATTTATCACATATTTTAATTAAAGAGGAAATTATGCAGACGTAAAGTTTTAAATCAAGAAGTAGGATATACAAATAAAGAAACTTTTAAGAATAAAAAATTAAGTAAAATCTAAGAATTATTTAAGAAAATGTAAAAAAAATCAAATACATAATTCGAAAATTTATTCTTATAAAATTTTCTAAATATAATAATTTTTATTAACTTAATGTTATTTTTTGAATTAAAGTTTGCCCTTCCTCGAGTATTTATTTAATTGTAAATTTTTATTATTCTTAATTTGTTTTAAAATTTATTATGTTTTTTTTATTAATTTTCTTTTTTTCTTTTTTATTTTCTATAATTTATTGATGTGATAAAAATTACTATGACGTTGATATTCCCAATAAGCAAATGATGGAAAAATCAAATGGACCGCAGCTAAGCGGGACAATAATTGGGGGGTAAAAAAATCAAACGCGTGACCATCTTTACTATTATTAAAGTACATAAAATTTGTTATTTGACGTGTTGTTCACACGATTTACCCTAAAATTGAATTAAAAAATTCATAATAAATGGTACACACAACTTAATTATATTAAAAAAGAAATTAATTAAATTAAGCGTGAATTATTAACTCATAATGAGTTATCGAACCAGTTGCTTTCGAAGTTGGGACAAACATGACCGCAGTCGAGCCCCATCTTCTAATTAAATTGGAAAATAAATTTGAAGATTTCATTTTCATGCCCATATAAGTCATGATATGCTGCGGAGTTTAGGTTTATAAAAAAATTATAGTAAAAATTTTATATATTTATAATTTTTAATAATTAAATCATATAAATTTTAAAATTACTTTTTTGAACATACTTTTTTTTTCCCGTAGCAAATACGAGTCTTGGCCGTCTACCTCTGCACATGACTACTGATGTGGACGACACTTGTCAATGTGTCCGTTAATTGCTTACTGGCATAATGATACAATTCCACCTAAGGTACCTTGTCCACATCACCTCTCCTTCTCCAACCTCTCACCCCCAGCCCCGCCGGTCGCCGATTCATCTCTTCCTAGTCCAACCCACCTTACCCCCACCAATCGAGCCACCATCTGAAGCCACCGCCGCCCTCATCTACTCAGGCGGGCCTTCTTCTCCATCGCTCTTGTTCTCTACGGTATTCAAGATAATTGCAGCTTCATGCATGAAAAAGTTTTATACAGGTGTACCATCAATGATTCTGCTTCATCCTAATTTTCCTGCAAAATCACTAATTTTTACTATTTTCGCAGTTTTACCAACAACTTTTTGAATTTGATTGGATTGGTCTGTAACTTTCAATTGTTTTTCATGTTTATCATAATTATGACCTTCCGTTAAAAAAATCTAAGGGAAGAATGTAACGGCCGTTAAAATATGGCGAAATATCTCACATTCCGCTAGCCTATGAACGGCATCCCTATGTTTCCCTTAATAGAAATTGTCTTATTTACCCTTATTCACCTTAACCTTAAATTCTTTCCACAAAATGATCACTCAAGAGAGGAAGAAGCGATAATTTCTCCAAGTCATAATCAGTTGTTTTTTCTATACATACGACCAACTATCAAAATTTTAACAGAACTCAGCATGTAATTATAAATGATTTGAGTTTATAAAAATTTAAATTTGAGATTTTACCAATAGGAAAGGAATATCAACCATTTCCACCAATATAGTCCATCAAAATAACATAACAATTTTAGTATACCTAGAGCATTAGCAGGAAATTTCCCAAATTGACAAAATACATTAACCGAAGCAATTACTCCCGCCATTACATTTCATCACATGTTAACAGATCCAAACACACAATGAAACTGCTTGCAACATAAGAAAAATTTAAAACAAAAGAAAGAAAGAAAATAAATATGATCAAGCCCGGATCGATAACGGTAGTGAAGGACCATTAACGAGGTAGTATATATATATATCTATACTATTATATGCATATATATATGTGTTGTATAATAACAAAACCTAGATCGATATATAAATGAAAATTATGCAAATACAGCAGGTCAGATGACTTTCCACGACTCGAGAGTGGGAAACCCCGCAAGCGAGTTAAAACTCATGAAACCAGACACTACGCTGTCGGCCGCCGGCGTCAGAGGCATAGACCCATGCCCAACTGCTCCACCGGGGTTCTGACGGCTAGATGACGCGCCTAGAGTCGCCGGGCAGCCAACATCCGAGACCGCAGCGCCAGGTGGCAGAAGATGGCTAGTACCTCTTTGGGCCTGCGGCTTCAGCACTAGCTCATGGCGGTTTGCGAGCCTGAAGCCGGTGACCTGCTGCACCATCTGCCGGAAGTTGGATTCATCGGCGGCTATGAAGGTCGTCCGGGACAGCTTCGAGTTACGCTGCTTACGCTTGGAGACCCTCCCCCGCGGGGCTGCTGCGGACACGGGGATCGACTTATGACGGCGCTCCGGTGTTGATCCCGAGAAGGATGAGGTCGAGACGGTTGGGGTGGGGGTGTGGCCATGGGCGTGGTCTGTCTCTGGCTTGGAGGGTAAGGGAGACAGCGGATCTCTGGAAGAGAGGGAATTGTGGAGCGTCTCGGGGAGGTCATCAGTGTCGCGGGAGAAGAGGTCGGTGAACCACGGGTTGAGGAAGCCAGGTTGGATCTGGGCCCACTGATCGACCCTCGCCATGTGATCCGTCGATGACATCGCGTGTGATATGAGGTTTCAGGTTTGATAGCAGCGAGAACCGACGAGCCGGTCGTCGGCGGGCGACGGGTTAGGGGGCAAAGTCAGCGCAATCCTGCCTCCAGCTCTGTGGGGGAGAGAGAGAGAGAGAACTGAAACAGGAGAGTATAGATGAGAGTTGTGAACGGTTAAATAGGGCGACGAACCATAGATGAAAATCATAGCTGTGCCGGGTGTATGCAGCATCTGAGACTTACGGCTCCCGCTAGGGATATAGACCGCATACAACCCCAAGCATGTGGCGTGGAGAAGCTCTGCTGTTTCCGTGCTAGGAGACACGAGGCTGCTCGGTTCATGGGAGATTAGTCGTTGAACCGACAGATTCTTAGATGAGCTAAAGCCTACACGTCACTTATGCACGGAATCAATGAGCAAGTAACACGTTTAAAGTTTAAATTACTCGTAATTTATAGAAACTCCAGATTTTACTCATAATTTCATATTAACCCGTCCGTCTCTTTCATCTTTTTATCGTGGGAGATGAGGGAAAGAGAGGAGGAGATGGAAGAGGCAGGCCGCGGGTGTCGTCAGAGATGAGGCAGACGGAGGAGGAGTTGGAAGAGAGAGTGGGGGGTAGGGGTAAACTTAGAAAGATGAGAAATTTTAGGACTTTCAAAAAATATTTACTAGGACTTATTTGCAACGTTTCAATCATTTAATGAGTCGGTACACTAGTGACTGACCTCACCTAAGAACTCCTCCGTTGAGCCATGTTATCGTTCGGCATTCCATGCCTGGGACCCTAAGCCAATCACGCTACGCTCTTTAGACAAGTGAAAGAATGCTGTCCTACGTAATGGGCTGCTAATCATAATAGCACTGTAATCTCATTGTAAAATGGAAAAAAATCGTTAAATTTTAAAAATTTTGCAAGATTTAACTGTATTTCTTTCTCTAAAAATCGTTTTGATGATTAAAATTATGTAGATATAATCAAAAGCAAATGATATTTTTTAAAAGATGAAGACTTTGAACCAATTACACATTTAATTTTATATTTTTATTAGGTTGAGTACACAAAACCCTCGTCATTTGCATTGGCTAATGATCATGATGAATGCTAATTGGCACTCCCACACGTTGATAAAAAATTATTATTTTCTTGTCAATTGATTTACATATAAAATATTAAATGAAATTCTTTTATTAGCTTATTCCACGTATTAATCAAATTTAAAATTGTATAAAGAATTTCCCTGTTGACATCATTAGAGATTGAACTTAAAACCAAGTGCGATGTCACAGTTTCTATATAATGTAGTGTTGTTATGCTTTCTCGTGGACGATGAAGGTTACCAATTTCAAGGAATCTTTAACAGGAAAAATTATCCCATGGTGAAAGTCAAAAGCGTTTGACTCTCTGCGGGTGTAGAGAGAGAGAGAGAGAGAGACAGAGGGGGGGGGGAGGCGAGGGCACTTGCAAGTACGTCTCGAGAAGAAAATTTTAAAAAAAGGAAAAATAAATAGAATATAGCGTCAATGTGACGTAATCAATTACGTGGCATGAAGTGCTCCTACGTCGCCGTATACTCCTCGAGAACAGGGAGGATTGACTTCAAAAGTGACGTGTATGAGAGCACTATGGGAAAAAAAAATTAAAAAAGGGAATAATTTCACGACTCGTCAGCGTCATTTTAAGAAAAATAGTGCGGGAATTATTTTTTTTTTACTTTCCATAATAACATATCCATATAATTTTTAAAACTGACTTAGACATGAAAATAATCAAAATATAAGTTTATGAATGATTTAATTAGTTAAATTATTATTTAATAAATAATTGTAATAATATATAATTTATAAAATTAAAATATTATATAAATATTAATTTATAATTTTAATATTTAAAATATCTATAATAATATCTAAATTTAATAAAAATAAATTTAAATATAATATAATATAATATAAATGTTCTTTTTTAAATATAAAGGTTGGATGGCCCTTTTTTCTTTTTGAAATTAATTCACGCGTTGACTTAGTTGAGTTTAGTGATTAAACTGAAAATTAACTAGTTTTGATGAATTTAACCAAATTTAGAATGCATTTAAACTAATTAAGTAAATTAAATTCAGTGGATGCATAGTTTCTAATTGAACTAGTCCAATCGGCCTATCCGATTTGTTTTAAAAACTATGCTTAGAACACATTTTATTGTCGAGTGTGGGGATCTTAATTTCATAAGTAACCTCTTTTTTTTTTGCTAATTAACTTTATTGATTAGGGAGACTTGTACTATGCTCCGGCAACTCACATATTCTTGTAGTTAAAATGGGTAGTTTGGGCGGGTTCAAAAGAGCCTGGAATCGTTCGGCCAGGTTATGGGTTGGCCCGTTTGTTTAAACAGGCTAGTTTGGTTATAGATTACGATTCAGGTATATATGATCTGGCTCGAAACCGTTTATAAGCGGACTGATTCACGGTTTTGGCCGATTTAACCCGTGAACGGTCTATTTTTTTAAATTGTTTGAAATGAATTATTTTTTAATATTTTAAATTAATTTGATAAAATTTAATTGTTAATTTGTAAGATTTTGGCGGTGTAAACCAGTTCAGTAAGGTAATAGTCTGAATCAGTTAATGTTCAATAGACTTGTATTTCCAACTCAGCTCGCAACCGTCTCTCAACTCAATAAGAGTGGTTACGAGTAACGGGCCGGATTAGGGTTAGTCCGGAGCCGTCCGGGTTTGGACAGTTTAATTTTGGGTCAGTTTGCCTCATTTAACAACTCTACTCACACATGTTGCAACGTTCGCTGGAAGGACTGATGTCATATGGGATCAGTGCATCAAGACCGGTTCATGTTGCAACCGCAGATACGGTCGGGGACATCCTATATTGGTCAAACAAGTACTATCTATATTTACATCAATCTTTATGCCTCTATTATTAGAATAAGAAGGACAAAAAAAAAAGAGAAGAGAGCTTGACATTTACTCGTAATATGGTTTTCCGCAACAATTCACCAGGAATCTCACACTTTTTCCGTACAACTCGCGAAACTCATCTTTTTGAGTCCGGCTTGGGAATTGATTATCATATATGTATATCATCTTGATATATAAATTATTATTATTTTAATATTTCAATAAAATTTCCTACCATTTTAGTTCTTTAACTCTTTTGATCTAAATTAAATGAAATTTAAAAGTTTAATGGACTCGATTAACCTATATGCAAATCGAATTAATCCATTTAAAAACTAAGAGTTTTTAAACAAATATCCTTCACATTTATAAGTCAACCAATGTATGTTGACAACCTTTGAAAGCTTTTATCGCTTTGATCTTTTCGTCCAGTTAGGGAGAAAATATGTTAGTCATGTGAGCGCCATATAATGATTCAAGTATCAATTAATGGTTTTATTAAAACCTTTCACGGGTAGATTAGAGTTAACAATTTAAACTCGAATGATTAAAGTGTGGTTGTAAATTATATTTAAGGGTTAAATTAGTGGCGGTTTAAACTTAATGGATGAATAATATGGCTCTCTATATGTTAACATGTTCTCCTTGAATCCATTCATTCCCTTACAAAAGCTTTTACTCACCTAGAATAAATCTTCTAGATAGGTCACAAGATCCACAACTGACATGCAACATGCAAGCCAAATTGTTCTCTGGATCGAGACAGGAAGTTCTTCACTGTAGTGCATGGAGGGGGGCCTCAGCAATATATTCTGGCTCATTTCTAAAATAAATAAATAAATAAAATTACCTGCCATGTTATCTTAAGAAAGCATAGCATACGTACCCTTGTAATAACAGTCAGATGCCTTTCTTGCCTGACCAAATCCGATCACATTCGGAATTCTCTGGCGAGGATAGCTTGGAACAAGATTATAACATTGTTTTATCGTATTTAATTTAGTAGATCAAGCGATCACAAGTTCATGATTAGTAATGAATACTACTTTATAATCTTACATGATAAGGAAAAAGAACATTGGGGCATACTCAAGGGCACTGCTCATCTTCGGAGTGGGTACATAATATGGTAGTATCGAACGATCGGTGAGAAGTTTTGTCCCTTCTTAGCACGACCCGCACGGTTTTATTCTTGAAGGAGTTTTTTTTGGGGCAATATTCAGGGCCCTTGCTCTTTACCCAGTGGGATTAAAGAATGGTAACCATCATAATCCCATCCAAAAGACAAGTGTCTTGAGTTTGACACTTAACAAGGGCACCATCTGACGAGTCTTTGATTTGTTGGTTAGGATTGATTCGTAATCTGACTGCATCAAAAGGTCTGGAAGAGATATTATCTATTTCAAGCGTGATTTATATAGTTTTATCATAAAAAAAAACACTCTTGAATCTTGCGAATAATTCAAGATCCTCATTCACATGGGATTGTACAGTGAGGCCTAGTTATCAATCGATCAGCTACGTTGATATATTTGTGGATGCTCGTAGGGAAGGGTTCGCCGGAGGTGATGGCTGGCACGGTCGCCGGTAAAAGCACACTAAAAAATAAATACAAAGAAAGGTCCGTCGAGGCGGTTATTGAGGGCCACGCATCTCCCGAGTAAAGAAAGATACACTACTGGATTAACACGAATGGTTAACCGCGAAGGCTGAATATCTGTCCGGGAAGAACTAGGGGATAGTGAAAACCTCAAAGGCTTATTATCGATTGACAGATGGTTTCTTCAGGAGCATAACGTGAACATCATGAGAGAAAGTCAAAACCGACTTGGACTCCGATTCCGATGCCCAAGTCAAATCGCAATCGTGACGGAAGGGAGTTCTCAGGTCTTCAGCCCGAGGCTTATCGAACTCAAGTTTGGTCTGTCTCGTTTCGCAACCGGGAAATCAATAATGAGGTGGAGTTCATCTGTTGGGCCGTAGTAAGTAGGCCCAGCCCGTGGCCCAAATCTGAAGATCCACTTTTGTCTTGTTTGGGCACTCGTATTACCGTGTCCTTGTCCCGGATGAAGTTTCTCGCCGGTTATGTGGGATAGCACTTGGCAGCGGCAGCTGCGGCACCAAAGAACGGAGGACTGAATCGCCGGCAGTCCTGTCCTCTGGTCTTCTTCTTCACCTTTATCTTCGAGGTGAATTCAAGCATGTCCCCATTTTCGTCTTCTTTTAGGCTCTTCACTTGATTGTTCCTTGAAGAAAAAGGTGGCCCTAGAATTGATTTGCTGCTTAGGATTGAGCTTCTTCTCTGTGAGAAATACTGCATTATCCTAGGACCGGTACGAGCACCGTAAAAGATAAGGAAGGGTCCATGAGCTGAGAATTATCTGGTTTTTCTGATAGAACTTCGATTTGATATTTTATGCGGAGGAATTCTTTCTGCTCGGCGAATTAGCAGGACGAGGACCGTGGTAATGGGGTTGTTTTACTTCGAATAGATATTGTAAAGCCGAGTTTGACTGTGTATGGTTTGCTCATAGGCTAAAGATTAGAGTTCGACCGGATTGGCTGCTGTTGGAGATTTTACATCCTTTCGTACTGATTGTATGACATTATGAAGTCCTAGTGTTTGAGATATTATTTGGAAGTCCTAAAGTGCTTCACTTTTTAGTTAAATTGCATTGCGTCCATTTATTGCTTATGCTATTATGGCCCGAGTTTCCATCGATATGGAGCTTTCCTCTTTTTTCTTTGTCACTCCAGTCTTACTGCGTTAGATTTGTGTTGTATGCTAGTTATGTTGTTCTAATATCTTTATATTTTCTTGGTGTTGCTGTTGTATAACCGTACCTTCAGTTGATTTTTTGTGGACATGAGTAACTTCAGTGATCAGCCACTGCCTCCTGGAGTTCAATCTTATACTCGATATTCATCTGTCCCATCTGCTCCCGTTCCCTTCTCTTCACATCATCCTCACGTTGGCAATCCTCCACATCCTCAATTTCAGTGGTCGAACACCCAAACTTTCTACCAGCATGCCATGGCACCCCAGTACAACATTGGTCCAAACACCCCTGTAGTGATGGGGCAGAACCCTGAGAACACTACTCTAAATGGAGGCATAACCCTCTGCGATACTGCGAATCCATCTGAGGTTGCTTGTAAATTGGGAAGGGATGATTCTTCTAACCTACAAGATGCTGTGGGCGCTGGAACAGATAATGCAGACCAAGTTGGGCATGATCATCAGCTCAATGCAAATAAGGGGGACACAGCAGATCCATCGCCTCCTAGTTTTGATAAGCATCAACTTCACGAACTGTGTAGAAAAACGGAGCAATTTGTTGCAAACAGTGGAGGAAACTGTCAATCAATTTCTTCTGATATACATAAACTGCATAAACAAATTGATAGTGCATCTGCTGCTGGCATATTGCCTTCCTCAGTTAACAAGCATGTGGAAAATGCAAGTGACATTGAATGTGCTGCTCAAGATGCTGTACTGCGAGAACAAGTTTGTCCTTTTTTCCTGGAAAGGTTCTCTTTATGATTTTCTTTTTATTTCATTTTTATGTTCTCTTAATATGATTGGTATTTTTCCAGGAGTTTGCAACACAGAGTGTTATACGAAATCAAAGGTCAGCATTTTTAATTTCTTTGTAAATATTATATAATAAACTAAATATGCCACTGAGTAGCCTTGTGCTGATTGTAGAGATGCAAGAGCTGCAAGTGGAACTCCTCAAGATGGTGCAGACATCTTTTCCGAGCGTCGAGACCCTAGTTCTATAAAAGTGTGTGAAGTTGAAATTTGCATTTTTTATTTCCACTTCCATTGAGAGTCTCTCCATGAAGAACAACATGGATTTTACTGTTCTTTTTTATTATGGCTTGCTGTCTATCTGAGCTTCCCCCCTCCCCCATCTTCCCTCAATTGTACAGGAGCATCTGTTAAGAATGGCGACTGAGCACCGAGCAGGGATTGCCTCAAAACGCGGGATTCCTGCTATTCCTGATAAAGGTGAATGATCATTATATCTTTTGCACATTAGCATGGCCAAAGTTTTGATTTGAACTATTGGAATATTTGGTCTCAGTAAGTATTATAATATCTTCCAGCATTTCTTCTTTACAGATTTATGTATCATATTTTTTATGTTGAAATTAAATATAAACAGATGGGATGACTCACTGATCATGAAATGATAATTAGGCTTCATATTTTATGAAAATAAAAGCATTAAAATAGTGTTGAAATACTTTGAAAATTTTGCTTGTTCTTATTGCAAGAAGAAGAAAGGTGATTATCCTACAAGTAGACAAATTTTTTGGAATGTTCTAGAGTTTGCTATGATGGCACAATTGTGATGATGTACTTGAACAGCTTCCACTGCTGGATAAATGCTGCCTTAAGTTAGTTGTGCTGTGATTCTGAATAAAAGTTGGACCAAAGGAGATGGTAGCTAGTGGCTAAGTTAGTAAAGTGTCAGTGTTAGCGAAGTTAAAAAACCATGTCTGATGCTTGCTTTCTGCTCATTATTTTTGGTTCAGTTACCAATTTACTATTTCCATCAAATACAGGGATCCCAATCTGGATTTATACATCTTGATAAACCCTTGGTAATCGTAAAATGCCATGCGCATTTAAGGTTCATTAGGTTGTAATGTTTGTTATTGATGTACTGTACCATCAGTTATCTGGGATAGATTTGATGTTCATATGGCTGAGGTGACCTTGGCCAAGAATGAAAGTAAATGCAAGACATGGTATCTAGTCACTATGGTCAATTGAGTTATTTGCTATAATAGTCTCATCTTTTTGTTTCTCTAGGTTTTTTCAAAGTGAAGCTGAATGTCAAAATTTATCTCAAAAAAAAAAAAAAAACCCCAAACTTAGAAGTGGCAGTGGAATTGCTGAATCAATGCTTTTCTTTATTTACTACTAAATCTCCAAAAGCAGAAGAGAGAGATAGAGAGAGACAGCTGAATTCTTGTTGATCAGGTAACTTAGAGATTGGAAATGGATATGGTGTTCCTGGTGGAGGCGCTTACCACACTTCTCAGAGGCCTGAATCTAGTGCCCCAAGTAAGATACATTACCCTTGCTATTACTTCTTGTTTATATGAGAAAGATAAAGAATTCTTTTATGATGAATCATGAAAATTTGGGGCTATAGAGAATTATTAAACTAGCCATCAGAAATCTACGCTTATATAGAGAATTATTAAGCATTTTGTTCATTTGAAGTGTAGACTCTGAGCAGAAGCCTGCAGCTAAGGAGTTGCCGGAGTATCTTAAGCAAAAGCTTAAGGCTCGGGGTATACTGAGGGAAAATGTATCTAGCAGGCATCCTTTGAAAGCTGAACATGTATGTTGATGTTACTAATGCCTTTATCTTTCCTAAGTTTGTTACTACTGCTAGGAACTATTACCTGATCAAGGTTATTTTCATTGTTAAGAAAACTTATTTTGTTTTTCCAGTTTTATATGTCTATTTCCATATATGCATTTTGGAAGTGTGACATCTTCAGTTCTCTTTCTCTGAGCAAATTATTTTGTGACTGTTGACTATTTTGTTTTCTTTAAATTTGCAATTTTTAGGAGGGATTAGAGTTAGCACAACAGCCTGAAGCAGGAAATTTGCCTTCTGGATGGGTATGTAACATTTGTTTCCTGTTCTTTTCCCTACTAGCTCATTTGTTATGACACTATTCTGAACTTACATCTAAGAGCTTATGTTCAAACTAGTTGATATAAGCTGAATGTTGGATGCAATTTTTCTCATTGATAAAACAGGAGGGAAAAAATGAATTCAAGGTGGTTTGTGTTTCAGCCTCTTATAGGTGACCGTGTACTACAACATAGTGCTATATTGGTTAGCTTTTTTATGTGAAAGGCACCTTTGAAGCCATTACAAGTATGGCCAGACTGTGTTTTGTTATCTAGTGTATCATTTCTACTAAATTTTCAGAACTGGTATAGCTCATCCTAATAATGAGAAGCATTTTATAAAAATGTTAATTTAATTTCTTCTTATCTTAAATTATGGAAATAGAACACCTATTGCTAGGACATGGCTTCTCATATTCATGTGATTGAGATGCCTTCCATTAATGGAAGTGTCATTATGAGGATTTCTCTTCCAAATGTTCGATTTGCTCGTCCCTGTAGATGGGGGCTAGAGATCCTGCCACAGGTTCTGCCTATTATTATAATGAAAGCACTGGAATGAGTCAGTGGGAAAGGCCTCAAGAAAAAGCTTCTGATGGTCAATCTCCAACATCTGCACGACTTCCTGAAAATTGGATCGAGGCACTGGATGAAACAACAGGTGCATACTTCATTAGAAGAATTTGAGTTGCTAAATTAATGAGATTGAAATTTGGTGATTCCATAAATGTTCTTTTCCTACGTGCCTCCATTAGGTGCTTTAATGTGTAGTTTGTTTATCTGAATGAAAGCTTAATTTACACTGATTTACATCAATTTCCATTTCAAATCTCCCAGTATTTATGCTATTGCTTCTCATATTACAGGTCACAAATATTACTACAATAAAGTGACTCAAGTATCACAGTGGGAGTACCCTGGTTTGTGCCAGAAAGTTGCCCTTCAAAGTAGTGGAAGCTTTGATTCGCAAAATGAATCTAATGCGAATAGTGGTGAACAGTCACCTCAAATGAATAGGTGTATAGGATGTGGTGGTTGGGGTTTAGGTCTTGTGCAGGCTTGGGGTTACTGTAATCACTGCACTCGGTAAGGTTTACTTATATTATATGTACAATTTTGATACTTGGTGACTAAAATTTTCATTTGAAACTAATTTCTAAACCTTTTTTTTGGCTTGTGAAATATGTTGGGTGCAGAGTTCTCAATCTTCCTCAGAGCCAGTACTTGTCAGCCAATGTAAATAATAAGCAATTTGGTAGCAGACCTCAAAACAAAGATGATCATGAGAAAAGGACTCCCAGCCAAAGGTACCTCTTCCTCACTTGTAGGTTTCCATGTAATGAACCCTCTACTCTCTACCTAAAATTAGATTTGATTTCAGTGTCCTGTTCAGGTTTAATACAGCTTTCATATCTTTTCATTGGTTAACCCCAGCCTCCAGATTTGAATTACCAGCAACACTACTATATTGTTATGCAACACATAAATTAAGCTACATGGCTTGTCATTGGAGGAAAGATTTTATGTAAAACTATTTGCGAGTAACAAATAACAACTTGCTGACTAATAGCAAATTAGCAACTTTTTGGAGCATTACTAATTCAACATGATTATTCCAAAATTTAATGGGAACTATGGAGCTGTTCACTTTATAATGGTTGTTGAAAATGTTGTACTGAAGTAAACAAACTCCTTTTGCCTTCCATTGTTGTAGGTCTAATTCAAAACCTCCTATGGGGAGGGGAAATAAAAGAGACAGCAGGAAACGAGTCTATTCTGAGGATGATGAGCTGGATCCTATGGACCCCAGTTCTTATTCAGATGCTCCCCGTGGAGGCTGGTATGTCTTACTCTACAAAATTTAAGTAACCTCCATGGCACAGACAAAAATCATTGGAAAGTATTGAATGCTTCTTCTGGAGTGCCATATACGAAATTGAAAGTTAATGTGGACTATTTTTGTAGAAAGCATTTTTTGAGCTCCTTTGTACTGAGACACATGGGTATCATGTTTCTTAGTTTGAAATTGCGAAGGATCATGTCTGCTATGATAAATGAGGCTCTTGGGTTGGTCAATAAGAAGCCTCACAGGCTTTTGACAGTTGTTAAAAGTGCTGAATTTATCATCTCATTCATACACATGGTGTTTCCCTTGTATCCATATAATTGAGCTCAATTCTTACCTGTTAACTCACAGGGTCGTAGGGCTGAAAGGAGTACAACCACGGGCAGCAGACACCACAGCTACGGTAACTTTGATCAACCTTGATACACACTTATACATGCTATGGATGCACTGTGAAAGTGAAGTTGAAAATGGGAGAAAAAATTTAGAATTTCATTAACTAATCTGGAAGTCGACTTATAGCTTACATCCTATTTTCCTGATAATTGATGGGTAGCCTACTTGGTGCTCCTGTGAGAGGCACCCGGATGATGGAATTGAGCAACTGTACCCTGATAAGCAAATACTGCCACCCTTAATTAGCTGAAATGTCGTTGTTTCTAGATTGCCTCCACTCACGTTGGATCCGACATTTGATTGGTTCTTTTCCATTTCAATCTCTACCTGATCTTTGTTGCCCCAGTTTTCATCATTGCTGGTATTTGGTTTTGTTTCCAACTTGACAAGATGCAAGTCTCAGTTCATTAAGTTGAATGTGAAAAGCAAAACGGGTTTAGCCTCTCTGTTAGGCCTACCTAGGAGCAGTAATTTTGTAATGTTCGGTCGTCCTAGGTAACTTTGTATCTTCCTGTGGATAATAAGATTTGAGTGCTGTATTTGTTTTGTGAATTTCAGGGTCCTTTGTTCCAACAACGGCCGTATCCCTCTCCTGGAGCTGTCCTGCGAAAAAATGCCGAAATCGCTTCACAGAGCAAGAAGTCGAGCTTGAGCTCTCGTTATGCACCTATAACCAAGAAAGGTGATGGAAGTGACGGGCTTGGTGATGCTGACTGAGCTGGCATGGCTTGTCACCACCACGAAGCCCAAATCGATATAAAGCCCTTTGCCTGACCCAGTTTGAGCTTACTGCTGCATCCAGAACGAAATAGTGTGAAAACATTTTGTATGAGAAGCTTGCATTCTCTGTGAGCTCGAGCATGCTGGTAAACGATGTGTTCTTCATCCTGTCCGCTAGAGAAGCTATATATCCGCTTTGGAAATATGAATGGATCATTATATATGCTCGGGTGAGGACTGCCTGATTTTGCTTGAGAGATGTGGGCCCCATTCAGTAGTAGGTCACGGGACCCTGTCACCGGCGCTTGCGTCACGTTAGAGGACTCTGGTTTCCGGTTCTGATTTCAGCATACAGGGTATCCAGGACCATTACATTAAACAGTTTCTCGCGATTAAATTTAATCGGTCGTAATTTTTTTTGTCCGGACTATTCATATGCCATTTGAACCATTGTACTCCTAACTAACTCGACGAATTTTATTTGCTTAATAATTATGCATGTTTATTTGGTTATCAAGGTCACAATGCTTAAATTATCCAAATAATCCGGAGACTTCCTTAATAAAAAAAAATAACTGGTGAATGAAATTCAGTTAACTATAGTATGCAAAATTGTGATATAATAACCAACCTTGATTATTTATTGATAGTTAAATAAAGAAAAAATATACGTATATATTGAATTGATTCCAATAGGATATGCGGAACATGTGATATAATTTAATCGTACTTCCTCGTCATGGTGATTAGATGTGATCATAAAAGAATTTCTTTTTTAAAAATACTAGTTTATGAATGGCATCCGTAATCGCTTCGGTGGTTAGATAGAAGAAAAAGTAGTATTATTATACAAAAACCTATTATTTATTTGTGGATTTGTTTACCTCCCATTTGGAGTCTCCAATTCTCCATCCTCCTCAAAGAAGTATGAACTAGCAATTTCGGAAGTTTCCCATTCCATGAATGGTTCAATGCAAATACTGCGGTGGGGGCACTTCGCCTTTTGATCGTTACGAAAGATTACATGCAGTTACACTAGAGCAAATTCTTATCGCATCATATCTCCCTCAGGAGAAGCTAGCTAACCAAAATTACTCAGGCCAACGCCTTCTTATTTATAAACTACATGGTATTTATAGGTCATTGGACCATAACTAATTTAGATTCGAGCAAAAAAAAAGAAAACTCCTCTAATACGAATCCTTTCCATCCACAAGACTCGAACTCAAGATCGTAATTAAGCTACATGCTTAAGGAGGTTGTCTCCCTATCTACCGCAGCTCCTCGAATGGTACTCGTTCCTATCTTCTTCTTCTTTTTTTAATTTGTTCTTTCTGATGATTGGTGCTTGTTCCCACGACATGATGCAACACGGCGTCGAGAGAATTGCAAGAATCTTAGACTGTCATTATTTTGTAATCAAGTGTCGAGGAATCATAAGTGAGATCGCCATAGTTGCACGCTCTCGGGTTTATTTGGAGAGAAGATGCCTGAAGGAAAGATAGAGTTGCCCATGTCCTAGGAGTTAGCGCGACCTTGATTTCCCCAAGAAAAGTCTGGATGTGATTGTGGGTCGGAACTTGGATCGATGATCGATTCCTGTAAAAGGGACATGGATTGGGAAGCAAATAAATGATTTTCAGGTTTCAGTGAAGAAATTAGGGAATTGGGTGTTTTGCATTTTTGCTGATTTAAATGTTGCAAAATTGTGTTGTGTAGGAGAGAATCAGACGGCATCATGCCGAGGCAGAGGCTGTAATATTCTCGTTCATGTTGTCAGACTTGTGCGTGCTATTCGTTTCTTCGTTAGAGCCTGGTGATCCTTGACAAAAGCATATGGAGGCTATACATAATGGTTTTTAGCTTTTCTTGTCTTGCTATGTTTCTATACCTATGGAGGGAGTCGCATTTTCACTGCATGTGTGCAGATGATTGCGTGCTCAGCGAAATTTCAGCTGCTCCTAAAATTGAAGCGGGCAATGAAGGTGAAGAATTTCAGAGTTGTTTTGCATAAGAATCGGGGAGGAAGGCATTACCGGAACTAGATCTATCTGGGTCCGTTTCTCTGTATCAAAATCTTGATTGAAGACAGCTGAACCAATGCAAAATGCCACACTGCCGAGCAATATGGGGATCGAAAAATAGCTGAACTGAACCAATAGAAATGCTACACTGTCAAACTTCTCTATGTGCATAAGGGATATGGAAGTTGGCTAGCCGAAGGATTTGTAACTGTTTACTAATACTTAGACAAGAGGATATGGTCACTCTCGATCTCTTTGCCCTGTTCCACGCTGTTGCTTTTTGATAGGAAGTATTGTTTTCACATAACAGGCTTGTGTCGTTGCATCAAGTAGTTACCATCTTATTCAGTCTCGGTTTCTCGTTTCTTATGCGTGGATGATCCAACATATGAGGTCTCCATTGCCGCTAGCGAAACAAAAGTGGGAAAATCTATTGACTCCGGCAACACAAACACAGTCCATATATATATATATATATATATCATCTCTGAGAGTCTGCAACATCGACCTTTAGGATTTTACAAGCTCTGAGGTTTGAAAAACAGAAGCCCCCTTATGTCTGAAAAAAACAACATTGATCCAATGCTTTCGAGTTACATTTCATAGGGAATACGCTTGTACAGTTCGGAGGGCAGCCTCGGAGTAGGCACCGCTTGCAAAGGAGATCTCATGTATGTGACTAGCCCGGGGTTTTCGGACAGGTCTATCTCCTCTGGCTTCATCCCCGCCGGAGGACTCCAGACAAAGTGATGCAGCAGATGACCCAGCATGGAGGTCACCAAGTTAATCCCGAGCTGTGCCCCAGGGCACACCCTCCGGCCGGCTCCGAATGGGAGGAGCCTGAAGTCGTGGCCCTTCATGTCTACATCCTCCTCGAGGAACCTCTCGGGTCGGAACACCAGCGGGCTCTTCCACACAGCGGGATCTCGGGCGACGGCCCATACGTTCACATGGACATTGGATCCCTTGGGAATGTCATAACCGCCGATCTTGACGTTGGCATTGGCTCGGTGGGGAAGCATCAGCGGCGTCGGTGGGTGCAGCCGGAGTGCCTCCTTGGCGATGCACTGCAGGTAAGGGAGGCTCGAGAAGTCGGCCTCAGTCACGACCCTCTCGAACCCAATCACCTGATCGAGCTCCTCCTGGGCCTTTTGCTGCACCCTCGGGTTCCTGATCAGCTCGGCCATCGCCCACTCCACGGAGATGGCCGTAGTATCCATTCCTGCCGTGATCATGTCCTGCATAAATTCGAATGTGACATCATGTCAACCTCATAATAGTAAGATTTATAAGAAAATTAAATATGACATATATTTTTAAGTAAACACGCTACCATCCTTATGGGTCTGCCAATAAACTTAATATTCAGGACCAATTAATTTATACCTTGCCTAACTGGAGTAAAGAAAGGAAAAAACTAACCAACTCTTGAAGTTGATATTAATCCCAGCTCGTGGGCCCACCAACAAATTCAATTCAATTCCGAGCGAAAATCTTTCCACCCACCAACAAATTCAATTCAATTCAATTCAATTCACTGCGAAAATCTTTGGACTAATCCTCTGATGTGCAGACAGACACTCTGAAAGAGTTAACCGTACCCAGAGGAGGCCAATAATGGTGTCCTCGCTGAGATCGTACTTGTCCTTGAGGGTGAGCAGGGCGTCAACGAAATGCTGCTTGGCGCCGCCGCTCTTCTGTCTTGCGAGGGTGTGCTCCTCCATGATGGCTCGGGTGAGCCGGTCCCGGCGGGCCCCGTGCTTGGCGAACGCCTCTTCCTCCAGCGGGAACATCCACCGCAGCCACGGTATGTGCTCTGCCATGGCGAGGGAGGCGCCGAGCTTGAGCCCGTTAGCAACGATAGCCTTGAACTCGAGACCCTGCTCGTCCATCACCCCTTCCGTGTTCACGAACCGCTTCCCGAACGCGAGCCTCGTTATGTTGTTGAATGCCACTGCCCCCAAGTACTTCTTCACCAGCAAGCCGTTGCCTAAATTTTCTGCAACCAAATTGCATTAAATAAGAATTATTTCTAAAAATTAGGTGACACTTAATCATAACAATTGTTTGTGCACATATCTATTTTTTTTACTATAAAAAGTAAATGTGAAATTAAAAAAATGGGAGAAATTACTATTAAAAATAGAATACAATAATTCTTAATTCTAAATTAGGGTGAAAACATACTAGACAGCATCCTCCTGCTCATTTTCTTTTTCAATTTAGGTAGGATGATGACGGTGATGAGTGGTGACCGTCCAACCACCAACACATTTGGTCACAATTGAATTGGTACACCCCATAAAATGGTTACTTGCTATACCCCACCTCCATGCCTCAATAGAGAGTTCAATCTTTAATTCCATGGCATTTCAAGAAAAGCTAGAGCACATAAAATATCGAGAAACATCGTGTACTGTGTGGATCCAAATTGTACATTCTTGTCATACATAATTATTCAGACCGTTTGATTTAACCTTTCAAAAATTGGCTTGATCCAAAAGCATGGCAGGAAGAGAATCGTGCCTGAATTGAGGGTTTTGGGATTCCCAAGATATCGGGTTACGTGGGCTCGAAATAGGAAAATAATATTTATAATAAAGAGAAAATTATGAGAAATTTAAAAAAAAAAGATTAATTATAAGTAAATAATTATATTTTAATATTTTTTTAAATTAATACAAAATTTATATTAATAAGTCAATTATATTATATAAGAATTCATTTTCAATTATAAAATTAATTAAATTTATTTTTTAAGACAATTATTTTATCTAATTTCGGCCGTACCTAATTCTTCAGTTTAATCGAGATAGTGGCCATGCCGGGACGGCATGAATTCTTCGAGCTAGCTCAAATCGACAGTTCTACCATTTATTCAAATCAAACACGTTTTGACAGCTGTTGGTGAATGTGAATCAAATTGATTCCACACGAATGTAGACAGATCATGAGATAACTTGTCTGATCAAATCGGTAAAGTTATTGCCCATTACTGTCTTTGGCTATCATAAGACAAAAAGAACGTGCCAAAATGTTCTTTCTATATATAAACATCTTATCAAATCAATATTATATAATATTTATAAATTCAATAAATGTTTCGACCCGGATTTATTGACTAGAATATCTCTCTTGTAATCATAAATTTATTTTTCATTTATAAGGTTTCGACTATAAGATTTTATTTTAAAAAATACCGAATTATTTCGATCAATACTACTTTTCCATGTAAATGATCATTAATTATCATAGCCATGATCATCTTTCGGCAATGTGCTGCCAACCGTTTTGTAGTTGACAGTCAACAGAAGCCAGAAGGCACACCCAACTCCCAACCTACCTTCTTGTCAATGCAACACTTTATTGGAGGCACATATAAATGGCCAGAAGTCTTCCCTTATCCTAAGGTTGGCGCATATGGTACGAAATAGACAAGTCTAGTTAAATTTTGGTAAGTGTACATAATTGAATAAGATATAATTAATTTTATATAATTAAATATATTAACATGTTTGGCTCATTCAACCGTCTGTACGATCACCTGAAACCTTTCCTTTACAAATTTTATCCCTTCTTTTCCTGGGCAAAGAATTCAAAAAAATTTCTGAATAACCAACGAATGCGTACTACTCAAACATAGGGGCGATCGGGGATATATAAAGAACTTCTTGAAGCTAGTGAGATCGACCATTTTCTCATAAGCAAAAATATCGGATGATCTTCCCACCAAGAGAAAATTGTCGACTGGTAAAGTCATAAGCTTAATTAATTATAATGTGTAGATGATCATATAATTTTATTTTAAGAATCTATATGTTGCCCTTGTTTTCAGTGTAATAGGTTTGACGAAGGGAGAGAGCGTAACAATCAAATTCATGTCGGAAGATTTTATCTTAATGGAGAAGATTAGAAGAAGATGAGGATCGCAGAGGAACCTACGGGGATTGGTGCAGTCCTTGAAGATGGACTCGACCATGGCGGTGACCTCGTCTTCCCTTATAGGCCTGAGAGCTTCCAGCCTCTTCGGGGAGAAGAGCTCCAGGGTGCAGACTTTTCTCACCTTGACGTAGTGCGGCCCGTAGTCCGCCCATATAAGGTCCTGTCCGTCCCGGCTGAACTTGGCGGCCGATCGGCTCCTGTGCCGGTCGGCCAGCTGCTGGTCCTTCTCCTTCAGCACCTCCTTGGCCAGCTCCGAGTTCGAGACGATCACGTTCAGGGTCGACCCGAACCACACCGAGATGATCGGGCCGTAGACCCGGGACCACTCGTCGTAGCACCGGAACCTCACGGGCTTCACGTCGTACAGGTTCCCGACGAAAGGCCACGCTCGAGGCCCCGGTGGCAGCCTGAACCTGAGCCGCTGGTAAAGCAGGAATGCGATGGGGAGCCCGAGGAAGAGGAGGATCATCACGGGGAAAGCCATGGTTGGGAAGAAGAAAGAGCTTCAAGGGTGTGAACCCACAGGAATGGGTAGGAGGGATGTTGATATATATCTGTACTTTAAAGGAGAGGGAGTTGGTGAAGTGGTTGAATGTATAATGTTATATACGTAAATACACTCTTACGCCAGTATAAATTGAATTCGATATTTTTTTATTTTAAGTATTAAGTAATATTTTAACTTTAAAAATTAAAAATAAAAAATTTTATATTTGATAACTATCGATTTAATTTTAAATTATTAAAAAATTATAGATTTTTTTTATTATCATAAATATTGAATGGTATACGGACATATTGTGTATTTTTTTGGGCTAATTATTTTGTGGAAGGATTCTTATTGGGTGGAATTATATATAATTAAATGTTTTCGTGTGGATCTATTTCTATGCATAATAAACGTCACCCGTTAAATCATGTGTGGTTGGCCTCATGTTCCATGTGGGATGAATTTGTTCATCGTGATTTCGACATATTTGTCTGGAGGACTCGACTTGCACATGACACACGTTCAGAAGGAGATTCACTCGAGAAAGGCTCACGGATTCGATTAACAAAGAGAGTAGAGGAGACTCAACGGGATACATGGAAAATTGATAAATAGATTATTATTAGATTCAGATCATCCAACTTAAAAGATAAGTCAAATTTTTAGTAATTTTATAGAAAATTAAATCCATAACTAATCTAAAAATTACAACGCGTCAATGGCATTATCTAATTATTAATTAACTGATATGCTTCTAATTTCCGGCACATTCATTTTATCCAAAGAGGACATGGAAAAGTAAGACACTTTGGAGGGGCCGACTGGTGGCCGACCGTAGCAGCCCTCCAACCGCAGTAAAAGTAATCATCAGTAAAGTGGCCACAGGCCGAGTCACGGGCCACGTCATATTCAAGGATGGACTTGTCCGCCGCCCTCTACGGCGCAAATCAAGGTGGCGCGTGGTAGGACGCGCACCCTGGTCTCCGGTGGTTGGTGGGTGTGAACGGACCCGGTCTAATTAAGGGGAAAAGGAAACACGTTAGAAAAAGGGATTGTGGGGAAGGAGAGACGGGAGGGGAATCAAAGGTTGGTGAAGCCGGAGTTGGTGGGCATCGCATTTTCATTCCTATCGTCAGCCCACGGGAAATCCCCATTCCTCCCTGGAAACAGACGACAGATCGAATCAAACATGTCAAGACCTTCATGGCTGGGGTTGGCACAATAACGTTGTCAACATGTAATATGACAAATGAGCTAACCGGTGTTAGTGGCCCGAACAACTGCTGTGTGTGTTGCCAATTAGAGCAAAAATTACTGGATATTTTCTCATCTCATTATTGTGAGGAAGAGAATCTAAAGCTTTTTGCTGGCACTTGGAAAAAGGGCACCGTCTGGAGACATCTAAAGGTTGGTATGCGTAAGAATTCTTCTACCATTTTTCTCCTTGAAACTATCGAGAATAAAATCCTATATAGTAGGGTTAATAAGAAAAATATTGAAATATAAGAAAATTAAATAATATCACTTACTCACATTTTTATATAGATTTAATCCCTCACTTCTTGCTAATAAATTTACGGAAATAAAAATTTTATACCAATCATTTCCGAACGTCCAGGTTTATGTATACACATGCCAAAATCCTCTTTAAACGTGGAATAAGCTAGAGAACATCTGGATCGCCATTCGTAGAATACACATCAACACGACACTTGAAGGCCGAACTTCAAGCACAAGCAAAGAGATTGAAGCGAACAATGATGGTGCAGATATGGATGCCATCAGTTTCATCATTCTCTTAGTGGAATGGCATTGATGTGGGCATGTCCGGAGGTCGTTAAAAAGAGTTCAAATCTCATCGATATAAGTTAATGGACCCGATTCGACATATATTTTCTTAAAGTCCTAAATTTGATGAATTAAGATGATCTATATTAAAAAGATTTACCTCTTAAATAGGTCGACTCAAATCAAAATTGATAGAAGGATACCAAATCGAATGTTGTCGAAAGAGGACCGATCACTTTATGTGAAGTTAAAGTGTTCGGGAGACAATTAATTTCTCATACAATCTCCCAAAATCAAATGTATATGACTTGTGAGGCTCAAGGTTATGTATTTTAAGAATAAAACAATGACATATTAGAGAAGATCATGTCGAATTCATCACAACAAATAATTTAAAAAATTTTCAAGGTAAACAACTCGTAGTCGTCAAACAATCTGCATGGATTATATGTTGGAGGGCATATCCAGTTGATTCCACATGCGATCATGTGAACTCCTGCTGGCACTGAAGCGAGGAAAGTGAAAGGTATGGTACCGTGGTTGGACGCTGAGAGTGGTGGCCGGCGGTGGCTTTCGGCGGGTGGTGATGATGGTGGTGGAGGAGTTGGGGTCTGGGGCCCATCTGGGGTTGGTGGGGGTTGGTGAGATGTAGAAATTTGTTCTTGTTCTTTTCTTTAGAAATGTTATGCATATATGCATATATATATATATCTATATAAAATTGTGTCCAATTTTTTGTGGGCAACTTTCAGTGGGTGGGTTTGTTGAGTTTGACAAGGCAATTTTCATGGCAATAATCAAAACAGTAGGCTTTTTTTCGGGTAGCCTAACTTTACTCACCACAACAATCATTATCATCTTCTCATCTTTATACATATACATATACATATATATATTATCTCTCAAAATTTAATATTGAGAAATTTAATTAGAGTAGATTTTTGTAGGTCCATGCTGAGTTGTTTCATAATAAAAAAAAAACCTTTTCAATTTTGTGTTTAAATTGAAACTCAAAATTCTACTTAGAAGAAGGATATATTGAATCATATTGAGTTGATCTTTGACTTGTTCTCCTTTCCACGACAATCGTCAGACCAAATTGCTAAATGGTTAGACACCGTAGCGACTAAAGGTACGTCATGGGAGAAGCCCCCTCAACTGCCTAAAAATTTTGAGATGGCTCACCGCTAACCACCGCCATCGTCGCGGTATGCACAAGGCATATGAGATGAGGCCGCAAATGACTAAAGTATGACAGAGTCGCTTTTGTAGTATATATTATATGATATTTATAAATTCAACATATTGTAACTAATTTATTCCAAGTTGGATTGGTCTATCAAGAAGAGGAATTCACATCCAAAGTGTCCAGGGGGTGGACCAAGCTTGATCAGGTGCGCAATCTAGTCTAATGGGTCCGGTTAGGTCTTCGGCTCACCTTGAGTCCTGCAAAGATGCCAAACCGGGCGTGGTTTGTTCGGAACAGGTCTCCGATACTTAAGTCATAATAGGTAATGGAGAGCAAAAATAAGTGCTTGTAGAACGAGAGACAGTGAAGGGCTATGGATGTCTTGCCTTATCGTTGTTGTAAGGTCTCACAAATTGGGCGACCCGATAGACCGGGTGGAGTTGGTGTCGTTATCACTGGAGGGCCGATATCTCGGTGTGGGGACTGAGGTCAGGAATGGTTGTTTGTGTTGGTTTGGTGATGAGTCGGCCTAGACCTAGGAGCGGACCAGGCCGGTTGGTCTGATTCATGTCAACTTGAATTTATTTTCGTGAAATCATTTCAATCACTCAGACTTTCAGAAACGCTTTAGTCAGCAGGACTTAGCACTAATAAGTCATATGCCACGACTCATTAGTTGAGTGCGCGTAGTGCCAAGGTTGGCGAGTCAGTTGAGTCAAAGTCGGCTTGAATTTAAGTAAACTAGATTAGGCGCCTCGCCTATGCGAGGAATTGTAGGCATAGTTTTAAAAACCGGACCGGGCCGGGCGGTTCGACCGGTTCGACCGGGAACCGGCCACTCACCCGGTCCGGTTCCTTCAAAAAACCCAATTACACATTAAAAGAGAAAAAATCCGATTGAACCGGCCGGTTTCCGGTCCGACCAGTGAACCCAATTGAACCCATGAGAAAACCGGCCGACTTAAAATTAAAACAAAAACAAAAACATATTGTAATGTACCTATTTTATTTTACTAAACTTATATTTACATTTTATATTAAACTTTTGTTTAATATAATGGTTATATTAATGATTTTTATTATAAATTATATTCAAATTATGATATTATGTAAATTTATTAGTAATATTATTTTTTAAACATGCGGTTCAACCCATTGAACCCCCGGTCCGACCCATGAACCCATAAACCCATGCCTACACCGGTTCCCGGCCCGGTCCGGTTTTAAAAACTATGATTGTAGGGTATAAGTAAAAATCCAAAAGCCAAAAAATAGGAAAAAATCAGTCGAAATTGATAAAAAAAAAAATTGATTTTTCCTGCATAAAATTGTGTAATCTTTTAAATGAAAAAAACCACTCGAAAAAGACGTGTTTGATACGAAAACGTAAACCGATCCTCGAATCATTTTCAAGCCGCCTATTCCTTCTTCCTCCTTGAATGGCGAGGCTCTCCTTGGCTCTTGGCAGCAAAAGACTACACTATTTACGGAAATCTAAAAGTAAATAGTAGAGGTATAATATGAGTAGTTCGGTCTAATTTAAAATGGGTATATAATTATTTGGTTCAGTTAATGGACCGATCTAATTATATGCCACAATTTATGAAATTATGAACTAGTCCAGAATTAGGTCTAAGCGGGCTAGTTTCAACTGTGACTTTTTCTTTTCTTCGAATTATTTAAAATAAATATAATTTTAAAAATAACTTATATTCATATATTTTACATATAACCCTAAACTATAAATTTACTATTTATTTCATTTATAAAAAATAAAAAGTCATATTTTTTAAACAAATATTAAAACTTAACTTAGGATTTCTGACAGTTTAGGCCAGTTTATGATGTCTTAAGCTAGCTTTGTAATGGTTCTAGACTGGTTAGAGTTCTAGGTTGGTTCCAATTCAATGGTTTATTTTTTGGACGTGACTCATAACTGTCCCTTAGTTCAGTAAAATCGGTTACATGTCGATTTTGGGGTGATTCGAGCTGATTCAGGCCAAACGGCCTATTTAAGATATCTAATAAAGGGTGCATGGAGGTGGTAGAATTTGGCACAACCTAAAAATATAGTTTGGATATGGTATAAAAAAATGATGTAAGCATGAAAGTATAATGATAAAATTTAAAATAAAAAGAAAATTATGAAATTTTTTAAAAAATTTTATTAATTATATACATATAATTATATTTTAATATTTTATTCAAATTAATACAAATTTAGATTAATTAATTAATTATATCATAAAAAATTATGTTGAAATATAAATTATTGAAATTTATTTTTAAAAAGTAAATATTTTTATGATTTGTGCTAGGACCGAGTGCCCGAAGCAAGAAAAATCTGTACTCGGGCCCAGATTTTCGGGCCACCTAAGATGCACCGACCAAAAACTCCGTGCCGGCTCTAAGTTTGCATGTATGCTGATAGGGATAAGTATATGGCCTAAGTATGCTATGTTTCCCTTTTCTCTCTTTAATAGAATTACGATATTCTTTTACTTTGAACTTAGTTTTTTTTCCCCCTTTCATAGAGTGAACTAAATTGTAATTTGTACTTGCCTAGGGAGATAATGAATCTTATCTCGGTTTCTTAATTTTGTGTTCCTTTTAATTGCACATCTTGGTTTAATTGAATGCTGTTTATATTTTCAACGCTTTCTGATTGACCGGCTGCCAATTAGAATGATTGAGATGCTCTGTAGTCGTCCAGCTTTCAATCCAGATACCAAGGGAACTCCAGTAGCGAACTAGTACGACCGGATCAGAGTTTAGCCTCGGTCCTGAACCCATGCGAAAGGGCTTTAGGACCTTCAGAAGGTTTAGTGGGGGGGAGTTCATGATGCCATCTGTGAAAAATGAGCCAGTCATGCGCGAAGGACAAGTGGGTCAGGCGAAGTTTCTCGCACCTTAAAGAGTTCTGGTGATAACTTGTCTCGATAGAAAGCACATTCCTGTTGCATCAAAAGGTGCTCTAGGATAATAGTTGTTAATCGACAAAGTGTCAGACGAGACTTTGAATCGGATTATGAATAGAAAAGGTGAAGTCATAAATCCTATGCGCACTCGTCCGTCGGTTGGTTATCTTGCACTCTTAGTATTTTTAGTTCTCTTTGGTGCTTTTGCTACTTCTTCTCAATTTTTGAATTTGTTTGATTTGGAATAACCATAATTTTTAAAATCAGACTGCACCAAGAACTGGTATAGGTATGGGTTCATAGATCGGATCATAAATTTAATAGGTCGAACCATATATTTAATAAATAATATTAATAAAATAATAATACTAATAAATTTATATAATATCATAATTTAAATATTACTTATAATAAAATTATTAATAAATTTTTATCTTTTTAAAATTTTAAATCGATCATTTTTTTTACTAGTTCAATTGGGTTCACTAGTAGGACCTGAAATCGGTCGGTTCAACCGGAGTTGACCTCACTGAAAGTATAATTGGGTATTTTATAGAAACCGAACCGGATGAGTAGCCGGTTCCTAGTTGAATTGATCGAATCGGCTGACCCGATCCAGTTTTTTAAACTATGGGAATAACTGATAGTTTGGTGCTCAATAATGATCCTTTTGTAAGTTCTATACTCACACTTTATTAACTGTGTTATATGTATACTCGCGTGCTTTGTTCATATTTTTTCACGATTCCCTGAAACTATAAAATGTTACAAATAATTCTAATAAGAAATTTATGAAAAATTTTAAGGCACTAATTTTTTTTTTTATTTTTTAGCAATTAGAGAATTTAACGTGATAATTTTAATATTTGCAAAGAGTAAATTGATTATATGCATCGTCCCTTAATTTAAATGAACGGCAAATTAGGTATCCAAATAATTCATGTTAATGCATTAATTAACCATTTGATCACATAATATAATTAACTATTACTCATGGTGTATGATAGAAAAATCCTTTTTAATATCTCAACATGTACATATATTAGAATCCGTATGAATTTTCTATAATGAACTCATTATGTACTCACTGTGCATAAAAATAATTACCATGATTTCCACTTTTTATCGAACTCATAATTTTCTTTTTACTGTAAATATTCTTTTTTCATACGTTTGGACTATCACGATTTTTTCCAACCACTGCCCAATATCTTTGATAGCCCGAACCGGTTTTTTCGTGTCATATATGAACTGTACTTTTGGGCCGGCAGGTCTAGATGTAAATTTATTTTGACATCAACCCAATCATCAAGGGGCGGCAAAGTAATCTACCGTGGGCGTGGTAGAATGGTTTGATACTCATCATCCCAATGGGAGGACTCGAGTTCGAGTCTCACCCGCGGCGGGGAGCTCTTAACTTCTTAAATGGGCCGACCCGGGACGATCCGGATTAGTCAGCTCGACAAAGTCCAACTGCATACCGGCGGTTTATACAAAAAAAAAAGTGCGGCAAAGTAGGCGTGCTTTGAAGAACTCTCGCCCAAACCTCTCCAGTCACAGAGCAAGAGAAAAATATACGATCGCGCGACTCCGACCTCCTGGCTGCGATATTCACATAGATCGGTCGGCAAGGAGATCCTCCACCTTTACAGGCCATCCTTCATGTTCGTTCTATTCGACCAAGTAAGCCAAACACAGGAAGGAATCTTTCGGAATGTGGCCCGGAAACCAAGTGTCACCTTGCACCTGTCCCGCCGGACATCTTTATCCCGTTTCGCCTCCCACGCACTGTTAGATAGAGGTGGGAAAAATTGGCCCCGGAGGAAAAAATTGTGCCCAGTTCAGTGTCCGATTTTTTGTGCTGTGCAAAAGTGAGAAAATAAATTCAGTAATAAAAAGAAAATTATAAAAAAATTTAAAAATAATTAAATATATCCATATAATTACATTATAATAGTTATTTAAATATTTTATTTAAAATTAATATAAATTTTAGATTAATCGATCATTTATATTATAAAAAATTATTTTGAAATATAAATTATTTAAAGTTATTTTTAAAAAAGTAATTATTTGTATAATTCATGCCGGGTCCGAGCTGCTTGAAGCACTGAAACTTTGTGCATGAGTTAGCATCTTCGAGACTCCTGATTTTTTGTGTCGTAACTGTTCGAATTGCTAGTTCAACTCTTAGATGTAGGCTGTCCGCTACGATTTGGGAGCCAGCGGAGCCTATCACGATCACTGGGCAGCTGTGGCCTCAGCCGCCTGCCGAATATTAAAAAAAAAAAAAAAGAATTTACCAAAGATTTTCATAGGTAAATTTTAGTTGTATTTTTTAGCATATTTATTTTATTATAAGGCAGTAGATTTTATATTATTTTAAAACATGCTTCATTATTATTTATCAGAAAACAGTAGATTTCATTATTATTAATTATTGGTCTCTAGTTCTTGTGATGCTTTGAGTATGAAATATCCATGGCGAGAGTACCGATAATTTAGCACTCAAATTTGTGAAGAGCCCACACTTTGAGTTGACGGTGATGAGATTCGGGTGCCCTGCGTATTTTGTGCTTGGACCCTACCCTATTAAAATAGGAATTGGACCCTATCCATAATCTGTGTTGGGTTCATTAAATGTTTTTTTCTTCATTTAACTATTAACAAATAAATGAGTTTATTATAAAATTTGATAAATTTACTGATTCAGCGTAATTATTACATCATAATATTGTATATTATAGTTAACTCTAAGTAAATTTCTATATCATTAATTTTTTTTATTAACGCTCTAGATTATTTGGATAATTTAAATATGATACACTCAACAAATGTGCATAATAATTATGTTAAACATAAATCATCGAATTAAGAAGAGTACGAAGATTCAAAGGACACATGAATTGGAGTCCAAAATTGAAGAAATTACGGACTATAATAGAATTTAATCTCGCAAAATTGCTTTCGACAACTGATTCCATGTACGCCCCCAACCCCCCCCCAACAGGAACCGATCGCATATTTACGTGTCAGTTTTCCGTTGGCTGCATCAACTTCTTTTATTTAGCAAAATTAACGTAGGACTATATATTAGACTAAATAATAGTTGAGGGATGATTTTGATGGAAAAATAAATTCAGATACTCAAGTATTGACTCTTTACAAACATAAGGACTAATCTATTAGTTTACTCATATGCATAATTGTTATATCCAACTTAAGCTAATCAAGTAAGCAGTATAATAGTGCAGATGGCACGATAATTAAGATACGGTTCAAAATAGTTATCTGTAGATGTTGCTATAATCAAATTGGCTCTCCTCACATTTGCCTTCCAATTAAGAAGGTATTTTATGTAATAGTTATATTATAGGATATGATATAATTATCCAATAAAAAATTGGCAAGTGTTAATTTTTTTATAACAATTTTTTAAAAAAAAATAATAAACAAAAAAAACTATTAGATATAAAATGAAAATAAGGATATATTGACATTTACAATGTTATATGAAACACTTTCTTCTTCGAACCATACTATGACATATGTTGGCATTCATATGATGTTATTTCACCACTTTGTATTTTAGTCTATTCGTTTCTTTTTTACCAATTTATTATTTATTTCTTTAACTATATTGAAGTTAAATTAAACTTTTCTTTTCAAGCTCAAATTACAACCTCTCCTACTAAAATCGAATTGTACTTCTCTTCTTATAACTGGAAATGTTTCTCCTTAAGGGAATGATTAATTTGAGTCCTTTGTGGTAATAATATGGTGCCAATGTAGCACTAACATGATTAACATATTTTCTTCTAAGTATATGAATGAATTAAAATTACTAATAAAATGGGAAGATTGTTTGAAGTGTTAAATTTTAGTAATAGGTTAAAGTACTGCGAATTTAAACATAGGGTCAAAATGATATTTTACTCTATATTTAATATATACTATTATCCTAACACATTTATCTTATTAGAATTTAATAGATTATACGGCGGTTTGCAGAGGACATTATACGGCGGAGGATGGAGGAGAGGACAAAGAAGCCAAGCGAAGAGGACCTTCTGTCGCGATTTTCCGGCATTGACAAGGCCTCCACCAAGTTCCTCCGGGACATTGTCATCCGTTTCATCCTTGCCGGGCGTGACACGAAATCGTCCGCCCTAACGTGGTTCTTCTGGTTGTTGGCGTGCAGCCGCAATATGGAGGAGAGGATCCTGGAGGAGCTGCGTGACATCCGAGCACGTAATCAGAAGCTCCCTGAGGAACCGTACACATTCGGTCAGCTCCGGGAAATGCACTACCTTCACGCAGCGATCTCAGAGGCGATGAGGCCGTATCCACCAGCTGCGGTGGACGGTGGGGTGTGCCCAGGGGACGATGTATTTCCAGATGGCACAGCCGTCGAGGATGGCTGGATTATCACATGTAGCACTTATGCGATGGTGAGGATGGAGAGCTTGCGGGGAGAAAACTGCCGGGAGTTCCGGCCAGACAGATGGCTGGAGACTGATAGCACTGGTAGGCTAGTGTGCCGGCATGAGAGCCCGTACAAATTTCCTGTGTTCCATGCGGGGCCGAGACTGTGCCTAGGGAAGGACATGGCATACATCCAGATGAAGGCGATTGTAGCGTCGGCACTGGAGAGGTTCACCATCGATGTCCAGAATCACAATCTGCATGTTGTCTCTCGCCATGAAGATGAAAGGCGGGCTACCCGCGAGAGTGAAGCCCCGTTTAGTCGATCAGTCCGTCTCATAAGCTGGGAAATTATTACAAAACAAATTTCTACAGTCTTCAAAGGAATGATATCGAAATATATATCCATCCAAAGTTGAATTGGAGAATAAATTCGGTATTGGATACATCGATTTTTTCTTTTTTCCATTTTAAGACATCCATTATCCAAAAATCCATTAAGAGAGGGGTGTTTTTTTTTTTTTTTAATCCAAGTTTATATAATTTTCTCTTATATATTAAAGTAAGACGAATGACATCCACCAACCGGCCAGCATGACGACGCCTCAGTCATGTCTACAGATATACAGGGACACTAGGTACATAGAATCCTTATTAGGGGTTTGGGTGAGAGTTTCCCTTTGCTCCTTCACCACTTACAGGGTCGATGAAGGAGTTCTAGGCATTTTTGCGCGAGGCTGATCCGCTCGGGAGCCGCCTTCTCATATTTTGGTTCTTGGTGCATTTACTTCTACATTTTTCCCCCCTTAATTTTTGCACGGGACTATTATATTTCACCGTGTGATAATTTTTTCTCTCAAATAAATATTAATTTTTGAGATGTCATTGTTATTTATTTTTATTATTATTCATAGATTTAGGAATTGGATTGAAGATGAGGTTAAGAAAGTGATATAAATCGATAAAAATGGATAAAATTCTAAGGCCCAAAACTCACTTTCTATGGAGTTATTCATTACAGAGTCCTCATCTTGCATGGATCAATCCATTAGTCCGCCGCCTCCATGGCCTGCCTCCGGTGGGCATAGCTGATGATCCTTTGAACATCGAGCACATCCTCAAGACCAACTTCTCGTGCTACTTGAGGAAAAAAAAAACAAAAAATTCGGGTCGATCCTGAGTGACGTCTTCGGCCAATGGGGTTCTTCATCCTCGAAGGTAAATCGTTGGAAGGACCAGAGGAAGGTGTTTTGTTCACAAGGTCAGCTGACATAATTATCGTGCATTTACAGCGCACGAGACTCGTAAGAAATCGATCCCAACCCTAGCGAGAGCCTCGAGGATAAACCCTGTCCTGGACCTCGAATCAATATCCAAGAGCATCATCTCCGACATTGTACTTAAGCCGATGGTGCACGAAGATCCTGCCGCAGATCATATGGGAATGTCGGCGCCACCTTCACCATAGAAGCGTTCATTGAAGCTACTTTTATCTATGTATGGCGGTCCTATTGCATGTTCATTTTCAGAAGGAAAGTGATTAGGGAGGGGTTCCTCAACGTGGGGCCGGTTTGGAGACTATTGACCCGATCTCCGTCGTCCATGTATATTTCGAGAGGATCACAAAATTGAAGAGTCGCGTAGACGAGGGAATGAGAAATGATGTAATATCTTCATTCGTCAACCTTGGGTACAGCATGTTTGAGTCAACTCCTCACTCAATCTTGGCATCAAATTACAGTTGACTGGGTCAGATACAGTTGAACCCGGTCAAACATGGTTCCTCTGCTTCTTCTTTCATTGAATTTTAATAGTCGAGAAGCGGATCTTGGAAGAGATGGACACAGTACGAGTCGAGCACGACACGGCCCTCCTCGACCAGGGTTACACACACCTCCATGGTACTCCCGGAGCTGTAAGGCCATTGGCTCATCAGGCCAGGTCGATATAGCCCATTAATATTTTCAGTTCGTGACAGCCCAGCCCGAATTGCCACCGCTGTAGCTCAAATATGGGCGTTCCCAAAGAGATCCACTTTCTATTCCCAGTCCTACATGCCGGGCCTAGAACGTGAGACACCACAGCATCGATGGAGAAGAGTTTCCGTGACAACAGAGAATGCCCGATGAAGATGCTGGCCCCGTCACCCTAATAATGAAGGGCAGTTTGCCGGTGAAACTGAGAGGGTTGAGAACCGGAGGATATTAAAGAACTCACCTGTAAAACGTTATCGATCTTCATGTCCGGTCAACAGCAAAATGCCTGCAGTCCAAATATAGATTACCAAGCCATTCTAATAATCTCTGCGACAAGGTACGAGGACCGCACAAATGTAAGCTTTTCCAAGTATTGCAGATGGAAGAGGCAAGAAAAACTGGTCCAAGAATCTGTCACTGGCTACCTGACTCTTCCGCTGCAAGCTAAACAAGTGCAGTGCATTCTCATTCACCTGCGAGTGTTGAGATTGACTGGATCCCTAAAAGCTAATGGGTATAATCAAGAATGATATAATGACCCTAGATCCTGTCAATATCACCCTAAATAAAAAGATTGGGCAAGTTGGGCTTGCACATACTGAAAAGTACCAGTACAGAATTAGATTGTCGATCTAATTCCCAGTAGAAGCTTGCAGTTTTAAGATTCATTGATCTCTCATTTCCATTGCAATGCCAAGAGATTCCCTGCTCCAGATTGTCTCAGAAAGCCTAAAACAGAACAGAGAGCAGGAAACACGCCCAAAAAAATGAAAGAGCCTTGAGGAGTTTGAGCGGAACGAGCACTGAGAAACAGACTTGCTGACTAGAAAACTGAGCTCCATACTCGTCCTCTTAATTGATGCTGGATCTGTAATTGATGATTTCAAAAGGGTATCTGGAAGAAGGAATCTTGTGGTTTTATAATTGTGCAAAATGAATCTTACTCCAGAAATTTGAACCGCCAATTATTCAAGCTTTGACATTGATGCCTCTTCCTCGTCCTAGTGTTTGGAGAAAAAAAACTATGCATTCAAATCTACCTCTGGCGCTTGACATTGTATTGTCCCTCTCAACTGACAGATTATGCTCCATCAGAAGCAGTCTTCACCCTCCGGTAAAAGAGAACATATGCTCCACTTGACTTGACATCATCTTCATTAATAGGAGTAATGTGGCTATCGTCAAAATTGTACCACCTGTTCTCGTCTAGAAGCTGCATATCATTGATGTACCAAGAAAAATCAAGCATCAGTACGAACCTCAGGATTCACCATCAGTCACGAGATCAAGTCAAAAAGGAAAGCAAACTAGGGAAACAGGATCCATTTGATTCAGTGGAAGTCCATTCGTCTTGCCACAAAATAAAGGATGCACAGCCAATGAACATTTGTCAAGACAGCGAAAACAGAATACAGAAAATTTCCCTAAATTTTTTTCTGTAACAAAGTGGAGGCAAAAAGTTACAACTTTCATACCAACCTTGATATTTGCCATGTAGTGTCCACTGCCCATCCCACCATAATGATTGATCAAGGCATAAAGTTCATATAGCTGTCGCTGGGAGTTACTCTTTTTTGGAACATAGTTAGTCAGATCAAAGTCATGGATCGGGAAGTTGACAAAGGTTTCTAGCTTATGCTTCATAGATCGGCTGTATGAGAATCTCTTTAGATGGATAACTAATACCTCAGGAAGCCTCCATAGATCAAGCTTTTTACTTGCCTGCCTCCTCTCTCTACACTGAGGACAGTACCTGCTTATACACATACATCAACATGAGAAACTCCTCTGATCATAAAAATGACATGAGGGGGATTCTCCTCAGGAGAAACAATTGGCGTGGCTTTTAAGAACTCAACTTTTTCTACATCATAAAAGGAAAGAGCCTTTGGTTAAAATGGAAAATCATTCTAAATTTCACAAACTTAAGTTCAATGATCATCAGAAAATTTTAACTATCCCTTGAGTGTATAACATTGAGTTGGAGAAATGTCTGTATGCTCTACAAGTTCCCAGCAGTATGCACTAGACAGACGGAGACTAAATCAGAGCCAAGTGCAACCACTTGAAACCAATGATTAAGGCATGAACATTTATTAGCTATAATGATTAAGGCATAAATCATTTATTAGCTCATAGAACCCATGTATATTTATTTTAACAGTTAAAGCATGCGTCTCAGTAAAGAGGACAATTTAGTATGGTCTTGCTAGCAGTGTTAAAAATAAAATACAGAGAGTGATTTTTTTCTTTTGGAAGAGAAAAAAGAGACTGGTTTAAACAGTACATAATATAGAGAAAAATGTACACAAACCTACCACATATCTTCAGGCACCAGTGGCTCCTCACGCAAGAATGCCTCAAGGCATGCATACAAGGACAGAGGTTCAGTCCGTGCCTTTTTGCTCACATGTCCATATTTGCATACCTCAGGCAAGTTCTCAAGGCACTGAATTTCGTATTTCTCTGATAACTCGGTTGACCAATTTATCACTAGATGCAAAAATGACGATGAAAATTTAATGGCCTCGTCTCCCACAGACAGATCAACACATGCATTATTCTCGTTGACCAACTGAAGGGGTAGTTCTGGCAATGTGTCTGGTCGAGAACTAGTGCTAGTATGACAATTTTGATCCAGCATATCAGACGCATCAGATTGTGGTGAAGCCTTCTCCTTGAGGAAAGGCAAAAGCATCTTGTGAACTGTTCTCTGTATCTCACTTCTTTCAATTCGATCAGTGGATATAACTGCTACTAACGGTGTTCCATTGGGTTTCCATCTCTGAGGATCGCTAGCAGTCCTAGTGAGTATGCCACAGTTAATCACTCCTCTTTTTTGTTTGTTTTTTGGGAGTAAAGCAGAGAATCATCAAAATAGATAAAACAACAAAATCATAAAGTGGGATAAGAAAGCAGGGCGCAACTTATACTGTCTAATATACAGGTTAGGATCAACCTTGGAAAAAAAGGGACTTATGTGGGTTAGAAGTAAGAAACATACTTCTCTTGGCAACGGTGGATCAATCGAAGATAAACTGCATTTTTCTCAAACTTGGGTATCTTGTATGCAGTGAGATGATCATCATCTTTAATTGTGGACAATAGAATTAATGGGTCATCCATTATTCTTTGGATGGAATGGTTTTTTATCTGCAAGTATCAAATTAAAGCTGATCAGATCAACTACAGCTCATAGAAACCATGTGTTGAAAAGTTTAGGGCATTCAACCTCTGCAAGTAAAAGCTTTTCAGTTGGCTGCAAGGAACAAGCATTACTAAGTGCTTGGATCAAGTCCCTGCAACGACCTTGTTTTGGAACAGCCACAGTACAGGCAGATGGCAAAGAACTTCCATCACAGGTAAAAACTGTCACCGTCATGCTCCTTGTGCTAGCGAATTGGAGAGGCAAGGAAAGGTACATGAAAGGATCAAATGTAACAGAAATTTTGTCACACACTGGACAAACCAGAGTTGACTTGTATTGACCCTGTAAATTCATGAGCACCCAAAAAGTGCATAAGATTTTATTCTAGATTTCTTAGCAATGCAATGTTAATTTCTTTCTCAAGAGAATTATTTAAGTCTTAGGTTGAGTCTGTTCAAATAGCAACAGCCAGAAGCATAGACATTATCAGAAAAATTTGCCACAATTGGATAAATGAAACTGTAACCTCACCCTAACCTGATGAAAACAGGAGCATAGGTTTACCACAGTTGATCATTACATTTTGACACCATTTTCTTTCCTGAATCGTTTTCATCATATAGATTTTACATGGCAACAGCAGAAAAAAGGTTTATTTTTTTATTTTGTCTATCTTTCTCTCTTCACCAAGTAGAGATCAGGTTCCTCAGCAAGCCAAATTTCTCTACAATAGTTCAATATAGTTCAAGCAATTAATATTAAACCTACAGAAAGAATTGAGAACGTGAATATATATACAACATGAATTTGAAACAATATTTCAAGATGGGTCACATTTAATTGTCCAAAGCCAGGACTCACACTTCTCCAGTTGAATTTGAAAGATTAATCAGCAAAATGATGCACACCTGACAAACATCCACAATGATTGAATCATTGCGTGCAATGTGATTTGCCCAATACTCATCTGCAACTTCTTCATCAGGCCGGCCATCTGCATCCCTAGACTTGATATAGGGCTTCTCCTTAACCCGGTTTAAATCTTCATGAAGACCATCTAGCAGAAAAGCCAAAAGCTCCTGAAGGAATACATATATCATATTTATTGATGTGGAAGGCATGAAAATCACCGTTCCAGAAAGAAGAAAATGCATAACTTATATGTTAAAAAGAATGTGATACATAAAAAATTGGTGGCATATTAGACCTGAGAATCATGCTGATTGTATCCACTGAATTGAGGAGCAAAACGGGCCAGTTTTGCTTTGAAGGGCCGAGGTGCAACTGGTGTTCGTCCAGGTGCCCACAGCTTCCGCAATAACTCACCAAATGCTAGAGCTAACTGTCCCTATCCAGTGAACAGTTCAATTAAACAACTCAGAAACTATGACTAGCTTTATATTACAAAAATCTCAGTAAAGGAAAGTTTTGGGAGAAAGAGTAAATTGCATGAAATTTTAATATGCCCCATCTGATTCAGGATCATTAGCCCAGTATTCCCCTGGCATAGTTCTCAATTTTCCACTTCAAGTTAGGAATTACATGCACTTACCCCAATCACTTTCACCATAAGTTACTTGGAAGAAATTTGACTCTGCCACAAGGTATGCTGGGTGAGTTGGAGGGATTTGTCAGGGGATTTAGACTTTGGAATTTACATTCATCATAGGAAAATAGGGGCTACATCCATTGATGTTAAAGAAGATAAAGCTCTTCACATCAACCTAATAATTAAACTAACAATTGCAGCAGTCAAACTCCTCCAATTTCAACTGAATGATGCCTTAACTTTCCAGAGTGAATATAGGTTCTCAACTCCGTCCTTGTCACAAAAATATGGGAGGCACGTAACCAAATTCCACTTTAAAACTAGCAGTTATAATATTATTAGCTAAGCAAATAAACCAGGCAAATTGAGGACAACATGAACCACAGGTTGCATATATAGCAACACAAACTTAACAGAAGGAACTAACTTATTCAGAGCAAAAATGATAACTTGTTTCATACACGCGTAAACAAACTGGATACTTACAACCATGCCAAGTGGATTCTGCCTGTTAATTTCCTGATGATAATCCTCCTGAAAATATTTCGCAAACTCAGGAGTATGAACAAGGCACTGTATGGCACTATTCATGAAACAGGTATTCCCCAGGTTCAGCAGACCAGTTAGACCAACAGGTGATCCCCTTGTACTCACTCCACTGATTCCATATGTACTATCAGATTCTCTGGCTCCAGTAGACAGGTTACTCTGCGACAATTCAGGAATGCAGCCTTTAGATGAGACCTTGCTGGCAGAGAAACCTCCAGCAATTGATAAGTTTGACCCTGGATGCTCAACAAACATGGATGATGCTTCCTTCCCAAGAAAGCCATTTTCTTGACTCATGCAAGCAATCCCATTTGCCTGATCAAGGACCTCCACCAGAATCTGTTCATTTTGAGTCCATGGTACATTAAATAAACGTGTCAAACAAAGTTATATGGTAAAAACTGTCAAAACAGCCAAAGAAACACATAGGAAATCAATTACATGATTAATTAGCTAAAGCTATGTTTATTTGTTAACGTGACTATACCATCAATAAGGCCCACAAATTAGCAAGAAGGAAACCGAGAAACCACAGTAGTGGATTGTTAGATATTCACATAGATCAACCAGAAAGAAAGAAAAGAAATCATCATGAATTATTAAATATGCAAGAATCTATTTATCAAGAAAAGAGCTGCCAAGCAATGGACATTCTCCTTCACAGTAAGAAATAACTCTACCAAGTATAAGAGAATAAACATATATATTTACTTACTGACATCCCAATAATTCCATGCAGGAGTATTGCAAGGCTTCCGCATGTATATAAGATCGTTATAAAGATGTAAATGAACTCCAAGTCTGATCTATCAGGCAAAAGCAAACACTGCAAAAACCTTTTACAGTGAGCATATTGACAATCCGGAAACTTACATCCTGATCCATCTGAATGTTGGCATCGTCAAGTGTTTTGTCCAAATCAGTCATCAAAGCATGCTTTCGATGACCATAGTAGTCCCATATGCATACCTGAAACACATAGAACCTTGAACACAACAAACTGAGGAAAGCATTGGACCAAAAGGGATTCAGTAAAATTACTTTGAATTAAAAGAAACTTGCTGAGATGCATGAAGTATTTACTTGTTCAGAATTTAGGTCAAAGATCTCACAGGCTCTTTTGTGAAGATCCCCAATGGTTTCCTGTAAATTTGTGAAATATGTTGTTAGCTAAACACCAGCTTGCACCTTCATAACCCACCTCCCCTCAAGATGGTCTATGGAGTTGTCCTTCTACCTTCTTGCTTATTCTTATAGTAGCACTATCTTCCTTTGGCATAACAACCAGTTGAAGCCGCAGTGGATAAACCTCCACAGCCAACTCTGACTGAGAAGGACCGGAGCTAATTACCTTCCTAGGTAGAGTCGGGCCACCACCATACCTAACACCAAACAAAACAGAGTGTCTATTGATTTGAACACCACGATAATTAATCTCTTGAAATTGGGAAAGCAAATAAATATAAGTTTCAAACGAAGTACAGGGGTAGAGTTCAAATCAAACAAATCTCTGTCTTGAGCACAAATCCACCATTTCTAAATCAAGGGGAATAAAGGTGATGCTCATCACACTTTTAACATCATTTATAGATGAAAATAAGTTCCTAATGTTTTCCTTATTTTTCATCTAAAAAATTGAGGATCAGAACAAGCCCAACCTTAGATGACAAAATATGAACTTGGAAAAGCGAACTGCGTTAAACTTGAATCTCCATAGTAAGACTCACCATGTAAAAAGCTGATTCCAAACCTCATATGGAAGCAACACATAGTCACGACCTTCTAGCAGAGTATCATGGATCTCAAGGCCCATGTTTGAGTCTTCTGGAGCAGAATCATATACTAAATCAGAATTATCTATTACACCAGGCTTCTTTACAGTACTCAAGCCTGCCAAATCACAATGCTCTGACAAAGAGGAACCATCAGTTGCGTTATGAGGCTGGTCATGGTTCACATACTCAATCCAGTGCTGCCACCATCTATTAGGAACAAAATGGAAGGTGTCATCAATAAATCAGTTTCAGTTCTGCCCAAAAGGAAAGAAAATTGGGATGGTTTTTGTCTAGCAAGACATATGGCTCCGAGTAGCAACAATCTAATTCAGCAACACCCACTTGATAACCCAGCCTTATCACATTATCTTTAGTTGTAATAAGGATCTTACCCAAAGAAAAGGACACCCAAATATCCAGCTTCTAAGCTACTTATATGCATTTCTTGCAACTATTAACCCCAAAAGGAAGAAAACATCCCATAGATCACTCAACAGTTCCTGACAACAGGCTGAGACCCAGAAACTTCAATCTTCTCGATCACATCAGAAAAACCTCCTTCATCATCGTCCTCTTCTTCTTAAAAAATCATACCGAAGTGGACCAAAAGAATTGAACTTACTGCAGCGTCAGACAATCTCAGCGGGCCTATCTAATGAATCCAACGAATCTTTCGTTCCCCGGAGAAACTAATCAAATAATAGTAAATGCAATCAACTATCGGGAAGGGTGAGCAAGTCACCTCTGAGTGATGAGGTAGAAGGTAGCTCCCTCTCTGGCGTTGGCTTCAGCAGCTAAAGCAATATCTCTGATAAAAACCCTCTCTTCCTCTGGCGTCAGCTCCTTACTCCCGCTGCTGCTGCAAATCGACAACTCCGTCGCCATCTCCTCCCTCTATCGGCACCGCGGATCTGGCAGGTCCCGAAAAGGACAAATAGAGAGAAGCGGGAGCCCGAAATTTCCAATCTCCGCTTTTTCTATTTTTCAGGAAAATCAACAGGACAAGACAACTGAAGAATCAAAGGAGAGGGAGCGGAGAATAACAATATTCAGGCGGCGAGTTTTCCGTTTTCCGTTTTCTCTTTTTTTCCCCCCCACCCACCACCCTTCTTATTTTTCTTCAATTGTCGTGTTTTCCGTTTTTCAGTTTCCTCGGTTTCCATTTTACCCTTCCTTTTCATTTTTCTCAATTTAATTGTCCCCTCATTGACCAATGATATCTATCTAAAAGAGTAGAACGAGCAACAGCCACAGAGATCGCCGCATGTTGCAGGAGCATCCTCATGACCAGCAACGTCACGAAAACGATCCCAAACGTGATGCCAAATCCCAAGAAGCAACATTTCGAGGACAACTTGTTGAACGCATTTCTCGATGATGTGCGTCAGGTGGTGGAGGTCTTTATAGAGGTAGGTGATGAAGTTGACTCATCAGATTCGGGTCGTAGTTTTGTGTCCATCGAGTGCTGTCCTAGTCAAGCTTCGGTTGCTTCGAGGCATGGGAGTCTCCAAGACCTGCAAGAAGGTTGAATTCGGCCCAAACGCGTGGAGAATGAGGGCGAGATGGAGAGGAAGAGCCAGAGAAGAAGAAAGACCTCCTTTTTATCTGCAAAAAAATGGGTGTTTTATGGAATTACCGGTTGTGTTACCCGTTTGGGTTAGTCGGGTCGGGTTGGCTGAAAGGCCCATGAGCACTATCCCTAGGAAAGTTTGTGTGAAAAGATGACTAAAGATAAAAGAAGACAAGAAGGCCAATGCGGCGGCTTCGTTGCGGGCACTCCCGGCTAAGAGAGATCGACAAAAATTGCGCATACTTCAAAACAGGAGAGTCAAGATTTGAACCAGGTGAATCGGTGCCTCACAAAATTGGTTCACTAGTCAAAGTCGAGTGGACAAGCTTTCACCAAAACGGAGATGGCCATATGAAGTCGGTGACTATGCCACACCAGAAGGCATATGGCCTTGAGACGCCTCCTGTGTATAGTCAACTATAAGAGTATAGGAGAAATTCTAGAAGAAATTACCTAAAAATCATAATCTTTTCCGAAATTCTCTAAAATATACGTGACATTCAATATTCATATGTTTATACATAGTATTTAACGGTTTGTTCACGAAATAACACGAGTACTAACGGTCATAGTTTTTAAAATCGGACCGGACCGGGAACCGGTCAAGATATGGGTTCATGGGTTCACGGTTCGGATCGGGGGTTCAATAGATTGAACCACATGTTTAATAAATAATATTAATAATATAATATTATTAATAAATCGACATAATATCATAATTTAATTATGTTTATTATTAAAATCATTAATATAGTCCTAAATTCGACATAAAATATGAATATAAATTTACTAAAATAAAATAAGTACATTACAATAGGTTTTTATTTTTTATTTTTTTATTTTAAGTTGGCCGATTTTCTTACTGGTTCAATTGAATTCACTGATTCAATAGAGAATCGGCCGATTCAACTGGATTTGACTAATCTAAAGTGTAATTGGATTATTTATGAGAACCGGACTAGGTGAGTGGCCGGTTCTCGGTAGAACCAGCCGACCCGGTCTAATTTTTAAAACTATGTTAACGGTATTAATTTTTTCATTAACTACTTATGTCACAATAATGATTTAATACATTTTTCATTCGTGGCACTCCTCGTAAGCTCTACATGTCAAAGGCATGCGACACATTAATGTGCCACATCAGTTGTTAATAAAAAAATTAACATTATTACTACTCATAATATTTTATAAAATAAATAAATAAACATTATATGTATTTATACGAATATAAAAAATCATGCATATTTAAGAAAAAATAGGAAAAAGTCATGATTTTTCAAACAATTTACTTGAAATTTTATTACTAAACTAGAAGCTCTTTGGTTGTGTTACTACTATGTTACGACCCTATAAGGCCTCCCACTATTTTTATGTCAAATTGATTAGACTCGCAACATTAGAGGACACCGTTACACTAAGCAAAAGCAGGTTTTCACATCAAAGACGAGGACAAAGGTCATTGTACCAAAAATGGGGCAAAGACTCTCCCACTATTGGAGAAAATAATTTATCATTTTAGAAAATATTATGCATGAGAATAATATCGTATCTCATTATTAGGATATTTGATAACTTTGTAATTATGTAATATTCATGTAGGATATAATCTAGATACTTCAAGATTACTTGATGTGACCAACTTTCTAGTATATTTACTTTTCAAAATCTATAAATAGGTGAGTTATCATGTGTATTTATTTGAATTAGTCATATTAAAACTCCTATGGTTTTAGTCCCTTTCTTGGCATGTACTTCTATTACCTCCACTCTCCTCTCTATCTCTTATTATATTTTTAAAATTTATCATGGTATCAGAGTAAGACAATTAGGCCACTAATATGACGATGAAGATGGAGTCAAAAGACTCAAGTTAACTTGAACTATGAAGTCAGAGAAGAAAGACTTGGGTTGATTTATTCGATCTTAGAAGGCAATAAATCTCAAGTCAGTCATTCTTTCTTGACCTTTGAGGCAAAAATGCTCAAGCCAAGATGCCCAAGAAGCCCTGCATCATAATCAAACTCAATCACATGCTCAATTTCAAATATCATAGTACAATATGTGAATTTTGTTGCACCACATGCTCATCTTAAGGGAGAGTATTGGAGATAATAATTTATCATTTAGGAAATGTTATATATAATATTGTCTATCCTGATTAGGATATTTGGTTTATGTGTGATTTGCAATATTCAGGTAGGACATTATTTAGATGTGGGATTATTTGATATCATTGATTTCCTAGTGTAGTCGTTTTCCCAAGCCTATAAGTAGGAGAGTTGTGTTATATATTTTTATAAGTTAGTTAGAATAAAACACCCATGATTTCAATCCCTTCACCATCATGTTCTTCTATTATCACCGCTCTCCTCTCTATCTCTTGTATATTTTTAAAATTTATCATGCAAAAAATTAATGTTGAATGAAGCTGCAAGAGATGTAGGAACATGTTATAGACCCATAGAACTAAAGATCCAAACAATTAGAGATCGAAGAGGCTATAGTTCCAAGTGGCAATAAGACATATAAGGATAGCCTAAAGGCTCATGTGGGTAAAGATATAAGTAATTAAAGATTCAAGCGACTAGAGATCGGAGAGGTTAAAGTCCCATGTGGCAACAAAACCTGTTAGGGCATACTAAGACCCAAGCATCCAAAGGTCTGCATGAGTAAAGATTCAAGTAGGCTACTAGGAGTGAAATACAAACGTAGGGAAACAAATAAAAAAGACTCTACTCGGCCTGAAGAAAACAAAAAACTTGGGCCCACCAGTAAGGTTGGTTAGTTTTTAAGGGATTAATGCCCAGCCCCAAAAAAAGGGTCCCACATAGAAAAAATGGGAGGGACCCAACCCAACCAAATGAAAGTAATAATAATAAATAAAACAACTTACCATTTTATCTCAGATGTTAGATTTCTCAAGATTTATGGCTATCTTAATGTATTTGAGATGGGAGTCTTATGAAACCCTAAATTGAATCCTCTTCTTTTACTTTCTTAATAAATGACTTTAGCCTTCAAGTGGTACACTCTATACTTCCCTTCTTCACAATCTCTCATTCTAATGTTGCCAATCTCTCTTGCTCGACCTTATTTCTAGTGGTTGTTATCGGCCTTTGTCTCATCCAAAGTTTCAACCACCTCAATCATTGTTGACTTTGTTGCAATTGTTGTTGCTCAATAGCCTTGACCTCAGCTTGGTTGCTTCCTCTATCTTGCCATTTTAAGTGCATGTTTAGCTTTCATTGTTGTTGTTAACCTCAAGCTATTCTACTTATTTATTAGATTCCAATGTGTTGAATCTATTTTTTTATTAACTTAATTTCTTGTTAACTATTTGTTATAGAAGAAGAAATGGACAACTTTCAAGATATGACTTCACCAGCAAGTAAAGAGTCAAGAAGTAGTAGTTCCTTGAGTCTGATCTCAATGCTTGAGGTCCCACATAGTTCAGATGGTGTCCATCCTCCTTCAAGTACTACAATTACTGTAAGTATACCTCCTAAACCTAAATCCAAAACAAGTGAAGGTGCTACTCCTAGTTCTAGACAGACATAATCCATAGTGTGAGATCATTTCTCTCAAGATGGGAAGAATCAAGATGTTGCCATATGTAATTATTGTAAGTAGAGTTATGCTTGCGTGGTTGAGAATAGACTTAGTTCACCGCGTGGCCACTTGAATAGGTGCAAGTTTAGTCTATTTTAAAAGGATAAGAAGCAAATGGTTCTCCCAATTTTACCTGAGCAAAAGGATGGTGGCATAGAAGGATTGCATAAATTTGATTAGGATGCTACTTGAAAGGAGCTTGCTAGGATGATAGTTATGGAATTGCCTTTTCCTTTTGTGAAGCATGAATCATTCATTCATTATGTTCATGTTTTGCAACCCAAGGCATTGATTCCTTCATGTATGACTATTGTAAAGAATTACTTTAACTTGTATTTGGATGAAAAGGCAAAGGTAAAGCAATATTTTTCAAAGGTTTCTCAAAGAATTTGCTTGACAACTGACACTTAGACATCATGTCTAATTTCAAATTACGTGTCTTATTGCTCATTACATTGATGGTAGATGGAAATTGCATAAAGAGTTATTAGCTTTTGTCAAATTCCTAGTCATTCTAATGAAGTTATTGGAAAAATGGTACAACAATATTTGGTTGGTTGGGGTATTAATAGCATTTTCACGATAACAGTTGACAATGAAAGTTTGAATGACCTAGGGATTCAATATCTTAAAAAATGATTTCAATCATCGAACACTCTACTTCTGAAAGGGGAATTTCTTCATGTGTGATGTTTTGCCATATTTTGAATTTAATTGTAAGAGAAAGTTTAAAAGATTTGGATAATGCAATCTTTTGAATTCTCTTAATATTGAGTTCTATGAGTAGTTCTTCTGTCAGGTCACAAAGGTTTAAGAATTGTGGAAAGTAAGAAAAGTTGGAGCATAAGAGTTTAATGTGCTTAGATGTTGAGGTTGGGTGGAATTCCTTGCATTTGATGTTAGAATCAAGTGTGAAGTAACAAAAGGTATTTGACTTGCTAGGACTTCAAGATAGCAAGTTTAGAGATAAGCACACTAGAGAGAATGAGAGGAGTGCCTATTGATGATGACTAGGAGCATGATGCTACTGTTTTGCCATTTTTGAAGATATTTTATGATGCAACATAGACCATCTCAAGTTCTTTTTATGATATTAGTAACCTATTCATGAAGGAAGTTTGGAGTATTGGCTTGAAAATTGGACAATATTATGATAATGAGAATCTGAACATTTCTTCGATGGCTGAAAAAATGAAGAGAAAGTATAATAAATATCGGAGGAACATCAATAATCTCAATATGATGTTGTTCAAAACAATGGTGTTTGATCTAAGGCACAAGTGGTAATATGTATAATGGGTCATTGAGATGGCATACAAGCCCCAATAAGACAGTGAATTGTGAGCGAATGTGGACCTTCCTAGCAATGTTTGAATAGTATAATAACATAGTGAAGATTAAGGGAGTCAATCATTACCTGATGAGAGAGCTACCAATGGTTCTCAACCATCTCAACAAATTGGTAATACTAACTTTTTTACTAAGATGTATATAATTCATATGGGACCCAATAAAAGGAGTATCAAATTGAATGAAGAATGTGATCCTTATTCCAATGACTTTGACCTTTTAGCATGGTGGAACATTAATTGTCGGAGCTATCCCATTTTTCCTTTGATGGCAAGAGATGTTTTGGCCATCCCTATTTCCACTGTACCTTTTAAGAGTGCTTTTAGCATTGGCGGTAATGTTTTGAACCCATTTTGTAGTTCATTTAATTCAAGTACGGTTAAGGTTCTTATTTGTGCACGAGATTGGTTAAGACGTTTAACAAATCCATTAATTGTTGAGGACTATCTTGAGGGATTTGAAACTTTTGAAGATAATATCATGAGTTGCAATATTTATTTTGTCAACTACTAGTTTCTATGAAAATACTCTAAATATTATGTTTTATGAAGCAGATAATTCAAATGTGGAATTTGTATTAATTAATTTTGATTAATAGGTGCATGCCTTACTAAAAAGTTTGATCTTCCTATTCTACTACCACATATTCAAAATATTATGCTCTATTTTCTTTGTTGAATTTTTGTTATGTTGCTACATTTATGTGTCTGATTTGATTTTATTGTTTTTCTAATTCTATTTCCGCGTTTTTGTACTTGTGTTGCTATTGCTGCATTTTCTATTTCTAAAATTTTGTTTTTGTTGTTGTGTTTCTATTTTTGCTTTTCTATTTCTAATATGATTTTACTACTTTTCTATTTCTATTACTGCACTTCTGTTGCTATTTACTTTTGTTGTTATAGCTCTATTTATACATTTAATATTGAACAACTTTCATTTCAATTTATTTTCTATTTTTTATCTATTTTTATTGTTTCATTTGAGTTTTCTTCACAGGACTAAGCTATGACATGTTTAAGGCGAAGCAAATGGAGTAGCCTGTGGTTTGGAAATGATGTGAAGGGAATTGACAAAGGACTTTGTTATGTTTGATCTACCTCTTGTTCATGTAGCATAATATGTTACATATGATATTTTAGGACTCATGTAGACCAGATGTATTAAGCTCTATACTTTCTACTCTGAATACCCAACATCATAGTTTTAAAAACTGAACTACGTCGGCTGATTTGATTGGAAATTGGCCACTTATCCAGTTCGATTCCTACAAAAGACCTAATTACACTTTAAATGAGGTCAACTCCGGTTGAATCGGCTAGTATCCTATTGGACCGGTAAACCCAATTGAACCAATGGAAAAACTGATGGACTTCAAATTAAAAAAGAAATTATAATATACTTATTTTATTTTACAAAACTTATATTTATATTTTATATTAAAATTTTGTCTAATATATTAGTTATATTAACTATTTTTGTTATAAATTATATTGAAATTATGATATTATATACATACATTTATTGGTAATATTATATTATTAATATTATTTATTAAATATGTTGTTTGACCCATAAACCCATGCCTGCTACATTAGTTCTCAGTCTAGTTCGGTTTTAAAAATTATGCCTAGCATAGCAAGACTCTACCATCTTGTTTTATGGGAATATGCCCATAAACAAATGTCGTTACTACTTTTAACTTATGTTATTATGTTTACGTGAAACATATGCTAAATTTTCATTATGTTCATCATTTTTATGTTTATACTCTTGTGTTAAATCTGGGGCCCACAAGAAAACCATCAGAAAACGCCACACTCGAGGCAAGCAATTTTTTCATGCCTCCAAATTGTTTTTAAGACTAGGGCAAATGCTTTTTTTCATCTAATCGAGATGAAGGTTCTCACACCAAAGATGAGAGCAAAGGCTATTGTACCCTAAATCGAGAGCAAAATTAGAGCAAAGATGAGAGCAAAGGCTCTTGCACCCTAATTAGAAGCATAGGTTCTTGTGCCCAAAATTAAGACAAAAGGTCCTAGCATCAAACTGGGAGTAAAAATTCTTGAACCTAAGTCGGGGGGCATAGGGGTATTCAAGAAAATAAAAACCAAACCAAACCATTAGATCCAATCAAATCAAACAAAAAAAACCATTTGGACTGGTTGGTTAATTTGCGATTTATTTATCAAAAAGGGTTCAGTTAATTACTTGATATGCTTGGTTTTGTTAATTATAGTTACCCGAATTGAACCGATTTTCTAAAATAAAAATTTAATATAAAAATATTATTTGAATTAACATTCATAATTTATTTACTTTTAAAATGGTTTGGTTTGATTTGAATCATTTGCATCTTATTAGCTAAAATATATTATTAATGGTTTAACTGGTTAACAGAACCATAAACATCGGTTCTCAAAACCACAAACACCAGTTCTATTTGGTTGGATTATTTTGAGACAAAACAAATATGTTCAGACTCGTTATCTTAAATCGAATTGGACCATATATATAGTTCGGTTTGGTTCAAAAGTGGTTTTCTAAACTAAATAGAACCATGAATGCCCGTAATACAACAAGAGGTTCTCGCATGAAAGATGGGTGCAAGGACCCTCACATTCCAAGACAAGATCAAAGTCGAGAGCAAAAGATTTTCACAAATAGGTTGACACAAGAGGGTTCTTACATTAAAGATGAGAATAAGAGTACATCGCTATCAGGTTCACAAGTTGTTATTATCCATGATATTTTTGCAAGTTATTGGCTGTATTAGTCAATGGTCATATAAATGAGTTGACCAGAAAAACAATTATGCAGTCCACAATCTCTATTAGATGGATAGGAGACATTGTGATGTAGATATGTGTCATTGAAGGGAGTTAATCTCCCAATTGATGAATAAAACTTATTATGCATTATCTATCAAAAAATAAGATAAGGGCTTGATTAATAACTTTTTTCTAACTTATTTCCCATAAACCATTATATACTATCTTACCATGAACAACTCAAATCACATAAATCTACTTCTAAAACTCAATCCAAAATCAAATTACCAACCAAAAAAACCCCTTAGGCAGCTTAAGCTTGGAGACCCTTCTTACCAACAAGTCATTGAAAATGCCATAATGAATGAACCACATGGCTTTAAAGCCTTTAAACTCTCTTAGAAAGTTCAAAACACATAGCGTTTCCTAGAATAATGGAACATAAATTATTACCAAAATGAGGATGAAGAATTGATAAGATTGTGGAACAAATTAACAAAATAAGGCAGAATAATTTGAGCCAATCAAATGGAAACCTTTTAAAACCAGCTAAAATCAGACTTAGATAACCTACTTCTCAACCATAACTAACTTGGAAGCAAAAATCTTGAGAAAACAGGTTTTAGAAAGGGATAAAAATGGCAAATTATTTCACCTCTCAGCATTAATTAGAAGGCAAAATAATCACATTCTAAATATAAAAAGATGGAAATAATAAGACATCACATAACAAGAAAAGAAATGTAATTATTTAATTCAAAACATTCATAATCTCTTTGAATCCTCATAACTAAACATATCACCGGACCTTGAAGACCTAATTCCCAAAACAATCTCTAATGAAGAAAAACATGAATCTAATTGCAATTCCAATGCCATAAGAAATCCAACATGCACTATTCCAATTCCAATGCCTGCAATTTTCTTTAAGAAAAATAGGAAAATAGTGGGAATAAACTTCATTGAAGCCATCCAACATTTCTTCATCACAAGAAACACCTTAAGATAGACAAATCCTACATTTGTAACCTTAATCCTAAAGACAAAAGGAGTAAGAAGTTTTAAAGAATTCAGACCAATAAGTTTGACAAATGTTTGTTATAAGACCATTATAAAAATCATGGTAATTAGTTTGAAAACAACATTTGAAAAAAATTATTAGTCCAACATGGGTAGCATTCAAGGAGAGTAAAATCATCTTAAACAACTCATACCTAGTCCAAGAAGTATTGCCTGCAATAGAACACTCAAAGTTTAGAGGGTGATGGGTTGGTGTCAAAGTTGATTTCAAAAATGCTTTTGATATATTGGAATGAGATTTCTTTGTCACAGACCCAACCAACTTAGGCTGTCACCCAAAATTCTTTGGCTGGATTAAAGAATGCATTTCTACTCCCATTTTTTTTATATTTTAATAAATGGCTCACCCCATGGTTTCTTCAAATCCACTAGTGGAATTTGTTAGGTTGATCCCTTATCACCCTACTTATTTATTTTGTCCTTAGCAATGCTATCTAGAATGGTTTTTCGAGCTGAAAACAATAGGGATATAAAATGTGTCTGCATAACCTGAGAAGCCCCCCAATTTCCGACCTCTTATTTACACATGATTTGATTCTTAGGAAACCCAATGTTTGTCAATAGAAATAAGACATCATCCTTCCAATTCCACATTGAGAAGATAAATAACATGCACGCAACCTGGAAAACCCATTCACTCTCATGAGGTAGAAGGGACACTCACTAGTCAACTTAGTCCTAGCTAGCTTCCCCATTTACCAAATGTCATTGTACAAATTACCAAAACAAGTTACAAATAGAATTGATAGTATTATCATGAGATTTGTCTGGGCAAAAGCACAAGAATAAAATAAATACAATGCTCCTCTTAGCTGGTCAAAAATCTGCAATTGAAGAATATGGGAGGACTAGGATTTAGGAAAGCAGAGAGCACCAATAAAGCAATGCTTTCCAAAGTAACTTGAGCATTAATCATAAACCAAATATCTTTGCCTCTAGCATCCTTTTGGCCAAATATGACAATCTCCAGTTCCCAGAACAAAATAATAATCCAAAGTATTCAATAACATGGAAAGGTCTCCTCAATTGTACAGACACATTAAGAAAATGCAGCTTTAGTAAGAATAGGAGACGACACCAACCCAAAAGTCTGGAGTGATCCTCGGATCCTAGGAAACCCAGACTTCAAACCAATGTTACGAGATCAGTATCTTATTGAGGAGCCAAAAAGATGGAACATGGACCTCCTCCTAGAGTTGTTCCACTCGAATACCATTGAGAATATAACCAGGATACATTTGTCTTGGGTAAGTCAACAGATGAACTAATCTGGACTGCATGCAATTCATAAAATTTCACGACAAAATGCTTTTACCTATTAGATTAGAATGACAGATTTAGCAATCAAACCAATCAAAACAATAAGCGAACGAATTGGAAATTGCTTTGGAAATTGAAAACACACGAAAGGTATAAAATCTTTCTCTAGATATGTGCAAACAATAGTCTCTCCTAGTTTTCATTGGAAGAGAACTGTTGTCCCCTCTGCAAATGCCACTCCGATCAAGAAGAACACTTATTTAGTGACTGCTTCTTTTATTGTGTTGCTTGGAGACACTCACCTTTGTCTTTGTGGAACACAGCTGTCATGGGAAAGTCAGTTTCCTCAATTGAATCATTCTTAATCTCTGACCAAAGGATTTTGCCTTCCATATATCATCTTTATTAAATTTCCAACTGTATGGCGCCATTGTTATACACCTTGTGGGACATGAGGGATACAGGCAAATGCACTGTTGAAAAACCTAATTTCAATGAGTTCACACACAAGGTAAATAAACTGTTTGTAGAACATGGATGAGCTCTCAATGGGGAAGTGTAGTTAAATCTCTCATCTAGCTCTAATCAACCCCCTCTTGACAAGGATGGAATGCCTATCTCTAGCCTCAAAATTCACTGCTCAATGATGGATGGTTAGTCATTCACACTGATGTTGCTTATTATAACGGCAGGGTTTGTTTTGCAGGAATCGCCATAAGTTCTGCAGGAACCACATCATCCTAGTACTAAAGAAGATGGTAGTGTCTACAGCTCAAGCTGAAGCACAAAGCTCTAATATTGATGATCACCCAAGCTGTCGATAGAAATTGAAAATCTGTGCTCTTTGTTACCGACTGCTACACGCTTTTTGCTACATTAAGGAAGACTTGACTGCCATGGGAAATGTTATCTATTTTGTCGGACGTACAATCTCAGAAGACCCTTTTTGAGCATTTTTGCATTGAATGGATTAGTCATGAGGATCATAGAACGAACACATGATCTTGCCTTTTTGGGGTGGAATAGCTATTCCATCCCTGAGTTCATTTTGGCCAGTACTTGTGCTTCACTTCCTTAAGATTAGTATACTCTCAATTTAATTGTTAAAAAAAAAATGACCAGACACCGCTCAATCTCAACTCATCCGTCAAATAACTTCTCCCCCAATGGAGCATATTGACCAGGGTTCCCAACACGTGCCCGAAATAGCAAGGATCAGTTAAGCTGCAAATCCCAGTGATTTTGTTCGACCAATTGCACAGCCCTCTGTTACTAGTTACCCCATGTACGAGGAGGGATCTGCGCTTTGGATGTCTTCATCTTTGTATAGAACCGTTAGGATGCCTAGCTACATAAAAGATTCAACACAAATCAGTCCCAATGTGAACCCAAAAGATCGAAATATCCAATGATGGGACATGTCCCAGGTTTCATAGACTGTTTTTATCCAAAACTAAGATCATCAATCATGTCGCGACTCAGGTGGTCCGTCCAGTTTATTATGGGCACGAAATGTGATGCTTAACATCAGTTGCAACCAGATTAACATGTTAGACTATATAATATAATTAGTAGAAAGCCAGCATTAACTATCATCCACCATATTGAGACCACAACAAAAGACAGAAATAACCAGATCAAGGCTCAGAAATTGGAAAATATACAACAGAAGCCCCTGATGCCTCGGAGAGGTAGCAGAAAAAATGAACTTTAGATTGTCGGAGCTGGTGTTTGTGGTGAGGATTTCCTTCCAAGCAAACCTCGAAAAGATAGTTCATGATGAAATCTTTTAAACATTGACAGTCATCAAATGGCATTTTCAACTGGTCATTGATTATCAAGAGAATAAGCATACGTAAAATGAATGTGTGTAGACATTGACAGTACCTTTTTATGATATGGGAAAGGTTGAAAGACCTTTAAGGTAGTTTCTTCTGGATCATTTGGCAAGGATTGTAACACCGCAGGCAGTGTGGGCATGCTTTCCCTCTTCGTACACAAGATTCCCTCCAACGAAAGTTGCAAAGACCTTCCCTGCTAGCCTTTTCCCCATGTAGGCTGAGTTACTCTACACAAGAACACAATTCCAAAATGAGGTTATCTACCAGCATATTAGAGCTTGAGACAACGCCCAAAAATATTGACCAATGAGTTCAGCCTCTTACTTTAATATATATAGTAAATTAAAAAGTGAAATATAAATCATATAGAATTTGTTGGGGAACAGCTGTAGTTATATATCTATGTTCCAGGAGACCATACCGGATGCTTAATAAATACAGGATAGTTGTCATCCAGGTCAAATTCTGTGTCAGGATCCCATACAACAATATCAGCATAGTTTCCAGTTGCAATCACTCCCTGCACAAAGCAAAGTATAATTCATCAATATGGACCACCTGAATTTATGAGAAATATCTTACAATTATGAGCAATCCTATTCATAGTCTCCCATCTGTCTAACTTTACAAGCATACATGTTCCTTCAGGTAAAGCTAAACTAGGACATAAACTGAATTACTAGCACTTATTTCATGAGAAAGATCAAGGCCCATGGCACCATCATAATGATATAGAGTTGATCTATTCACCTTCAGTTGTTGTCCCACAAGCTTTGCAGGCTTCTCACTCCACCACTGAGCCATTTGTTCTAAAGTCATCCCATATTTCTGACCATATGACCACGTCACAGGTAGAACAAACTACAGAACAAATAAATTTATCATCTAATATTAGTCTTCGTCACAAAATTATAATCCATTCAAGCAGTTAAAGATATCTGACTAATTTCTTTTAATCCTGCTATCTTTTATTGATTACATGATCAAGGTTTACAAGAACCCACATAGCAAATAAGCCTCTTCAAGTACAACCATTCCTTAAAATCATGGAAAACTCAAGAGGGCAAAATTGAATTGAGCTAACCTGCAAAGAGGAAATACCACCCCAAGCCCTCAAGAAGTTGCCATCTTCAAGCAGTTTAAGCTCTGGAACTGTTGGTGAATGATCCGAACTTAACATGTCAATCTTTCCAACCTGAAATTTTAAAGTAGAGAAAGATAAAAAGGTTACTTGTAAGGCATGTTAGAGATATATGAGCATTCAGATATTTGATGTACCATCAGAGCCTCCCAAAGCTTCTCTTTATTTGCAGCATCACGAATGGGTGGAGCACATTTGTAGCGTGTATCTCCATCTGGAATTTCTTCTGCAGAAAAGGCTAGATAGTGTGGACATGTCTCAACAGTAATGCTATGACCATTTCTTTTGGCTTCCTAAGAAAAATGAAGGAGATGGTCATAAGAAGTGATCCTACATAAGAATATGAACTATCAAGAACACCTCTAAGGTACCTCAATTAGCTCTAAAGATGAACTTGCATCAGACAAATGAACAATGTGGAGATGAGCTCCTTCTGAAGGGCCACCAGGGCTAGTGTCCTTTGATACTGTCAAGAGCTCTCTAATAGCTACCTCCTCCCTGCTTGGTGATACAAAAGTTTATGAACAAAAAAGGATCATTCTATTCTCGGCCCCAAATAGAAATTTCTTCAACTTATTGGTTATTATGTACCCAACGGGCATAGAATAGAAGGACCCAAACAAAAAAGCCGGAATTCACCCAAACACATATGAGAGGAGAAACCACTCATTGATCTTCCTAAATGAAGGTAAGGATGACATAATATGAACTAAAGGAGATTATTTGATTATAACATTCAAAATTGGATCTTTATTTCCTAAAGCCATTGAAATTAACTTCACTTTTTAGAGCAAGTACTAAATTCACTGACTTGAAATTAGACGTCAGGAAAAGATTGTATTGCAAGATTAAGATTGTAAATATATAAATAAAATTTGCTCACTCACAAGTCAACTGAGAAATATCTTACATTAAAGGTGGCCTTGACTTAAGGTAGGTGTAATAAGATTGTGGATCATCTCCATCAAGGTCCCACTTGCCTATGGAATCTAGTTGTACTTCTGCATGGACAAGTAGCGGTCTTCCAAATTTAGCTAAGACAGACAATCCCTCCTGCAGAAATGATACATAAATGATTGCCAACAGAATTATAATAATCATATAAAAATTAAAGAACAAGTCATAGAGGACGAACCTTGATGTGGCCAACATCAGTCATAGGAAAGTCATTGATTCCTGAGGGGCACATAAAAGACTAAAAAGGAAAACAGGAACTTGGTTATAAGGGAAAGGACAGTTTCTCAATGACAAAATAACTGCCACTCAAGTTTTGCTGCTTTGAGGAGTTTCAATGTTTGAGTTTTCTTTAACTTGAGCAACTTCTACATAGAAGGGTGTGTCTATAAGTGTCTAGAAACCATTCCACCAATTAACCAAATAGAGGTACAAATGATAGGATATAACAACATAAAAAGGCCCTCAATTTTGAGGGCATTTTTCGAGATCATATTTAGTGGTAGCAGTCTTACTTTTAGGCCAAGAACACCAGCCTGTAGAAGAGCTTCTAGGGAACTTATATTGAATGCATTATCAGGTACCAAACCTCCCCAAAATCCTGTTGAAGCCAAAGATGAAAATTTCTCATTGTACCTGGAATGCTAGAATATGGAAAGCTAAAGAGTTGTTTGGGATCCTACCTACATCGACGTATATGTTCTTTACTGCAGCCTTTATCTGTCTCAAAAGGAGGGTAAACATCATACAGAAGGTAATGCCAATATATGGACAAGAACAAGAAAATACCAATATAATTGCAAGGCAATAGTAATTACAAACTTATCACAGCAATATTCAACCTTTTTCCTTAGAAAAAAGTGGTCAAACTCTTTAGTTCGCTCTTCTCTTACCTTAAGTTCAAGAGTTTCTTTGGAAACAGTTGATGGGAAGCTATTAAGGGGCATGTCAACTAATGTGGTTATACCACCTGTAGAAGCATGAAGTTATTGGATCTTAACAAAAATTCATAAGGAAAAGTGATATTGACTGCTATTATTTTTTCAGTTTGAATATATAGTAGAACTTCTGGCCATGAACAACAAATAATAGAAATGTGTGGCACTCAAATTGCAGGCTTCATATGTTGCATATTTTTATTCTTCAGCATTCCAAGCTTTCCAGAGGCATATGGACTGCAGAAACATAAAAGGGTACCAGCAGCAGCTGCTTTAGTCCCTGAGGGAAATCCTTCCCAATCAGATCTTCCAGGATCATCGAGATGAGCATGTCTGGAATGGATAGAATGAATGTTATAATTATAAGTTAATAACCAAACCATTGTCTACAGGAAGCAAAACATAAATGTAACATTAAATAGGCCCCAATTCTAGCAAAATCTTTCTTTCACCCCTCCCATCAATTAAAAGGCTCATAGATGGAGGTAACAATTACAGCTCTTTCATAAATTAATAGCATCCCTTCAATGTCTAGTCTCTGTCTCATCTTTCAAAAGTATGTGCTGATTGTTATATTAAGATGATGAAAAGAACATGATAGCAACTCACACGTCAATCAAACCAGGCATGACAACTGCCTCTCCATATTCAAGAACATGTCCTCCCTTGAAGATCCCCAGCCAATCTTCCTCCTTCAGCACACATGCGATCTTCTGTCCTTTCACCTCAACTGCTTAGTGGAATACTTGAATTAACAAAATTATCTCCTCTCAAATTATTACTTGAAGCAAATCCCTTTAAAAGCAAGCTTTCAAATGCCGTCAAAATAACTTATATACAGCAACCAACGAATATACACATCCTGTCAATACAAGTAATAACAAATGACGAACTTTTGGTTCTTCCTCTAATTTACAGGTACAATAAACAAGAATAAACCATCAGCCATCATTTTTTTGACAAAACTACAGAATTCAAACCAAACAGCTCCATGGACATTCAAATTATAATTGAGAGGACGGACCTGCACCAGCAATGATTCCCTCTGGTGTCACAATACGCTTGCTTTTTATCCAGTAATGACTGTGCGAAAGAAGGCTGCAGTCGTTATGAGAAGTCTGCAATTCCAAAAATCCATCAATATGGACAAATAAATAACAAGGCCTAAGGTCAATCGCAACCGAAAACATGAAAAATACTGCCAAATCATTATCGGGATAACTTGAAGTTAGTGAACCGTCAATCAGAGCCTTTTGCAAGTAACATAAAGATATGGCTAGGATGATCCCAGAAGGAGGAGAGGAGATATGTACCCTTAAGCCATTGAAGTAGTAATAGAGCAGGAGTGACGAGAGTAGAGTGAGCAGAGGTACTAGCTTCCACAGCAGAGCCTCCATGTCTTCTCCGTCAAGAGCTGAAATGCAACCTTCACATTCATCAATCTCGAGAAAGGAGACATAATAAAATAATAAAACAAAAACATTCATCATTTCCATTTTTTATTATTTCCGCTTCTTCACGTGCTATTAAGCATACAAAATTCTAATAAATTTAACTAATTTATCTTTTGAGATAGATAATTATCATAATTTTAAAAATCAGATTGGGCTAGCTGTTTTGATCGAGAATCGGCCACTCATCATATTTAATTTTCATAATTAACCCATTTGTATTTTAAAAGCGGTCAACTTCGATTGAATCGGCTGGTACTCAATCAGATCAGCGAACTTAAATTGAATTGGTGAAAAAATCGACTAATTTAAAATTTTAAAAATAAAAATATATTATAATATACTTATTTATTTATTCGACTTATTTTATATTTTATATTAAATTTAGAGTTAATATAATTATTATATTAATGATTTTTATTACAAATCATTATCAAATTATAGTATTATATCAATTTATTAGTAATATTATTTATTAAATATGCGATTTTATCGTTTGAATATCCAATTTAACCCACAAACCCAAACCTTGACCGATTCTCGGTGTGATCCGATTTTAAAAATTATGATAAATATTAAGAACAAAGTTTTCTTATCATGAATTATAGCCGTTTACAAGACTTAAACACAAAACTATATTTGTCTACTTTCCTTGGCTTCACAAACAATCGACAAACACTATCTCCATCGTGGGAAGTAGAGTGGTATAACCGAGAGCCATACATTAAAAGCCAAAATCAAATTTTTTATTTGGTAGGAAAATTATTTGTATTTACTTTTTTCTAATCATATTGCATATGAAATTCAATAAATTCAAATTAATTCATATTTGAATATGAGTTATTCATTACATTTTTTTCTCTAAAATATATTCTTTTATATTAATAAATTATTATTTAATATAAGAATACATCACCTATATGAACACATCTTGGTGTCTTTCTTAACTTATCAAGATTCCGAGAGAATCTTTCTGCCGGTAGGATCTCATAAAGCTGTCCAATCCAATGGAAGAGAGACGCATCTGAGGTTGATAAGGGGAGGATGGTGGCGGCTGCCCTCATCCCCACAAAAAATTTCAAACACGTATCATTCATGGACTTTGAATTTGTGATTTTTGGATGGACTTAGAAAAGATGGTGTTACAACCTTTGTTCGACTGAGGAGAAACCGTAAAATTATTATATTAAACTTCAATCAATCTTATATAATTTCTTATTAAATTATCGATATCATTATTTTAATTATAGTTCTTAAAACTACATCGAACCAAAAATCAGTCAAGACATATGATTATGGGTTTATAATTTAGACCGAGGATTAAGTAAGTTTAATCGTATATTTAATAAATAATATTAATGGTATATTATTACTAATAAATTGAAATAATATTATAATTTGATAATAATTTCTAACAAAAATAATAATGTAGTAATCATATTAATCATAAATTTAACATAAAATATAAATATAAATATAGTAAAATAAAATAAGTATATTATAATATATTTTACTTTTAAAAAAAAATTTAAGTATGTTAATTTTTTCACCAATTCAATTGTATTCGACTGGGAGCCAACTGGTTCAATCAAAAGTAACCGCATTTCAAGTGCAATTGGATTAATTCTAGAAATCAGACCGAATGAGTGGCCAGTTCTCAATTGAACTGATCGAACCAATTGACCCGATTCGATTTTAAAAACTACTATGCTTTTAAACATGTTCTTTTATTTTTACTTTAAATTTGACCCCTCTTAAACTTAATTCCTTGATTTATAATTTTACGTTGCAACAAACAAACTAAATAATGGAAAAAAAAAAGGAATAATGGAGCCACAACGGGACCACATTTTCATGGTTTATTCCTCTACCTATGTAGTCCATCAATATTACAGGCCAAGTGAATCGGATAAGCCCAATCACAGAACAACAAAACAAAACAAAAATGTGGATGGCTATGAAATCAAGACTAAATAGCAAATTTAATGCGAAACACCGAGCTAAGATGGGCAACACCAAGCTGAAACAATGGAGCAAATGATGGGAAGGAAAAACCGAAAAGGAAGCAAAACCTCAAAGGCATAGGAACAAGAATTGTCGAACTCTATCGCAGCAATGAGGAAACTGCCTTGGAGAGTCTGAATCAAGGAGTTAGCAGCAGCTCGGATGGGAAAAAAAAAAATTGCAACAGCTGGGGGGGAAAACAGCACAGCAAACAATCGATTCAATGAGCCACCAAGAACAAAACAAGAGCATGAGGTGCAGCCTCAACCGAACAGATTAGCAAAGGGCAGCAAACAGCAGTAGTGACAAAGAGTGATGAACAGCAATAGTATGAGCAACAGAGGTGCAAGGGAGGAACTGCAGCACGTGAAAGGGGAGACTGAAGGGAGAGGTAAATGTACCAGCTCTTGATTCAATAGCAGCAGCAAGTCCGAGAAGCGATAAGCCGCCAAACAGCAACAGCAGCCCCGTACAGAGGAGGTCCGAGCTACAACAGGGACGAGTCAGAAGCAGCGACGAGCAGAGGATAGCAAGTTGCAGTTTGGCGTTGAAGAAGGCAACAGAGATCAGGAGATGGGAGGCACCGTGGCAACAGCAGTGGCGAGCAGAAGGCAACAGCAAGCTACAAAAAACGACAAGAATGTCTAGTCAAGTGCTACGAATCTCGACCTCAGCCATCTAATAGCCACGATGCTAGCCGCATCCGTGATCGCGACTCAGGAAAATTGCAAAAACCGGGATCATGGGTGGAAATTCCGAATTGTGCTTTGAAAGCAACATCACCCGAAACGAAACTCAAGTTGGCTCACGGCTCAGCCCACGATCCCCATTGCAGGCTCGATCTGCGGCTCCTACTCCGAATGGGTCGCAGACCTCAACCACGTATGGGGGCTCGGCAGGTAAGATTGGTTCGGTGGTGGTTGGCCGTAGCACATAAGCCACAGCCCCTGATGAAAAGAATGATGAATATGTATACCTTAGTAGATCGAGAACCTTTACGACAATGGAGAAACTGGATACGGGAAAAGAAACGAGAAAACGAACGGTACAGTGTTATGTGTCTATTTCTCAAGAGCGAAGAAGGCGGAGTAAAGGGAGGGGATTAGAACACCTGAAGAAGAAGAAGAAGAAGAAATCGAGATGTAGGATAGAAGAAGAAGAAGGAGAAGAAGAAGATACAGAGGAGAAGGGAGCCAGGAGAGGGAGAAATCACAGGGATAGGGGATGCTTAACCCACCCTGTTACACGCTCAGAGGATTGAATTGCCTTCAACTCATTTTACACTCAAGTCCCTCATTCTCTTCCCTCGTTACAAGCAAGGCCTTCCCTCTATTTCACTTTATTTACATATTGACCCCAATTACTAAACCAACCATAACATACAGAGCGGATATAATATACATGCATATAGCTAATTCGCAGAATCAGTCAAGAGAATGTATATAACAGCTTATATATTGGCAGCGATCAATCGACGAAGAAAGCATCAAATTCACAACTCCTACCGATCACAAACCAAAATTTTCAATGATGCAAACACACACTACTGTGACACCAATTGATGAAATTTTATAATCCAAATAACTCCAAAATCATATATACTGAAATCGAAAATAACGCATAAATGAAAACGAAAATGCACTTGAATTGATGATTGGAATTCACGTAAGTGGTGGGGCGTGGATCTTCTATGTCTACACACAACTCCTCAGAATTTGTGGAAATATTTAGTCTCCTCTCATTGATGGAATATTAGAAGAGTTGGATTTATAACGTATGACTCAGGGACCGCAACCCTAAATCGCATGTAAGTGCATGTAGTTTATTCATTCCCAATTTCGCCAATTGTAGAAATTGGAAGTTACTTTATAATTTCTGAATATTAATCCTTATATTTTAAGAGTTGTCTGATAAAACTATATTACTTAAATTTAATTAAATCACTTAATCATGTTAACTATTTGGATAGTATAGATACACTATCAATGATATAATTGTTGGACCATAATTGTTAAAATAAATCCAACAACCATATGATGAAACATATATAAATAATAACTAAACAATGATGTTCTCTATTAAAGCACCTCATATGAAAGAAAGGGCATAAAACAAAAAGATATTGCTTCCAATAAACATCAAAGGAAAGAAAAAAATGAGGAAAAAAAAAGAGAGAGAAAGAAAGAAGCATTCCAAGATTGGAACAGATTTGGAAAAGCACAGGGCAATTAGCCCTTTGATTTAAAAGGTATTTACAATGAGAGAGTAATACATGCAACAGTTATACTTCATGCCCCGTTGATATAGTTTAGATAAATGTTAAATCTTAATTATTATCTTAATGAATATTAGAAAAAGTAATTATTATATAAAAAGGAAAATAAAAGTTTGTTAACATAGTGTAACCTTGTATGACATATTTTCTTCTTGATTTAAGTAAAGCTTATGTAATAATATTATATAACTTCACCTTATTTTAACCTTTCTTATCAAATTATCTTGTCTCATTCTATGATTCAGTTCTTTTTTTTCTCTTCTTTGAATTTCATCATATTTAAACTCGATTCTTACCCAACTATAGCCAAATCAATTGATGGCCGAGCAAATAGATCTTGACACCTTGAATTGAACTCTCACAAAAAGGGAAAGCAACTTAATTTATAAATAAATTAATGTTTATGTTTGAGTGTCCCAAGTGGGAAAAAATGACACTTAAAATAGGTAAATGAGAAATTGTGAGCTAAGAATCATTTAAATATTGTAGGTAAACTCCATTTAAAACCACATGTTGAGAAAGAGGATTTGAAGTAGCAACACCTTATTTAACATAATAATTAATAAATTATAAGTTTAATTCTTATTGTAGGACTCCCTATACCCCAATATTACTCTTATCTCCTATATTTTTTAGGCTCATGAGTATTTTATGTAACATGAAAAAAAAACACATATTAAATATAAGTTACCAATAAAAAGTCCAAGAAGTTCCTATGAATAAGTAGCCTAGGAAGAGCTCCTATAAAAGAAGGAAAGAAAGAAAGAAAGAATAGTGGGCACATTGGTGAGGCAAAGAAAAATTGAATGCTTTATAGGTAGTAGAGAGGTTTTGTTAATTGCTATTAGTAGACTCCTAAGGATTGGTGACTGCGACGAAGTTCGACATTGAGAAGTTTGATGGGGCAATGAATTTTAGTCTTTGGCAGGTGGCATGATTAATTTTGTCGTTCAAAGTGGTCTTGAAGTGGCGATTGAGGAGCATAATCCCTCCATGTTAGACGCCACTTAGAAGAAGCTCGATATGAAGATTTTGTTGATCATTTGTTTGTGCCTCAATAATGATGTGATGAAGAAATTCACACTGATAACACTACTTTTAATTTATGGAGAAAGATGGAGGCTTTATATCTATTGAAGTCAATTGCTAGTCAGCCCGTGTTAAAAGCAACATTTGTACACTTTCAATGACCCATATCAGTAAGTTCATCCGCCATGTAAATGATTTAAAGACCATCGATACAAAGGTGGATGATTAGTATCAAGTCATTCTACTCTTATGTTCGTTGCCATCCTCTTATAAGACATTCAGGGAGACCATGATTTACGAGAAGACATCCCTAATGCTAGATTATGTCAAAGATAACCTTTTGAGCAAGAAAAAGCAAGCAACTTTAGGTCCAATAATCAACCCAATGATCAAGTATCAAGCTTGATCATCAGGGTAAATCTTAGAGCAAGGGTTCAGGCAAGGGCTAATCCAGGTTAAAGTCAACAAACAAAGAGAAGGTCTACTACTATTCCAAGAAGAAGGGACATGTGATTTTCGAATGCTACAAGTGAAAGAATCGGAATAACCTCAGTTGTGGAAGTGATAATGGTAAGCACCATGAAGACATAACAATGCTAGTGTTGCTGAGGAGAAAGAGAAAGATATCTTGTTAGCATTCAATGAAGTTAAGCCAAGTGGCAAGAACAAATGGATTTTAGATTTGAGTTGTCCATATCATATTCATATGTGCCCCAATATGGACTATTTCTACTTCTACTAGTTAGTTGCAGGCGAAGTTGTTCTTATGGGCAACAGTGCAACCTAAAGACAGTTGGCACGGGGACAATTCTGATCAAGATGCATGATGGGGTCATCAAGACCATAACTGACGTAAAGCACATTCATGACCTGAAGAAGAATATTATCTCACTCGGTGTGCTAGATTTAAATGGGTGTAAGATTAGAATTGAGCCTAGCGAAATCAACGTTTGTCATGGTGTCCTCATTGTGATGAGGGGAAAGAAGATTGGCAGTTTATCTCCTCCTAGGAGCAAGTTCACTGGTTCAACTACAATATCATCTTTCACGTATGGAGCCACAAAGTTATGGCACATGAGGTTAGGGCATACAAATGAAAAAGGAATATGAGTCTAGAGTAGTGGGGTCCTCCTTCCATCAAATGACTTTGGGAAGCAAGCCTTTGCGGGCATTGCATTTTTGGGAAGCGAAGGATAATATCTTTCAACAACATAGTCCATCGAATACGGGCCACGCTCGACTATGTGCATGCTAATTTGTGGGGCCTGAGACAAGTTCAAAGGCGGGTACCCAATATCTCCTTACCTTAATTGATGATTTCTCTAGGAAGGTATGGGTGTATTTTTTGAAGAACGAATATAATGTGTTTGCTACCTTTATACAGTAGAAAGTATTCCCAGAGAAACAGATAGTGAAACATGTCAAGCGGTTGAGGACCGACATTGGCTTTGAATTTTGTAGCATGGTGTTTGAGTAGTCTTACAAAAAATAAGGGATCTTAGGCATTGAATGGTCATGAATACTATGCAACAGAATGGCATTACATAAAAGATTAATAGAACTCTACTTGAGTGAGCTCGGTGCATGTTCTCCAATTCAGAACTTGGGAATTAATTTTGGGCAGAAGCTCTCAGCCTAGCATATTACTAAATGAATCGATCGCCAAATCAGGCTTTAAAGTTGAAGACTCTAGAGGAAATCTGGTCAGGAGACCCTCATAGTTATGAATATCTTAAGAGTGTTTGGTTGTCTTGCTTTGTGCACATGTGAAGTAAAGGAAGCTTGAACTGAGAGTTGTAAATTGTATTTTTCTTGGCTATCTTTCCGGAGTAAGAGGATATAAATTTTGGTGTCCAAAAACTAAGAAAATTGTTGTTAGTAGAGATGTTATTTTTGATGAGTCTACAATATTAAATTCGATGAATGATTTGTCCTTACCTAAAGATGCAGGAAAACATGATGCTCCTAAGAAGGCAGAGACTGAGATTAGTGGTTCACCAATTCAGTTGAATGATTCAAATACAATAAACAAGCCATTGAATCTGCCATAGGTGGAGTCATCTCTTGAACCACAATATTAATTAGCTCTAGACAAACAAAGGAGAGAGTTCAACCCACCTCAAGGATATGGCTACGAGGATATAATAGCTTATGCCCTACATGTTGCTGAGGACATCGAGTCAACTTATCCATCATCATATTCTTAAGCTACCTAGTCTCTCATTTAGAAAAGTGGCTGGTAGTGATGCAAGAGGAGATGGAGTGCCTACACGAGAATGGGACTTGGAAGCTAGTTAGCCCTCTCACTAACAAGAGGGTTGTTGGTTGCAAGTGGGTGTCCGAGAAGAAGGAAATGGTCAAGTTTAAAAGGTAATAGATACGAGGTTCGATTGGTTGTAAAGGGTTACAATTAGGTTGACAGAGTTGATTTCCATAGTGTGATCTTCCTTGTTATGAAACATAACTTCAATAGAGCTCTATTGACCCTAGTTGCTATGCACAACGTTGGACTAAGGCATTTTAATGCGAATACTGCTTTCTTGCATAGTAACTTGGAAGAAGATATTGATATAAAGCAACCAGAGGAATTTAGTATGGAAGGACAAAAAAATAGAGTGTGCCTCTCAAAGAAATCCCAGCCATTTATTAGTTCAAATAGCCATTTCAAAGTGGTATAAGAAATTTGACTCCTTTATACTAAATATTGATTTTGCTCGGAGCAAGTATGATAGTTGTATGTACATACAACGTCTTGGAGATGATTACTTAATCTATTTGTTGTTTTGCGTTGATTGCAGGCTCGAAGTACAACTCAGTACAGAGTGTGAGATGTAGATCTTATGGCAGGAAGATTTATTTATTGAATTTATATATATGACGTACACAAAAAAGTATAATCTATATATATATATATATATATATTTTTTTTTTGTATGACCCACTAATTCTTTTGAGCTAAAGGATTAGGAGCAATACATAAGTACAGGATCGTATACGGGTCCATGGAATTCTTAAAATAAAAGGCACGTCGTCCTCTCGCTGTTGAGATCGAACGAGAGAGAAGAGAATTTGGGAGAGATTCCAAGGGATTTGCAGCGATTTCGGAATGTCTTCGTTCGATACGCACAGCGCCGACGGCGAGGCTCCGCACCATCACTTCGCTGAGGATGACAACTTGTCAGGCTACGGAGGCTACACCGGGTTCGCCGCCGCCGACGAAGACTACAGCGGCGCCCCCGGCCACTTCTCCTCCGATCCCGCCGGAGGATTCCCCGGAGACGGCGATGTAACCGTCGATCACGTCGCTGCCTCCCCAGAGATCTTTGGATTTGAAGATCCGAGCTCTGGTTACCCCCAGGCCCAGTTCAATGGAAATGGGAACGGAAGTGTCTTCGTGAGCGATGGGGTCTTCATGACGGATGGCCCGGTGCTCCCCCCGCCAAGCGAGATGGAGCCGGAGGAAGGAGCTGCCCTGCGCGAGTGGCGTCGGTGAGGGTTTGAGGCTGCCTGATTTTGCTGAATTTTCTACTCTCTCGCTTCAACTTAGACTAGATCTGTTGTTTGTTTGCAGTAAACCCTTAGATCTACCGGTTTGATAAAGTTTAGTGGTAGAACTGTCGCGCATCAGCGGCGGATGTCTTGTTCAAATACATGTTTGATCGCTCGTAGTGCTGGGTTTCTGAAATTTTAGAACAATCATTTGATATTCTGATTAGGATCGCGATTATATGCTCTGAAAATGATTTACTGACAGTTTTAATTCATGCTTCCAAAAGCTACTTTTTGACTTAGAATGATGGATCTATTGGATGGGTCTATGCAATAATTGCAGGACTCCTAATACAGATCTCTATTAGAAATTCTTTGAATATAGGACTGTATAACTATTTTCCCTGGATAATTTGTTTGATCCTGCTATCCTGCTTTCATTAAAACGATCAGATGCCTGGTGTGATCCTGAAATTTATATTGAATTTGCTATATGATGATAAGATGTAACAATATTTTATTTTGTGCATGATCCAAAGAATACTCTGATGTGGGAAATTCTCTTCTGTGGATCATAAAAATGTTGGCTGTATGCAGTATTCTTTAGTCTAATATAAATCTGCTAAAAAAATGTTTTATCTGAGGTTCTCTGCGATTTAGCAAGTGGTGCTATGAACCCTTATAGGATTATCTGTCTAATATTCTGTAGGAAGAGTGCCAGGATAGGGATATCTTATGTGATGATTATTGGACTACGTTTGTTTTCATCTAATTCTTGCATTTCTATGTGTCATGGCTACACATGTCAATCTTGCTTCCAATCTAGATGAGCAGAGAAAATCATAATGTTTGAAAAGGCTCGATTTATTGATTTATTTGGCAAGAAAATCCGATTGTCTGTCCTATCATTGTCCTCATAACATGTGTCATCTTTACAGTCAGAACGCAATTTTGCTTGAGGAGAAGGAGAAGAGGGAGAAGGAATTGAGAATCCAGATTCTAGAAGAAGCTGATATTTACATTCAAGAATTTTACGAAAAAAGGAAGTTGAATGTTGAATCCAACAAAACTAACAACAGGGAGAGAGAGAAGGTATTGAATCTCAGAGCTTTCACTTTCTTTTCTCTACTTTCATACCTTCATCCAAGGTGTCTTGGTGACACCTAGTTCATCTAAGGCTAAGGGCAATGGATTCTGTGGTGCTGTAGCTATTTGTGGCCAATCAAGAGAAGTTCCATAAAGAAGCAGACAAGCAGTATTGGAAGGCAATAGCCGAGCTAATACCGCACGAGGTTCCAAACATTGAAAAAGAGAGAGTTAAGAAGGAACTGGAAAAGAAGCCTGGGATCACAGTTTTACAGGGGCCGAAGCCCGGGAAGCCCACTGACCTATCCCGGATGAGGCAAATGCTTGTGAAACTCAAGCACTCTCCTCCACCTCACATGATTCCTCCTCCAGCTCCTGCAAAGGACGCAAAAGACAAGAAGGATGGGAAGGAAGCTGAGAAGCACATGAATGGGGCTGAGAAGAAGGTGAACGGGCCCGAGCAACCCATCAAAGATGCTCGGAAGGAGGATTCTTCAATCATCTTGGAGGTGGAGCAACCTGTAGAGAAGCCCACCGAGGAGACTAGCTCTTGAGTCTGCCACATCGAGAGGTCTCCTTTCTCTTCATACCTCTTCGATTGAGTGCCTACTAAATTGGTTTCTCATATATATCTTGATGGTACCAGCAGGCCCACTTGTTTGTCTATTCATGAATTTTTGTAATGATCTATGGTTTTCTTCTTTTTACTATTTGCCAGGAAACTCTTATCTGAGTCCATCCTGCTTGCTCATATCTCATTCCAATTTGCTCTTGTTACTGAGGTCTCATCATCTTTTATTAGCTAGACTGTGCATGTTGTTTCCAATTTTATCCTATCCTTGTGTGATCAGCAATGACTAATGCTGCCTCAAATTTATTTTAACTAACATGAAATAACTGATCTTGGGTTTTCTTCATATAATGCTTGTGCCAATGGTGTTCATGAGAATGTCATTTAGCAAAACCAGCAAGCATCTTTGCAAAACGGAGATTAGAGAATGAAACTGTAAATGGAGTGTCCATTTACTTTATAAAACTCAGTTCCTTCACATCATACATTCTCAGTGTTATTGCCCGGTATTGTTTCGTTTTCTTCTCGTCGTGCATCCTTAAGTGTTACCTTCCTGTATTTTGCCGTTGGTAGTTACTGTGTTTGAACCATCCGGCTTTCGATTTGCAAGGTTGACGCATGCCGCACGGTTGGCTCTGCATTTTGATGCATGGCGACATCACATTAACGTTTTCGGAGATGCTAATGCAAATGGGCGGAGAAATCAACACTGTTTAGATACAGTAAAGAAAGGCTTGCTTTCGCACAAGTCGATCATATTGAACGACAGGCATAAGGCCATCCATCCTCATCCCTGAGATGAAATGGAGTAATTATTTGCGATTTCCCGTCTTATGGTTCCGAATGCCTCGTCGCTTATGACTATATATTTCCTAGACCATGCGACCGGTTATCATCTCCTAACCAGAAACTCGACTGAACTTTCTCGATGCATCGCCTCGGTTGTTGAGCCTGGTCCATCCCTGCCATTGCGAATCTGGTGAAGCTCCGAGGCGACACCTCAATGCCCCAGCATGATCCCTTCACGCGGGTGCCATCCATTAACAAGAGTTTTCCTCGCTTTATGGATGATTGGATTTGGAGGGCGAACTAACTTGGGTTGAGTTAATTGTTTCCTCATTAATCACTTAAATGGGTGATCCAAGAATCGAATTTTAGGTTGGGAGAGTTGACAAGAATTTTTTTAGGAAAGCCCGACCATTTCGACTGATTCGGACATATTGTACGGTGCAAATAAAATAAGAAGATGTGGAGGGAGACAATTTAGAGTCATCAGCAGCTCCCTCTTTTTTTAAAAAAAATTTTGTGGTGGTTAATATCCTAATTAAGAATAAACTTCCATCATTTTTTAATTTAATGTGATTTTTTTTTTTGCTTATGCAGGTTAAAGACCAACTATATGCCATTTATCACGCCATCATCTCTCACTGTCTAATGGCAAATCCCCAGGCAAAACCAAAAGCGGCATATAATGGGTAGGGGAAAGGCAGAGCGCAATGAAGGAAGAGGTGGACCGGTTGCACGCCGCAGGATTTATCTAGGAAGTTCCACTTCAAGCTTGGGTTGCCAATGTCGTCCTGGTGAAAAAAAAAAAAGAAGCAAACGGTAAATAGAGAATGTGCGTCGATTTTACAGATTTGAACAAGGCCAGCCCGAAGTTTTCCTTTTCTCTGCCCAAGATCGACCAGTTAGTTGACTTAACATGTGGTCACCAACTATTATTCTTTATGGATGCTTATTCTGGATATAATAATTAGATCATGATGAACCTCGAAGACGGGGACAATACGGCATTTTACGGCGCTTGATTAACAGGTTGTTTGCGGCACAATTGGGCGAGACCCTAGAGGCCTCTGTGGATGATATGATTGTGAAGTTTCACTACAAAAACGGTGCATGCGGAAAGCTTGAAGGATGCGTTTGACGTTAAGAGGAAATATAATCTACGGATGAATCCAGAGAGATGCGCTTTGGGCATCGAATCTGGGAAGTTCCTCGGTTTCATGCTTTCTCATCGAGGTATAGAAGCCAACCCGGACACGAATGCGAAGGGGCTTTCTTGGCATTGAAGGATTATCTCCGTTCCCCGCGCCTTGCCTATCAATGCCAGAAGAAGGCGAGTCCCTCTACTTTATCTTAGTGTAAGCCATTGTTAGTGGTGAATTTTATCATTATTATTAAGAAATTTAATTTTTAATATTAAATAAATTAGATAGTTAAAATTATTAAAATATCTTAAATTTAATTTAGATATTATTATAATATTTTAGTATTATTTATTTTAATATTTTATTATTATTCTAAATTTTTACATAAACGAATTATCTAATATAATATTTTGAGTCAATCAGAATAAAGAGTTATCAATTACTCCCATATATTCGGCTGTTGGACCACCACGTATTTCTATTATCTCTATGTTATCCTTATGTTATTTTAAATTTATACATGATATCAGAGCATGTTGATCCTAATATGTTCCTTATGTAGAAGATGCTGACACAGTAGTTTGATTGAGTAATTGATGATACAACAAGGAAGGCATTGATTTACCCCTTACGACTTTTGAAGTCAACAAATATAACACTCAAGTCGGTTGATTAGACCTCCGAAGGCAAAAAACCTCAAGTCAATATTGATTTTTCGACCACTGAAACCAAAGATACTCAAGTTGATTTTCCTGCTATTATTAGGCCAAGAAATTTCGCTATCATCATCAATCTTGTTCAAATACTTGAAGCCAATGTGATATTTTATCGTGCAAAATAAATATTTCACATTAATTTTATCATTATTAGGAAATTCGATTTTTCGATATTAAATAAATTAAATAATTAAAATTATCAAAATATTTTAAATTTAATTTATATATTATCATAATATTTTAGTATTATTTATTTAAATATTTTCTTATTATTCTAAACCTATAAGTAGACGAATCATTTAATGTAATTCTTTGATTCAATCAGAATAAAGAGTTAATTAATTACTCCCATATGTGCAGCTTTTATACCATCACGTATTTCTATTATCTCTAAAATATCATTATTTTATTTTAAATTTCTACAGCCATGCCGCATTAAGATCAGTACTGGAGTCTATTACGTCGGTAAGGTTGTGCTTCCTGCTAAACGTAATCATCTTCCCACTGAAAATTTTGTATACGCTCTAGCCCTGGCGGCGTGAAAATAGCGCCCCTATCTTCATAGCCATTCTGCAGTAGTGTATACAGATCATCCTATAAAGAAGGTCGCACGTAAACCTGAGGCATCAGGGAGGCCGATCCAATGGGCAATAGAGATGATCAGCAAGCTTAACCTCTCATTCAAACCCTGAAAGGCTCAGGCGGCCTCGGCCGATTTCTTGGCCGAAAACACCAGCACAGACATTACAACGCACAAGGATCAGTGTTCGAAGGTGTGGGAGCTTTATACGGATGGAACATCAACCACCAATGGCGCAGGGGCAGGCTACGTTATCATACCACTAAGTGGCGAGCCTCTCGCATGCGGTATGTTACTATCGTACTCAGCTACCAATAATGAAACTGAGTGCATGGCTCTGATCACGGGGCTCCTTATTGCCAGAGGAGGAAGAGCCTGGAAAATACACGTGAATTGTGATTCAGAACCGGTGGTGAATCAACTGAATGGCACCTATGAAGCGAGGGAGGTTTTCATCAGAACCTTTGGTGAGAAGGTAAAGTCTATTGCCGAAAATTTCGACTTGGTGGTTTTTGAATGCATACCACGCCACAACAATATCTTGGCGGATTCCTTAAGCAAGGCAGTTATGAGGCAAGCTTACTGTCATGTACATTCCATGGATGTTCGTGATTCATCACTCGTAAGCATCGAGCGTAGAAGTGATCTGCGCCGAAAATGGGGAAACATGGTTGAGCCCAATCTTCCGGTACTTGGAGAGGGACCAATTACCTCAGATCCTATTGAGGCGCGAAGAATCAAAGCTCGAGTTGCCTGATACATTCTCCTTGATGGCGTGTCGTACCACCACGGAGCTTCTAAACCGCTCCTAAGGTGCCTCAGCCGAGACGAGGCAAGCTATGTGTTACGAGAGATCAGCGAAGGGATAGTCGAAGGGCATCAAGGAGGTAGGGCTTTGGCCCGCATAGCGCTCAGACGGGGCTATTCTGGGCAACGATTGTAGATGAAGCAAAGACGCACGCTCGAGGTTGCGTTGCATGTCAGGGATTCGAGCGCAATCCCTCGCCTTGTCCTGCAAACTTGACAGCAATCAAGGTTCCTTGGCCGTTCGCTCCGCGGGGGATTGATATATTGGGACAATTGCCTCCAGCCTCGGCCTAACGTCGTGTTGTGTTTGTTGCCGTGGAATATTTTCTCGAAGTGGGTTAAGGCCGAAGCGACATCTTCTATCACTGATAAGGCTGCCGGGAAGTTTGCCCTCAAGCGCCCTGTCTACCGATAGGGCACCCATAAAGTCATCATCACCGACAGAGATGCGTTGGGAACTACATACATCAGCCATCGTTCCTCCTCTGTAGCGCATCTACAGACGAATGGTCAAGTGGAAGTGACCAACCGCACTATACTTCGTGGCCTAAAGACCAAGCTTGCAGAAGAGCTTGATAGTGTCTTGTGGGCGTATAGTGTCACGCTGCGATCATCTACTAGAGAACCCCCATTTTCTCTCGCCTATGGACCCGAGGGAGTAATTGCTGCCGAGATCGGAATTCCTTCTCGTCGAGTTAGCCTGTGCAGCGCAGCCTATAGTGACGTAGCACGACAGGAGGAGTTAGACTCCCTAGCAGAAAAAAGGTTGGGGGCCCTGCACTTGATCGTCGGGTTGGTGCGCACCAGTTCCATTTGGTAGAGCTGGCGCTGAGAAGGAACCGGTTCATGCATCAGGATCTCATCAACAAATTAGCTCCTAAATGGCAAGGTCCCCGTTCGAATGCCTACATCCTGCAGGACATGAAAAGCAGAGTTTTGCCGCATGCAATCAATGCATAAGTCCCGAAAAAGCTCCACTGCTGACGAAGTATGGTTGGATTCCCATGATCGATCTCTCACGCATGGAGCGGTAGTCTCTCGCGTGTAAATAGTTGCATGCATGTTTGGATTCCCGTTATTAGCATGAAGGAAGATGTTGATGTATTTACCTTCCTACGTCATCAACGGAAAAGTCATTAAGACTTAATGATGGGCTGATTCCAAAACTCATTAACACCGAATTGCAACCTGCCAGGCTCCTTAGAATCTGATGGTTGTGCCAGCACAATCGAGGATACGTCCAGAAGCAGTAATTCAAGATTCCAGTTAGCTCACCAGGGCACCAATTTAACATAAGCGATCTAGCCTGAAAGTGGTCCATAATCATCCTAAGGTAGCACGATCCGTCCAAAAGCTTTCACCATGGAGAGATAAGAACTTTCCAACTTACAACAGTAACGATCCTACATTGCAGCAGGTGCTCCATGATCCGACAATAAATGCATGATTAAAGATAACAGAGTTTTAATTCCCTTATCTGCTTGTCACTCTCTAGTTTAGATCCGGCAGGCTGAACTCTTGCAAGTCGATAACTGCTTAATTCAGACTCGGCTATCTCTATTACAAAATAAACCTCCAGCTCATACATTCACTACCTCTTCCCATGGGGCTCTTCCAGCATTAGCTGCATCAGGAAAAGCATAAAGAGAGATAAAAACCCAACACAACAGCCCGGCACCACTTCAAAACTTGAAATCTTTCTTCTTCGATTTCCCCTCCTTTTCCTGCATCTTGCGCTTTCTCTTCTTCTCGTTCTGCATCAAATACCGTATTATTGGTCAACCAGCAGAAAATAATGACCCCCCAGTATTTGCAAAAAGATTAAGACAAGTCGGAGCAAGAAATTGCATCTCTCTATAGCAGTCTATGAGTTGAAAATTCGTCCAGGGAAGCAAAGCTTGATAAATAACATAATTTAATAAGAATGTGCATAAAGTCAGCAAAGTATATAAAAAATTTCACAAGATATCCCGAGTCTAACAGGAGTGACTGCCCACCCCCTCCTAAATCCCTCCCTAATAACTCCTCAATTGGGGTGGATTGTAACAACTCTTTAAGAATGTTAGCCCACCATGTGGTGCCTCCAATTGCTTCAGAAATTTTCCTTCATTAACAATATTCTACCTAAATGGTCACAACTGTCAGTCTCCTAGTCATGAGAAGCTTATCTGTTCCACTGACTTACTGTCTAGCTCCAAATCTTCACCCATCCACCTCAATTGGTTAAGGGAGTTTTTACCTTTTTCTTTTTCTTTTTGCTTCAAAGGTTCAGGGAGAATTGTACAACCATCTATCAGGAAGAGCCTAATACTTTCTAAAAGGTGAACAGAAGAAAATAAACCTCTGCAACCATGTCACTGAAATCTTCCCGCTGGCTACGCAACTTCTCCTCCTCCCGTGCCTCCTCATACCTATCAATTTTATGCAAAATTAAAAACTCAACCAACCACATAAAATAATGTGTAGTTAGATATATGAAGAGTTAATAGTACTCACTTAGCAGCCAGAACATTGTCCATAACCTCCAATTCTTCTGGCTGTAGTGTTACATCAACTTTATCCGACTTTTGTCCTTTTAGAAGATCAACCTGAAAAGATGACCAAAAATGCCAGTTTCAGGAGAACAAAAACACTGAAGAGAACATAAGAGGAAATTTAGAGGCTAATTGCTCACCCTTTTGGCTCCGGTCTTATCCTGAGCGCCAGTGTTGAGCACATAACTGCAGGCAAAAGGAACACACTAAAAAGACTATATAATGGATGAAATAATAGATTTGGGAAGACGAAATCTGAGATGGAAAGGCTCAGACGTGTGTGTTGTTCCAAGTAGAGTCCCTGGAGCAATCCTCTCTTCTTTCTCTTCAACAACCTGTGCAAAGGCAAGAACAGGATCAATGATAATAGAGCAACAAAAAAGATCGAACACAAAATTAAAAAATGTATTGGACAAAAGAGCATCACTCACAGTGTAAAGAGGCCTATCAGCCTCCTTCCTCTGCTGCTTACGAAGATCAATAACATCAGGTGTCTCAACACCAGTAGGAGTGCTGATAGGTAAGCATAGGCATAAATATTTCATTAGTCTCAGAAGAATACACATTAAACTAATACACCTTTGACAGATGTGCATCACAACTCCACAATTACAGTAAAAAATTGATCATTAATCCGAGAAATACACAGGAAGCCCAATACCTTGAAAGACTATCCACAGACTGAATACCAGATTCAAGATCCTCTTCTTCGTGCTGTTCTTCCTCTTCCTCCTCCTCCTCTTCCTCTTCCTCCTCCTCCTCCTCCTCCTCCTCCAAGTCACCCCAGTGCTTCGTCTTATCAATTGGCTCTTCCTGCATTAACCATTTGATTCAGTAAGATGGAAAAGTCAACATAAGATCCTCACCTACTTAAAAAATTCAACCACATTACAGATTTAGTTATTTAGTTTCAATTGGACACAGCTTATATGGAGGTATATATTCATGTCTAGCTTAAAATCAAACACATATACTCTCTAAAATGAGTAGAAATATACACCTCGTAATTGGGCAGTTCTTGCTGCTGGACTCCAAAAACATCCCCATATAATGGACGCCCATACTAGTAAAATCACCCAATAAAAGGTAAAAGAGTCAGAAACAGCAAATATCTACTAAAATGGGGAAACAAGCATTTTAAAATACAGATACAGAAGGATGAAAAGGAATGGAACTCACTTCATCTACAGGAGGCTTGCCCCAACCACCAGGATGGTAGCCAAAGCTAGCTCCTAGGGGAATAGGAGCATTAAGCCCAGGAATTTTTAGCTGCGGGTATGATGGAGGAGGACCATATCTCTGAAATACATTTCAGAATAAGGCCTATTAAAGGAGAAAAAAAGATAATATGTTGCACATAAAAGGAAAAGGGCACCAGGGGAAGAAAAATTTCAAGACATTCCAACCTGCATATTGATCAGCCATGGAGGAGGAGCACCCTCTGGCATTCCAAGAGCCTCCTTTAACTCTTGTGATAGCATACCTGGCTTCATCTCTCTCAATTTTACCTGTCATACATAAACAGTACCTACAGATGATGAGAAAAATTATATATAGAATGCAAAAATAAGTGTACATACATAAAAAGTACAAAGGAATACCTCAAATTCTTTCCCTTCAAAATATAGATCACCGTGAGATGTCAGCTTCGGCTTGGTCTGATACTTGAAAAATGCATCATGCAGCACCTACAGCACAGGATGAACATTATTGAGACATGAAGACAAAATTGTATGCCAACATGCCATGATGACAGACAAGAACAAGGTATCACAGCATTTATTTGTTATGACCATAGAGATGAGAAGTACAAAATAGGACAAGCAGAAACCTGATAGTCAATATCCATTTTCCCCATTTTAGGTTGCATTCTCTCACGTTGCTTTTGTTTCAGCTTTTTACTATCCTCCTTTTCAATGTATGCCTGCAAAAGAAGAGACCCAACTGAGCAACAACACAGCAAAATTTATATAGAACAAGCTAAACCAGCAGGGATCAGTCCATATTGTTTTGTATTTACCTGTCTTATTTTCTCAATTCCAGTTGCAGCGATAAAATCGGGGAGTTGAAATGGCTGTTTCTCAATACCACGCTTCCCCTGCAAAAGTAAATCAACGATGAGATAACTAATCAGTGGAAAAATCCACCTCTAAATAAGTTGAGCTCTATAATTGTAAAAGTATCTCAACCAGCCCACAGGGTACAAAGGAAGGGCATCTGAAAATGCAAATCAGAGAAAATCACAAAAGTAATCCCAAGATTCGTTACAGAAATATTCAAAAGAAAGGTTTACTTCATTCCATATACTGTATCACTCTGTAAAAAGCCCAACTTCAAACCCACACACATTTTTTCCCCCAAGTGATCAAATAGATGGAAGAGTTGCCCAGGAATAACAAGCAAGAATTGATGGTTTAAAGGGTATGCTGTTGGAATAACCCTTGACCAATAACAATAACCAGCCACCTTGATTAAAAAACCAAGGCCCCAATTTAAACCTACCAGTTCTAGCTCCACGATTGTCACAGCTCAAAACCCTGCAAGAATCAGATATATGCATATAAGAGAAACCTCATCGACTATCTCTTCCCTTACCCTCTTCCAAGACATTTCATATTGCAACATTTCAAACATGCAAGAGCCAAGCAGCATATTATGGGCATAAGCATAAATTTTAGAAACAGAAAATAACCTGCAAGAACTTTCTCTTCTGGGACCAGTGCCTCGGGACAGGCACAGTATTGCGATATGATTTCAGAAAAACCAGCAACTTTGGATCAGCAGCATTTGCATCCCATATCTGAATAGAATGATTAAGCCATCACATCTATCAGATAACAGAGAAGTGGGCAACTTAAACCAAAACAGGTAAGCAGAAGTAGCTGCCATGCTTACCTCAACAACATCAGGTCTTGAACAAATCTGTTTCAGTTCAGCAATCTTCATTCTCCTTTGGAGCTAGAAACGCAAGAAAATATATTTAATATTAAGAGTAAGAATTTAGGCAAAAAAAATCCAAAGGAGAAAAAGCAGTAATCCTTAACATAGTTTCACAAATCAAAACAAAGATCATGATTGGAAGAACTGTTACCTTTTTCCTTTTATTAGATAAGCCTTTCTCTTTTTGTTCGTTATTTTGCTCTTCCTCTTCTGAGTCAGAATCATTTTTATTTTTTGTTGCAGCATTTTGAGCATCCTCCTTCTTATCATCAGTTTCCTGAAAGATCAAGATACCAGTAAGTAAATTTAAATAGCAGTATGAACTTCAATGTCTGCAAATAAGGGGACACGCTTACGTCTGACTGAGCAGCTTCACTGAAACTGAATTTCTCAAATATCTTCCTGAACTCTTCATCCAATCCATCCTCTAACTCAGGTTTCTCAGGTATGTACTCCACCTCAACTTTCTCCATAACCTATAATCTCACAAAACCAGGTTCAGAAGGTAAATGACATCAGCAATCTATTTCAATTTTCTTCTTCAGCAAATAATGTGCAAACAAATTCGAACATGAGAGCACTGAAGTACAGCTAAAACAGTGAAAACGAAAAGAAAAAATTAATAACAAACTAATCATTTCTAAGTAAATCACATCGTCAACTTCCAGCTCTCTGAAGAGATTCGACATCATAATCAGGAATACTTCTACACAAGTATGAGACTAAAACTCGAGACGCGGGCAGGCCAGCAATCTAGCAGTCAATTTTCATGTCGCTTGAAAACCCTAATAATTCACAGGCAGTCCAAGGGCAGTCACCTGTTGAGGATCAGTGTCCTCCTTCCTGTCCCCTTCACCTTCAGCAGCAGTATCGCTTTCGCCGGTGGCAGCGGTTTCCGCAGCGTGAGCTGCCTTGTCCTTCTTCTGCTTCCGCCTGCGGCGGCGCCTCTCGCTCTCCCGGAGCTTCTTGGCGTCGGAGCTGGCATGGTTGCTCAAGGCTCCGTTAGACACCACACCATTCTCCTGCGATGCCGGCGCTGCTGGCAGCGGCTCCACAGTCATCGTCGTCGAATCTTCTCCTCGGAGCAACTCTTAAGGGTTTGTTCTTGGATGGGAATTAAACGATACTACAACCCAAGGTCCGTTTTCTCCCTTATACCCCGTAAAGCCCGTTAAAGGACTAGGCGGTCATATCACATGATCATGTGGCATATATGGCCAATAAGATTGCGACAGCTGTCGAAGTGTCCATCTCATCATCCTAATAGCAATTAAGGTCGGTGGAGAAATCAAGAGCTGTTAACAATTTTCCCAAAAGGATTAATTACACAAATAATATATGAATTTTTGGAAAAAATAAATTGGTATAAAAAAATTGTAAATATGTTTTTCGATAATACAAACTATTAAACTTGTGGTAACGCTATTAATATTAGTTGGGTTAATAATACAAAAAGTTTTGAAAATATTTTGAATTATTACAAAATGGAACTTTTGTCTCAAATTAATACAAAACATTTTAAATTTGTTCTGGTTGCTCGTCAGCTCAAGCTCATGGTGGATGCATATTTGCTTGGATGGCGGATGGTAGATATAGGGAGTAAAGAGCAACATGATGAAAGAAAAGGTTTATTTTTGCTTTATTTTCGGGTATGTAAATAGCATCACAATTGGCTTTCTCAACAAAGTTGAATAAAATAAATGAATATTAATGAGTGAAATAAGATTACTTTACATTAAAAAATAATTTTCATATAAAATTACATATCAACATTATTTTTTTTACTAATTTGTAATATTTTTACAACTTTTTGAACTATTAAAAAAACTAACATTCTTATTATAATAGCGTTACTATAATTTTAAGTGTTTATATTAACGGTGAGCATATTTATAATATTTTGTAGAAACAAAACACAATAAATTCTTTTTTGTATTAATTTGTTTCTTTTTCTAAACTTTATCTATCATTCATGTATTTAACCAGCAAAAAAAAAATGTCAAAGTTAAAACTTGAAAAAATAAAAAGCAAAGCCCGTCAATACAACTTTGATTCCTCCTCTTCCGTCTCTTGTATGCCTTTCAACTAAATTTCATCTTATATGTCTTGCACACTTCTTATGCTTAGAGATGTTAATGGGCCGGTTTGGTCCGGAACAAGCTCGTCAAAATCCAAACCAGCCATAATAGCTTTTACAGGGTTAAGAGATGGTTACAGGCTAAGTCCAAGAAATAGAATTATCGAACCGAAATCAGCCCAATATATTTTCTTGTTGAAGTAATCCAAAACCATTTGGGAACTGGTCCTAGAACTATAATCAATCTAGAACTGTTGCAAAATTGGTCCGGACTGCTAAAAAACAGATCAAATGTCATATTTTATCAAATCAATTTAAAATTGAAAAAGAATAAACAATATTCATTTTAAATAATTTGAAAAAAATAAATGGTTCACGATTCAAACCGACTAAACCATGAACCGGCACACTATAAACTATTATGGGCCGATTCATGTTTTGTTGAACAATAACTCATAACTAAACCGGCCCATTATACATAACAGACTTAAACAGCCCGTTTAACATATTTACTTATGATAATGATGTGTAACTTATTGGCGCAACAATGACTTGAAAAATGGTCTGAGCATCATCATTTCAAAGGTTGAAAATTAATAATTAACCTGAGACTTCTTATTTTTACAAGTTGAATGAATTGATTTCAACTTTTCCTTATTTTAACTTCATGCGCAGGATGGGTAAAGTTGAGCTTCATGGTTGTACCATCAAATTACGTATCGTTATGCTGTGATACTATAGAGAATTTTAAAATAATATGAGAGCCGACAAAGAGATATCAAGTATGTGGTGGCAATTGGGTCAAACTCACGGCAATAAAGGATTCATTATTAAGATCGATTAAATAAATTACATGATTAACTCACGCATTTAAATGAATCAAATTTGGAAGTAAATAATAGAAATGCATAGTAATATCTAAATATGACATTCAAATGTTCTAAATATGTCAGTAACTTAGATAACTGATATAATCTTATTTGCTATATGACACTTATCGTCATAAGACAAACAATATTTTTTATATCGGATAGATGTTTACACGTTTTTATGAGGTGAATGTTGGCCGATTGATTTGCTTCACTCGAATAATAATGTTGCGAGACATATTGTTCAACTTCGATGACGTGATGCTTGTGACATGAGCTATATTTGTTCAGCAACAACCCATGTAGGTGCAATCTTCTCCCGCTCTTTCACTTAGTAAGTAAAACACCCCATAAAACATGCCCGATCAGATCTCTAATCTTTGTTTTTTTTTTTTTTTTGCAATTTTGTATAGATCTCTCCCCTTTTGTCCAACCAATCTGTTGAAAGGAAGCCATGACATCCGCGATAGTTGTGGACATGATCATGTTCATGGAGGTCATTTTCGAGGTGGTTGCTGGCACTATGATCCATCATTATTCATCTCAATCTCTTGCTCCTTCACTATTAAAATTCTCCTCATTCTCTTCCAATCTCACTATATTAGGTCCTCCTCCAAGTATATATGTCCAGTCACGTCACTTCCAGTACCTATCTTCAGTATTCGTTACGTGACAATTTTGGACCAGCGCCCAAGATGTGTCCATCTCGACATGCCCAGCTCCATCCTCTAGTGATATCTCCAACCGACTTGCGGGGGGCTACCATTTCAAAAATTGTTCAATCCATCACGGTATATAGATCTGGTGTGCAACCTCTCACATGACACGTGGTCATGGCAAATTCTCTATCTCTTACTCAAAGAACGGACCCAACAATGGCGTTGTTGGTGATGGAACTGCTATTCTTATCTCATGCATTGGTACTTCATATTTTCTACACCCCCCTCATACAAGTTTTCATCTGCCTCGCACGTTACATGTTCAATCTCTTCAAAAGAATGTCATTTTTGTTACGCCGTTTTGCTCGTGACATTAACTGCCTTTTGAATCGCATGCACGGGGATTCATAATCAAGGATTGAGCCAAAGGGGAGGATCCTCCATCATTGCCACAGTGACGGTCCTCCCCACCCATTATATCCTGTCTCCTCCACCACTGCATCCGATCAAGCTCTTACTGTAACCCTCATGTCTGCAGTTGTTTGGCATGCTCGTCTTGGCGGAACCACCAGCTCCCCAAAGGAACCGGGCTCATTTCACCTTCCGCCCGTGCGCATCATTTCACTTCCTCCACCACATTGCCTTTACCTCTATCACATTATTGCTCCTCCACCGCGGTTGACTTTCATCCGCCGCTTGGTAAACTCACTCTCTCTTATGATTCTCCTCCGCAAGACAGACTCTCAATCACCCTTTCTCTTCTCGTCCCGTGCAAAAGATGTGGCAAGTTTGTTATTACTCAGGCCGTTCAATCACAGATACCATGCACTCCCCCATCCTTTGATGAGGCCTCTGATGATTTTAGATGGAAGCAAGCTATGGCTGAAGGGTTCAATGGCCTCCTTGCCAATAATGCCTGGTCTCATGTTCCTTTCCACCTTTCACGAAAACTTGTTGGCTCTAAATGGGTTTATAACGATTCTAAAAGTTACCTCTGTTACTTGATCCTTATTTCTCATTTCTTATTAGTCAAATTTATATTTTATTAATAACATTTTAGGAAGTACGGAAATTAGACCAACCACCTCCTATATATATACATATATATATAAGCTTGGTGCCAGGAGTACTTGTAATTAAAAAGGCTGTTTTATTTATTTATCATAATAAAATTGTCGTTGATAATAAAAACACGGCGAAATCCCATCGAATAATAATCAATCTGTTGGAGGATCCCATAAAAAAACATAATTTTTAATCTTCCACACAACATAGTTTAATCTTCCAACAATATAAAATTGGATCGCAATAATGTGACTCAACTACTCTCTTCTTCTCCTTCTTTTTTATTCTCCAGTTTTGTATTCAACCCATACATGTCAAATAAATTGAATTACTAGTGCTTAACCCCGATCCCATAAATTAAACCTATCAACTCGGGCCATGTAGGTATGACCCACAATCTCGGCCGACCCGAGCACAAATGTTTCGTGCTTCGAGCCACTCCGCCAGACCCTAATCAAGCAAAACAAAATTTTAAAAATAAATTTACATAATTTAAAATTTTAAAATAAAATTTTGTATACAATTGATTAATATAAATATTATATTAATTTAAAAACATATTAAAAAATAATTATTTATATAATTAATCTTTTTATAAAAATTTTATCATAATTTCATTTTCATTATAAATAATTTTTCTGACTGCTACAACGAGAACCAATATTTCACGTGCCTCAAAAGCCCTAACTTAGGCATAATTTTTTTTGTGTCATATCAGGCCAGACCAATTTTTGATAGGTTTACCATGCAGCTGTCCTAACATTTTTTATATTGTGGAGTTTTCTCTAATACGAAGAAACAATTGATTTTCAAATTTATGCTTCTCGGGTCGTAACTGGCATTCTCCATTTTATCTCCACATACGTGTCGGGTAGTGGTGAAAGATTTAAGCTACCGGGATTGACAAAGACTGTTGATAATCACGGGCATGATTGATGGAACATCGTCGGTTGTGATGGAAGCATCGATTGGGAGGAATATTTGTTGAGAACAGAGCGGCAAAAAGGAATTAAAAAAAATATACATATAAATTGATTATTGGAGTAGCTTTTAAAATTCTTCAGCCCTAAGGAAAATAATTAATCAAACGTCAGCATTCTTCACTAAAAATATTCCTTAATTTCTTTTTTCGATGAAAGCTATCTCATATACACGAGTTTACTTATCTTACTAATATAAATTCGAATCAGATCGACTTATTAAGTGATAAAATTTTTTAATTATAAATTTTTTTATTCATATAATTTAAATATAAAAACTTCTTTTAACTTATATGAATAGGAATAGGATATCCTTTAATTTAGGAGGGGAAAAGGGGAAAAGGTGGATAATCCTAAAAAAAAATTGGTCAATAGGTAGCTTTTTATACAAAGATACGTCAGAGTTGACGCTGACCGGCTCTATTTTTATTTATTTTTTAATTATTTAACTTATTCATGATAATATGGAAAATTGTATATTAAGGAATCTCTCTGGCTATTATGGTCATCCAGCCATTTTCGTCCCACAATTAAAAACTATACATATTTACCGCCATTTCTTATGGAAATTTTTTTAAAAAAATGATATTTCTTTATTGATTTTCAGGGTTTTAATATTGAAATATTCAGTTATAACAAATGAATTTTTTTTAGATTTATGAAGAAACTTTACCTCAGATAAATAAAACATTAAAAGTAGAAAGAAGGCCCTATTTACTGGAGGTATTTTAAAATTTTCGTAAATAAATGGGGAAAAATAAATAGATAATTTCATATTTGCGGCACAAGCGGGCATCGGTGATCGGGGAAATCCAAGCCACTAGATTTATGAGGCGGGGTCGGCAGCCAGACGACAGCTACTTCCACGACTCGGCAGGGCAATTGCGTCAATTCACATAGGAAACATTTATATTTGGAGGGTGATTTCGTCATATCGAATGAGCCATTGCAGAGCCGGCTCAGTCACCACGACGGTCAGAAATTCGAGGGGAACAAATGGTCGGTAGAGACTTCCTTCCATAACTTCATATTCGAGTCTTCTAATCGCATGTTAGAGACAATTTCCTCATAGTATTTACATCTCTCAAACCATGGGTACACTAGACTTCCTGTGGAAAATACAAGAAAATGCAGTAGAATGTGAGGCGTCGAGAAGAAGGTAAAGGAGGAGCTGAAGCCGGGAGGATAAAAAAAGCTGCCTTTTAAGAACTTTTCCATCGGTGTAATCTCAAAAACTAGCGATACCCAGTTCATCATTTCCTTCCTTCTCCTCCTACGTGAACAAGAGTTCTTATCTTTCACTGTGGGTCTCTTCTTTCCCTTCCGCATTTTGCGCCTACCGGAGAGGGTAAACAGAAGGAAGTCTTCCTTAATATTTTCAATTCTCGCTTTGTCCTGTGAAGTGGGGGAATCTGGATTTTGCATGAGTTCTTAGAGTTGCGTTTCTCCTGGGTTGCCTTAATTCTGTTTCATCTCGAGAAGTTGAATTCTGGGGTCATCGTGGAATGGCGAGGCGTGGGTATAAGTTGCGTATCCTTTTGCGCTTCTTTGATTCTGCATAGCTCAGGCTCAAGGCTAAAAACGTCTAGGGTCTCTTGCTGTTGCTCTGCTTGTTGCAGTTGTCATGGAGATCAATGTTCAGCCCCGCTTCATTACCACTAGCCTTTTGTTGTTCTTTTTCTTTTCTTTTCTTTCTATTTCTGTATCGGGTTGTTCCTTTTTATTGTTTCACGGATATGAGAGCAGCTTGTCGCTAATTCTTTTGGGCGTATGGAAGTTATGGAATTCATTCTTTCCTTGCAAAAATGATTATTTTTTGGTGTGGAATTTAATGAGAATCAATTCCTCATTTTTTACTTGCATCAATAAATTTAGCCTTGCACTCTTCCATATTATTTTTATAAGTGAAGTTTATTGGGCGAAACTTGGTGTAACATTGTTGGATTATCTTTCTCTGTGATGCTATGGCAATGTTGGGATTAGAAAAGGAAAGAAGTTTGGATAGCTGTCGGAAAGTCTTTTACATATTTGGAAGCTCATGGTAGCATGAGACCTCATTTTGTTGGTTACAAAGATATTGATCTATTGCTTATGATTAGGACTTAGAGGGGACATAAATATAATGGTCTGCTGTCCCATTTCCAATTTAGTCAAGTCATGGCTTTTGCAATGATTGAACTTATGCGCTTCATTTCACTTAAAGAGAGTGATCATTCTGTTATTGGATGCATTTTATTTCCTTGACAACAAGATCCTAGAGGGATTTGTGGCACATTCAGGCAACGTCAACTGTCTCAGTATTGGGAAGAAGGCATGCAGGCTTTTTCTTACCGGTGGAGAGGACAACAAAGTCAATGTCTGGGCAATCGGAAAATCAAACTCTTTAATGGTCAGTTTGTTGTAGATCTTTGTTACTTTGTCCCTACAACAGTAATGAAGAGTAATTATAGCCCCAAATTGTAGACTAAGTAGCTTGAGATAATGATAAGTTTGTATCTTCAATTTAATACCTTTTTTAGCTTCTCTCAGATAAGACCAACCATAATTTTCAGAAACCAGTATTTGGTTTTGGATAGTTGACAAGTGGTAAGACTACTTTTATGATACTGTGATGTCAGTTTTTGTGTGTCAATGATACAGAGCCTCTGTGGTCACACAAGTACAGTAGAATCAGTAGCTTTTGATTCAGCTGAAACTTTCGTGCTTGGGAGAGCTTCCTCTGGGGTCTTAAAGCTATGGGACTTAGAAGAAGCAAAGAGTATGTTCATAACTTTTTATTACTTGATCAGCAGTTCCACTTATTCGGATGAGTTGAAAATGTTTCAGTTTCTAACCACCCAACTTCCCATATTTTCATTTTCTTTTGTCATATTGTAGTAGTACAACTACTCTCTGGGTTCTGAACTTGTAATTTTATATGTTATTACTCTTGAAGTGTAGTGGTTCGAGGTCTTACTGGGCACAGATCAAATTGCACAGCCGTGGATTTTCATCCCTTTGGAGAATTCTTTGCATCTGGTTCCATGGACACTAATCTAAAGATATGGGATATCCGGAAAAAGGGTTGCATACACACATATAAGGGTCACACACAAGGCATTAGTACCATTAGATTCACTCCTGATGGCCGTTGGGTGGTTTCTGGTGGGTATGATAATGTTGTTAAGGTAAAATATTTGATTCATTTCTTGAATTCTCTTAAAACAATGAGTGTACTAACATGATTAATTTACCGGTTTGAGCTTTCAAATTAATTGACAACTGTTCAAAAATTTTCAACTCCAACATGTCTCCTTTTATTATGAACCTGATGAGGCGGTTTCTCTGAGCAGGTATGGGATCTGACGGCTGGAAAGCTTTTGCATGATTTTAAGTTCCATGAGAATCATATACGATCCATAGATTTCCACCCTCTCGAGTTCCTTCTTGCCACAGGTGACTGAGCACTCCTAATTTGAGTGAATTCCTTTGGCAATTCGTTTAGTGTCTGGTTGTGTTTTAACTGTAAGAATTCATTTATAGAAGTGTTCTGTGTTCGCTCTTGTGGCACCCATCCCTTTATTCACAATTTCTTGGAAAGATATTCTTAAAGTTTTATTCTTATATGATAAACAATCCATTTTCTCAGGTTCTGCTGACCGAACAGTGAAATTCTGGGACTTGGAGACCTTTGAACTGATTGGATCAGCTAGGCCTGCAGTATGTGTAGATATTCATGAATTTTTCAGTGGCTCAGTCATGTTGAATTACTAGAGACATTACTAATTAGTTGTGCATATTTTTTTTATCACCAGAATTTTTGTTTTGAGGATTATGCATGTCTATGTAATCTACATCTCCAAAGTTATGTTCTTCCATAACAGAAACTGGTTTCATCAGAAATTTTATTTTATTCTACAAAGCCAAAGATTCTTGGTTGTCTATAATCATAGCATGTTCATTAGCTTTTGCAAATTTGACCTTTTCATTTAATACTTATATTTCAGTTGTTATACTTTGTTTGTAAGTATTATAGTTTTTTATCACTTATATTATCAATTCTCCAGGCTACAGGTGTTCATGTAATCACCTTTCACCCTGATGGAAGAACCTTGTTTTGTGGACTGGATGATAGCTTGAAGGTCTGAAAAGTTCCCATAGTAGAGAATTTTCACATAATGTGATTTTGAAGAATTAATAGCTTTTCAAATTTTCATGAATCACAGGTCTATTCATGGGAGCCGGTAATTTGTCACGATTCCATTGACATGGGATGGTCCACATTAAGCGATCTCTGTATCCATGAAGGGAAGCTTTTAGGTTGCTCTTTTTATCAAAATTCAGTTGGCGTTTGGGTCTCTGATATATCGGTATTTATAACAATCTCCCACTACTCAAAATAAAGGGGGAGGAAGAAATACTCCTCTTTCCTTTATTCTGGCAGCTTTTTCCTGCATTTGAAGTTGATGGCTTCTAATTTTGCTTCCTATCAGCTTATCGAGCCTTATAGAGCTAATCTAGTGCCTCTGAAAAGGGATGTCACACATCATGAATTCTACCACCAGGACAGCCATTCTTCAGTTAAAACAGGGAGCTGCGAGATATCACTTGTTAATTTAAGCTGTCCATCTCCAGAATATGAGACGAAAGAGATAAAGAACATATATGTGGATAGTAAGTCTTCCATTTGATTTTATTTTGGGGGTTCTTTTTAATTGTTCTGTTCATCCAAAATAGCTAGAAGCAAGTGTAACCCAGTCTAAGACACTGCATATGGGTTTCTGTTATCTATTCATAGAAATCAAATTGTAAATAGATCAAAACATGAACCTTGGTCCCTCTTTTAGGGGATTTGACCTGTGAACCTTCATATATCTTGGGGATTTGTTCTGTTAAGGATGTATTTCAGGAAAAGTGTTTCCTCTTTTCCTTGTTTCCCCTTATGTTTCTGCTTATGGATGGTGAAAACATAGAAAATATTACCATTAGTAAGGAATGTCTTAAGTGCAATCTGACACTTCTAGCTTATTGCTCTTTTTATTAGTATAAATGAAAAATAAAATCTGGAAAGCTTGCTTCTGGTTTTCCACAAGAAGAATTGGCCTAAGGGCCAAATACTTTGATTTTGCAACTTGCTAATTTGGTGAATCTATTTTATGCATTGCCCAGCTGCCTGTGGAAATCCTGTTTCTTCTCAGCAAGCTGGTTCCTTGTGCTCTCCAAAAATAATACTACCACTGGATTCCCCTGACAGTTGTAATCTGATGGGAAAGGGGCATACTTCCTATGCAAGAGGGTCTCCCGAAAAATCAAGAGGGCAATCAGAAGTAAAGGACTACTCAGTCCCCCAAACAGAATCTATAACCTTTGCAAGGACTAAACCTGGGATGTTGCTGAAGCCTGCCCATATAAGAAAGCCTTCTACTACAAGAATCGATTCTGAGGTTCTTTCTTCAGCTGCAGAAGTGAAAAATATTATTGAAACAAAGAGCATTTTGGATACTTCAGCACATTCTATGTTGCAGCGTATTGTACACAGGCGGAGACTGTCGAATGCTAATTTTGATGTTGAGACTCTCTCAGTTTCTTCTGAGAGTAAAACTTCCAGTGAAACAAAGATCGACTTCAATGTTCCTAAAGAGACTGTCATCAAGAATGTCCCTGAGAGTCCAGAAGAATCCTGTAAAGAAGATTATTCTGATAAAAAGAATGTGCTAGAGAAGATTGAGAACATGTTGCCTCAAACCACTGAAGACGAGAATTGTGAGTGGTCAAATCCCAGCATTGAGGCCATTAAGTCGCATCTTATTGATGTCATGGTTTCTTCTTTTGACTTTTCTGATCTATTTACTTAAACTTTCATGAAGTTTGTTGAAATACTAAAACACATGTTTACTGACTTTAATTGGTAGCTCCTTGAATATTCAATTTCTGATATAGGTTTTGAATGCCATGCTCTTTGGTAATTTGATTTTTTATTTCCTACTCCACTTCGCTTTAATTTCAGATGATAGTAAAGACGATACTGACAGTATTTCTGAGACAAGAACTTGTTAGCAAAAGTTTCTAGATATCTCCAACTTATGACAAGTCCCAAAATTTAACATGTGAATTTATCTTTATTTCTTTTGTCCCGACCTTTCTATTAAATTCCTAGTTCTACTGAAATCTTTTTAACTTCTTTTATTATATTTCAGGGGCTGGTTCATTTGGTAGCTGTGGGGATATAGCATCTATCAAGATTGTCAATGGAGGTCCCCCACTTCTAACTATAAACCTACTTTTTTTTTTAATTTTAAAGATTATTAATGTGGAACTTATCTTCCAATCTTTCTGTTCTTTTTTTTTTCTGCCTTTTTTTTGAATAGTTGCCGTTATCCCAGGCCGAACACGAAGCTTGGTCGAGAAATTTGAAGGAAGAGAAAGGCTTAACATTACTGAAGAGCAAACAGCAAATATCTGCCCTCAAGAATTGCCTGTGATGGTTAAAGCAAACATGACTGTGACTGAGAGTTTCAAACAGAAAGAAACGTTGAATAGCACTGACGATGCCTGTAACCTGATTGCAGCAGACAGTCAAAATACTGTGACAGCAGTGTGTAGCTCTGGAAGAAGAGAAGAAATGGTTAATATCGCGGAAGATCGAGCTAGTCCACCGACCTCTTGCTTGGAGCTCCCAAGGAGAAAGATGTCTCCCACTCTAATCAGTAGAAGTGAGAGAAAAGGACTAGTAAAAAGCAAGGAGGACCGAAGGACAACTGCTACACATAATGTGGTTGTACTTGGCAGAGATAAAGCACCTAACTCTCAGGTAGGTGCATTTGAAAGACGAGAGCATCTTAGTAGCAAGGCGGATAGAGAAGTCACTGCATTTCCAAATGTTGTTCTTAGAAGGGACAGAATGCCTACAGGTCAAGTCAGTAGCTCTGGATCAGGAGAAGGATTTAACAGCAAGGAAGATCAATCTGTGGGTGTCACATCTAATGATATAGTCCTTGGAAGGGACAAGTTACCTGCAAGTCAAGTCAGTGGCTTTGAAAGAAGAGAGAGATCTAATAGCAAGGATGATCAACCAACCAGGATTTCCTCCCGCATTGTGACATCTAGGGAGAGGAGTCAGAGGACACCTCCAACGTTAGGTGGTAGTGGTCGGAGAAAAGAGAGGCCAAGCACTCCTGAAGATCAAGCAATTAACCGAGCAGTGCCTATGATGGAGAGAACTATATCTGCCACAAGAAGGAGTGAAAGAAGAGAGGGTTTTAATATTGCTACTGAGGATCAAGAGATTAATATGCCTCTTTGCACAATATCTGTTATTGATAATATGGCCTCTGAGCAGGTAGATCTTCTTCTTGCCTTCATAAGAGCCAGGCTTTTCTTTTTCTTATGTAGGTTGGCATTCATTTTAAGGTCTAGAACAGACAGTTTGTGCAGTCTAGAGCACCTTTAAGCTTTAAATGTAGGAATGAGAAGATAACAGAATGGGATAGTGCTTAAAACTGTTAAATTTTGAGTTAATGATTCTAATTGGGTTTTTTATGCTTCTAACTTATCTTGGCCAAATCTTCATAAGATTTCTCATCTGCTGAACTTCAAAATTTTGGGTTGACAGGTGCCAGATCTTCAGGAAAGGTGCAAAACAATATTTCTGTGCATGCATTGTATTAGCTAGGAAAAAAACTAGCAATATTGTTTAGATGTCTCTATGTTGAGATATAGGAATTCCACATTGGAAATTTGAGTGACAATCATATAAGTGAATTATACTACTATCTTATCAGTTTAAACTTTAAAGTTAGACATGGCTTAACACTGCTGGTAGAAAATTTACATGCTTTGGTAAACTTTTGGACAATTGTTGTATTCAAGGGCAGGTGGACGTATAAGCCACATTGCTATGTGATAGAAGGTGTTGAGATATAGAAATCTCACATTGAAAAATTGAGAGAAAAAAATCCTAGAGAATAATACCACTATCCCATCAATTTAACATTTTGAGTTAGATATGAGTCCAACGCCTTTACAAATCCAGTAGAAATTCTACAAACTCGGTCAACTAAACTTCCTTCTGGTCATGGTCATGCTTATAATGATGCTTGTGAAAATGGCAGATAGGTGATCCTCACATTTCAGGGAGAGAACAAGACTCTCCACATGATAAGGACTCTACTGATGCTCTGATGGAAAGCCACGAAGTTTTCTTGAGCTCTCTTAGATCGCGTTTGACAAAGTTACAGGTGAGTTCATTCTTTCATTTTTTTAGTTGCTTTCTTATGAAATGATGAGCTTCAATCTTAGTCAAGAATGTATATTTACTGCAATTATTGCAGGTGATACGGCATTTCTTTGGGAAAAATGATTTGATAGGTGCAATAAATGCAATGAGGAAGCTCGCAGATCATTCCGTGAGTAAATGCAATATTTTATGACCAATTACAGCTCTTCTCCTTCAAATTCATTTTGCGTGGTTTTTTTTTTTTTTGAAAATCATTTCAAATTTTGTTGCAGGTACAGGCAGATGTCATTGGAACTCTGATGGAGAAAATGGAGATGCTCAACTTAGACTTGTTTTCTTCCTTGCTTCCTGTGCTTGTGGGTTTGCTTGATAGCAAGATTGATAGGTAATTTTTCTTATTGTGGCCAGCTGAACTCACAATTTGATGGTTCTAGTTGTGAGACTATATCAACATAACATCTCAAATACTGCAATTTCAATGTCCTTTTATTAAAAATTTTGTGTAATCTTCCCATCTTTCTATTACTGTTTCTTAAATCGGAAAACCATTCAATATCGTCTTTGATTGCCTACTAGTAACTTTTCCATGAGATGATGATCATGAAATGTTTAATTTGGTGAAAATTGTTCCTAGGATTGTATTTTTTTCCCTATTCCTCTCTCTGTCTCTCCATCTTTCTCTCCACCTCTTCTTGAAAATGAATAGAATAAACAAAAACATGTTAGATTGCATTTCTCATGAGGGTTTGTGATCCTATTGTCTACCAAGTGTGATCTAATACAATGTTTTTCCTTCTTTTCATCATGTTAAAAGGGAAAACATAAGAAGAAAATTGGAAGACCTGAAAAATTTTGACTTTCCTGAAACCGATTAAAGCAATTTGGAAACCATATATCAGCTAGATTTTTCCTCATTTCCCATGTGAAGTAGAAAACAGAATTTTGTATGATCAACTATATTTTACTTGATGAGATGATAATGGTGATATTTTTTTATAGCCAATAATAGTGATATATTAATGGAGTTTTCCAGGTGAGGTTAGTTAATGGAAGAAATCCGTCTGGTTCAATCCCCATTCAATACCATTTCCCTAAAGGATGTTACTAACCTTTTGTTGCTTAATTAACAGGCACACTACTCTTTCCATAGAGATGCTACTAAAGCTTGTAGCAGTTTTTGGCTCAGTAGTATTTGCCACTGTTTCAGCCCCACCAACTGTTGGGGTCGATCTTCATGCAGAGGAAAGGTTCAGTACTTGCTTATTAGTGTCCATGTTTGTCATATTTGTTTGGGTCCCTAGTCTTACCTTATATTCTGCGGATATTATTGGTTTCAGGAGAGAATGCTGCAATCAGTGCTTTGTCCATCTCCAAAAGATCCAGAAAATTGTTCCACTCCTAGTGAGGTAAAATTTTCCCCTGTTAATCTTTAATTTTGAGTACTGCTGCAACATGAGTATAAGTTGCAATTTTGTTAACATTATATGATCCTTTAGGCTTTCTCCATGCTGTGAATCTTGAAATTTAGGACTCTCATTGGACAAAACAAGGTCCACAATCCAACAAAAAAAAATTGTGCTATGATTCCACTGTCTCGGTTTCCTGGAATGAATAATGTGTTCAATTTTTATTTTCAATTGGATACGCACATGTTTGCAGAAGTGTCTCTGGACTGATGTAACCTCACTTACTGTGTTTTTTTTTTTTTCTAGAAAAGAGAGACAGAAAACATAGTTTATCCTGGAAAACAGTGCGTATGCCCCCTTTTGTGGAGGTCTTCCATTTTTCACTTTCTTAAACTGATCACTTTTTTTTTTCTTACTTCTCAACTTTTGCTTGAAATGGGTAAACTCTGATGACTTCTTTGATGTAGTTACTAATTATTCACCCCATATCTTGATTATCTTCTGATCTTTAGAGAAAAGGGCTTTGGTGGCAGAAAACTTAGTTCTATTTCCATCTGAAAATTTTGTTTAGCTCTTAGCTCTTTTCTTTCTTTCAGAAAACAGAGGCAATTTTTCATCTTTTTCTAAATTGAAAAAGAGATTCAACATGGTTTACTATGCTCATTACCTTGTTTTTCTCTTGAGAAGTGAAAATGGAAAGCTGAAATAGTTTTCTACAGTGTAAAGGACCGCATCTTTTTCAGAAAACAATTTGTTTCTTTCAAATCACTGAAGAAGAAACAAAGGGCAAAGTTGATGAAAGATGTCGCACAAGTCTTGTACCTGGCATGTAATTTCAGCTTGCAGCTGAGCGCTGGAGAGTTAAAATAAACTGAAAATTGATTGGCATTTTTTCATTCCAGACGCGGCGGTGTTGTTGCAAGATGTGCTCAGGAACTGAATCTCGTCCTTCAGCAATCATCGTAGTCTCACCTGGAGGGTGATGGTGGGTCGGCTGCTTTCTCCAGCCCCTGAACTTATATGGCAACCGTGAGATTCAAACCGGGACCAGACAATTCGCTTTCCTGCCATATCCTGCAGCACTACATCGGTGGAACACTCATTTCGGTCAGTTTTTTGTCAAGGAATGGATTGAGATGTGGAATATCACAATGGATGATGATCCTCATTGCTTTTGTTCTGGTTCAGATTTTGTCTGTATCATTTTTTGGAATTCCATGTGCATAACTCATTTGTATACTCCCATTTGATGATCTGAGTGGAATACAAAGTCACAATTTTTCTCAATTTTCAGCGTCCCACTTCTTTTTAAAAGTCTTGTACACGGTAGCTAGGTGATATGGCAAGGCATTATTCAGGTATTGGGTAAACTGTTCCTGGGGTGCAGTCTTTGAGAAATATAACACATAGTAAAAACATATATATATATATATATATATATGGAGTCTGATAATTTAGTTCGATTCAAGCTTAAAGTTCGTAGCTTTTGTTAAGTCCACTCGCCCGAGTTTGTGGGGTATTTGTAGGGCCGACAAGTTAATATTATAAAAAAAATAGAAAACATAAAATTAAATATGTACATATACACACACTATTATATTGGAAGACAACAGCTAGCTGATTCATTTTATTCTTTTTTTCAAAATACTCGCGTCTTTTATATTTTGATTAATATTAGAGTTGGCTAACAATTCACACCTCAAATTTATCATGAGCCGAATCTCGATGATCTCAATAAAAATTTTAAACGTTTATATCCTCACCTTTCATTTCATCGGACACCTTCGTCCGCAGTCTCATTTTTCCGTCCTAGCAAAGTGGTTGGAAACTATAATTTTAAAAACTGGATTGGACCGGTAGGTTCGAGCGGGAACTGTCCACTCACTCAGTCCAATTTCCAAAATTAATCCAATTGCAATGAAAATGTGGTCAGTTCTTGTTGAATCGGTTAGTTCTCGATTCGACGTCGAAACTAATTGAATCAGTGAAAAAATCAGTCAACTTAAAATTTTAAAAAAATAAAAATATATTATAATACACTTATTTTATTTTACTAAACTTATATTTATATTTTATGTTCAAGTTGTGGTTAATATAATGAATTTTTATTATAAATTATTGTCAAATTATGACATTATATCAATTTATTGATAATATTATACAATTAATATTATTTATTAAATATTCAATTCGACCTATTAAATTCTTAATCTAATCCATGAACTTATAAATTTATGTTTTTACTAATTCTCGATCTAGTCCATTTTTAAAAACTATGTTGGGAAGAAGTGAAACTTAGGGGTGTAACTGTTGAATGGAGCCAGAAGTGTTAAGAGTTAACACTTTTAGAACCTCAGTAATTTCCGTTTTATTATTTATATCCCCCAATTCTCATTCTGTAAGATTTTTAGCCCATCTTCTCTTTAATCCATTTCTTGCCAAATGAACGAACACTCAAAATTTGCCGGTAGAGAGATACCCCACCGCAAAAGACGACCTTTCGAGTCAAGCCTGCTCTCAACCAAAGCCAACCAACAAATAAATGAATTTCGTGGGGGCGTGGAATGTGATCAGGGAACCAATCGTGCCTGTCACCCTCGTTTTGCAAAACATCCCATGCACTCTAAAATGTACGTTACAATTTGGCAGCCACATCAATTTATCGTGGTACCCGACTTGCTTTTAGTCCAACAAGTTGTTGAATGTGCCAAGCCTAGTTACAGGAGCTTCTAGGCCAGGCCAATGACAATGCCCATTACACGATATGTTGCCCACAATGGCAAGGCTTTTATTGTTTGGAATTGAGAAGAGCACCTCTCTCTCCATCTGGCAATCATAGATAGATCATGCCTGATGAGGTTGACTCACCATATTTGGGTCGTGATCCCATATCCGTACCATTTTGATCGTGTTTGGGTTGCATCTGGTCGTATTTGAGGCCTAGATCGATCCTCCAACGCTTGAGTATAAGAATCAAATATAAGGAAGAAGAGAGGAGGAGAGGATGGGGGCACAATTGCGCCATCCTCTTTACCTGTAGTTGTATATTTGGAGTTTAGGTCGGGCGATCCGGGTAAGCAAGTTGAGTCCCCCTTTTACCAACAAGAGAGGTGTTTTATGAAGTCATGGGTCGGGTGACCGTTTGGGTGAGTCGGGTCAAGTTGGGCTGGAAGGCCCACAAGCACTGTCCGTATCATTGCCCAAATAAGAACACACTCCCCTCCCAACTTCATTATATGGACATGCAACTTAATTTAATCTCTAGACTAGAGTACCTTGCACCAACTCCACGAGCCATTAATTGGAAATCTGGCATCTCAGAGGCTTCTACCTTTGATCAAATATAAATAAACCCGAGCAAACTATAGTGAGTGATCTGGCATGCAAGACAAGATTCGTATAGTCTTAAAGATCCCTATTATGCTCCTATGGTTTCTTTGTTCCACAAGCTGAAACTGCTAAAACAGGGATTCAGAGAGTTTCCCTTGCAAGATCAACAAGTTACTCAAGGGACTGAAAAGTGAACTGTACCATCACTCCCATGTCGAAGAAGCAGTCTTGCGGGAATAATCTAGAGTGCGATGGCTTCGGCTCGGTGATCAAAACACTGCTTATTTCCACAGGTATTCCAAAACAAGGCAAGCCATGAATCTAATTCGCTCAATAAACCACAGATGATGGGGTGCAAGTACATTCAACTCAGGAGATAAAAGGACGTCGTCGTCAGCCATTTCCAAAAGCTCATGGGTACATCGGACCCTTTGGTCCATTCTTCTCCAGCTTCCCTCTCCTCTATACTGCAAAGGACTTTACCACCTCATGCAGTGGACGGACTACAAGCTGCTGTGATGAGGGATGAAATTCAATGTACCTTCTTATCTCTTAAAAGGTAACAAAGCTCCTGGTCCAGATGGTTTTAATGCAAACTTTTTCAAGGATCTTGGTCAGTCATAAGGGACTCTGATGGAAGCCATATCGCATTTCTGTCAAACCAGTTGTTGGAGCCGACATGTGAATTCAACAATATTAGCCTTGATGCTAAAAGGGAAAATGAGTCCTCTATGCGTGACGAAAGGCCAATTTCCTACTGCACTACAATCTATAAATGCATAGCAAAGCAGTTGGCGGATCGAATAAAACAAATCCTCCCTTATCTTGCTAGTCCCAATCAGGCTGCTTTCATCCGAGATCGAACTATTTCGAATAACATCCTCCTTGCACATTAACCGGTACATAATTACCATAAGGCTTCAATCTCCCTGAGAAGCGCAGTGAAGATTGATCTTTTCAAAGCATTTGGCTCCCTTAATTGGGATTTTATCTTCAATCTCCTACAAGCGGCTGGATTTTCGCTGACATATATTAAATGGATAAAGTCTTGCATCACTTCACCCTGGTATTCTATTTCTGTAAATGGATCTCTTGCAGGTTTTTTCCTTGGGCTGGCAGGAATTCGACAAGGAGATCCTCTCTCCCAATATATATTTGTTCTTGCAATGGAAGTTCTTATACAATTGTTGCATGGCCGAACAAAAGAAGGGAGATTGGGCTATCATCCCAAATGCAAAGGGTTGGGTCTTACTCACTCAAGCTTCGCGGATGATATCCTCATCTTTACTGAGTGCTCAGTTGCTTCTTACAGAACTATCCTCGAGGTCTTTCATGAATTTTGTAAGCTGTCGGGCCTCAAACTATGCTCACAGAAATCCAAAGTTTATGTTACGGCTATCTCCACTCATCAGGCTGTTTTGCTATGTGATCTTTCTGGCTTCAAACAAGCAGCTCTTCCTGTTCGATGCTTGGGAATTCCAATGATCACACCTCGTTTAAGAGCCCATGATTGCCAGCTATTGGTGCACAAAATCACAACTCGTGTATGTAGCTGGATCTCCCTCTCCCTCTCCTATGCAGACCGACTCCAGCTTATTGCATCAGTCTTGCAGAGTATCTCCCAATTTTGGTGTTCACACTTCATTCTCCCGAAAAAGTTTATTCATAAAATTGAGCAGACTTGCTCGGCTTTCTTGTGGAACGGTAAAAAGGATCAGCTCATGGTGCAAAAGTTAAATGGGAAGTATTGTGCACTCCTCGCAATGAAGGTGGATCAGGACTAAAGAACCTGTCCGTTTGGAACGCATCTTATTGCATCCTCAAGAATCTTTGGAAGCTCCTTACCAAAGCGGGATCTCTCTAGGTTGCTTGGGTACAAGGTTATGTTTTGAAATCTAAAAGTTTATGGGCCATAAGAGTTACTTCTGCTTGTTCATGGAATTGGCAAAAATTACTAACACTTCGAGAGCTAGCTTTTGATCATATCTCCATTAGGGTGGGCGACGGTCAATCCCTTTCCACTTGGTATGATAGATGGTCTCCTATGGGTCCTCTTCACGTCCTCCTTCCAGGGAATTTTGGATACTTTCCCATCCATTCGGAAGGAAGTTGCTCTATTGGCAGTTTATTGGCACACCTATTGGCAATGGCCCAGATTTATTCACTCCAATTTAGCACCTTTATTACAAAGGTTGCAGAGCTCTATGAGTACTGCTTCAGCTGACACCTACTTACGGGATTCTAGAACCAAAACTTTCTGTTGCAGCTGCATATGCGAGCTTGCGTCCTAGGCAACCCCGAATTTGGCAGCACAAACTCGTCTGGTTTATGGGTAACATTCGGCGAGCCTCCTTCACATCTTGGCTTGCTTTCTTGGACAGGCTATTCACCAGGGATAGATTGCATTCATGGATTCCTTCCCCGCCATTAACTTGTGAATTCTGTAATGAAGAAGGGGAATCCCACAATCAAAATTTTGTTTTTCTCATGCACTGTCAGTAGGAGCATTTGGCAAAATATACTCCAAAAGCAGCAGATTCAGCATCTATCTGGGGATTGGGACACTGAAACTAAGTGGGCTATCGGTAATAAATGAGGCAAGAGTATAGCTTTTTTGCTACAAGCTATCTTTTACGGTGTATCATGTACTCGATTTGGCATGAATGCAATCGAAGGCTTTGTCAGGACCAAGTATCGTCGCCAGTAATCAATGGTGGGCCTGTCTCTAAATCTAGTGAAGGTAAGGATCCAGTCTCCACCTCATTTTTCTGCCTGCTTAGCTAGTGCAAATCCATAGTAGGCTTTAATCCATATGTCATCATAGCGTCACTGGAATCACCCTCCGTTCATTTATGTTTACATTCCGTGTAAGTCTTACTCATTGATTGGAATCACGAATCATAAAAAATTATATTTATTACTATTCAATAATTAAATTATTGCATGAAGACACAATAAATTATTATTCTGATGAGATCAGTTGTTGACACATTCGAACTCATCTAAAAAATAACTTAGTTTTTTTCACATTGAAATAATCACGTTTTAATTATATTAATAATATTATTTAATAATCTACTGTGTTATATTAATATATATGATCTCACATCGATTAAATAAAAAAAATTACGAGTTTATAATAAAGGTTAGATACTATCACTTAACAAGTTAAGTTTTTAAGTGGAAACGGATCGATTCCTTATGAGCTCACAACGAATTCAATAAGGTATTAGAACCAGTGGGTTCACACCTCTCCCGACTTGAGTCTAAAAGCCCGGTTCGTGGTCAATTGATAGTAAGTCCAAGTACAGAAGAAAATTACCTGATTTGTGGCCAATTGTCCCCCTCGTCCAAGACCAGAAGAAGAATATCCAGCTTGTAGATAATTATTGAGGGCGGATGTTTAATGACACATGACAAAGTGGACCACGTTATCACGTGAAGGCGGGCATTAAGATACACGATCTCATGTCGATTAAATAAAAAAAAAGTTATAAATTTATAAGAAAATTGAATACTGACACCTATTAACCTAAATTTTTAAATGAAAACGGACCTAATCTTTTATAATATTATAACGAATTCAGTACGCTATACTATTAAAATTATAATCCATCAAGAAAGAGATTTGGTATACCGAAACCACCATCGGCCTATTTACTCGCCCTCTTCTCCTGTCCATTTTATCTTATATAATTAAAAAAATTGTAATCCCTCCTATAAAAATAATTATTGATTCTTTTTTTTCTTTTATCCTTTTGCCCCCCCCTCTCTCTCTCTCTCTCTCTCTCTCTCTCTCTCTCTCTCTCTCTCCAATTTTTCTTAATGGTGGTGATAAAGATAGAGCATAGATGCTTTGCTTTTGGTCAAATCGTGTCCTTTTCTTTTTTCCTTTTTTTCAATACTTATTGAACTCAATAAATATATCTATATAGTAATTTAATGGTTGCAGCCTTTGCCTCATATTCGAGTGGCAAAATTCCGCACGTGAATTTATTAATGCAAGCACTCAGATCCTCAAAAATTAACCATAGTTATTGTATTAATTGAATGTGGACGCTTGCATTGCCTTAAAGCCTAAAACCCAAAGGGCATGATGATTTGCAGCACCCTATGACTGACGCGTCTACCCCACCTAAATTTGGAAGGCAACACAGAATGTCAATAATACCCCTGGTGCTGAGCCCATTCCCCATTTCAATAGATGAAAAAATGGGGAAAAAAATATCCAACCATAAAAATAGAAGGATACACCAGAAATTAGGATGAAGATTGAACTAAATATTTAGTATGTAATACATGATGAATTTGTTATATAAAGATTATATTAAGAACGGCACGTGTCCTTTCTAGGTTGTTACTTATTTTTTGGGCTTTTAAAATTTTAAATGCATACACTCTGTGTCTGTTTCTGGCCCAATCTTACCCAGGAAACTGGTGGAACTGTTGGGTCGACTCACCGGCAGCTTTATTCTGAGACTGCTTCCAGTGGCGCATAGGAAACTGGATGGCTGCCTACAAGTTGAGGAGATCTTGGCCATGGCTCCTACAAATGCACAAGAAAGACGAGCTTGGCCGGGCGGTGAATTGAATTGATTCTTGCATTTGAAGTCTATGAACGAAAGTAGAATTGGTGCGGAAATCGTGGAGAGCGGGCTTATATCAATAGTACTAAGTGAGGGCATATCACAAGTATGATATAATTATAGTATATACTTATTATTATTTTCACTTAAGTAATATATATTTTAAAGTAATTATTTTAATTTTATATTTTTAAATTTATAATATATTTAAATTTTAATTTTAATAATTTACTGATATAATAACGTGACACATCAGTAAAATTTTTGCCATTCAATCATACCACTCAGTCAAATTTTGGCACATCAACGTGTCATAGTAACAACTTATCACCATATTATTATGTTATATTGGTAGATAACGGTCGTTTTAGTGCGATGTTAGAATTTAAATTCAAAAATATTATGAAATACAATATATAAAAATGAAATATATATTTTTAAATATATAAAATTTAAGTTTAAAAAAATAAATATATAAAATTTATATTATAATTATTCTTTATAAGTAGAATACCTCTTGAATGGATGAGAGGGTCGAATCTGGGGAATGTTGGAGGCATGGCCATAGGTCAATTCGGGTGGGGAATTTTAGTCGGTATCACTGAGCCGGCTAGAAGCATGGACAGATCAAGAATGTTCTTTTAAAGGGGTGAAACTTAACGTATGAGAATGTCAGCAACTTTAGAAAGGGCGAAAATGAGGTAATTTTAAAAAATATAATAAATTTAAGTAAGTTTTATATAATATTTTATATATTTCTCCGAATTCAGAGTAGCGAAATGTCCACGTATACTTCGTTTGGCGGAAAAGACCAAATTGGGGATGGCTGAGCTACTTATAGGAAAGTAGAAGTTTCAAAAGTCGTTTGGCAGCTGTATACCATGGAGGTCAAATTGGTCAATTCGGTTAAAGTAAAGGCACGTGCCTTCCCTCACCGCAATGTCTGGGGGCAATCCTGTCAAACTAAGCTCTATATAAGCAACATGGGGCCGTTGCCACTAAGTTGCAACTCACTCGACTAGTTAGATTCCTCTGTCACACGAGCAGCAGGCAAACTCCATCCTCAGCCCAGGATTTTCATCGGAGGAGGAGTAGGAAGAGAACTGAGAGATCATGGCCTGTACGATTAGCGGCAGGGCCAGCTACAGAGGAGGCTTCTCGTACGGGATGTCCTCCCGCCGCCCGATCCCGAAGCGCGGCCGAGTCAAGCTGTCGATCATGGCTGTGCTGGCCCAATCCGTCGCCTCCTTATTCTCCCTCAACCTCCGGAGTAGATGCGGCGGAGCCCGAGTGTCAGCTGGAGCTGCGTCAGATTGGTAGACGAGCTGAGTCCTCGAGATTCGGCAATTCCTTGCAGTCGATGGCTCCGATGTGATTAGCAGCTTTGAGGATAGGAGAAGACAATATACCGTGCATTCTTTCCTTCTTTCCTCCATTCGGACTTACATGTCTCTTTAGGATGTTAAAAGATGTCGAGTTTCGATTATGGAATCGCTGAGTTTTGTGTATTAGAACATCATTTATCATAAAATCCACTAAATTGTTTGATTAACCCAAGTTCTAATCATGAAAAATCAGCACATTATGTACTAAGTTTGAGTTTTACAATTGAAATTCATCCAAATATATTAAAACTAGTTTTTTTTTCCATCGCATTAACATAATTTAAAATAAACTGCATAGGGAACTGCTATAATTCAACAAGGACTAAAAATTTATATTTTTAAATTATATATTTTTTAAAATAACTATTTTGACCGGATATTTCCCACGGCCAATCTCCATGTGGGTGTTGTCTGCACGAAGTTAACGTCGTTAGTTTTTTCAAACATTGCCGTTAAGTGCTGACACTTAAACAAATAAAATTACGACACGTGACACTATTCATCTCTCTCTCACGTGACCCATTCTCACTCTCCCCACCCCCACGTCACCCACTCTCTCCAACCTCCTCCTCGAACAAGACCCACCACGGCCCCGACAACCAACGCCGCCGCCGCCGCCGCACCCCGGAGCCGCCCGGGTGGCAACCCTCTCAAGCCGTGACCTAATCCCTCTCTGTCTCCTCCCCCTTCTCTCTCTTCCCCGTGACCCCAGCTGGCTACCACTCTCTCTCTCTCTCTCTCTCGGAGACCCACGTAGGATAATTAAGGGACACGAAGCCAAAAGGATAGACATCGTTAAGTCCACATAGGCGACCCTTTCATGGAAGATGATGAACGGATGTGTTATGGAGGAGAAGACATATAATTGAAATATGTCTTTTAGGACTCATATTATAATAATTCTGACATTTAATACGAAAATCATTTATCAAAAAGTTCTTATGTGATATAATCAAATCAAATAAATACTAAAATTTACTCTAAGTAATGAATGAGTTATTAAACGAACCATCGTTCTAATTTCAAAGTCTAATTTAGGTTCCATTCAATCCACCTACAGAGAAAAATTCCGATTTCTTTTGTTTGTTTTTTTCCCTCTTTTTTTCCACCAGATACTTCCACTTCCTCTACTATTAGCATCACTAAAACCGAACCTCGAAGTTAAGTGCAATCATATTATATATTATTATGCAAAGACCTTTTACAACATTGTATTACGCCAGAATTTTACCCGTACCTAATAATTCGATTGTCGAATAGCATAGACTTCCGAAACTTAAGATCCAATTTCTGTCCCGTCCAAGCCATAGAAAATAAGTGTGGTTTCTTCTTCCCTCTCCCTCTCTCTCATTTCCTAACTTTTCCTAGTGGTGGTGATGATGATGATGATGGAGCCTAGATGCTTTGCTTTTGGCCAAATCAATCCCAAATCTTAAATACTTGTTGAATTTAATATTACACTTAACATCGCAGCCTTTACCTATTGGATTCGGATGACAAAATCCGCATGTGAAACATATGCAAAAGCACACTATCCTCAATACAACGAAAATAGTCATCATTGTATCAACTGAATGTGGACACTTGCTTTAGCTGCCCCGGATGCACCAGCACTATGTAACGGGTGCCCACTAATCCAAACGACAAATATAGAATGCCAATAATACCCCCAAAACTGAATTGATTTTTATTATTCCAAAATGATAATAAAACGAAGGTAATAGCTTTATACGCATAAAAAAAAAAGCGAAATGTAGAAGAAAAAGGTATCCTATTATTTGTTTGGTAGAATTGATAAAAATTGAATAACAATCGAGCAACTTATAAAATCATTGTGCAGCTCTAAGCCATGGAGGCCAATTCGGTAAATTCAATCAAAGGCATGTGCTTTCAATTATCGCGGTTGGCCGGGGGCAATCCTGTCAAACTAAGTCCTATATAAGCAACTCGCAGTGATGCCACCACACTGCAACTCACAAAACTCAAAGAGTCCTCCGTCTAACAGAGTCGCACAAGGGCCCCCACTCCCAGCAAACTCCAACCTCTGCACAACTTATTCATCAAAGAAGAAGGAAGAGAGCACGGGAACATGCCTTGTACGATGAATGGCAAGACAAGCACCGGTGGAGGCTTCCCGTACAGGATGTCCCGCCGCCCGATCCCGAAGCGGGGCCAGGTGAAGCTGGCGATCATGGTGGGGCTGGCCCAATCCGTCGCCTCCATCTTCTCCCTCAGCCTCCGGAGTAAACGTGAAGGAGCTCGGCTCCTGAATTAAGCCGCCGGATTCGTAGACTTGTGCTGGATCCACAATTCGACAAAACTTTCAGTCGATTGATCCGACACGATTAGCTGTTTTCAAGAGAGGAGAAGATATCTCGGTTTTAATGGTTTCTGTCCCTTGTGTTGTACAGTCTGTAAAGTCTGGAGTTGGATTAATGAGGTTATTCTTTCCCTTTTTTTCTTTAAAAATTGTGTTTCAACTTCCCTTTTCTATGATGTATTTGTATTGGAAATGCAATGAATTCCGATAATTTTGTATTTAATCTTCATTCATTTATTAAATAATAAAACTTTCCTAATGTATGTATTTCTTATTATCAACCCTTCAAGCTTCATTTGCATAATCTCGATTTCAAAGTGATGGTGTTACCCTATAATAGATCCATCAAAAGTTGGCTAAACTTGAAAATATGGCATGAAAAAATCATGTCTCCCCGTGAGTTTTTGAGTTGCTAGAGATATTAAATTATGTTATAAAATTTAAAAGTGTGAAAAAAATATTTATAATAAAAAAATTATAAAATGATTTAAAATAATTAATTATATTTTAATATTTTTTAAAAATTAATATAATATTTAAATTATTCAACCAATTATATTATATAAATTTTTATTGTAAAATATTAAATTATTTAAAATTATTTTTATTTAATTCGAATTGGACTAAGCGGCATTAAGAACAAAATATTTGTGACTAGGTTAGCTAAGGTAGTAGGTTGTACTAGTGCATCCAAAAAATAGAATATTGTTGTGTCAGCACTACTAGGTAAGTCCAAATTGACATATCTATCCATCAATCGCATTAAACACGTGTATGATTTATGAAAAGTCTATATGTGATATTAGATTAAAATAATTGAATTGATTCGAAAAATTATTTAAATCAAAAATTTTTAAGTAAGGTGAATTGAATATTATTTTTAGTACTCTACCTTCTATGCCAATATGACTCTCACTTATTACATGATTATGGACGCATGCCATGAATATATGGTGACAAGGGGATGTTATTCTTTCCTATTCAGTTTGAGAATAATTGATTATAAAATAAATTTTTTCTTTCATACTCAAATGTAGAAAAATCCTAGCACCACATTACCTTTTTACTAGACTTACAAAAGATTAAAATATGTCAAACGATAAAATTTGAGTACGTAAGTGATGACATCTGAACTTTTATATTACTATAATATGTAATAAATAAAAACCAAGAATTCATGTGGCCAAGAGACCCATCAATATTCTTACTGGAGTGGTGGAAAATACATTGAATGTTGCTCTCTCTTAGGCCACATAATGTGCGAAGCTAAGGATTCGAACACTAATTATATGATTTGAATTTCTTAGTATGAAAATTTTAAGGGAGTTTTAAAATTATGCCATTTATTTCTATTCATTCAGTCATACAATTTTCAATCTATGATTTATATAAATTTTAAAAGTTAAGGATCATTAGGTAGACAATAACTCGGACATGACGTGGACTCTTGGGTACAATTTAATCTGACTTGTAGCATCGGTGTAAATAATTTAGTTTGATGTATTATTATCACGTCAATATATTCATGCCCGGTAGTCATATTTTTATTTATTTAATAATTTAAGAATTACTTAATTTACATGATAAAAATTATATGATTAAAAGAGTGATAATTAAGATTTAATATATAAAACAACTTAATTTTGGGTCTTTTACTCTAGTTTTGTTAAAATCATTATTTGCTCAATTATTGCAGCTGCCATGAGGTGACACCTCTAATAGCTTTATATTCTTAACCATACAATAAGGGAGACTTTTCCAAGAGATGCCGGTGGCTAGGCGAAGTTTTGCCTTTTCATTTATTTATTTATTTTATTATATATAATAGTCATAAATGTAAAATAAAATAAAATAAAGAAGAAAATAGATAAGTACATAAATTTTATAATAAAAATTGATTTATAAATTTTTAGTTATTAAAATTGATAAATCATGCTGTACTAATTTTTTTTTTATTTTACTTTTTTGTTTAAACTTTTTTATAATATTGTCTGCTTGTCAAGGACATTTACCCACAAAATAAGGTTCATGTGGGGCTCACTTGTAAGACAAAAGTAGGCACAAGGTGTCTGCCAGCAACTAGAGTTTTCCAATGAATGACAATTGAAATCGTTGATCAAATATTGCTGCTATTTGGCGCACGACAATGTCACATTTTCGGGTGTACACTCCCAGTCCGATCGAAGTAAGAACAACGGTGATTACTAACTTCCTCGCGACCCGGGAAAAAGGCCGACTCTCTAGCAGTTGCCGCCAAGACCAACCGGCCCTTAATCGACCGGACGCTTTCACTAACTCACGTCATCCCCACTCCCACAGAGTATGCTGACTCACCCCGAAGAAAAAGCTACTCAATTTTAGTCCACGTAATACTGTGAAATCTCTTGGTAAGATAGATATATAAAATCTCATAATTTCTTCACTTTTACACCATCATTTTCGCTCTTTTTTCCCCACCACTAAAGCCATTTGCCAAGTTAAATATCGGATGTTGATATGATCATCAATTCCAAACTTAACTTTTACATAAGCTTTCATGTTTGGAACCAAATATCGAGGCCTCGGAGTCTCTATGTTGGATTTCAACGAGGGTATACCGGTAAAACCTAGTGAGTTCATCTAAAAGGCCCATCACATTTCAACTTAATACATATATATATATATATATTATATCCTATCAGGGTTTCAAGGGATTTTTAGGGAGAGTTATATTTTGTCGCATGCACTCGATCACTTTGTAAAACCATTAACTTCTTGATACTAACAAGAAAACTTCTATCTTCTTGCATGTCAACTTTGGTCCGAGATCGAGATCCTATTGGCTTCCCGGCAGCCAATAAATGCGTGGTGCGAGGCTTCATACTTCAAGCAGAATCCGAGTAAAAGAAGGGCGCAACATTTTTGCTGGACAACGTCGTGAGCAAGAGACTATCCAGAAGGAAAATACGAAATAAATTTTAAATGCTTTTCCTTATTAGCTTTGTTTAAGGTAATCTATCCAACATTGTAAGATAGAGGTATCACCAGTCGTTAACTCATACCTTTATATGAGTATAAATTCAGTCTCTTATGATGTAGGGTAAAAATACAGAGCAGTAAGTGTAGCCTTAGTTTAGGGCAAAAAATTGTGTACTAATACATCTATATATATATATATGTGTGTGTGTGTGTGTGTGTATTAACAGGATGTTAGACGTCTTCTAGGTTGGCGAGATGAGATTGATTTTGCCTTATAAGGAATGAATGAATAAGCACGAGGGGGCAAAAAAAAAACCTATATTGCAGTCACTAGATAGTTGAGAAAGTCCGAACCACAGTAATTCCCATGGGATAAGTTAAAGCCGCCAGATTTGTGTGGTCAATTGCCGGAAATAGTTAGATAAAACTAGCATTGCCTTTTCTCCTTTTCCTCTAATACTAAGTCCATTCGTTGACTTAAATATCGACAAGAGTTGATCTGAATCACCAATTTCAAGCTCGATTTTGCCCCAGGTCTTCAAATCTGCAACTAGATCCATCGAGGCCTCCAAGTCTCTCCACCGGTTCACAAAGTCCAGGACATGCAAGCCAAACCAGTAACTCCGTGAAAACCAAGCGAATCCGTCCAGATGGCCTACATTAAGACAGAGAAAAATGTCAATGCTGTAATACTTGTCAAGACTTTGGGTGATTTTTACGAATATTTGTTACTTGTAACTCTAAACCTCTTGCAAAACTCCTGTTCCTTTATATATATATATATATATAAATCACTGTGTTCAAAAGTCATTAAACCATGATTAATCTAGTTTAAGTCGGATCGGCCCATTAAGAAATGAAATTTTTCTGATATAAATTCTTGTTATTCACAAAATTTAAATTCGATATCTTACTAAAAAATATTGAACTATATTAACAACGTCACGTGGGAAAACTGCTACAAACTTCGATCCTGTGTCAGGCCAACTACCAACCACATCCCATCCATAGACAGGGCATTGAACTCCTTACTTACTATGAAGTTTCATATCAATATCTGACCAAAAGTTTCATATAATAAATTAAAATGGACTTTGAACGTTTGTGTTTGTAAGCCCTATTTCTTCAGAGCAATCAAGCACATAACGTGATCGATATGTATACGTGTGTTTATGTTTGTGTGTACATTAACTCGACAGAAGAAGTCTTAAATAGTTTGGCAAGATGACGTTGACTTTAGCTTGCAAACAAAGAATGATCACATGTGCAAAATAATCTTTACGGATTTGTTAAGGTAAATATAATACCTTTTCCTTAAAAAACAGAAAATTCATATAAAAAAAGGGCCATTCTTGTCGAATTTAAATTGATCAAAATACATAAAAATAAAAGGAATGAATAGGGTAGAACGGAATGGAATAGATTTTAGAGTAAAATAGTGTAGAATTGACCAAAACAAATTGGTGAATTTTATGATCATTACTTGAAATTACATAAAACGTAGTTAAAAGGTTTTCTAAGTGAAAAAAATCTCTATTCCACTATATAATAGAAGAAATTTATCTGATAAATACATATATATAATAAAATAAAAAAGGTAAATTACATTTCATTTCATTTCCACTCGATTGCTTCCCAAAGAAAAAAAAAAAAAAAAAAAGAGGCCGTGGAATCGCAGTTACAATATCATCTAAAGCCGCCAGATATGGGGGGTCAAGTGCCCAGGCCATGACTTTCTTCTACCAGTCAGAAACAATTAAACCACGTGTTGGTCAAGAATTCTACTTTATCTTCTCTTCTCCAAGATAATATATATATATATATATGTATGTATTTAATGATAATGATAGCATTTTCTTGTCCTCTCAACTAAGAAAAAGTATTTACGTGTAAGACTGTCTTGTGATTTGTTTATACTAACTACTGTCGATTATTGCGCACGGGCTGTATGCCGATTAAATCCTATTGAGAGTATAACCACGATGGTGCGTGCGATAATCATATATTTTCCCATTAACTTTAGAAATTTAAGAAAATAAGACACTATTTTCATTTGCGGCCTGCCATGGGAAAGAAATTTACAATGATGCCACCATAATGTGCTCGGTCTAAATTATTCATAGGATAAAACTGCAGTCGAGTTCGACTCTCCGAATTAAGATCGGACGAAATTGAGATTGGAACATAAAGGACGGACTCATCTGCGGGGCCCAATCTAATGACCTGAAAATAAGTTTAAAAAAAAAAGGTTTAGTGCTACGCCGGGCTGTGTAAATTTGTCACCGATCGGGCAGCCCAATAGCAGCCCAGCCCGATAGGGTTCAGCGTAAGCACGGTTCTATCTATCATGCGCCGTGGCTCGTGCTGAGCTATCAGGGTTCCAAATTCTTAACGCGATTGTCTCTGGCACTCACAGTCCTACCTCGTCAGACTGTGGGAAAGTATGAGTCATACTATAATAAATGGATAAATGGGTGTTAATCATTAACATAATTATTGCGATTATGATTAATTATATATTTTTTAATAATTATTTCTCATCATATTATTGTGAGATAAAGATCATTTAAGATTTTTTTGTTTTCGGACAAGATTCATGAGGAAGTTGCTTAGTTCTGATATCTCCATGGACTCTCCGACGCAGGACCCCATTGCTCACTATGTCGCTGGCAAACATTGTCTGGCTGTAGATTCATTCTGAATAGAAAATATGTATGCTGGGTCAATGACAGCATGGCACGTCGACTTTCGTTCTTCGCTGTTACGACGGCATTTCCTACTGCCACAACAAAGTGGTCTTCTGCGGTGACTGCCTTCCATGAGAATTCTAATTGCTTGCGCTTTGCTCCTTCGAAAAACTCCTCCTGAGATCATCTGTCATTGCAACTCCGACGAGTCTCTTTTCTGCCCCTTGACTTGCTCCTGCCACACAAGCCCTCCTCGCTCAATCTGTCACTCATGACCATGACTTCACCATTTGTCCCCTCTGGTTGATCATCTAAGTGGTTGTTTTGATTCCAGCATTGTTAATGATGCCATTAGGAGCTCGGATTCAAGGATTGTATTGTTGCTTTCCAAGTCTTATTACTAATCGAGCCGGAAATTGGTCTCGTTGATTTCCTCTTGATCCCATATCCCCACCACAAACACGAAATTGGGTAGAGTCCCACAATAAACAACCTCTCCATTCTCTCACTCCAAAAGCCAAAGTGATCAAGAGAATGAATTCCTATACCACAATTTGCCCATGATGCCACTGTGGAAAGGGACATTCCATCATTTGCACGGAAGCTGTTAATCAGGCTGATTTGGCCCCTAATGGTCTGGACTGTTCCAAAGTTGGCGCGTAGTTGGTCTTATTAGCTTAGCGATAGTTACAAGCCAAGTAAGAAATAGATCCGTTAAATCGAAATTAGCACATCATATTTTTTTTGTTGAACTAACCCAAAATCATTTAAAAATAAGCCTAAAATAGTTATAAAACTTGCTCGAACCACCACAAAACTTACCTAAACTAACTAGATTGCCAAAAATATTCAGTCAAATTTTAATATTTATTCAAAAAATATAATATTTTATTTATATAAATAGAATAAATATTAAATTTATAATTTAGGATTATAAGTAAAAATATAAAAATATAAATTAATTTTAAAAATTTATCCATTTTAAATATTTAAAAAAAAAAACCTAAAACATGGGTTGTGGTTTACGGTTTGAAATAGACCGCTTGACCCAGTTTTGGGCTGGGTTTGTGATATTTTGAATTATGACCAATAACCAAATTGGCAATACTCGAACTATAACTAGATCAAATGGTCTCAAACAAGCTTTGAACCGGTTTGGAACTTGATCAAACCGCCTATATTGCATCTCTAAGTCACGCCAACTAATTAAATATTAGGAAAACAACGCTCATCCCATTGTAAATGAGTAGCATCTTATCAATATTAATTTACACGACAATTAGTGGGATCTAATTTCACCTTATTCATTGCTTATGTGCCGTAGATAAATAAATCTCCATGAACACATACTGATAATATCAACGATGGGGACTGCCCACGATTGAGGCAGCCACCACACGCCCAAAGAGCAAATAAGAATTCGAAGGTCGAAGAGTAGAGTCAACCCTTTACTCGCCCACCCCCAAATGGAAAAGGGCCACGGAAGAAGGGCGCCACCAATTTTGATTTTTCCGGGTTGTTAGAGGAATCGGAGAACATTTTCCAGTGACATGCGTGATCACTTGGAAACGCGTTTAATAAAAAGACGCGACAGACGACGAAGATATGTTCTTCCCCTGGTTGTGCGCTGCGCAGACGCCAGCTTCCTCTAAAACACAGGAGAGAATAAAAGCAAAAGTCAGAACCTCTTCCACCTCCCCCACCCCACTTTGCTTGTTCCGCTTTCTGTCTCTCCCTCTTTCATCTTCTTATCGTTAGCTTCTCGCAACAAAGGCAGAGACGGAAACGCAGAGACAGATTCTTTTGCACCCAGGGGGAGAGTGATTTGTTCCAAAAATGAATCGGAAGGCCGGCGTCTCCAAAGAACTGAATGCTAAGCACATAAAGGTTCATCCTTTCTTCGTTGAACTTTGATCACATCAATACATCTGTATTTCCCTGTTTCATTGTTTATACTTTTGGTTTTTCTGTTTCTACCCATAGGTTTTGTTTCCCCTCTTGTTTTGGAATTTATTGGTTTAATCTGCCTTGGCTTATCGTTTGACTTGTGGGTAGTACGTGTTATTGACCATTTGATGATTTTCTTTGAGCTTCCTATCCTTATCTTTTTGCTTCTTTAATTTTCATCATATCACTTAGATAATGGATTTTTGTCAAGCATGGAGGTGAATAAGAAATGGGTTTTGGATGATGTCTGCGCAAATAGGATCATAATTCTTCTGATGTTTGGAGTTCGCTGCTTAGTATATTGATTCACGGGATAGCCTAGGTTATACAAGTGCAATATAATCAAATTCCCAAGGATGCACAGTTTCATTTTTGTAAGTTTCGTGCCTTTTTCAGTTCATCAGCAGGTGGTTGAGTCCTGCTTTATCTGGTTAGTATTGATTCAAGTGAACCTGTGAATTATTGAAATAATTTGAGATTGAGCTGATTGACCACTTTGGCAGTCTATATAGCCTTTACAATTCATAAACCAGACAGATGTGGCTGTCTTCTGTTTTCATAGAGTATGTGGGTCTTGGTAATGCTACACCACACACTGCAGCCACACAGTAGCAAATGTATTTTAATTGTTTCAGTATGTTTCAATTTTAGACTGTTTTAGGAGATTCACTTCTTTTGCGATCCAAAGGGTTATCAAGTTACTATGTGGCTGCATAGACAGGCCAAGCTATTGTTGTTAGGTGCTTGAATCAATCTGCTGTGCAATCTTCCAAGAGGATTTTTGTATTGGATTTTGGTTGTCCATTAACAGCATTGGGCGAATTCATCATTTGTATAAATATGTACGCATATTGTTGTCCCTCCAACCTTGTTCAGGACCAATTTTCTGTTTTGTGCATTATTAATTTGGAACCGCTCAAGCGGTAGCTTTAATAATTAAGTAAACTGAACAAAACAATCTTAAGAGTTTATCTTTGACAAATAGAATCTAGACTTGTATTTTTGATGGTAGAAAGCTCCTGTTAGATCTAAGTCCTTCACTTTTTTCTCTTTATCTCCATTATCATAACTTGATTGATGAATGAAATGATGTATCTTCGTATCGGATATTTTATATTCATCAGTTGAGATTCTGGTTTGCATTGTTGCTTCTTCTATGGTCTTGAATATCTTGGATATGTTTTTCTTGGCAGATATTGGAGAGTCTACTTAAGCTGCCAGAAAACCAAGAGTGTGCTGACTGCAAAAGCAAGTAAGCACCTTATTGTGCACAGGAACAGAAATCTTGTTTGAAAGGATTGATTAATCAACTAAGATGCCATAGTTATTCATTACACTACTGGCTCAAAATCTATTTGTGATAATTTTCCTTCATGTCTCTCTTTGCAGCTCTGGACTTTTAATGCTCACTTCTTTTCTGTGCAGAGCTCCTCGATGGGCTAGCGTGAACCTTGGAATATTCATTTGCTTGCAATGTTCGGGAATACATAGGAGTCTTGGAGTACACATATCAAAAGTACATAATACTGACCTTTCAACTTGAAACCCTTTTTGATAGTCAGTAACTTATAATGTTTGTCATTATATTTTGGTTAAAACATGCTTATAAAGTGAAAATTTTATGACCCAGGTGAGATCTGCTACCTTAGACACTTGGCTCCCTGAGCAAGTTGCTTATATTCAGGGTAAGCACCACAAATGTATATATAAACTTGTGTGTAGATTTTGATTTCTTTTTGGAGCTCTAAAGGCTAAAACTGATTTTCTTTCTTGTTAAGCTATGGGAAACAACAAAGCAAATAGCTACTGGGAAGCAGAGTTGCCTCCGAACTATGACAGAGTTCGTATTGAGAATTTTATCCGTGCAAAGTATGACTCCATAGGGTTATTGGTACCAAACAGTAATTTTTTCTGATCATTTCATAGAGCTGCTTTTATTTGTTTGCTTATTTTCTTAACTTACTGCTTATTGCACTATCAGATATGAGGAGAAAAAGTGGATTCCTCGTGGACGTAATGCAAAATCTTCACTAAAGATGACTGAAACTAAATCTTCCTTTAACAAGTTGATGCCCAGCAACAAAGTCACCTATGGGCATGAGGGTAACAGACAGCATTCTTTGGAGGAGAGAAATAACTCTCATCCACCTAATGTGAAGAGCAGAATTGTTTCAGAAAGCAAGACCCCAGTGCCTTCTAAAGTGAATCAACAGGTACAGTTGGCCTTTCTGCAGCAGATTCTAGAATAGAAGTTAAGGTTGAATGATGGAGAGGCTCCAGTATACTGTCTTCCTTCCATAAAAGTGTTTTTCTTTCCAATAGAAAACAAAAGCTCCTTTTTTTGAGTTTTTTCAAAGAAAAAAAGACAATCTTCCATGCTTTTATTGGAAAACATGTCTTCTGAAATTGCAATATGTATGAAACTGACTACCTTATATTCCTTTTTTTCCAAGAAAAAGGTGAATAAATTAAAAGGGGCTGGACAGACTCCTTTTATTAATCATTTTAGTTCAGTATATTATGGATTCAAAACAAAAATCTTGTTCTGTTGTAGAAGATCTATAAAAAGTAAACAATTTGTACATCTGTACAGGTAATTTCTGACCCAAAACTGCATGTAGCTGTGGAGAAACCCAAACCAGCTCCCACATCCCCTAGACCCAAGCCCATGAAACAGCAGCAGGCAACTTCTGCACCAGTAGGGCCACCATCCAAAGTTGATTATGCCACTGAGCTTTTCAGTTTGCTGGGTATGGAAGATTCTAAAGAGAATGGTATTGGGATGAATTGTTCTTATAGCAAGTTGTCAACAGGTTGCCACTGTATGTTATTTAAAAGGAATTTTCCATGCAAAGAACCTCTTAACATTATGAGATTCCCTTTTTTTGAGCAATTAAAGTTGGATAACTTTCAGCTATGGAAACAAAAGCATTGTCGGATGGAAGCAGAACAACAGCACAAGATGCTAATGGTGATATCAGCCACCTCTTCAACAAGGTTCAGCTCAAACTCTTGAGAACATTATTCCTGGAAAATTTTCATAATATTGTGTTAGTTTTTTTAAAAGAATTTTCAATGATAAAATAAGGAAATAAATGTGTCCAACATGTAATCAAATGCATTTTCATTGTACTTCATAAGATGAGATAATATGATGTATGTGAATTTTTCTACACGTGTTATTTCAGTAACAGCTAGCCCAGAAAAAAATAGAAACTGTCTACATTCTCCGGACCACATAAAAAGTTAAGTTTTAAAATAATAATATTTTTTGCATTTTTCTGCAGTCGCACACTCAGTCCCTGGTCTTGACCTGCCAACAACAATCTGGAATGGTGCCTCAACAATGGCCATCATTCATGACTGCTCCAACACAAAATTTTGGTGCTCAACCTCATAATTATAATACCAAGCCTAATCAGCCTGGTTTTTATGGGGTGCCTCTACCAACACAACATAACTGGGGAACCATAAGCAGTCAATCCCCAAGAATGATGCAGGTTGAACTAGTTTTTGTATATGCCTGTATATGTAGTTGCATGTATATTTGTATGTACTGCTAACTCTTGTGAAGCTATATCTTTACCAGATACCAAATGGTCATCAAACAAAGGTTGTTGGTTCAATTTCATACCCAACTCAGAGCCAGAGGTATGCATGGAAAACTCATTATGATTCTATTCTTGTTAATTGTTTTAATTTTGCTTTGTTCTTTCAGTAATGAAGATGGACATAACCCTCAATCTGGCATTCAGGAAATCTAACTTGAAACTAAATCAAACTAAACCTTTCTCATTTCTGGTTCATGAGTAAATATAGAAAAAGGCATGCTAGATTGGGCCGTACATAGGTTGGATTATTATGCAATTCCGTATTGCAGTTCAAAATCTTTTTCTTTTACCTTTTTATATGCTGAATGAGGAAAACAAAGAAGCTTTTTTCTGCAGCTAACAAAAACATGAATGGGACATATTGCAATGATTTACAACTGGGGCCTCTTCAGTTTTATGCTTCATTAGAAATTTAGAAATGGTTATGATTCCTCAGTGGATTGAACAAATCTGACTTTTGCATGGATTCTTTCATGGCATTTATGCTGCCAGGCCTGGACCTCCAATGAATGGCTCAGTAGGTGGAAGAGTGGCCTTTTCCCCAAGTGTAAAACCTCGACCGGCCATTACACCGACTCCCTCAGGGCACGATTATGATTTCTCGTCTCTCACGCAGGGATTGTTTGCTAAACGGTAAATAGTCAAATTCTGATTTTGTATTATTAGCTAATTAGTTGCACGGTGGTAGAATTTGATCATGATGTGATTTGGCACGAGACCATTAGGTTAATTCTTTGGGCTGGATTTTTTTTTAAATTTGTATATGTTTGTGCTACAATAAAGATGGGACTAATTCCTGGTACATTTTACCAAGAAAGTTGGAGGATGAAATGAAAAACTGTTGTTTCAAGTTTATTCTTCTCCTTGGTGAATGACATTTCTAGATCACGGGAGCTTACAACTAGATGAAGATCCTTTTGTATTCAACTGTCATGAGGTCATGCACTGATCGTGTTCGTGGAATAGAGAAAATGGTTGCACAAAATGAAATCACAAAGTCTGTATTCAAAGTGTGCCATAAGGTCTAAGGTTCAAACAAAATGGCATAATTTTATGTGCAGTTACATTCTGAACAGAGGGATAGAATTTCTTCTTGGGATCCATTCCGTATACTCTCGATGGGGATCAACTGCTCTTTTACTAACAGTATTTTTTTGGGCAAAAAAATTTACCAAGAGTTTAAAGTCCATAAAAGATGATTGCTTTTTCACTGATCCCATTCTTCCGAAGTTTCCATATAATGATTCAATTAGACTTTTCCCTTTCCTTAAAAAAGAAGGATTGCCTTTTTACTTTCCTCCTATCTATCGGAGATGGAAGGCACCATGAAAAATGAGGGGAGGCACTATCAATGGTTTATTGGTAAAACCGATCAGCGAATTACACTTGTACATCTTGAGTTATTTTTTTAAAAAATTTTCTCGATTTTTAAGTTTAAAAATGCAAATGTGTCAACCCATTATTGGATTTTACACATTAAAATATCATTATTCATGATATAATACACAGAATATTTATCACATTACTGCTATCATTCTTTCACCTGCAAAAGGTTGGAAAAGGGAAGGGATTGGTCGGTGCAGCTGTTTCGCGTTGGAGCCTCCCTTGCGGGGCCCAACGCTGGCGAGGACTCTCACTGTAACGGTCAAATATATGGCCGTTGAGGAGCCGTCCTCTCCCGTTTTCAAGTATTCAAAAAGGTTCTCTGCCACAAAAGTACTTTTTCTGTACTGTTCCATTTAGTTAATTCCCGATGGCTAATATTCGTTCCCACTTAGGACTTTTACAGAGAGATAACACGAATGCAATTCATTGATTACTGACCTCAGCTCCTCTAACCTTCATTACCTTTCCATGTGATCTTAGTGGTCGAATCGATTAGGGTTATGTGAGATTGCCACATAGGTATCTCATGCATAATTAGATAAATCGGGCTAGCATAACTCGATCAAGTCTCCACCATGCTACCCTACTAGAGTTGTTAAAAGAATGGTTCAAGCCGATTTAAAATAGGTTTAAAACCGTTTGCCACTATTACGGGTCGGCCTGCTATGCTTAATAGTCTGTGCCGATTACGATTCATGGTTCATTATAGAATGAACCGGCCCGAAACCATGTATAAGTAAGCCGGTTCAACCCGTAAATAATGCATTTTTAAAAAAATTAAATTATTTAATAGCATATAATAATTTGATTGGGTTGATGTGAATGTTAAAGAGTGATTTGATTGGTGAAACTATTGATGTAAATAGTGATTTAATTGGCTTATCACTGTGAGCCATTGATTTGCCATTGCAATCAACGGCCACACACTTGGTCATTTGTGGCTGTTGATTTTGTAGTGAATTGAAGGAGATTGCGACACTTTGCGGTTAGAGGATATTGTTTCATAGTTCGGGCCGGTTCAATATGGTAACAGTCCATGCTGGTTACGGTTCAACGGAGCTATATTTCTAACTCGGCTCATAACTGCCTTTCAACTCAATAAGAGTAATTATGGGTCGGGTTAGGGGCGGTCCAGGTATGTTCCGGATTTGGGTGATCAAGTTACGGGCCGGTTACAAGCCTGCCCGGACCATTTAACATCTCTACACCCTACACATCACCACAAGTTCTTGATTAATGGGGGCCGAGGCTGTCCAGTAATATGTCTTTTCATCTTCCCTAGATCATTCGTGGAACTAAAGCAGCGAGATAAAAGAATCCGAGGTGAAATTCAAGTGACTTTCAAACTCTTTATTCGACCCATTTTACGGCCACTTCAAGCCTTTGAATGTCCGTCGATTAATGGCATGATTCTTTTCAAATTTTATTTACATGTATTGTATGATATTCATAAATATAATAAACTCGATTACTTCAAGTTTTAACAAAAATTTTTAATTATGAATTTTTTTTATTTATAATAATTAAACTAAAATTTTAATGAGAATAAGAAAAGGACCAAATGTATATATATATATATATAGTTTCCACTGGAAATCTCACCGGTCTCTTTCATCTCAAAAGTCTCACTCACAGACAAGCAGAAACACTGAGAGCGCCTCTAGGACAAGTGATGAAGATGGTGTCAACCGTTGCCTGGATCCTCCCCATGAAAGTTCTGTTCATATCGATCGGTGCTGCCTCAATGGCGTTCTTCTTTAAGGTCTCCGTGCCGTTGATCGTGGAGCTCCTGATGTCTCAGGTCCCTCTGCTCTGGAGCTCCATTCTCTCGTGGCTCAGGCCTCCCTATCTCTACATCCTCATCAACGGAATTATCATCTCCATTGCTGCCTCCTCCAGGCTCCACCGGAGCCACGAGTTGCCCTCGGAGGAGAGCCCGCCGGTGGGGGCTGTGGCTCCTGATGACAGATCGTCAGGGATGAGAGGAGCTCTGAAACCGGAGGATAATTTGGTTCTTCAGGGGAAGAGATTCCTGGAAGAGGATAAGACTTGTGATTCAGCGATTGAAGGCAATAATGAGCGAGATGATGAAGAAGGAAAAGAGGGGCAGCAGCAGCAGCAGGAGGAGGAGGAGGAGGAGGAGGGGGAGGGGGAGAAGGAGGAGGGGGAGGGCGAGAAGGAGGAGGAATTTGTCATCTCAAGGTCCACATGGACGCCCGCAAAGAGATCCGACTCGCCGGTGCAGGAGTTTCTGCCTCAGCTGCCAGATAAGCCTCTCGCTTCCTCCAGATTCCTCCACCGAAGGCTGGCCAAATCCAGTCCTGAAGGTACGATGAACTCTCGGTTGAATCGGATCCTTCACAGTGAAGAATTCGAACTTCAGTCTGTTCCTGATAAATCATAATTTTATTAAAAATAGAAAACTATTGCAAATGCCGAAGAACTCTTCCATCTGATGAGTGAACGAATGGTCGAAAATGGCCCTTGCAATTCCAACACTACTGAATAAAATGCCGAACAGCGGAGGAGTGCATAACGCTAACTAGGAACTCAGTTCCCGTCTCAGGTAGCAAGGCGCTGAAGGTGACGAGACCAAAGCGACATGAGACGCTGGAGAACACATGGAAGGCCATAACTGAAGGCCTGCCGATGACGAGGCAACTGAGCAAGCGAGACGCCCGGGAGAATGGCCTGGGCCGTCAGACTCAGCTCGAGCTCAGCTCCCCACAGCGGCAGCAGAAGATGAAGAAGTCAGAGACGTTCAGGGACAGGACGAACGAGCAGGAGTGGAGCCCGTTATCAGGGACGGTGAGAAGGGTGGTGTCGCCGAGCCAGGACGAGCTGAACCGGCGGGTGGAGGCGTTCATAAGGAAGGTCAACGAAGAGATGAGGCTGCAGAGGCAAGAGTCGCTCAACCACTACAGGCAGATGATCAGCAGATCCGCCGCTGATTACTAGTCGGACGTAAGACAGAGGAATAATTTGTCATGGGTTTGTTGCAGAAAAAGAGAGAAAAAGCAAGGGGAAAGAATCTTAACTGTGAATTGGTAATTGATTTCACAGCATATTGTGTTGTTGGTCTGAGGAGTTTGAAGATTCAAATTTTATTTGTTCTTGTTTTCTTCTATCAATATAAAGGATTTCTTTTTGTTTGCCCATTTTCTCTCTGTCCAAGCAAAGTCTTCTGGGGGTGTTCTGCAGCAATCAAGGAGCTCTCTTCTACGATCATACTTCTTGTAAACAAGATTTTGAATTTGATCATTTTCTGGGTACATGCATACATGTGTTTGAAATTTGGGTCGAAGTTGAGAGTCCCGTGTTTACCTAAACCTAAACGTGCCTTAACTCGATCCAGATTTAATTGCAACACTAGGGCTTCAGAAGTTTTTTTGTTCTCATGACCAAATATATAAGGTTATATACTCCTTCAATACCTTTTTAAACTTGACATATAGGCTGCAAAAAGTAAATTAAAAAAAAAGAAGAAGATTCCACCTAAAATGGTCATGAGCTCCATTTAATCCTAAATTTAGTAGCCCAAATTAATAATTAAAAAAACCCAATGAAAATGCATATGTGAGATATTTTTCTTCATGAATCAAGTGCAAGTACAGAGTAGTTAAAGAAACACTCCTGTTTAATGTTGATAATAGGATGCACAAGTTCTAGAGATTTTGATAGATAGTAGCTACTTCACATTCCACTAACAAGAAGTAGCTCGGTTGGGATATCATACCCCTTTTATTTCCCTTAATTAGACAGCCTAAATTGTATTGCACGATTTTATCGAAAGATCATCATGGTCATTATACTAAAGAGAGAGAATCCATTGGAAATTCTTGAGCAATGTCCCTCCTAATATAATGCAGCAAGTAAATAGAAAGAAAATTGTCTTCCATTTTTGTGTAGTAACCGTGACTTCGCAGATATTCATAGTTAAAAATGTTGGTTATTGATTTTCCTATCTTTGCTAGCATTGACAACACTAAGAAATTGTTTATGCTTTCTTGATCAACTCTGAGTTTTGTCGGTACCCATTTCATGTTGTTTTTTTTTTAATTTAGCATTAATTTTTTTTTATATTTTGATTAGATATCAATTATACACTAGTACCACGTAAACTAACATTAGCTATATTAGCAAAGTTAATGTGTCACATGGCAAGGCTTGATCGAAAAATAAACCTCAATTACAATCAATAGGCATATGGTTAAATTTTGTATTTTATTAAGATATTAACTCAAATTACAACATGTTAACTGCTTTATCAGTGGTATATAAAATCGGAATTGATCGCTTTGTTGATGGCTATAAATCGAGAATTGACCTCTTTATTGGTAGCACATGAAATAGATTTGATCGTTTTACTCGCAATATATAAAATAAGTTTTGATTACATGTGTTGGTTGTCTTACATTCAGAGTTTGCTTTGGAATGAAGTAGCCCTGCAAAATTCAAGATGAACATTTCTTAGTGCTATATGTGCATCTTGAGGAGACCATTGAGATTTGATTTTTAAGGCATATTAGGATATCTAGTTAAAATATTTACGAAATTGAAGTTGCCATGAAAATTCAAGATCAACATTTCCTAGTGTTACATGCGCATCTTGAGGAGGCTATTGAGATTTGATTTGTAAAGAATATTAGGACGTGCAGTTAAAATATTTATGAAATTGATATTAATTTATATCAAATTTATTTTTACATTATCTTTTTAGATATTATGTTTTCCTTAATTTTCCTTATTGCTTAGTCTATAAATAGCTAAGTTTACTATTATAACATTGGGTTAATTAATAAACAGTTTATCATTTACTCTTGTGTGTTTAGTATTCGGGCCACCATATATCTATCACTTCTCTTTGACAGTTGATGCTAACTACATCAATAGTGATGGATTTAGACCTATGCATATGATACAAAATAATATTTCAGAGTCCCAAGATGGGAGTCAGACAAGAAGACTGGCAGTGAACGTGAAACTAATTCATAGATGCTCCTGAAACTTCTAAATCCTTGATGCAAATCTAGAGATAGTCTAGTAGAAGAAATTACCACTAGTTGAGAGCAATATTAAATATACATTGACATAGTTATGGTTATATACATATATATATTTTCTCTTGATGTATTTATGCTGTAACCTTTATACAAATATATAGTTTATATGTTTTGTCTTTTCATATGAAAGATAATGCGCATTTTGTATATACATTCTCCACATTTGTTCAGGATGAATATCTGAGTATGGACTCTTGAGGATTGTATGTTAATTGAATCATTACAAGAAATTTTTGTGAAATTTTAAAATAATATAAGGAAGTAATGTGTAAATAATAGAAATATGTGGTAACAATATAGTCAAGTAGAAAATTTATTATTATAATTAACTCATTGAATAATATAAAATACTTGTATATTTATAGGTTATAGTAAAATAACGTGTCAACCCCATAAATTATACTTCCAATTATGTTTACCATACTCATACATATATATATATATATATATAATGGTGATAACTTATATAGTTGGGCCACAATAAAAAAAGAAACCCATTGGGCTTAAAGCCCACTTAGCCTTATAGAGTCTATTAGCCCAATCCTGTCCACCTCCTCTCTCTTCCTAGTTAAATTCCACTGTTTTGGTGAGTTTGGTCAACAAGCAGCAAAATGTTCTAGAGAATGACTTGGAGAGAGAGAGAGAGAGAGCTCTTGGGAGAAAGAACAAAAGGAAAAAAAAAAAAATTTATGGAGCTGAGGTCAGTGGCTTATTGTGGGGAGAGTTGCGGTCAAAATAGGGAGAGCAGGAGGAGGAAGAAACATGGTGAGTAAGAGGTGCTGAGCAAGGAAATGGAGAAGACGTTGGGAAGGAGGATCTAGGTTTAGATATATCGATAACACTGGCTAGGTTTATTTTTTATGCATGCCTTGCATTAATTAATTGATCACATATATTCATATATCATGTATCTTGATTGAATTGATTTTCTATTGTGTGGATTGGTTGGTAATTATAATTGATTATAAATTATTAGGTTGATATCTTATTTTGAGTTAATGAATATGGATGATTGGAAACTTTATCTTAGAGGCCTTAAATTTTATAATTTACAGACATGAAGAAATAGACTGGGAAAATAAATTGGATTAAAATGGATAGTGTAATTGATTAATTTCACTGATTTTTTTTTTGTTTACACCACGCAATATCCCCGGGTTAGCCGAAGCACACCTCGAGACTAATCTGCAGTTGGGCTGGGATCCTTGGGAAAATTCCTGTCAATCCTCTCAACCTGAAATTTGATCATTGGATCATTTATTTGGAGATCTAGTGAGGAAACCACTAATTCAACTATAAATTAGTAATTCTATTGATATTTGCATGTTAACATCACTAAAGAATAGAAAATAAGACCTGTGGTGTACATTATTATATGAATTTTACTCGATTAATTATATGACAGGGATTGGGAAGGCGATGGAGAATCATTTGAAGACTACGCTTGGTGAATGATTTCTTGGAGTGTGGTAATTAATTTCTTTCATTGTGAAATGAACTAAACTTATGAATATATTTTAAACTATTGAGAACTTATTTATTAAATTAAAGTGTTAAGGTATGAATTAGATGAAATAATAGGTTATCGTATATCGAATGATAGAGCTAGCAATTCAGGCTAGCACGGAGTTTTTGGACCATGCCATCTTAGGCGGTCCGAAAACCCCAGCCCATGCACGAATATTTCGTGTTTCAGGTGGCTCGGCCTCGCACGAATTACATAAATAATTGTTTTTTTAAAATAAATGTAAATAATTTATATTTCAAAATAAAATTTTTTACATTATAATTGACCAATTAATCTAACATTTATATTAATTTGAATAAAACATTGAAAAACCTATTAAAATATAATTATATATATAAATAATCACTTTTTAAAATTTTTTTATCATTTTCTTTTTATTGTAAAATTTATTTTCGTACTTTTAAGGTGGCACGATTTATTTTCGTGTTGTGTCGGCACTGCCCGATCTCTTAGGTGGCCCAAAAAGACCGGCTCGGGCATGATTTTTCGTGCCATACTCGTGCTGTGCAAATTTTGCTACCTCTATTGAATGATGTTGTACACACATATAGAATAGATATAGATATAGCTATTGATTTATATGTAAGTGATAGTAAGTGCGATATTATATTATAATCACGAGGATCTAGTTACCAACTTGCGTTATGATATGTAATAATGATTATATAATGATTATGAATGTAGAAAATATAATGGAATGAGTTTAGTTGGCATTGAATGTGTCTTGTATATTGTGGTGAATATATTATACATAATGACATAAATTAATTTATAAGGAGTTAACACTTAAGGGCATGAATTAATTTTGCCACCAAAATAATCTCTCAACTTTTATTTTTTCTAATAATTAGCTTCACCATCAATTTTACTGGCAGGAAAGTCAATGTGATGTAAAGGAAAGCTGATGTGTCAATGTACTACGCGGATGCCACATGAGCTCTTTGTTTAACGAAATTGCCGATGGAGCCGATTGTTAGGAAAAATGAAAGTTAGGGACTGATTTGGTGGCGCAATTAATTTGAGTCCTTAAGTGTTGGCTCTGCACAAATTCAGGACTAAATTGTTAGTGCACTTGTCGAGAAAACCACTTCCCGAAGACCTCCTCCCTATCGACGTGTCCAGCTCCGACCAGTTCACTGGCTACCTTTTCCCTTGAATCTCGGCTTGTGGACACCACCATCACTCACTAGTGTTGACATTTATTAGCTTCACTTAGTGTGATGTTGATTGTGGTGTCTCATTGGAAAAGATATTGTGCGATTGGCAAGTCGGGTCAAAAATGTTGGACAATACTTGGAAGAGGTGTGTACTCATAGAGGTCCAAAATCTCTTCCAAACTCTTGTTCAGAATGAAGTTGTAGGTCTAGTGCGAGTTGCCGCATAGGGATTGACATCGGGGGGTTGTGCGGTGTGGAGTGAATGTAACCAGAGAGTGCGTTAGAAGACTATGTGGGCATCCCACAACAAGGGCATTTGTAAATTGGGTGGGGCATATGGTCACGAACTAGATTCTCTTCCCTTACTATTAGATGAAAATTAGGGATTTTATGCATGTATATTATTAGCCCATGCGTATATGGACTAACATTGGTTATGATTTACAGGTACGTTCTCCGAGTATTGCTCCTTTATGCTTATAAAATACTTGTGTAACTCGTCAACGCTGGGAGAGTTGGCACACAGAACCTCAGTATGTGGCTACCATAAGCGCCTGTACGTGCCTTAAAGTCAAAGCCCATACACTACTTAATAGTTGTGCTTAACTAATATGTTAACTATTCTAAATTAAATGGAATTGATGATTGTGTTAGTAATAAATTCAAGATCTACAATATATTAACAATCAATGAATGTGTTATATGCTCGTCATATTGTCAAATATTGTTTGCTCATATCATTAGATTAAGATTTTAATCTATATTAAGGAAATACATTTGAAGGTTGACATCACGAATTAATTAAATTTGTTCTAAACATTGTTGTTTGTACATTGGGTCAAGTTGAGTGCATTGTTTAATGTTAACATTGTTATTTTTATGTGCTTGTGGGAATTTATGAACAAGTCTTCCTATAGTCCATTGAAGAGGAGTGAGCTAGCGTAAGAGTGAAAGAAAGGTGGGATGGTTGGGAGCGAAGGTAAGAGTAGCTGATTCAAATCATATTTCACTGCAGAATGAGACCAATTGAGCCAAGTTTCAAAACGCGATAAAGAAGGTTGAAGTAGCGGTGTAACATAAGCAGCATAATGTAGGTTTGATATATTCACTATATAGCTAGACTATTGAAATGTTAAGTTATTTTAATATTGGTCCCACCCAAATTATCCTAAATGGATGTGGGCATGTGGATAGGGTTCTATCATTTAATGCTTGTTCCATATAAGCTAAGCATAGTTTTTAAAACTGAACCGGATTGAGAATCTCTCAAGGCATAGTTTCGTGGGTTAGATCAGGGGTTCAATGGATCGAACTGTATATTTAACAAATAATATTAATAGTATAATATTACCAATAAATTGACATAATATCATAATTTGACAATGATTTATGATAAAAATGCATAATATAACTATTATATTAATTTCAAGTTCAACATAAAATATAAATATAAATATAGTAAAATAAAATAAAAATATTATAATAGGTTTTTGTTGTTTTCAATTTTAAGTAGGCCTATTTTTCCTTCAGTCCAATTGAATTCACCTGTCCGACTAAAAACCGATCGGTTCAATTGAAGTTGACTATATTTTAAGTGCAATTAGGTTAATTCTAGAAACATAATCGGATGAGTGGTCGGTTCTCGATTGAGCCGATCAAACCGACAGACCCAGTTCGGTTTTTAAAACTATGAAGCTAAGTTTGTTTGATTCTTCTATAGGGTACAGACAACCAAAGGCAGTGACATGAAGTGTAGCGATGCAGGCTTTCTCACATCCAAATTTATAAGTCAAAAGGAAATCAAACTCATGATAGATCTCCATTCAAGCTCTAAAACATCGGAAAAAGAGCCGATTCTTTTTAAAAGATCCCAGTAAGGATGTTCCTTGGAATGATCAATGCAAAGATGACATGATGACCCAGTGGAATTAGAAGAGGTGAGGTTAGTAGAACCATGTATAAGGAATTGCAAGAGGAAGCTCTAGTATTCACTCTGAAGTTAGTGGAAAATGATAAGTACTTGATGGATTTAGCACCTTGCCCAAAGGCTTTGCATCGAGTCGACATTTTACTAGGTTAAGTTTTAAACTATTCCTTTCTTTAATCCATGCAGGGGGACACATTGCTCTGTTGTCTCATTGAGGAAGTAAAACTTCTTCAAGATCACTAAGGATCACATTGATGACGTGCATGAGAAAGGGCCATTGGAGGCGAATATCAAAGTGAGAGGAACAAGAGCATTGGTTTCTCCAAACAATCTTGTTAGGAAAAAGGGAAAAAAAGTTTTTAAAAAGAATGATTGGTAATAGCTCTGCCCCTGTTCCCGAGAAGGTCGAGATACTAGCTATAAAGGAAACACCTCAGTGAGACAAGGCAAGTTGAAGAGACCATATCGGCTGATGAAGAGCAATAGGAGGAGAGGGAGAAGGAAGCCGAGGGTCAAGATAAAGATGCTGTACCATTACAAAGGAGAAAGAAAGACTGAGCTGAAAGGCTCAATGCGTAGCTGATGGAAGAAGATGCCACTAAGTTTGAAGTTCAAGAGGAGACCTTCAACGTAAGGGCTGAGAAGGGTATAGAGGAGACCTTCAGCGTGGGGGATGAGGAGGCCGTAGAGAAGTCAAGTTCTCTTTCCCCAGCATCATCGTTCATCAGGTCTGAGGAAGAGAGGAGGGAGAGGGATGTAAGAGCCTAAGGGAAGGTTTACTAGTTGTCTTGGGCCAAGGAGGAGGAAATCAACTTGCAGTCCAAGAACGAGACAAAGAGGTATTGTTGACCTGCTTGATGAGGAGTCACAGTTAATCCATGGGATGAGCCTAGAATGACACCCAGAATGAATGGAGTCAGAAAAGCCTACTAAATCAAGGAGGCTGCGGCACACTCAACCCAGGTGGGAAATTGCCTAGAGCACCACATTTCGTGTTTCCTGGGCTAAAGGAAGATTGGAAGGTGGAGATGATCTTGGATGAATATTTTGATCTAGCTAGGGAAGTATGGAGAACAATACCACGAGAAATGATTCCTCAAGGTCTGCACATGGATGACTCACTCGATCTACAAAAGCAACGTAATGAATTTATCACTACCTCAGGAATCATACAACAAATGTCCACGATGGATGTGACTAACATCACCAATGCTGTGATACTTTTTGCTCTGAAGCTGAATAAACCTTACTCATCTTCATCTACACATTTAACTGCCTCTAAATGTTACTAACTAAGCATTTTTTTATCACTTGCAGACATGTCAAATGGCATATATTGTTGTACATGTGTTGAGCGTGAGGTCCAAAAGGATAGTGATTGATACATCGGTCAAAGATCAACTAGAGAAGATAATCAACAACGCCAACCTAGGGAGTCAAATTGTGAAATATATGCAATGTTGTGAGTACGGGTTGGATGTCTAATTGTCAAAGCAGAAATGATAGCATCTTGTACCACCGAAACTGGTGGCCAATATTAGATGCTGGATATCTTATGCTTAGACTTGTTGAAGTAGTTCAACACATTGTTGTACGTAGAATAGATTGTGGAGCCATCCGAGGGATTTCTATGATTCCTCGAAATGGGATGATGCCAGAACGAACTTTTATTCAAACATTAATTGGTCGCATATTGGCGAACGATAAATATATGGTCTCCTGATTCATTGCCACAATTAATGTGTACAATAGATTCTCATACAAATTAATCGTGTGCTAGGAACCAGATTTGAACCGGTGACACGAGGATTTTGTCAAAGAAACCCCCAGTGATCGAAATGGTCGTAGCATCGATCAGCCCAGGAGACAATGCTCGAGTGGTTGAAGCCAGAGGGCAAAATCAGACCTAGACTCAAGTCCAACAATGGAGTACTGAGCTTAAGCTTTTACGAACATAAAGATCTTGCCATTCTTAATAAGAATGAGAGTCTTTCAACTAGATGTGCTCCTTTGGCTGGGGTTGAGAGAGAGAGAGAGAGAGAGAGAGAGAGAGAGAGGGAAGCTGATGTCCATTAAAGGAGAGGATAACAAGGAACTAAAGGATTTGGATTGGCTCAACATGGCCATCAATGAGGAACTCATTTTCAATCTCAAACTTGAGAAGAGTAAGCGAACGGAAGAGGCAAACCAACATTCAACCAAATTAGAGTCCACTCAAAATAGGACAAAGGAACTCGAGGCTCGGGTGGAGGATTGGAGAAAGAAGTGTATCACATCACAAGCAACATTTAAAGGTTTGAATTGAGAATGTGACTCTCTACACATGCCAAGTTAAAAGATCAAATCTTGAACCTCCACAAGAGAAATACAAATTTGGAGGAGGAGGATGTGATTGGAGCAAAGCAAGAGGAGGAGAGGGTCTTAAAGAATAATGATGAGCTCAAAATTGGTTGCTTCAAGAGATTGCAACATGACATGGCTCAGCCTCTTGAGATCACAGAGGAACTTAATCGCGTTGATGTAGATATATCTGAAGTGGGACGCTTATCTAAGGAATTTTATTAAGTAAGATGCTCCAACAAGATGCCCCTCAGGGCTCTACCAGTTGCCATAGTACTGCTCTTGGAACTTAGTTGGCTAGAACATCCGTTTAGTTAAGCGGGAGATCTTGAATTGGACTCTTAATGAGAGCACTAAATGATAACCAACGAATGGATAGGAGGGTAGAGTCAAAGATATACCATCTAAGGCAGGAGATAATCGACAGAGTAATTACTCAAGAATCTTTGAACATTCCAACTTATTTAGGATCTAACCTGACACCAAAAGAGAAGCCAAGATTGGGGATACCAGTTCGATTTGGTCCTTCGTGCTTATGTTAAACCCTAAAGAGGAAAGAGAGATAAAATGCAATGAATAGTAAAAATTAAGGAAATGAGTGAAATATTACCTCTATGATTTACCTTAATCGTACTTATAGCATCACTAGATAGGGTATTAGAAATTGTAAATTACTTTAATTTAATTGTTGCCACTTAACGGACACAAAGGATCGAGATTTGCTTGCGACGGGTGAAAGGGTAGCTTTACCATTATAATAATCTTATCCTCTAATCCTTCATCAAGAGAAACGTTCGAGGCCGTACAGTCGATCAGCTTCATTCACCATCATCCATCTACCATCATAGTTGAACTGTTGGTTCTTAACGGAACCAATCAAAAGTAGGTTCAGTTACACATATGATACAAACAAATATTGGAAAAGAAACAAATCAATACCAAAAAAAAATTAATCTTTTATATTCCATTAATACAAAAACTTCTCAAGTTGCCCTCCGTTAACCTAAAACTTGAAATTCTTGCTAACTGCATCACAGATTGCTAATGCGGTATCAAACAGAAGAAAAAAAATCACGTAGAAGTCATGTGATGCTGATAATATGTAAAAATGCTCACAAGAACCCATGTGAACAATCTGGGTTCTTGTACGAGCTGTCGGCCATGGTCCTCAACCTCTTGCAATCATATCCGACGCATCATATCTCGTTCTCCGGCAACTATTAACTCATCGCTTCGCCTGTGTCGACTTCTTCCTCATCGAGGAGGCAATCAATGCCACAGGTCAGGCTGGTAGGAGTCGTGGCTACTCTTACGAGCTTTGTTGAGGGATAGGCCGTGTAGCGAGCTGGCGGTGTCAGGATGGCTCTGGACAACACGGCGGATAAATGGGGAAGAGCTGGTGAAGGATGATTTGTTTATTTTCCAATTTTTTTTTTTTTATAAACCGCCTGTATCCAAATGGACTTTGTCCAGCTGGTTAATTCAGATCGCTCTGGGTCGGCCCATTTAAGGGGTTAAGAGCTCTCCGCCACAGGTGGGACTCGAACTCGAGTCCTCCTATTGGGATGATAAGTGCCGAACCACTCGACCACGTCCACGGTATAATTTACCCTCAAAGGTTACACGCGAAATTAATAAGCAGAATATTTAATTTTTGAGAATATTAATTATTTGGTAAAATTAAAGTTCTATAAAGTATCAATTAAATAATTTTTCTTACCAAATATAAAACTAATAATAATATATTAAAGGGGATTCCTAATTATTAAAAAGTTAAAATACTTATTTTTTAAAATTTTACATATTTAAAAATTTTTAAGAATCTCTTCGAATTTCTTGAACTTTTTAGGGTTTATTACTTTCAGAATTTATGATTTTTTTAAAGAATTTTTAGACTTAAAAAACTCTTAGCATTGATTTTTCAAAGTTTTTACATCTTAAAATTTTTTTGGAGTATTAACTATTTAACATTTATCTTCTTTTAGGTTTTTCAGATTTGGAAAGATAATATTAGTAGCGAAAATTTGTTTCTAAATTTGATTAAAGAGTATTTTTATTATTGAAACTATAATTATTTTTTAATTAATAATAATTAAGAGATATATATAAATCATAATTACATATCATCTGCTTTATGTGTTATGTGTAGGATGGACAGCCTCTTGACCGTACAATCACAACAAAAATGGAAGGTGAAATTTTAGTTATCTTCTCAATTGACGAACGGCTAAGCGCTTAGACAATCGTCGTCTTATATGAGCCAACGCCAACACAACGCGTAGTCTCTCTCTCTCTCTCTCTCTCTCCTCTCTCTGAACAGCTCTCTCCCCCACGAGGGACCCAGGGGAGCTTCAAACCCCCTAAGAGCCGCGTTGACAACCTGTGTGAGTCTCTCTATCCATTTCTACCACAATCGGATTGCGAGTTTCTTGGTCCATCCGTGCTGGGTATGTGTTGCTGTGATCCGATTGTATGTGAGATGAAGGGTTCTTGTTCGTTTTCTAGGTCATGATGATTTTAAGGAAGTTTTCTTTATAGGGATCTGCCTCGATCTTAGGAATTGAATGGATTTCACAGAGACTTGCTTCCCTTTTGGGTCAATTAGGCATTGTCAGTAGTCGTGGTGGCTGCTTAATCGCTATCCCATTATTTTGCTTCAGGGATGAAAAGTCGAAACTTCTTGGTTTTTCTGTGTACCTGAACGTGTTATGTTGTTGATTCATACAGCATTGTTTATTCTCCTGTGACAGCGTGATGATTGCCTTTATTATTTAAACCATGCTACACAACAGAAGCTTCAGAAAATAACTTAATGCTCGAATAGTGATGTAAGGGAATACTGCTTGAGATTTTGCTTCTGGAACTATGTCTTCTTCGTCCTTAAGAACTTAAATGGTGCTGCCGAAAGGAATGGATTTTGGGTGCCTGAATCCTCCTGCTATGGATTTGTAGTTTTTGTGTACTGCAGCTTTGGCAAAAGAGTATTTTGCATTTGGCTATCAAACGTGTTGGCTATTTTAGCAATCCTCTTCTCTGACATTTCGATTCTTTACACTGTTCCTTTCTGGGCAGTGGTAGCTTTTGGTGCTCAAGCCAGTCAGCCTCTCTCTGCGCGTGTCCCATTCTCTTCTCCAGTCTTCCGCACTATTGACAAATGTCCTTGACTACTCCATCACCCAGGTACTGTTAAGGTATTATATCTTAGCTTGTCTACTAGTGAATCAGCAGGAAACGGAAAGGAAAAGAAAAAAAAAAAGAGAAGAAAGAAAACAGCAATGGAGGTAAAGCTGTGGAATGACAAGCGCGAGAGAGACATGTATGAGAACTTTGCAGAGCTTTATGCAATAATACGCGCCACTGAGAAGCTTGAGAAGGCCTATATTCGTGATATAATTGGCCCTTCTGAGTATGAAGTGGAATGCCAGAAGCTCATAACGCATTACCGAACCTTAGCCTCTACTTTGAAGGACATAGTCCCAAGCATTGAGCGCTTCGCAGACACATACAAGATGGACTGCCCCGCTGCGATTAATCGTCTTGTGGTGTCGGGTGTGCCAGCCACAGTAGAGCACCGGACTGCAGCTGCTGCATCGGCGGCCAGCTCTGCTGCTGCTGTGGCGGAGTGTGTGCAGAACTTCATTACCGCAATGGATTCGTTGAAGTTGAACATGGTGGCAGTGGACCAGGTCCACCCTCTCCTCTCAGACCTCTCGGCTTCACTTAATAAGCTTTCCATCTTGCCACCAGACTACGAGGGAAAGATGAAGATGAAGGACTGGCTCTTGAGGCTCTCCAAGATGGGGGCAGCAGACGAGTTAACAGAGCAGCAGTCCCGACAGCTTCATTTCGACTTGGAGTCTTCATACAACTCGTTTATGGCTGCTCTGCCCCATTCTGGTACTTGATTCTTGTGATGCCTGCAGAGTGGCAACTGACTGGATCTTCCTGCCTTTTTGTTTGGTGTATCCGGGTAGATATAGTGTTTGGTGTATCCGGGTGCATATAGTGGTGTCTTGTGTACGTAGCTCTGCGATACAATATTTGTGAAGTTCGATCTCTCAGTGTCTCTCTGTCTCTCAATGTCTCAGATATAACTCCCAATTCTTTTTGTGCATTAAGGTTTGATTTCTGTGGGATGTACTAGTGGAAGCGAGACCTTTGGTCATGAGCTTTAATGATCTTTGTCTGGATAGGTATGGCGTTACCTTGTGTCCTTTGAAGCTTTTCAGTGGTTTTGGGTGATCATTCATGGCATTTGTGTTCGCTCATAGAATTCTTGAATTTGAACTCGGCCAAGTAACATCTTTCTTTACGGCAGTACACTTTTACCAATGGTGATGGAACGGTAAAATTCTTAGAACTACTTCAGCCAGAAGTTTTTGTACGGGGAAACAGTAATGTATGACATGAAGAATCTCAACACTCACTCGTACACAAACATCCAACGAGACATCTGACTATCTTACAGCGTTGATCTTCCTAATGAGACAAGTTCATGCGTGGTCGAGCACCACATTATCAACGTAAACATCAGACCTGCTTGGATGAATCCAAAAGCAATTGAAGCGAACCTGAGCAAATTCCAATATCCGTATTAACAATCCTGAAAGATACGGCCTACTTACAGCCTGGGAAAAGTGCAAAAGTTTCTGCCGCTATGAAGCAAAGACTAAGATTAAGCTTGAAGACCCAATAACGCCCACATTCATGACCCTGTTAATTCTTCTTCGGGCAAAAAATAACTGTACGTTAAATCATCAAAAAGAAATATAATCCCAACTTTCCCTGATCTTTCTCTATGTACAAACCCAAGACAGGAGCATATTCAATGAGGTCTGGCCAAGTCTAGCCTCCTTGCCATCAAAATCTCAGACGTCAAAAGTAGCAGAATCTCAGTTATCCGTTCGCTGGAGGCAGTACCTCGGGTTCCTGAAGGCCACTGTTGGTTGTATTGTCCACTGAAGAATTCTGATTCTCATCAAGACGGAGATTCCTCTGCTCTGTAGCATCCTCGGGTGGGTCTACCATTGTCCCACCGCCAGAATCTGAGCCTGCCGACATCTCATCCTCCCTCTCTGGCTGGATATTGAGGTCGATCTGGCCCCTGAACTGTGAATCAGTAGTCTTTGATTTGTTAAGATCTCCATCAGAACCCTCATGTCCTGCCACCCTTTTCAAGCTCGGGCTGCTATTTGATTGAGAGAAATCCTCTTCGGACTTGTCTGGCAATAGCACCTCCTGACTCTGTCGTTTCTTTCCTGAACCTTCTGCCGCCCTCTCAGATTGTTTTTTCTCTCGTCTCATCGTTAGGGTTTGGAACCGGCGCCTCACTGTGAGACAAACATTACATGTACATGTCTGCTTGTGTTTGGGGCCCTTTCCGCTCGGAGGCTGGATACAGACAATACAGGAGCAACCTGGCCTATGACGGGGATGCTTCGTAGTGGCCTGAGAGGATGATGCCTGGGCTCCATCTCCTTCTCCCAAGATTGCTAGGTTTGCCAGAGTATCAAGCCCCTCTAGAGTTTCAGTACTGGGGGCAGTTTCTTCTTTAGGAGCCTTCACCTTCTCAGAAGACGCTTCTCAAGCAATATACATAAACCAAATCATGAATCAGAATTGAAACATTCATATCAATATCAAAGTGACAACAACATAAAAGTGGTCAACAGATTTCCATCTAGTTCTTCCCCTGACCAATCAATACCTGCACTAGAAGATCGTAGCAAATCTTCAAGCTCTTCTGACGTCAATTCTTGAGCTGCTGAACAAGAAGACCTGATGATGATGACTCGAGTAAATTAAAAGAACAATGGGATCAAAGACACAATGAAGAAAGAAAGAAGAAATAAAGAAAAAAAGACATGTTATATGCTGACAGCTCTACCTCTCAGGATCCCACTTGTTCTCAGCACATGTCCATTTTGAGGGAAGCAGGCAATCTGCCGGTAATTTGCGCCACTTGAAACAATCTTCACAATGAACCCATTGGATCTTCTCACTGGGATGAAACAACAGACACGCAATGCTTATGATTCTGAATAGAGACTGACACTCCCCACATGTAAATAAAGATTTACTAGAAGGCAGGAACTAGCTAACTTTCACATGATAAATAATGAGTTTTTGTATACTAGTAGTTACAGCCATAGCAGTCAATAGAGGAATGCTCAAAGTTAAACCAGGGGACCTAAATATGCTTCTTGAAAATTAAAATTCAGCTACTTGTAAGCAACATCAAACAGTCAGAAAGCAAATTCTTCTAGCAGAAAGATCAGCTGCATATTTGCAAGCTATTTAACGAACAAGTTGAAAGGCAAGGGCAACTTAAAGGCATAAATGCACACTTTACCCTCTATTATCAGTTGCAGATATTGTTGGCTTCCCGAGGACTGGAGCATCCTGTCGTACAAAGATGTCACATGTCCAATGAAAATGGAATTCTTGCATTAAAGTATCAAATCTGTCAGTCAGCTTTAGATTCATATGGTGAAATTAAATTTATGCATCTAGCAGTTTTTTGCAAAGGAAGACAAACAGTACGGCAATGAAAACATATGCAATTCCATATTGAATTTTTTCTTTTCCACGTTAGACATGCTTAACAGGATTCTGTAAGTTATTCAGAATCGCAAATACTTTTTCCTGAAAATAATGTCTTAATATGAAACAGGACAAGTCCACAATAGATGGGCTTCAAATTTCTCCTCATGGAGGTATTTAGTGGGCTTCAGAGTGGAACAAGATCTGATGGAGCCAATTAGGTTCACACGGTGGCCTCTACTCTGGAGCCCATCAGATGGTTACCAAATGAACTGATTGTTCCAATGATGAAAAGAAATATTCAAGGAATAGCATCTGTGTTTGAAATCTAAGTAAGAAGAATAGTACCTCATATTCCTCAAACTCAAATCCTTCAATGATCACAATGTTTGGAGCATGATTTGGAGGAGGGCGTAGAAGCCTTTGAGCTTCTTCCCGAGTCAGCTTGAGCTCAAAGATCTCCTCACTATCTATTCTTAAGTGCTTGGTTTTTGAAGACAAGATGGTGCTCTTTCTTTTTCTAGAAAAGGAAGCCTTATCTCCACGCACATCTCTTGCAGCTTCACCCTGGTGGGATCACCATAACAAAATATAGGTTCCTGATTAGATTCTCAGCTACTTTGTAAACATATACATCGGGCAATTATTAGTTGGTAGCCGCTGACACTTACAACTTGTCCAGTGACTCTATTGACAGTTTTACCTGTTTCATTTTCCTGCAAGAGAACCAGGACCAAAAAACAGAATCATAGCAGTAAGTTGCAGCAGTTATGAGGTCTTCCTCATAGAAAACTGGGCAAATACCGACACTGCGAAGAGTTAGATCCCACAGCCAACATGGCAAAAGCTTCAAGAATAATCTTGTTAAGTAGCTTCAATTTTTAAAAGACAATAGATTTTCCTCATGAGAGCCATAGGACATTACATCGATAGATATGAGAGGTTTGTTGCAATTCAAGATGCAAGAAGAATAATGACATAATTGTTAGCATTCAGCAGATACTAAGGGAAGTAATTCCCACAGTTTGAATGACAAAGGAATTAAAACACGAAGCAAGCGATACTAAAAGCTGAAACCTGCAGAGCTTTACCCAGATCAATAATTTATATCAACAGCAGTCGCATTAAGATTTATCAAGAAATTTATCATAAGATGAATATCAGACTATTACTTCCCCATCTTTGTACAAGGATGCAAGACAATATTATCATTGCAGAGTGCCAACCTGATCAGATGGTTGAGCAGTTGAAGCCTTTCTGAATCCCATGATCAGTTTTCCTTCTGGCTCTAATCGACTAAATGTGACTGAAAACAACAATAAACCAAATGCCAATCTCATTAGAACAGATCCTCTAAGACGAAGAACAGCTAAATCTCTTAACTTTCACAACCCAGGAGATTGTTACTTGAAATGACAAAGCCAGAAAGAATTTGCACAAATAAACATGAAGCTAAGATTTGCCATCAACATGACAGAAGTTTAGAACAATGACAACAAAGACATTACTCTACATCCAATCTCTTTACAACTAGGAAGTTCAAGAGTGATGGACATACAAGAGATAAATCAAAATACCATACATATGTTATCCCCAGGATAGAAATTCTTCAAATTTTATTTGGTTACCTATATCACCAGCTTGCAGCTTCATTGACTGTATGCATGGAGTAACTCCCTCCAAAACATACATTCTGCTGTTATTGTTGGGCCAAAATCGAAACTGGAATGTCCATTCTGAACCTTTCACATCCTGAACTCTTAAGGGCAACCCTTCAGGCTGAGAAATCGGTGGAAAATAGGCCTGCACCATCCAAATAATGTAATGAAAAATGCCAGCCATTTTGCAATATAACACCCAGAATTAGATTTTCTGCAAATATTCAGGAATGACCTCACCAGATACATACAATCATGAAGAGTTTTCATTCTGCCAGGCTTAAAACCAGAAAATTGACATGTGGGCACTCATTACCAGCATAAGCATCTGATAACTAATCATCTACATATAGAAAAGCAAGCAGAGTCTCATCCAGAGTACCTAACATATGATTTCATTCTTTCACAATGCAGCATTACAGTCAATATGAACCACAACCTTCTTCATATATCATTTTAATACTTGACAGTTGAATTGTTTCCAGGAAATCTTCTTTACTCATTTCATGTCTCTTCAATGAACTTGCATTATAGAGAAAATTTCAAAAAAATGAAATAGGAAATGAACATTGGTATAACACTTAATGGCAGCAGGAATACTTTGTATTTTCTGTAATTAGTTCTAAGTTGGAAAAGAAATCTAATATAAACTATTAGGGACTGACCTCAGCACATTTTTTGGGCAGCACCAGACGTCCTATTTTACCAGCATCACTGGCACTCAACATTTTCTCAAACAGAGGAGTGATGACAGAATTTGAGCTTCAACCATGTCAAGGTTCAAGCACAAAATCATAGCACGAGGATAAAAAGAACACTTCCAAAACATTGTGTTAGGCATTTAGACTTAAAAATAAAACAAGAAAGTTGTTTCATGCACTTAAAATGTTGGGAATGTTGTAGTTTATAAGATATATAACACATTATGAAACATAAGGATACTCTCCAGAAATTTTCTGTAGCTCTTGATCAGTTATCCTGGGCCAATACCGAGGAAGCAATTGATTTTTTCCACGAGCATCACCACGAGGCCGTCCATTTCTTATATGATTTTCACATGACGAGTTGATGTCATAGAGCACATTACTATATAAGTGCTTTGCCGGTGCAGATGGAGATCTGGGCTGAAACTGAAGTCCTGCAACCCCTACATATCCATTTGTTTCATTAGCTAATGCATAAGCTGTGGTTGATCCAAATTGTGGAGTAGAAGGTTCCTCTTTCAGAGAGGCTGACTGTTGAGAATTATTCATAAGAGAACTATGGTGCTCATCAGTCTTAAGGCCTGCAGCACAATGTCCAAACCATTTTACATGTCAAGCTTTCCAGCATGGGACAGAATACAAAACATTAAATAATAATATGCACTTGATTACAAGCAAGGGAAGAGTCAACACCTGTATTTCCATGTTCAAATTTCTCATTTGCACTGTGCTTCACATTTCCATTCATAAGTTTTTCAGGAAAATCCAAAGGGGTATATCTTTCATGAGGCATAAGCCTATCATTGTTAATTGATCCATCAACCTCGTAAGACAACCTTGGCTGCAATTCAGGCCGGGGAATACAAGAATTGAACAAACTGGGTGCTTGCCGCCATGGCACAGGACCTGATCCGGCTAATTGATTCAGTTTAATAGGATGATCCTGGTGTCTATCAGAAGAAGATGCATGGAGGAACAAAGAAGTTGGCCATGCCGGACTTGCTGTCTAGAAAAGACACAGTTGCAAACCATCAAAATTCAGAGAAGAGAGAGAGAGAGAGAGAGAGAGAGAGAGAGAGAGAGAGAATGATCCATGGTCACACAAAGAAAGGAACTGTTAACAAGTTCTACTGATATTGTACATTTACTAGCTCAAAAGTCACTGAGACATGATTCCAAAAAATTATTTAGAAAAAAAAACCGTGCTAGATGAGTGGAAAATCTACAATGTGGACACTTACTTTGATCATACTATAAAGCTGGGTAACGAACTTGAAATGACAAGGAATGAAGTCCTAGGATGAAAAATCCTTTTAAATAATTTGTTGATTAGCAAAATCTGATCTACTGTAATCTACAATGTCACTCAAAATACTCTCCAAAGGAACAGAAAATAACTTCAAATTCCATGTACAAGTATGTTTCAACAAATTGTAAGGATAAAGTTGCACATGCTTGAAGTTAAACCAAACTCATCAATAACAATTTCAGATATATAAACTAGCACCTAGTCACTGAACTGACAGCAGAAAGGCAAGGGTGAACAGTATTACGTCCCTGCTATCAAGTTAAGAGGCCACAAAGCAACATAATTTATTTTTTGCAAAGACAAAATTCATTAAAAATTAAAGCCAAAAGAAGCCTAGATGGAGAAGCAACAAGAATATAATCTCTCTAATTATAAACAAGTTTATAAATTAGTAAGCGATTACAAAACCTAGTTAAATTAATTAATTATCTGATTTAGTCATTGAATACATGCAGAAATATTGGCAATCTACTCAATCAGTATAACTTGTTTTAAGTCAAACTAGCAAACTATGGAAGACTTGCTAAGTCAGTATAGCTTTTGTGGAATGAAAATTCCAAGTCAATTTTGCAAATACTCTGAGAAGGCACGTGATAGGGTAAAAGTAGTAGCTAATAAACACTAATTACAAGACAGGAAGTAGTATATTAGGGTGATAAAGCAGCCTTGCACCAACTGGAAAAATTTGAATTTAATAGCAATCATCTGACTTTGCAAAGACTCAGATTCTATTGCATTTATTGCTGTTTAGGCTTGTAATAAGATCAAACAAAGCTAGTATGCTACTAAAGATTTGCAGAGACTACCAGGTCTCTTAACTGACCTAAGTCAACTAGCTTGGATATAATGAAACAGCCACTTCACCTCTCTTGCAAGTATCTAAAGGAAGTAAGTAACGAAAGAAACAGTTGCTAACATTGTGAAGTATTAAACATTATTTGAGGATATGAAAGTGCAATCCAAAGAAAAAATAAGGGACCAAGAAGAAAAATACAGTCACACACAAAGAAACAGGAACAAGAATAAAAAGAAAACATAAATATGTCAGACCCAACTCAGCCAAAAAGATTGGGCAAATGCTTACCAAAAGAATATTTTTCTGAGCACATGCCATACACTCAATTCCTCCAGGATCCAACAACGCAAATGCAAAAGCAGAAACAATACATCCACAGTGAACTTGCTGCAAGAAAAGTTAGCACAAGACTTTAGCAGCATGGAAATAAAAATATGGATTCATTTTGTAGTATCTTCAGCACACTGAATGCATAGCTACAAGTTTGAGTTCAGTAATTACCTTCCCACAGGATTCACAATCCCTCCAGCCAGAAGCCTTTGAGTGGAATGTTTCACAGAATTTCCCTTCTTCATACAAAGAACTGAATTTTGAAAAATATAGCATAGACTTATGATAAAACCAAGGCAAGACATATAAGATTTTAACAAATACAATATTAACAATCTCAGAAACTATAATACAACTTTCTAGAGGATGGATTTATAATATATAGCATTATAGAGATTCAATGCTCTAAGAGAAATTCATAAATAAAAAAAAACCCTAAACAATGGGGAGGTGTGGTAGTGGTGTGGGGGCTGGGTTGTGTGCCCTAAGACAAAAGGCCAGAATGAAGAGAAAACCAATTTGGAACAAAAGGTAGATGAATGAAGTAACTCTAGGCTTACGTTCTACCCTTTCTTGGTAAAAAGAACGGCAGTTTATACTCAATTGCCGCAAGGACGATATTTTTTACTAGTAGTAAGCAAGGCTCCAAGACAAAGCCAGCAAGAAGAGAAAACCAACGTGGAACAAAAGATGAGATGAATGAAGCAACTCTAGGCTTAGGTTCTATCCTTCTTGGTAAAAACAATGACAGTTTATACTAAATCGCCACAGGGACTAGATTTTTGACTAAATGAGAAGTAGTAAACAAAGCTCTGTACCCAAAGCATTTAAAGAATAATATCTCACAAAGGACAGATGAAGCTCATTTCTAGTGTAATAATTCCTGATTAACAAATCACTAAGCTCCCCTACAAGGCAACTATAACAAATAATAAACAGAGCAATTACACATGCACTTCGAGACTCTTCCAAATTTTACAACTTTGGTGGTTTAACCAAAGACTGTTTATATCAGCTATGATTTATATTCAGCCTATCAACACTGCAATCACGAACCAAAACTCAAGAACTATATAGCCGTCCTACAACAATCAAACTACCGTTTACATAAAGCAGAAACACTTCATGCCAGGTTCACCAGATTAAATTCCCTAGGCGAGAGACGAGTGCATTCAACATCACGCTACCAAATAGAATCAGGCAGAGCCGCTGACAGAGACCTCCACAAAATGGAGAGAGAACCAAATCTAGACATCACAAAAATGAATTTGATGTCATGGAACAGAGTTGAAATTAGATTGCCCGTAGAGGTAATAAAGATTTATCATTGCCGAGCAAACAAACCAAATGGAGAATATTCACCAAGAAAAGCAGATTAATTTCTGCAACAGTCGACTGAGAGCAGAAACTCGGTTTAGTTGCATCAGTCAACGAAGATCAGTACATTCACAAGGAGAAGAGTGCATTAAACGCAATAAAATCATATTAGCAATTGAACCAAAAACCAACAGCAAAGGCCACACCAATTTGATACGTAAACGATCACTAGCACTAATCAAACAACCTAGAAAACCTTCCATCACGGAATAATCGGCGGAAAAAAAATTCCGCGAGTCCGAACTGAAAGTAAGACAAAAATTGACGAAAGGAGACAGATTTCTAAGAAGGTCAACAGTAGCAGTCCGGTTTACGCGCATCGATCGCAGAGCTCGGCAAACTCCCCGGTGCGGAGCCGCCACCCTTTCATCGGGCGGTCCGGTTTGAGCTCCCTGCAGTGGGAGTTGTAGCAGGACTTGGACGGAGCTGCGGGAGACGACATCGAAGACGCCGCCGCTGCCGGGCTCGGGCCCACGCGCTACAGCTAGGAAAGGCACATATCCCCAGATTCAACAGCCGCTGTGGGATAGAGGAGAGAGGAGGACGACGTTCGAGCGACGGAAGCCCAGGCAACGTAGATCGAGGGTGGTTCTCGTTTGCAAGAGAGATTCGAGTGCCGAGAGTGTGAATGTTATGTATTGATCGTCACTGAATGTTGAGAGATATATATTGAATGAAGACATATGTATACATATATATGGTGTGTGTGCGCATAGGTTGAGTTCCCCCCAACAACAACGTAAATTCCTCCCTCTTTCTTTTCTCTAAATAAAAATTTTGATTTTAAATTTACTTGACGAAAAATATTTTAACTTTTTTTTCTCTTTAAATAATATTTTCAAAATAACATATAAATATCTATTAATTTACACTAAACTATTATAAGTTTTAAATTTTACGAGCAAAATAAACTTATATGATAAGAATTTTTACTATACCCAATTTAAATATAAGTGAACTAAAATCCTCCACCAAAATGATTAAATCCAAGAATTTGGAAGGATGGCAAGGCTAGGACAAGTTAATTAGGGGAGGGCATGTTGGAGTACAATGTTAAGAGGTACTAGTATAATGTTCAGATCTCACGCACATCCAATCTTGTAAATGTAATATGTAAGTTTAAATCATTTCAGTACACATGTTTGAAACATATTATTGTATCATTTGTATTAAATATAATTGTCTGATTAGATAATATATTATAAATTTACATTTGACTAGTTAATCCTGTCAAATCACCACTTTTTACCTATTAAGATGAGATTCTTTGCTTTTCGAAAGATAAAAAATGGAATATTGGATAATTATAAATTGATAAATTATTTCTCTAAAATTTTCATAAATATAGTGAAAATTAAACTAAATAAAAAATTTGATTATACCTCCACATTTCTTCTCTTTTTTTTTTATAAATTATCGGTATCCTGTCGAATTTTATCTAACTAATTAATCTGAATCATCTTAGTTCGACCCATTTAAGGGATTAACCATACCGTAAAACTAAAACTAAGGGCGGAGAAGATGGTCGTGCTGAGAGAGTGACTATAAGAGGCTTCGAGAAACAAGTTTGCGTCGGGCCATAACTTCGACGTCGTCGCCTTCTCTCTCTTCTTCAACGTGCGTCTCTCTCTCTCTCTCTCTCTCCCCCATACAAAGGCGTCAGTCGATCTGATTGGAGGAAATTCCGCATTATCCGAGGGAAGAAAATACGTACAATGCTAGAGGCCATCTGCATCAAATTACATCAATACTCATCAGGGGTAAGTTCAACTGATGCCACGGCACTTTACCTTAATTATAATTCTGGTCAAGATATTATAATATTATGAAAATATATACTTTGACTCAAATTAAACTAATTATAATATATTAAAAATTTTCATATTAAGTAGGAGACCTGTAATTCTAAAATATAATAGGAGAAGAAGGGAATAAAAGAGTTACGGGTATGAATTGGATTCATAATCTCTTAATTGTTAAACTGATAGTGATGTTACTGCACCATATCCTCTCTCTCTCTCAGTATATTAAATTTTTAAATATTATATCGTGCAAATTCACTTCGATGATTAACTTGTAAAATTGTACTTTCTCATTCTAAATTTATGCCTTAATACAAGACTCGATTTGGAACTGTTTTTTCGTAGTCCATTACAAAGTGACATTTGTGGGTTATTGCCATTCATTTAGATTGGCATATTCCATGTTGGTCAACATGTTGGATGGATTTTTATCTTACATATAGTCTCATATTTGAGTCATATAAGCAAAAAAAATCTTTAATTAAAAAATTTTCTCCTCGATAATCTATTCTGCTTAAAACTAGATTAATGGGACACTCAATTTTTTTTAATGTCATATAGTTCATACTTAATAAACTATTGCAAACAAAAGAGGTTGTTAGAGGAAGATATGGAACAATGTTTTTAAAAAAAGGACATTTATAAATATAATTAAATCTTAATAAATATAACTTGTAAATAGTTGGTGAGATTGTATGTATACTTATTCTTTTAAAGACGTAACCTTGATAAGTTGCATATGAATTTATCTAAATTTATGAATTTATCGTGTATTTATAAATTCTAGAATAATAAATTTTTTGTTATAAAAAAAATTAAATCTATACTATTATAGCAATGAGATATCCACCTAACTTCATTGTTATTTTCCGAAATCGTTTGCGATACATAAAATTCATTTTTTAGTAGTCATTGGACTAAAGGGGTAAAAACAGGATAATAAATTCATAAATTTGTGATAATGACAGCGTGATATATAAGTGGTTTGAGAGGACTTGATATTTATTTTATTAAAGTAATATTTTAAATTTAAATTTTATAAAATAAAGAAATTATATTTAGAAAAGTAATTAAAAAAATGGTCACTGTCATATGAATTTTGAAGTTGACGTTACAGTCCTAAGCACGTGTATAGTTGGCACTGCATGGAAAACGTGTGTGCACATCTAGGATAACAAATGAGGGACCAGGGAGAGCTCGACCAACCCTTGTGGTTTGTTCATCATATTCATGTTCCTTTCACTAACAAATTAAAATTGCTCCATTATCCCGCAAAATGCTTAAATTGATTTATACAATTGTCAAAATAGTGTTGTTAAAAGTACAATTCGGGCCGGGAACTGTTTGACCCGGTTATAGTTCAGCCCATTTGCTTAACGAGTTGATCTAATTACGGGTTGATCCAGTTACGGATTACGGTTCAGATAAATATGAACCGGCTAGGAACCATTTATAAACGGGTTGATTAACTGTTTAGGCCGATTTGGCCCGTGAACAATCCATCTTTTTAATTTTTTAAAATTATTTTAAATGAATTTTTTAAATTTTAAATTGATCCGACAAAATTCGACCGTTAATTTGCAGAATTTTTGGCAGCCCGGGCTGGTTCAACATGATAACGGTTTGAGCCAGTTATAGTTCAATGGGTCCATGTTTTGGAACTAGCTGGTAATCACCCACATCCACTAAGAACGGCTGGTACCGGATTAGGAGCGGTCTGGACCGGTTCTAAGTTTGGCCCGTCCGATTCCGGCCCTATTATGGGCCAGTCCGGCCCGTTAACATCTCTAGGTCAAAATAGTCTATTCTTGACATTACATTGATTCTCCCCCATCTAGAAATTTCCCACCGACTTCCCACCATCCAATCATAAAATTACTTATATTTAACAATGCAATCCAATAATTGAATCAAGAATTTATAAGTACGATTCTCTTATTGATGTAAAGTACTTAAATGAGGTCACCCACATGTGTGCCTGCACATTGACTGACTTGCATCCGTGGATCGGTGAGGTATCGATATAAGTACAGGAGAATAAACTTCTCCTCGTCAAGGGAAATTTGCCCTAGCTCTGTATCCATTTGGCTTGGGTGCAGCTGCGTCACGCAACACAATTTTCAATCATCATTTTGGGCATATATCAGTAAATTAAATAGAAGGGAAACGGTAAGATTATCTCAAATTCATTATTACTTTGTAAATTCATAAATTCCAATAAATTCATCTAGAAGGGCATTCATTGATGGACTCGTACTAGTGATTAGTGATGCACAGACAAGAGGGAAACCGAACCCATGACCGTATAAGCTATTACACAAGGCAGCTTTCACGTTCCACTTAAACTAAATCTTTGAGAACTCCATTACTCTCCTTTCTGTCTCTGTGTCATCGATAGGTTCGAATGCGCTTAACCAAGCATTTCACAGTCAATGCGTGAGAAATCACCCACGTCTTAAGTAGTATTGTTAAAACTAACGGTTCAGGCCTATTTAAAATGGACTTAAAATCGTTTGGTTCGGTTACGATTTGATTCGTTTACTTAACGGGTTGGTTCGATTATGAGTCACAGTTCAAGTGTATATGAACCAATCTATAACCGTTTATAAGGTAGTCAGTTCATGGTTCAGATCGATTTGACTCGTTAACAGTTCATCTTTTTTTTAATAAATATTGTTTATTTTTTTAAATATTAAATTGATGTGACGAAATTTAATCGTTCATTCACAGGATTTTGACAATCCGGGCCAATTTTGCAACGATTTTAGGCCAGTTTCTAAACGGTTTCAGGCAATTTCAGGGGAGTAATGGTCCAAGGTAGTGTGGTTCGATGGCCTATATTTTTTACCTGGCTCGTAATCGCCACCAACCCAATAAAAACAGTTATGAGCCAGTTAGGGGCAATTCAAGCCAATTCTGGATCATCTTGGCCTATTTAAGGAAATAGCGGGAAGATACTTGACATCGAAAGATGGTAAACCAATTCGACGCCCGGTTGCACCCGTGGAAGGCGTCTGCCAGTTGCTCTTCAGAACTGTCGTACGCGGCGGACCGGGAGATCGGAGAAAGTATGGCAGCCGATGGTGCCACAATATCTACATAATGACGTCATTCATTTATTATGCTGATAATACCGTCCAATAGCATTTTATATACTATTTGTTAGAGGGATGCTTTGTCATTCTATATTAATTTTTTATTTTAGGCTTAATAATTAATTTTTTAAGGGTTGATTAGGGTTCTTTGGGATCTATTCAAGATTTTAGTTTGTATTTAACAATTAAAAAACACGACAAATGGCAAAGTCTTATTAGACCGTCTCACCGCACAAGCATGACAAATGATAACATTGTTACATAAAATGCCTTCTCCCAATCTCTGGTGTCTATCTCTCTCTCTCTCTCTCTTTCTGAAATGCCAAGAGAAATCCTAGGTGATCCTATTCACCATGCATCATAAGAAAATCCCAGTAAAATTAAGACGAATAAACTAATTGATGTTAACCATCATATGGTTGTTATAAGTACAATTAATCTAATCAGAATTGTCAATGGCCAAGTCAACTGTGAAAGGATCACATCAAATGGCAAAGGATCCTTTCTTAACATTTTTGGGTTTAGAGATTTGTTTTTTCAGACTAAAATGCCTTGTCAAGTCAAGCATGCATCATCCTTCCTCAGTGGAGTCGCCTTACTAGTTGGAGCACGACATTGACAGAATATTAAGGTAAACTTGCCAGTCATATGACTCAGTTGACCTTTCTTGTCTAGCAACTTCGAAATCCAAGATCAGCCATCACTCACTAAAATTACCATTTCAGGAATACTCATTCAGTAATTATAGTCGAACTTCAAGCGGGTAAGGCAAGTGATTATCACTAGAGACTCAAATCAAACCAGGGTCTTGAGTGATGGCAGTCGCAAGTTCCTCACAATTAGTGGCAAAAAAAAAAGGGTGACACGAAGTAGAGGCCACGAATGATAAAACCAAATGGACAACGATAACAATAGGCTTTCGTGTTGGTAATAAATTTAACCAAAGCAAAGAGCAGCAAAAGCTGAACCAGCGTACAAGCCCTGCTCATAAAAACATTTTCACTGAATGTCAATAGCAATTGCTGGTGTCTGGATCGAGGAAGCTTTTAGAAAATCGAAATTCCCTACCCCGTGGATGCTGGTGATGATTCTTGGAGAATTAATCCTCAAAGGAATGCGCAAACACTATAATGGGAAAACAGCGTGGCCAAACCTTGATCCAACTTTATCTGGAGCCTGTGATGGGACATCAAGGTTTCATGGTCCGACTTGTATGTTCCTTTGCCTCGAGCAAAGACCTCAGCATCTGTGTCCACGATGCCTTCCCCAGGTGGAGTCATTAGTTTGAGGACCCGGCTCTAGGACGAATGCTTTGACCTGCAAACGAGAAAGAAGCAAAAGAGGAAACAAATAATTCCAATTTTGGCAGTATGGCTCATGTTCTTAAGGAATTGGTTGATTGGACAAAGGACACATGTGACTCAACAAAATCTCTGTCGTCCATATCTGTCATCAATAATAGCAATGATACCTTTGGGCAATCTCATACGGCAATCAGATCCATATAACCATCCGAAAACTGCAGACAAGCCAAAGGAATTACAATATAATTTATGATATTAGAAAGAATATGATCTAAAATAGAATGGAAGCAGATAATGAGAGACACTAAGCTCCAGCTATCAACCAATTCATTTGATGATGTGAAACTTCAAGCTCAAGGAAAACTAAATAATTTCACCAAGCCATTTAGAAAAGGCAGAATTTTCCATTATAGCCAGCATTTTTACTTTGGAAAAGTGGCCCGAATAACCCCAACTTTGGGATGGGATAACTCCACATTTTACCACGAACTTTCAACACTGCATAAAACAGACATGAACTTTCAATTTTGCTTGCCGTCTGCCATATCTGATGATTTTCGTCACCGGCATTAACTTTTCCGCCCAAGCATATGAAAAGACAAAAATGCCCTCTGTTTAAACCGTGAAATGACTTAAAACAGTCCCCGAGGACTTGGTTTGAGAAGTTCACACAATCTATCAAAACACAAGGATATTCGCAAGGACAAACTGATCATACTTTATTTTTTAAGTTCTCAACTGAAGGAAATGTTTTTGTGCTTATGGTTTATGTTGATGGTATGATACTCGCAGGTGATGATATGATTGGGGTGGAGAGACTGAAAAAAAGTCTTGCACTAGAAATCGAGATAAAGGATTTGGGGCCACTTAGATATTTTCTCAGCATGGAAATTGCTCGTTCAAGGCAAGGAATTGTCGTCTCTCAACAAAAATACATTCTTGATCTACTGAAAGAAACTAGAATGAGCGGTTGCAAATCGTTGAGACTCCATAGATCCCAATTTGAAGCTTTGGGAAGAAGGAAGTGTTGTTGTTGGTACTAGCAAATACAAAGATTGGTTGAAAAATTAATCTATTTGTGTCACACTAATAGTCTTCACAGTCAATGTTGTTGGTCAAGTAATGCATGTACCCTATGAAGAACATCTTGAGGCGGTCTACCAAATTGTGAGATACTTAAATTCTACTCCTGGAAAAGGTCTTTTTTTTCAAAAATACTAATCAATGAAGCACTGAAATACTTATAGATGCGGATTGGGTAGGTTTGGTTACTGATAGTAGATCAACTTCAAGGTGCTGCACTTCTCTGTGGGGAAACATGGTTGGCGAGAAGTAGTGCGGAAAATGAGTTTAAAGCCATGGCTCAAGTAGCATGTGAGGTATTGTGAATATATCAAATTCTTGAAGAACTCGGGAAAATTGTGGAGCTTCCTTTAAAGTTGCATTGTGACAACAAAGCAGCAATAAGTATTGCTCACAATCATGTCCAACATGATAGGGCAAAGTATATTGAGATTGATCCTCTCCATCAAAGAAAAACTTGAAGCACAGACTATTTGCTTGCCTTTTGTGCCTTCTCATCAGCAAGCAGCTGACATCTTGACTAAGAGGCTAGCAAGGCCTCACTTTGAACATCTAATAAGCAAGTTGGGTATGACTAATATCTATACACCAACTTGAGGGAGAGTATAGGAAAGTTAGGAAATCTTATCCTGTAGAACTAAGAACATGAATATATGAATATTTCCTTTCTCGATTTCTTCCTTTTATTCTGTTTGTTACTGTGTATTACTAGTACACTATTGATTTAAGTATTCACACATTACAAATTATTCAATAAGATCAAGAATGCGTTTCCCTTTCTTTTTCACGGAATTTCCTCTTCATTGTTGCAAACACACACAAAAAAGAAGAAAAAAGGGCAAAAAACAAACTCATAGGAATAACCTCTAGAGGCATCTTTATTGCAATCTTCCAGAAATCCCTTTCAAGCAATGCATTCACTGCCTATCAGAGTTTCCAAACTAGTTAAAGAAAATGATAAAATAAGTTTAAATTAACTTTAATATATGTAAAATAGCTTATAGATATTAAGGTGCTATTTCCAGTGTACCAACGATAACAAGCTAACACCATAAAGGAGTTCCTCACAAGTCATGAAGAAGTGTAATAGGATTTAAGATCTTCGAGACCATGCCCTGAGTCCATTGAGCCAAGTATTACCCAGTGCATGTAGGTGGGCCAATTCATTATCTTTTCCCTAGAAGTTTGCAACTTCAGTCAAAGCATGCTCCATTTGTCATAGTCAGAGTGTTTCATTACACGATAATAGTTATTCTTTGCTACTCTACTCTCATTGAACGACTAGGCATGAGTTACTGACCTCAACTAGAATTCCATCTCTACTCACACAAACAATGCCGTCATACTTCGATATAACAATAGTCTGAGCAATTTCCTTTGTGTGCAATGGATATCCAATTTCTGAGAGTATTAAAAAGACATTGAAAAAAAATGGGATATTAATCTTCAACAAATCAAAGCAGGGAAATCAAATCTTGAAGATCAAATTTTATGGCAGCACCTTCAAGAAGCGGCTTCACTTCATCTGCAAAAAACTTGGGAGCTGATCTCTTGCCTCCAAAAGGGTCCCGGAAAATGAGGAGCCTCTTTGGATGCCCTATGGAAAGGTTCAATATTCCAACATGGTTCAGAGATTTCATCGATATTGAACCTCTTAAACTATGCCATTCCACCACAAAGACAAGCTAGTATAGCTACACACAAATCTACAAGCTCTAAAACATTGATCTTCAGCCCTACAGATCATTCTTCTAGATGGTCAAAAATGTTGATCTACAGAGCTAAAAATATTAGTATCTAGTTCTACAAAATAAATTGTACATAGAACTCACATAATAATTCACCATTGAAGTTTTATAACCAACTCATCCAGCTCTTAAGGTGGAAATTATCCTAAGTTCATGAAAAAGAAAATCATTTTGACTGATATCACATGATAACAAAAGACAGATTCTAATATCCATAAAAGCGTCTAGGGATAGTCTAAAAGGATGGGAGAGGTCCTCTCAATACTCTAACGCCCACACCAAATATAGAGTGAATACGGTTTAAAAGGATCAAATTTGTTTGAAACTGCCCGGTCACTCTTCATTCATGAAAACTCTAATTTGAGGCCGATGCAGACAGATTTTCCCACATGGGCTTCTAATGGTGCCTAGTTGCTAAGTGGACACAAAATTCCATCAACCAACATCGTTAATAGTGTTTCTCTACCCCCAAAGATGTTTAATTTATAATCGAAAGAGAAATGGAAGAAGAATTCGACCAAAGTTGAGACATTATCGACAGTGTCCATGTAATCTTGAAGCTCCTGGTACCAGAGGCCAAGAGACTCACCCGAAAGAGGCTCGAACACCAACTCCCTCCTGACTAGCTTCACTCCCTGTTATGGCCATTTTCGTTGAAGGGGTCGATCTGTAAATAAGGATAAAATAGAAAAGGGGCTTGCTTGTAACAGGTGAAGGAAATGAGGGAGTTGATTGTAAAATAGTGGTTCCTGGCATTTCAATTATCTGCAGGGATAACTCCTATGCGATGATGAATGAACAGTTTCTCCTATCTCTCTCTGTGGCTGCTTCTCTCTCGGCTCCTTCTCCTCTTCTTCCTTCAATTCCTCCTCCTGATTTCTTCGCTCCAATTTGACACGTGACACTCCCCCGCGCCCGGCCGGACAAGTGCAGCACACCGCCCCGTACGAGTTGACGGCGACCCTGATCCATCCTGGATCCCTCCGTGGCGAACCCGAGAACCTCCTTCTCGACCTTCAGGCACCGCTGGCCGATCTCCATCGAGACGAACCTTACATCCGCTGACAGTGTGAGCAGTGTCACGGTGCCATTCACACTGACCCTGTCCGATATGATCGAATCGACCTGTGGAGAGCCGGACTGAGAATGGAGGGGCCAGATAAGGCTTTTGATCGGCCAGTACCTTACTCACACGGCAAGCCACGTTTGCTGCCCTGCCGTTCGGTCGTTAGACATTCGACTAGCCTGTGTTCCTCCCCGGCCTTGTTATAGTTTTATGACGGCCGACCGGTCCATTTGGTCTACGTGTGAACCGGGAAAATGCCGCCCTTTTCCGTCAATTTATGATTCATGGTAAATGAATTTTCTTCTCAATGGATGATATTACAGGTAGAGTATTAATAAATTATAATTAATTTAAATTCAAATTACCCCAATATATTAAAAACAAACTATATTAATATGCATTTTTTTTTTCACTTTCACGTTTCACTTATCTAACTTGGTTTTACGGTCATAATTTTTTGGACAACTCCTGTCGTTTTTATTTCCCTTTACCTCAAATTTTCTTTTAACTCAATTTATGTCTTTTTCCCTAAATTTTAAAAAATTAAAAGGGTGATAAATAAAAATAAACCTAAAATAATTACAAGTTGAAGTTAGATATATTAAATCGACGTTCCAATCAATTTAAAATAGGTCTGAAATAGTTTGGCACAATTATAGTTGGGCACATTAAATATAATGGATTGATTTAATTATGAGTTATAGTTCATGAATATATGAACGTATTCAAAATTATATATAAATGAGTTAGTTCACTATTAAGATATATTTAATTCATGAATTATTTATCTTTTTTAAAAATTTTAAATTAAGCAGATAAAATCTAAATGTTAATTTATAGAATTTTTTTTTCTAGTTCAAATAACAAACGTGTCGGACCGATTTGAGCCAACTTATTTCTTAAACTCGACCTATAACTACTATTCAACTCAATAAAAATAATTATGAGCTATTTTAAGAGTGATCCAAGCCATACTACCATTTTTTATAAATTAATTATGAGCCAAACTAACTCATTTAATATTTTTATCATAGCGTGCAAACTAACACTTTCAGGGCTCAGAAAACCCGAGGCTCATGGAGAAAGAAGTTACGTCTGTTTCTCAAGCCTAGGAGTCGTCGTCGGGTGTAGGCGTGGCCCGGGACTCCATGGTTAGATTAGCCCTTGGTACAGTTATCCAACACCTAAGAGTCTCACTACTAACTTGTAGAGAAAATTTAATAGATAGGAAAAGTAAAAGTTTAAAATTTTTTATTTTTTATTTACTTGAATTATCTAATAATGAGATATTTAATAAATTTAAATTAATTTAAATTTAATTCCACGATTAAATTTTATATTTATATTTTTACTGAAATATCCTTATTTCCTTTTTCCTTCTTTTCCAAACATCTCTCAGAAGGGTTATTTAGATTCACGTTGATTAATTAACTCCTCTTAACTTATTCAATTTTCAAGAATAGACTTTGTTTGCTCTACTTCAGTCACTTTACGGATCCTTTCCCCCAGAATCCAAGCATTTCTCTTGGGCATGGTTTCTGGAGCTAATCCATGAATTTGTTCCCAGGAATTTGACATAATCTGTTTCCACTTCCTCCTGTTTACGCATCATGCGTACTTTAGCCAACTACCATTAATTGTCCAAGGGGCTTCCCCCATCGCCCTCTGAGCCCCGGACTCTTCCCTTGAACGGAAACATCAACTTGTTATTTTTTTCTAGACTCGTTGGTTGGATCTCACCCTTCTCAGAGCGAGTGCGCTTCATGTGACCATTTTTTCAGAGCTAGCTTACACAATAAAGGATTGAAAAAGTAATGAAGGAAGAAAGGTACCATCAAAGGTGGGAGAGGGCAACAAGACGACAACTTCTTCTGAGAAGGGAAGAAACAAGCATGTGCTGATTTGAGTTGAGACCTAGCTTGAACACAGCAGAGTAAAGTCAAATATAGGACGCTGAAGGGAGAAGGTAGAGAGAGAGACGGGGAGCATATCAGATCTGCCATGCCCCAGAGTTTCTTTCTTTTGCCAGCGTTGGGACGTTGTTTTATTTGAGAGTGTAACCGTATTTGCCGAGAATTGAACATTTTCCCCAAGGTTTCAGCAGACATCAAGAACTCGCATACTTACCTACAGGAACCAAGTGACCAATTAGGCCGTGCTTGCTTGATCAATTGTACTGAATTTCTGATTGGGTCACTAGGCACTCGTCCAAACTGAGATCCCAGCTGTGTCGGAATGACTCCAAAGACCCTGAGCCGAGGTGTCAGTGGCTGGCACCTGGCAGTAAGGCCATCGCCTCTTCAATGGGAAAACATAACAAGTACTCTACTCTTTTACTTATTTAGGAGAAGCTGAATTTCACATTCCATAGCCATATCCATGTCAGTCACAAGACAGAGAGCTTCAACAGACTATATAAGGATTTGCACCCTGTTGGAGAGGAGTTAAGTACAATGGAAATACCAGTCATAGTTACAAAACTATCAGTTGAAAGCCGAATAGATAAAGCAGATGGAGCAAACAGCAGTTACAGATCGACGTCATCATAAGAGGTGTGAAAGCTGGTTGTACACCCAGGAGCATCAGGTTCCTCAGCTCCACAGCAATCGAAAAACTTGGCTGCATAGGGGGGATCATCAGGACCCAGTTCATAATACCTGTGGATCATGCAAAAGAAAGCTGCGGTTCATCAATCATCAATCTTAAACCCCTTCCAAATACTGCTCCTCATGCTGGCATCAAGTAACAGTAAAACAAAAATGATGTTTTCTGGTTTAATTGTTCTACTCCAGTGCAGTGGATACCATGCCTTTCTGGTGAGTATGACCTAAACAGAAAAGAAAACACGAGCCATGTCCAATCAATCAATACTACGGGAAAAGCAAAATACAATGAATTGCCATTTCTCAACCGACTTCTGCTTCATAGGATTTGCGGGGTAAATCCTTACAACCGGTGTGATATCTTCCATTAAAGAAATGAAAGCAGCCACTGGCACTAGCTGCGGTATGTATCAACCACATACACGTTCTTTCCGATTACTTGTTTTTCGCAATTATCATAGTTAAGAGACTAAAATCCTTCCAAGAAAAAAGCCAGAGAACAAGCAAACGGTGATTGTCTCCAACCTACAGCTTCTAACCGCCATCATAGGAATACTAAATGCTAACAGGCACCGCATATACACACACAAAGACACACTTGAACACTCACCAACCAAACACGATTCTGAGTTGCAAAACAGAGAAGAATCAGTTTTGAAGGACGAAGAGAGACAAGAAGGTGAAATCCAGAAATTCAGAGAGGAGGAAGATTCATCCATTGATCAACCACGATTCACGAAAGCCAATGGTGGGCCTTTGCAGGAGAAAGTTTATTTCCCATATATATACAGTTACGGCTAGGCAAGCGGGCCGAAGAGGAAACAAAGAAAGGTTCAATGAAGAAGATCGTTCACCTCTTCTGATCATCGTGACGGCGACAGACAAAAAACGAGGGATGGAAGCGGCAAGAAGATGAAGAATTAGTCGAGGGCTTGTACATCTGCTTGCATCGCTTGCATGTCCTCTCCTTCTCCCGCTCCCCTTTCTCCATTTCTTCTAATTTCGTCAATCTATCGATCTTCCTTCGATGATCCCAGGATTGTTCTGTGGTGCTCTCGTCGCGTTCAACTCACTCGCGAGGGGCCTTCAATCCAGAGAGAAATTTCTTAATATGATGCCTATTCCTTGTGGCACAGAAAATGCGTAAATCTCCACACCGCAGAAGGCTCCATATTACACAAGCATCGGAACTACCCACGAAAATTCAAATATTTATCCATTTTCTTAACCTCCGGAGCATCAATCAATTCATTATTAGGCTCTGCCAGATCAAAATTTCGCGACCTTGAAGCCACGCAATCAAGCGAAACCAACAAAATGCGTGGGATAGCAAGCAAGAGGGGCAACTTAAAATTTCAAGTAAACCGGAGGACGAAAGCGAAATTACCTGGTGCTACCAGATGAACAGTGAAAGAAGATGAAGCGATAGATAGAGCAGAAGATGGGAGAGATGAGGCGAGGTGTGGCAAGAATTAGATGGTCATGCGGCGAGCAAGATGAGGGATGGAGCTGAGCAGAAGAACGGAGAGGAGAGGCGGAAAGCGGCGCGTTACGGCCGGAGGGAGAGGTGGCTGGCGAAGAGGGAGAGGGTGATTAGTGGCACAGATTGGTGGTGGCAAGCAAGATACGATCGAGCGAGGACCAGGTCACTGGAGGAGGAGGAGGAGGAGGAGGATAGGCTCGGAGCAAGGATGATGGGGAGCCTGAGTGCGCCCAATTCGGAAGGGTAGATTTGCGATTATCTATATAAAATATGGACATATATATATTTGTATGGGCATAAATGTAGAATATGATTAGAATTGCAATGGCAATTCATTTAAATAGGATGGATTAAATAAAAATATTCATTGAATGATGTACCTTAAATTGATTTTCCTCGGTAAATTACTCTCCCTAACACAGGATTAGATTAATATTCTTAATAAGTATAAATTTTAATTTAGTATGAATTCTTTTACATATTATAATCAATTATATATTATTTATTAAACTTAACAACACATCTATTTTTTCTTTTAAATTATCTTAGGTGATAATATATCACATAAAATATTATTAGTTAGGTTAGTAAAATTAACGTATTATATAAGATGATACGATAAAAAAATGAATATAGTACCAAAATTGATGAATAAAAGAAAATTAATTCATGATCAAAATATTTATATTTAATTAAAATATTAACCACCAGCTTCCATTAAATGCACGTGTGCCATTATGTGTGAGTGAGGTTCAATTCCTATCTTTCTCAAATAATTTTTTTTATAGAAAATGAAAAGAATGAACGAGGGGAGGATTATAACTGCATCTTCATCTTTGTACGTGAACCTCATTACCCCCAGACCAAGTTTGACTTTCATTTTTACTATTGCAATTTTAATAATTTGTTTGCGTTCCTTCCATCTTGTCCTTTCCCATCTGAGAAACCCTAAGCCGCCACGTCTTTTGCAGTCACGAACTTTGCAAGTTAGTTTTTTCTTCGATTCCACCCATAATCAATAACTTAGATTCTCTTCTTCCCAATCTTCTGGATTTTTCTTTTCTTCGAAAGAATCGTTTTGTGATAGAGAGGAGGGAGAGACTGGTCGAGGCTCCCCATCGGTTCCCTGCCCTCTAGCAACCTCATCGGAGTTCCCCGCAGCCCCCAATAACGTTATCGGAGGGAAAGGGGTCGACAGGAGCTCTGATCGGTCACCCCTCCACTCTCTCTAACTATATTCTTTTTGGTGCTGGGGGGGGGGGAGTGCGGCGGTGGTGGGGGCGCAGGGGGGCGAAGGAAGGTGAAGTCGGCTGGTCTCTCCTCCCTCCGATGACCATGCTGAATATTAGTTGACCACCGGTGAGGCCCGGAGACAGAGTGGCGCGGACAGGTGGGCCGCAGTCTTCCCTTTTTTTTTTTGCCCTTTTTCCTTTTAATTTTTATATATTAAAATCAATTTTGTGCCCCATCAACACTAATTTCATGTAGTGCCGAGTCAGTAGCCTTATCACGCTGCAACGTCAGCCATTATCAATGGTGTTAGCCCGAAATTGCCCACTCTTACCTGAGGTTATACTTTAAAGTAGTATATCACATAGTTACTTTTAAAATTTTTTACCAAAAAATATAATTTTAAAGAGTTTACACCTGCCATGTAATTTTCCAAACATGAGTTCTTTCTTTATGATTTCTGCCATTTGCAATTAAATAATTGAAGCCAATTGTCGGAAAAATGCACACACACAGAAAAATAGATATATGTATATATATATCTATTATCTTGAAATTTTCTCATTTAAACCTCTTTACTTTTGGAATTAATTATTAGGCACCATACAATAATCCTCTATTCAAATTAGTCCTTTTACTTTGGATTTTAGGTTGTTTTTAATGCAATATTGCTTTTTTATATGGAATTCAGGTATTATGCAATACTTATTTTTATAATTCATTTATTCCATTTTATAGCTGAATATAACATGCTCACGCAACACTTAATTTTTGAATTTTATTTATTCCCTCTTATATCGAAATGAATTCATATTCCTTTAAGAAATATAAAGATGTAGATTATTGTATGGTGTGTAGCAATTAGTTCCAAAAAAATTAAGAGGTGTACATTCGAAAATTCTTGGATAAATAATGTGTTTAATGCATCTATCATTAGTTTCATTTATAATTGCAAAAATTCGGAGATCATAAAGAAGGATCTTATGCAGTTACCGTTCCTAAAGTCTATTATCAACGGTTATCGAAATTAAAAATAAAATGAATATTTTTCATCCTACTTTTGAGTATAAAACATATTTGGCAAATATTATTACTTAAAAAAAATACTAAATCGCTCATTTTATTTTAACTCAAAATTCAATGACTTAGTAATGAGTTTTTTGCTGGAAAGTAGTACAAAAATCATTTATATTCTTATAATTCCAATTACTGTTCATATTGGACTTTTTGAATGGTGACTGACATGAGTTTCTTCTTCATGATCTCTGGATTTTGCAATTAAATAAGTGGAACCAATTGATGAATGCATGCACTAAAAGAATTTATCCAGAAATCTTCCTATTTAAACTTCTATTTTTCAACCAATTATTAGGCACCATACGGTAGTAATCTTCAGCTCAAGTTAATCCTACTCAGCCAAAAAGAATTCAATTTAGTCGTTTTACTTTTGATTTTAGTTTTTTTAATGCTATATTACTTTTTATAAGGAAAAAATTATATCTATATACAAAAGTTATTTTCATATTTATTTATTTCATCTAATTGGATGTAACATGCTCACAAAGGAGCAAGCGTTTGGGGTCTTTATAAAACTAGATCGTGCTCAAAACGAATAATACCTATTACGAATTATTTTATACTTCACACTGATCGTGTACATTAGGTCAACCACATTCATCTCATTAGCTCCAAATCTCTCTAGAATTAGGTATGCTCATGGTTCCATTCGCCAAGTCAAACCAAACAAAAAATATTGTAGAACTGTTAAAGTAGTTCAGTTTGAGCACTATACTCTCTCAAAACCATAACAATTATACATCTATCAAATGGAATTGTTTCATATTGGTTATATGATTTAGTTAACTAATTTGAACTGTTTTTTAAAAAATAATAAAAATTACTAAATTGAATATAAATCAAATCAAAATGAAACAAAAATCATATTGAAATACAAGTAAATAAAAAATGCATAAACATAATAAAAAAAACATAAAAATTATAGAAATTTTAATTAAGACAAGTAAAAGTATAATATTAAGACTAGTGGACCTATCTAGATGAAACTTAGAATGAATTGGGGCATAATAGGCTACACAATGGTAAAAGAACCTATTAAAATATTTTTAATATATTCATCCTTTTATTTTTAATATATTTTAATATTTAAAAAAAATATCGTTAATAGTTCAAAAATAATTATTTAAACTTAGCAACTGATCACATTAATTTACTAAAAAATCACATTATATGAAAATCGGTTTGTCTCAAACTAGTTTTTGGTTGTTCGGTTTGATTTAATTCATGTCTTACAATTTGATTCGGTTATTTGATTCTTTTTGTGCATCGCTACTCTAGATTATATACGACTTTGGTATTTAGCACAATAGGTATTTTAATAGTCAAAGGACTCCAATGAAAATTGTAAAAGTTTAGGGAATGAGGACCGGGTTAACAAGATATGATAATCTGAGGGTACAAGCGATATTTATCCTTTTTTTAATTCCATTTCTTTTATCCTTTTTCCCCTGAACTTTTATTTGCCTCTTATATACATACGCCTTCCGCTCCAATTTGACTTACATAGATCAATCATTCTTCTCTCCGTAGGCTAGCCGGCATTCTGCGGCCATACACGGCAGCGGAAGCGGCAGAGGCTCCTATGACATGGAAAAGCCCTAAAAACTGATTCACTCGCAGTGCGATAAACCCTAGAGTTCTCAAAACCATGGGAGAGAGCTCCATTCATGGCACGATCTGGGGCCATTACTCCCCGCCCAGAGATGAAGGGCCGGACATGGCTGAGACCTCTGCGCCAGGTAGCCCTCTGCGGCCGGTGGCATTTGAATTTTTGTTGCTGGATATTAACCGCAGCCCGGACTTCAATCTCGGGGACGGCCCGTCGTCAGCTTGCGGAGAACTCTCGCCGACGGTGGACTTCTTGCCCGGGCCCTGGAGCGGAGGGGGCGAATCGTCCTCCTCGAGCGAAACCTCCACGAAGGCAGCGATCGGGAACGCTGATGGCTTTTTCGTCAGGGATTCGCCTCCCAAGAAGCGACGGCCCGCGAGCAATCGTCTTCTTTGGGAGGGAGTGGAGCGCGATTACTTGAGCAACCTGACGGAAGGGCTTCTCCACCATATTTTCTCGTTTCTCCCAACTCTCGACGTCGTAAGGACATGTATTCTCGGTAGGCGGTGGCAGAAAGCGTGGATTGACGCGTGGACGAATTCCAGGAGGCTGACCTTCTCCCTCCCGCCGTCATTTCACGGCCGTCTGAGCGAGTTCTCCAAGATCGTCGATGGAACCCTTCACTCTGATTCGCCAAGTAAGTTGGAAAAACTCCACCTTTGCATTCCTTATGATAGGAGTATCGGGATTAAGCTTGACTCATGGCTTAGAACTGCCTCCAATAGACATGTCGAAGATCTCTCTGTAGAATTGATCAAGGAGACTTATAAATTGCCCGAAGTTCTCTATAGTTGCAGCTCGGTAGTAGAACTTTCCCTCAGAAGGTGCCTATTTGGGTCCGTTGAGAAGATCGAATGGCCGTTTCTCAAGGTTTTGATGCTAGAAAGAGTAGAGTTGACGGATGACGTCATGAAAGAAATTTTCAGCGGAAGTCCTGCTCTTGAGTTCATTAAGTTGTTCAGTTGCAGGGGAGTGGAGAATATTGAAGTTAATTCAAGGAACATGCGGGAGATGTCGATTGGGTATGAGAGTAGCATAGGTGGGGACTTGGGTCCTCATTTACTGGTGAAAGTTTCAGCTCCTTATTTGCGGGTTCTGCAGTTGGTGGGAGATTGGACTGCTAAGAAGGTGAGATTGCTCAATGTGTCATCCTTGGTCGAAGCCAACCTGAGGTTCTTGGAGAACATTCACTGGTTTGACATTCACAGTTTTGGCACGCAAAGCTCCTTGTTGAGGGGATTGCTCGAAGATCTTAGGCATGTTCATAAACTAACAATTGACCATTCGTGCCTTCAGGTATAGATTTTACTCTACTTCTGTTTCTTTACAGTTTTCCTTGCTGTTCATTGGCCTCTTTTTATTTGTCATGGAGGCTGAGCAGTAGGATAAACCTTCTGTGCCGGTTTGAGAGAATGCAAGTCATTAGTCAACTTATGAGAAAATTTTTTCTTCTGGGTGATGCTCTGCCTGAAGCTTGTATCAATTTTTGAGGCATGCCAAATGTCATCCCGATCAACAGACAACAAGGTTTTGATACTGAACACAAAAGTTGACCGGTGGGTTATTGCTGGGATAGCAGAACTGCTAGAGAGTTCAAGATTCCTAGAGAAACTGGTCATAGACATGACTTCCTCTAGCATCTCTGAGGTTGGTTTAGTTACTGCCTTCTTTGATATGGTATTATAATGGAATATTCTGAAGTTCCAGTGCAATTTTAACTGCTTCAGATATTCTTTTTCTTACAGCAATGATTTGTGAAATGGAACTTATTTCCCATTTTGACGAGTACCAAGTGACGTTGAGACTGTTCTTATTGATAGAAAATTTGAAATGTAGGCTTGATAAGAGTTAGAATTTGATGTATGAGTGGAACTGTTAACCATTCAGAATGAACAAACTGCCTGAAAAACTACATTGGATTGCAAGAGAAACAATTTTCTTCCTTGCAGTTGTCATTCTAATTGTTGTCTCCATTCATGCATATAGCTTCCAGTTGATTCTTTGGGAATTCCAAGCCATGACGAAGAGTTATACTGGGTATCTGACCAGAAGTTACAGAACTTACATTGCTTGAACCAGTGCCTTAAACATATCGAGATTGTCAGTCTTGATGCAAACTGTTTGGATTCAAAAGCTGTGCTCGCGCTGATAAAGTTTCTGCTTCATGAGGCTATGGTACTGGAGAAGATGGTCATCAATGTAGAGGGGAGCAGAGCCAAAAACAGGGCTGGGCCAGCTGAGGCAGTAGACTTGAGGAAGTTGCTTGAGGCAACACATAAGATTCAGAGCTACCCGAAAGGCTCTGAGGGTGCCGAACTTGTATTCAATTATCGTTTCAAGGGATGCTCATTTTGGTTGGACATGTGAAAGCTCTCATCTGCCCAGTCATAGGAGCCGCCATTTTTCAAGTTTCAGATGTAGCTATTGAGGGGCTAACCCTATATCAGATGCTTTAGGTGGGCTTGGGAATTACATTTAGGAACCTATGCCTTAATCTTCAGGCTAATATAGGGCTTCTTCTACATAAGTTGTTTGTTACAGTTGGTGAAAATGTCAAGTGGTCGACAACTTGGCAGTTTTCATAGTCATAAGTCTCTCTCTCTCTCTCTTTTTCTTCTTTTTTCCGAAATGATTATACATGGAAAAGTTATGAGGGGAGGACAGCAGCAAAAGATTGTACAGGTGAACTTTCTTTTCCCTTCAATAATGCTAATGTACAGTTTGTTTACTTCAGTTAATATTGTCATGTTTATTTGCTTCCTATCTTCAAGAATCTTCTCTTCTCTTCTTCGGTCTCATATATTTAGTAGCGCTAATTCAAATGTCATCATTCTCGGTCTATCTTGCGATTCCCATCGGATCAATACACACTCGAAAATATCATGGACCTTTTCTCGGAGTACTTCACACTACGGTATATGAGACAGAATAAGGTGTGGATTTCCATCTTAGTGGAGCTTGGAGATGAGGAAGACCGAGTCATTTGCTTGAATAAAGGAATCTAGAGGAATTTGGAGAGAGATGAGAGCGCGATAAGTGTAGGGTTATGTCAGCCTCATCAATCAAGGAAGCACTATTTTTCATTTTCTAGAAACTCTGCATAGAAGAAGTCTATTAAGTCCTGTTTGGATTGATGTAAAGTTAAACTTTCCCTATGAACTTGAAAATTTACCTTCAATTTTACAACGTCTGGGTCGTAAAGTCAGGCTCATTCGTATTTTAACGGATTTTGAAATTTACCTGGGCCCAAGAAAATTCACAGCATTATTCACGAGGTGGAATTCTCATGTTATCAACAAAACACACGTGAAAACCCTTGTTTTACCCTCCCATCATCTTCAACTCCTTTCATATTCCTCTGCTCCCTCAATCTCTTCTTCTCTCAATCTTTGCCCCCCTTTAATTATGCACGTTTTTTACTCTTCATTTCATCTCAACCTATGCCATGAATCACCCACCAAATCTCACGGAAATTTAGCCGAAAAGAAGTAGTGACCTTGGTCTTTGGTGAAGAAGCAGGTGTTATGGAAAGTGACCCATGAATTGTGGGCCTAATTCCTGATTAGGGGTGCTGCTAGGAAATTTAATGGAGGATTTCGGTTGGCTCCCTCTTCTCAGCTACTGCATTATGATTCCTTATAGCCCTCTTTACAATGAAAAATCTCAAAAGAAATGAATTGGCCCGTGAGTTTTTACTGAGCTGATTAGTGATTTTGTAAGTTGAGCCGAACGAAAATTAGTTACTTCGTTTCATTGATTGATTGATTGATTGATACCTTTTGACTAAAAACAGTCGATTAGTTGTAAATTGGTGTGAATGTCGAAATAATGCTTCTCAATTTGTTAGTCTTGTTCTTCTCTCTTTTTCCATGTGCTTTCTTTTAATGGTGTGAATCATAGTTCATTATCTCAACTAATTCTTTGATTATAATATGGTATCAGAGCAAATACTTCGTTAATTTATTGTCTACATCATTCCTGGCGTATGTCGTGCGGAGGACAAAATCATTATGGTAATCAAGACAACAAGTTTCAAGTGTTGAACAATTCACCCTCTCCTGTTCACTATGCTGCTACAATGCATGTTAATTCCACCTCTTCTACACAAAATGGACAACATTCATAGTCCATATTATCTGCATAGCGCTGATCATCCAACCTTGATCTTAGTTTCACATGTTTTAACTAGATCATCAAACTATAATTCACAATCGAGAGTGATGCACATGGCACTTAGTGCTAAAAATAAACTTGGTTTTGTCAATGGCACAATCACAAGGCCATTGAATACTAATCCAAATTTACATATTAGGATTAGATGTAATAGTATGGTTTTATCTTAGATCATAAACTCTGTTGTGAAAGATATTGGTAGAGAGTGTGTTGTATTTTAGTACGGCACAAGTAGTTTGGAAAGAGTTGAGTAATATGTTTCATTGAAGCAATGGACCACCCATCTTCAAACTCAAATCGCATATCAATACATTTACTCAAAAATCCTGAGATATTGATTCTATTTCACGAAGTTGAAGATTCTATGGGATGAGTTGACAAACTACAAGAGTAATTCTAGATGTAACTATGAAGAAGGATTTTGATCCAAAGCTAAAGATGAAGAAGTGAGTTTTGCTGTTCCTTATGAGATTGAATGAGAGTTATATGAATATTAGATGTCATATTCTATTAATGGAACCACTACCACTATCAATGGTATATAACCTCATCATATAGGAAGAACAACATAGATCAATTGGAGCACGTGTTAATAATGCAACAAACACGATGGCATTTGCCATATCTTGCAACTTAGTCAATCCACGTCTAATGCTACCACAATAGCATTCATAGGCAAGGGATGAAGAGAATGCCCAATGTGCATGCATTGTGGCATGGCAGGCCATTGTGTAGACAAGTCTTACGAAGTTCATAATGATCCACCAAGTCGTCAGCCACGTTTGTGCGTACCTACAAATAAATCAAGGTCAAGTTCAATTCAGATCATCTTATGGGAAGGAGTATAGTTCTATGAATAGTGTTAGAACACTTTTACACCTTCATCCTCTTCTAGATCATTTACAACAAGACCAAACGCGGCAAATGATTTTGTACCTTAGTGAGCAGCTTCAACAATCTAAGCACACATACTCTATGGATGCACCAATTTCATCTATAATTGTTGATTCTTTCATCTCTTATGTTTATGGTATGGTTCTATCTTCATCTTATTCTTTTCTTTTTCATTCCTTATCCACTTAGATTTTGGACATAAGAGCAACTCACCGTGTTTACTATATAAGGTCTGATGCAGAACTTAGACCAACCTCTACGGATCCTATTCAAGTTCCAATTGGGCCAATTACGAGGGCACGAGCTAAGAAGTTCAAGGAGGCACTCAACGGGTTGGTTCAAGAGTTTATGGCAGAAAAGCATACATCAAAGCCCATTGAAGGACATTCTTGTGAGCTGCAGAGCCATGTCAATTTGATTCAAGCCCAATAGAAGTTCAAGCTCAATAGAAATTCTAGAAGCTTGCTGGCAATTATAACTATTTAAGGAAATTTTCAAATTAGTAAATATTTATATAAGTATTATAGAATATTATTTAAATATCTGGATATATCTTAAAATATCTTTACAATATAATATTATAGAATATATTGTAAGGTCGAAGTTGACTACTCTTTTTCTTGCAATTAACATATTAGTTCAATTACCAAATTGTTACAATTCATCAATTTCACATATTGACTTAGTTCAATTAATACACTATTTGACATTATATAATGTTTTCTTTATACCTAATTTTCACTTCAATCATATAAGTATTAGTGCTTTAACTAAACCATATAATTGTTATGTGGTCATTTATGCAAATTCTTGTCATGTCCAAGACCTGACCAAGGATAGATGATTGGGATGGGTAGACACAAAGGAAACTTAGAAAAAGGAATTCAAGCATTTCATTGTTGTGTAGCGACACTAGAACAAAATGTTGTTGTTGAGAGGAAGCACCAGCATATGTTGAATGTTGCATGAGCCTTAATGTTTCAATCACATGTGCCATTACGCTTGGAGGGTGATTGTGTTCAAACTGTATCATACTTAATAAATCATACACCTCTCTTACTCAAACATAAGACAACTTTTGAGTTGTACAATAAGAAACCAATGTACAATCATCTTCATGCTTTCAATTATTTTTGCTATACATCTACATAACTTCATAGACGTCATAAGTTTGCTACCAAGACTAAAGCTTGTGTGTTCCTAGGATTTCCTATGGGAGTTAACAGTTATAAGTTGATGGATCTAGAATCAAATAGTACTTTTATTTCACATGTTGGAATTTCATTTCTCAACCACAACATAATATATTTTCTAAGATAGTGTTGCCTTTTCCATTTGCACATTTGCTAAGGAACATAGTGCTTTGGCTAAGGTGTCTTCTTAATCTGCTAAGGACATTGTTGCCACTCATACAACAAAAGAGTCTAATGGATCTCCTTATGTTTCTCCAAGTCTGATTACGGCTAATAACCAATAAGCTCCATTGGTATTACTTACTTGACCTGTAGAATTCTGGAGGCCCCCCTTGATGCTAGATAGAGGGGGTTGGTCCCAATCTTCACAGCGTACGTTGAAATGATAGGATTTGGTTCGAAACCAAGCAGGTGCAAATAGCCAACTAATGAAAGAAAATGTGATCTGCTACTTAGACCACTTGTCTAATCATGAACTTGAAGATCAATCCATACAACGACTCACTTAGGTTGAGGCATGAATTGGAGGCTTTGGGAAATTTGAATCACCAAACTAAAATATTAGTTTGACAAAAACAATGTTTCACTAAAGTTAAGGTGAGATAATTACCTCATAAGAACACATTTTATATTCAAAGAATTCAATGTCTAAAAAGCTAAATTATATAGTGAATGAGAACACATATATATAGATATTTAACTAATAAATAGTTTTCTAATATACCACGAAATTATGATACTTGCATCAATTATAGAAATTCAAAATTAGGAAACTCTATAAATACGGAAACTGCTTTATTTGATTATAACAATTAATTATATACTTATTTAACTCTTTTGGTTGCCACAAATCATACAAATTGGTAAAGTTTCCTTCTGTGCTAATTGAGCGGCTCTAATCAGCCTTGAGCTTAAAGAAAAGGAGACAAAAGACTCATTTGTCTTGGTCTTCAATCTTTTGAGTTAAATATCAATTAGTAAGGATGCCAATAATTTCTTGTAATTTCTTCATCTTTCCTCTTGTCATCAGGTTTTCTCCATCTAAGATTAGGTCATTCTCTCGATTAAGAAATTTACAAGACGGTATTTTATTATGGTGAATTAATCTAATAGTTTATTATTTAATTGTTAATGGCTGATTTTCCTTACTTTAAGCAATTCCCAAGTGATTTTTTCGGATCAAAAGAAATTAAACTTGCCATAATATGGTACTATTGTTTCTAGTGGACAAGAAAGCACAAATTTTTTCAAAATAAAAAGAAAATTATTATAAAATTTTTTAAAAAGTGGTCAATTGTATCAAAAAAATTATATTTTAAAATTTATTTCAATGATTTCCTAAAATTAAGATAAAAATTGTGTTAATATGTTAATTACACAGTTTATGAGTTTAGTCTCAAGCCCAAATTTATTTACATTTATTTTTAAAAATAACTTTTTACTTAGCTTGGACCGAGTCGGGTGGCCTAAAGCCCGAACTATCCATGCTAAAGTTGAACTTTTTGGGTCGATGATATGAAAATATTGTGCCAGTCCGAATTACCAGTTCTAGAAAAAATAGACTCTTAAGCATTTGTAACTCTCACATAAAGACAGTCATCCATCCATTCAGTGTGCCTTCATGTGAACATCTATGTCGCTAGCAAATTCCAAGTCGGCTTCTTATTTTGTGGAATCCCCTTCTTCAAATTTAATCGATTATAATAAATAACTAATTAATTCATTTAATCAAATTACACGGCCCAATGGATCAATTTCACGCACCCTTGTCCGTCTCCCTGAGTTCTTTCTTTTCTTATTTTCGTGCATATTGCTCCGTATTACAAAAATATAATGACTATTCACTAATTCAAATTTAAATCAAATGATCAAACTTATAGAATACATTTTCTCCCATTTATTTTATTTATGCGTTTGATGCATAGTTTTTAAAACCGGACCGGGCCGGGAACCGGTGTAGGCATGGGTTCATAGGTTTATGGGTCGGACCGGGGGTTCAATGGATTGAACCGCATATTTAATAAATAATATTAATAATATAATATTACTAATAAATTTATATAATATCATAATTTAAATATAATTTATAACAAAAATCATTAATATAACCATTATATTAAACAAAAGTTTAATATACAATGTAAATATAAGTTTAGTAAAATAAAATAGGTACATTACAATAGGTTTTTGTTTTTTTTTTTAATTTTAAGTCGGCCAGTTTTTTCATGGGTTCAATTGGGTTCGCCGGTCAGACCGGGAACCGGCCGGTTCAATCAGATTTTTTCTCTTTTAATGTGCAATTGGATTTTTTGAATGAACCGGACCGGGTGAGTGGCCAGTTCCCGGTTGAACCTGTTGAACCGGCCGGCCCGGTCCGGTTTTAAAAACTATGGTTTGATGATCTCCAGGTTCGTGGCTGACGGCGCTTCGCTCCTCCTCACCAACCAGTTGGAATTCCACTTTTCCTTTTTAAATGCCTGCCACCTATCATAGCATGGAAATGGACAAAAAAGTCGCCCTCCTCTTGTTAATATATCTATAATTTATAATATAAATTTAATTATATAATAAAAAAATTATTATTTTAATTTGTATCTATAATTATATAATAATAAATTATTATTTTAATTTGAATAGCAGTTTTTACTGAAAAAAATCTAAATCGAATTTTCGTATCTTAAATGGAAATAAATTGAATCTTGGTTGAAATTACATGTCGTGAGCTGCAGTGCAATTGGTGGTTCCAGTCTAGTTGGGCCCGCCATCGATGAGATATCCACTGGCTTGTCTAGGAGACACTGGTTTGCTTCAGATGGTCTTAGTCTCCCACAATTCTTGGTAGCTCCCATGAATATGGATGGCGTAGCCAACGGTAAGATTATCATTGTTACTACCACAATTTTTAAAATTGGATCGAACCAACCAGTCCAACAAGGAACTGGTCACTCAACTGGTCTAGTTCCTATAATTAACTCAATTATATTTAAAATACAGTCATCTCTTATTGAAGTGATTGGTTCTTGGTTGGATGGGCAATTCCAATTAAATCGATAAAAAATGGTTAATTTAAAATTCAAAAAATTATAATATATATTATTTTACAAAATTTATATTTATATTTTACGTTAAATTTAGAGTTAATATAATAATTATATTAAGAATTTTTATAATAAATTATTATTAAATTATAATATTATATCAATTTATTAGTAATATTATACTATTAATATTATTTATTAAATATACGATTCGACCCATTAAATTTTCGATCTAACCCATAAATCCATACACCTATATCTTGACCGATTTTTGATTCAGTTCAATTTTAAAAACTATTATTACTTCTATCATTAAGAAAAAAAATGTTGAGGTATACATAAGGTGTTCAACTTAGTCTACCAGGGCTGACCGGAGTGCTTAGGGTCAACCCCCTTGGTCACACCGCCTGTTTCGTTCACGCTACGTCTCTGAACACCGTTCGAACTGCCATTGCCGGCCGGGTTGTCATTTAGCCATCATCGACGGTGTACATGTAGTTGTGTGCTCTTAACTAATACTAGAGTGTACCGTGACTCTCACAAAAATAGCACGTTTAATGTTTGTTGACATGTAATTTAGATTTTTAATAAAATATGAAAATTTAAAGTAAAACATTTTACATTGATTAAGATAAATTATTTGAAATAGGTGGATAATTTTTTTCATTGAAAATATTTTAAGTTTAAATTTATGAATTTAGATGAGTTAGAATTTAATAATTTTTAAATATTAGTCTATTGGGATAAAAATAATATTTAGCATTTTTATGGGAACAGGCTGTATAGCCGGTTAAGTGTCTGGAGCCGCATGGTTCATTCTTGGTGGCTAATTATTCTATAAAAAGATTATTAATTGAATTTTATTTCAGAAATAGACCAATAGATACGGGGCGATCAATAAGCCTCGTTTTTAATTTCCCGCTGACCATTGACTAGTCAAAAGTCCCGTCATCACGCGCAGTGATCCATCCGACGGCCAGAAAGCGACCAATGACTGATCCAGCGGCTGCTGCGAACCGCAACGACTGTCCGGTACAACTGACGTCTGACGGTGCACATGAAGCCTCTCGCCCGAATGGAAGCCGCCTCTGTGCGACACGTGGCAGATCTCCCTTGCGCTACAAGTCAAGAAAAGTGCACAGTGGTGGCTTCAAATTCGGGCTTTTACAATTCAATCTAAAAGGTAATATTCTTTCCTGGAATGTTATGACTTAAATATAGGAAGGATTGAATATGAATTATTATAACTATCACGCATAAGCCTCTCTCTATAAATAATATATCTAAAGTTTATTGTCATTGATTAATTTTTTTTAATATTGGTGGTGTTCGGTATCGTAACAATCAACTAATCCACCAGGTGGTGTATCGGATAATTTGGGAGCCTACCAATAAACTCCAGAAACTGACCTTATACCTAATTTATTACATGTTATCAATTTAAAAACGGACTGTCACCCTCGAGGATATCATTAACTAATTTATATTTGAACTAATAGGACATTAAAATAATTTGTATTTAATGTAAAGTTTTTTCATTAATAACTCAAAATTGACATTATTAGGTAATTTAATATTTTTTTTCTAAAATAAGTAATAACTATTTTCATAATTAAAAAAAGTTGTGAATACATGAATAATCATTTTTACATAATGTTTCTGAATATTATATTAATTTATTTTAGAAAAAATTAATTTATAATAAAAAATGCACCAAAAAAAGCTGGAGTGATCGGCGGTGGAGACTTTGTTGGGACCAGCAATTTCACGTTGGGGTTGGATTCTCTCCCTCTCTCTCCTTGACGTTTCTATTTTCTCTTTCTAGAATCACCTTTGAGTGCCACGTCTCTCTCTCGACCTAACGCTCTCTCTCTCTCTCTCTCCTCCCCTGTTCTTCTTCTCCTTACCGTCTTCCAGAAATCCAGGAGCCTTCGTTAGATCCGGAAGTGCGATAATTTCCACGGCGATTGTGAGATGAAGAACTTCACGCTCTACGAGAGATTCTCCAGGGCCTTCCATGACTACCCCAACCTCTCTAAGTTGGTCGTCCTCTTCACCGTCAGGTACTACTTAACCCTCCGTTTCATTTCTTGAACTTTCGTTTGGAGAGTCCCGCCGGCTGATTCCTTCTACGGTGACTTCCATCTCATGTTCCTGAAATTGACGAGGACTGCTGTGTTTATGCTCTGTTTTGGTTTGATCTGCTCTGTGAACGGTTGAGCTCTGTATGACTGCTTCCATCTTTTTGCTCTTGTTGTGCCTTTTGTACGTGAATCAGTTTTTCCCTGTTCAACTTAAGTCGTAGATTTGTCAAATGATGGTCGTACAACGTCTTCGAAGAAGAAAGCAGTTATCTTCCACCTTCAGACGACCTGGTTACTTTTCAGATCCGTTTGTTTAAGGCAAAATTAGCCCGGATTGGGATGACTTCGATTGTGGTTGTCTGTTAATTGAAAAATTGTTACACATTCCCCAATTACTGGAATTCATTTAAATTAAAAAGAGGAATTGCATTCCTCTCGCATATCAACTCAAGCGCACCACTCCACAAAAATCTCTATAACCGTCCACCTCTTCAACACAAGATTACTATATTTGATATATAAAAGTATGAAAGAAAATAAAAATCTCATCTAATAAATTGACGGAAACATTAGATAAAAATTATAGACGTACACAGATTTTATAGAAATTCTCTCCAGTGAAATTTATCTATTTTATATACTCACCACTCATTTTCAATAATATGATCTATAACTTATTAACAATATTTCCTCTATACAAAATTTCATATCTTTTTAATCATAGTGATTTGACTATAATTAATTTTTAAGGTAGAATGATAATTTGATTTATTATTGATAGACGGAATTTGAATAATGTAAATACATGAATGTATTCATACTACGGAGCTAAATCCGTATTATTGACTATGGCGAGAAGCATAAACTCATTTATTCCATGATCTTGTCCCATGGTTGCACTTACTTTATCCCTTGAAAACAATACATAGGATTTCACGGAAAACAGCACGAAACTAAATTTTTTTTAAGCTTTTGGCACAGATGATTTGTGATGGCTTTATTCGGTGGGCTTACACTTAATTTGAGTTGATTCCTAGGACTACTTGTGTAAATTGCAGTGAACTCTATTGACTTTTATCTATTGCTTTTCCATCCATCGAGTTAATATTGGGCTTCCCATAGCCTATAGCAACATAGTTTGATCAAAATTCTTGATATTTTAATTGACTTATTGTACTTTCCCGGGGCATATATCTGGGTATCATTTTTTTCCCTAATCCACTGTTAATGAATTTTCCCCAGTGGTGGAGGACTTGTCGCATATTCTGATGCAAATCCGATCAGTGGTTCACAAAGTATTGTTCCAGCAGAGGCTGAGAACAAGAAGAAGAGGGTTGTGGTACTTGGAACTGGTTGGGCTGGAACAAGTTTTTTGAAGAATTTTAAGAATCCTGACTATGATATTCAGGTGGTATCACCTCGCAATTACTTTGCATTCACTCCATTGTTGCCAAGCATTACCTGTGGCACGGTGGAAGCTCGCAGTATTGTTGAGCCAATCCGGAACATTGTTAGGAAGGTAACTGGAATTGAATTAACTCATATGATTATTGATGTCTCATCTCATAGCTGCCCAATTTGATGCTGTCTTGCCAGCGTAGAAGTCTCTTTTTGCACATCCTTTTAGCACGTTATATGGATCTGACATTAGTACTACATGGAGAAGAATTGGAGATGCATAAATTTTATGCATTAGTTGCCATCCGAAAGTTGAACTTGCAGGTTCTATCTAGTTAAGTTAAAATTGAATATTGAGAGTTGGGAAGTTTCTGTTAGGGAAATGTGTATTCTTTAACTTTTCTTAATATATCATGGAAAAGGATTTGGGTCATTGAGTGATCCATTGTAGTGGATTGCAATTAGAAGAACAAGAAATTGTTGGCTAACAAGTAATCCTAGGTGAATAAAATGAAGGTATCGATGACCTTGTCGAACACAAATCCACCGTCAGAAAAGCATAAAATAAAGTTGATTTGCAGTTTTCCCTATGATTTAGATGAAGAAATTGAGAGAGTTAACGGTGTTGCTCTACCAAATTGTGATTCTGAATTGTCTGTCACTTTCTTTTTGGTAACTTTGTTTTCTTCCTGTTGTGCAGAAGAATATGGATATCCGCTACTGCGAAGCTGAATGTTTCAAGGTCGATGCACAAAATAAGAAGATCTACTGTCGATCTAACAAGGGTTCTAATCTGAATGGAAAGCAGGAATTTGTTGTGGAATATGACTACCTTGTGGTAGCCATGGGTGCTCGTTCTAATACTTTCAATATTCCCGGGGTAGAGGAGAACTGCAAGTTCTTGAAGGTAATTTTAACAGCGTTCCTCTCTCTTGCATTAGGTCTCCTATAATAACTTAAAACTTTCTTGTTCTGATGGTAATCCTTTGCAGGAGGTAGAAGATGCTCAAGAGATTCGAAGGAGTGTCATTGACTGTTTTGAGAAAGCTAGCCTGCCAAACCTAAGTGATGATGAAAGGAAGAGAATTCTTCATTTTGTGATCGTTGGTGGAGGACCCACTGGTGTTGAGTTTGCTGCAGAGCTTCACGACTTTGTTAATGAGGACATAGTGAAGTTGTATCCACGTGTAAAAGAATTAGTAAACATAACCCTCTTGGAGGCAGCAGATCATATCTTGGGCATGTGAGTTCTAATAATTTAATTCATTCTCTCTCCCAAGTGATTCTTTTACTTGCTTCTTGTTAAGAGCCTTGTTAGTTGTTACCTACATCTGTTTGGTAACTTTAGTCTGCTTACTAGCTCAAACTATGTGGTGCTTTACCCAAGAATGAAGAGAACTTCAGAATCACTCTTTAAGAAGAGTTGACTGTATATGGTATAAGTGGACTTTGTATGTATTTCTTTATTAGTTCTCATAAGAAGCTTTATGGTGATCTATCTGACCTGGACGCAGATTTCTATGATTCTAGCATGCTTATTACAAGAACTTATGTGGGGGAATTTATTCTTTTCTTTCAGGTTTGACAAAAGAATCACAGAGTTTGCAGAAAAAAAATTCAACAGAGAGGGAATTGATGTGAGAACTGGATCAATGGTTGTGAAAGTATCGAACAAAGAAATCTCTACCAAAGAGAGAAGTGGTGAAGTTTCTTCTATTCCTTATGGAATGGCAGTCTGGTCAACTGGCATTGGCACTCGGCCTGTCGTTAGGGATTTCATGCAGCAAATTGGACAGGTTTGTTACTTCAGTACTTGAGGAATTGTCTAACAATCTATTATATTCTCTCTCTTTTTTTGGTGGCTAACTGTTACTGTACATTGATTCAATTTTCTTAATATTTTTTAACTAGTATGATCTAGTGCATGAACCAGTTACAATTTCTTTTAACACTCGTTTGTAAATCGCAGGCAAATTGGACAGGTTTGCTACTTCAGTATTTGAGGAGTTGTCTAACAATATATTATATTCTCTCTTTTTGGTGGCTAACTGTTGCTGTACATTGATTCAATTTTCTAAATATTTTTTAACTGGTATGATCTTGTTTATGAACCTGTTACAATTTCTTTTAACACTCATTCGTAAATCGCAGGCAAATAGACGTGCTTTGGCGACTGATGAATGGCTTCGAGTAGAAGGAACCGATAGCGTTTATGCTCTCGGTGACTGTGCCACAATTAATCAGCGAAAAGTCATGGTACAACCTCTTACATTTCCAATTTTGCCACTTTTTTGCTTTTAGTGTTTTGGTCGTATTATCTGCATGGTTAATTTTTAATATGCACAGACCTTCTTGCTGCTTCCATTGCTGCATTAACTTGTAATGGGAATGGTTAGTGTTGCATTTATAGGATTTTCGTTTTGACAGACTCAATCACCTTACTGGGAGTAAGGCCGCTTTCGATTTTGTAATAGTCAGGATAAAAGAATACGCTTTATTTTACCCAAGAAAAAGGAATACGCTTTATCAATGTATACTAGGTCTTAGCTATTGAAAAATTCTTTGATATGTATGTCACCAGAACTTAACTGTCAACATTTTTGTCGTAATATTACTTCTACATTTTGTGGTGTTCTATCTATTGTTTTTCTCATACCGGCTTCATTTCAATCTGGAAGTCGTTAGAAGATGAATGCCTCGTAATGCAGCAAGTGCATGAGTGTAGCTTCTATCTGGTGACAAGTTGATGTTACAAACTCTTCTGATGTGCTCTCTGAATTGAATTTGAGGTTCCTGCATTGACAATAAAATCTAAAGTTATAGACCATTTTTACTTTGGAAAGAGTGATCTTGATAGGGATTACATGTGCTGATGTCAGTGTTTATCAATGATAGTAGTTGCTGCGTAGTTGGTGATCAACTTAATTTTTTTGGTGTGATCAATGTCTAGAAATTTAAATTATAAAGAACTTCCATATAGAAATTCATCCCTTGCTTCCTTTTGTATTATTTTCAGGAAGATATTTCAGCAATATTCAGCAAGGCAGACAAGGACAACTCAGGAACACTGACTGCAAATGAAGCTCGAGAAGTCATCACCGACATCTGTGAGAGGTACCCTCAAGTGGAGCTCTACTTGAATAATAAGAAGCTTAGTGATATAGTTGATCTGCTGAAGGAATCAAAGAAGGATGTTGAAAAAGAATCTATTGAGCTGAATATCGAAGAATTCAAGTCAGCTCTTTCTCAGGTTGATTCTCAGATGAAGAATCTCCCAGCGACAGCACAGGTATCCATCATTAATCGGACATAAGTACTTATTTCTAGGCTTTGCAGAATCTTAGAATAGCTTCTTTTTACAGATTTCTTATACCCAGCTTGTTTCTTATTACAGGTTGCTGCTCAGCAAGGTGCGTACTTAGCAGATTGTTTCAACCGCATGGAGGACTGTGAGAGAAACCCAGAAGGTCCTCTTAGGTTCAGAGGATCTGGCCGTCATCGGTTTCGTCCTTTCCGGTATATATCTTACTATCTTCGTGAATAAAAGAGTCCTCATCCTCCCCGCCTCTCCCTTAACACAAAAAACAAACATTACCACTGTTGTTCTGGATTAGAAAATGGAAAGCATGGTCGCTAAGATTGAGATTGATCTATATTGCATAAATCTTGCTACAGCAGGGTTATGATTTCTGGTTTGTGCGAAAATTTCACACCACACTGCTCGTTTTCTTCCCCATTTATATATATCTTTGCCAGTAAAATACTACCAATTGATAATCAGGTACAAGCATTTTGGGCAATTTGCACCACTGGGAGGAGAGCAAACAGCAGCTCAGCTCCCTGGTGACTGGGTTTCAATAGGCCACAGCAGCCAGTGGCTATGGTACTCAGTCTACGCCAGGTAAGCACATTTTCGGACTGCACCGACTCACTTCATTAGCTCATTTTCATCTATATGTCTCACTCTTCTTTCTGAACGTGCAGCAAGCAAGTGAGCTGGCGCACGAGGATGTTGGTCATCTCAGATTGGACGAGGCGCTTTTTCTTTGGCCGGGATTCGAGTCAAATCTGAAGCCATTTACTTTGATCCACGTATACGGAGCGTTGGTGAAAGGTTTTGTCTGAACATCTATTTCAATTTTGGTTCACACTTTGATTGATTGATTGATTCAGAGGTAGCACGTCGGTAGCAATTAACTGCTACCACTTCTGCACAATAAGTAGCCCCGACATGCCGATTTTTGTATGTTATCACTGTAGACTACGAGCTAAAATCCTTATGGGCAATTTTATCTCCATGCTGATTGAACTATGGCAATCACGGTCCACTTTTGCTTCGTGGACTGGACACTTTCTTCTGCTTATTGGTCTTTCTATCTTTTCTTCCACACTCTAGTGTAGAAGATGAAAGTCGTGCTCTTTACCCAACTCTTGATAATTGTCGAAGTCGGGATTCCGTTTCTTCTCCCCACATTGAACTAGTGAGGGGAGTGGAGAATCCTCAATGTGATTTCCGGACGTCTGAAGGATGAGAGGCTCATCCACGATTGGGGTTTGGTTCAATGTTAAGGGAATTGTGACCCGCCCTTGGTGAAGAGGAGGGGATCCTCAAACTGGAATTTTCCTTCTCCGTACTTCTGGTACTCGAGAGGTTACACGGTTATATTTCCGGTAAAATCTAGAATTCAAATGGCAGTCAGTATCTGTAGTTTGAAGAGCAGCATTAGAAAAGAAAAAATTGGCCAAAGTGGCCGTGATTTGAGCAAGAAATTGATGAAATATCTATCCACTGTGTGAATTCATGTGGAATCTGATGAGCTGCGAGTCACTGAGCTCCCATTTTCGGGGATTGTCCCAAGTCACTACGATCTTTCCTTCTTAGTTGGATTCAGGCCACTTCTGCTTTCTTCCTCCGTATCTATTCAATTTGCTCTTGTTGGAAATGGTGTTAAACCACCACCTGAATGATAATTTAAGAAACTGTAACGGTAACCTACAGATTGGGAATCCTGGACCGGTTAGCCAGCGTGGACAGCCAGGACAGGTTTGGGGGATCTTTGTCATTCTCGTCATGCCCAGGGCTAAAATCACAAAATTGGGCCTGAACTTTCGGGAAATTTTCAATCTAGGCTATATTCTAATTTTTTTTTTATGCAAATGAAGTATCAAACTTTGGCTCAAACAAAGATTTCCACCGCTGATTTAGTGGGGCGTGATTTACATGTTAATGTTAAGCTCGTGGACCAATAAGATATTGACACGTGTCCATTTTCCATAGTGATAAAAATATGCATTTGCTCCAAGATATTGTTTTAAAGATCCCAAATTGTCTCTCATTCTAAAATTTGCCCCAGCGCTTTGTGTAATGTGTATATTGTGTGATCATCCGATGTTTAGCTTTTGTCTTTCACATGATAGTTAATATTTTTAGGGTTCATGAATATTTTTGAGATTTTTTTCCTGTATTTATTAGTTGAAATATATTATATTTAGTTAATTTTTATTGATTGATGTGATATATTCCGTGGTGACACCGTTGTTGCGTTGATAACACTAGCTGTTCAAATCCTTGCAGTACAATTCCATATTCATCGGGGTGTCATCCCTCATCCATATAAAATATGATAGGAACTACAGCTAATGTACTACAACTTTTATCTGTAATTTCTCGTAAATTACTTGTCATGAATAGAATAGCCCTATGCTAGCAGCTCTTGTTACGCATACGACAAGTTATTCCGATAAAACTAACTCAAAAAATGAAATAAGTAATTGAATATAATTAATGATTTTGAATAGTATTTTAGATTTACTGAAATGGGTATGTCTAATTTAGGTGCAAAAATAAATAAAAGCATGATATAGAATATTTTTATAAAAAAATATTTTTAGTGGTACTTAAATTATAAGAATAACTTTACAACTTGATTCCCATTTGTCATCCTTAATTAAATTTATATTGTTACACACTTTTAAAAGTTTAAAAATGAGACAAACTTATAAAGGAGCTAAGTGTAATGGTATTGTTTATATTATGATAATTAAGTGATTGTAAATTTAGTTATTATGTATAAGAAAATATATTTCAATATAACACTAATGATTGTGAATTACAAATTTTTTTAAGGGAAATGACATTAATCCTTAATGATTTTGGAAATCTTTGTTAAATAAAACATTTATGGATATTTTTTTTGGATACATATTTACGGTAATTTACATAAAAATCACTGAGGCCTGAGCGAGGGAACTGGTGGCCGTCGATAGGTCACTTCTCTATAATCGATGTCCCCTCTTCTCCCCCTTTTCCTTTTTCATTTTGATTTTTTATTATTTTCCAGCCAACCATAGAGTGACACATGGGAAATTGTCTCATACGACACCCCAGCATTTTATCAATGGACTTGGAGTTCAAAGTTGGCACGGTATGGAGTTAAAATGAACACTAGAATTAACGAGAACTGAAAAAATGAAAATGTCAGTGGGAGTCTTATATGTTTCAAAATTTTGATATGTAATTTTATAAATTTTAAAATGGTTGAATAAGTCATATATTTATCTCAATTATTAGAGTTTTTAAACAGGGTGAGTTGGCACAGAATCGGCCCGGAACAGGACCATCCAAACCTGGAACCGGCCTGGACCGCCCCTAATCCGGCCCATAACCTTTCTTATTAGATTGAGGGACAGTTACAAGCTGGGTCAACAATATAGGCCTATTGAATAGTAACTAGCCCGAACCTTTAACCTATTGAACTAGCTTAGAACCGTTAAGAAATCGGACTACAGCGGCTTGGACCGTGAACTATAGCCCTCCAGTTGTCAAGTGTTGCAATCTTCTACAATTTGTTGAAAAATCAACTACCACAAATGGGTAAGACATCCAATTAAACAACTGTTTAGCCAATCCAATAAAAAATAGGTTATCTAATCAAATCAAAACACTATTTACCTGTTCACCCCGATTAAATTTGAAAATAACTATGTTAAAAAAAAACGGCTCATTTATAAAATATTCATTTAAAATAATTTTTTTAAAAAATTAAAAAGATGAACGGTTTACGGGTCAAACCGGCCCGTTTATAAATGATTCCAGATTAGTTCATATTTGCATAAACTGTGACCCGTAACTGGACCAGCTTGTTAAGCAAACATGCCGAACCATAATTGGATCTAATAATTCCAGGTCCATTTTAAACTGGCTTGAACCACACTTTTAACAATACTATCCATTATACATTAAAACCCGTTCTATAACCTTGCTTAACAAAAATATCAACATGTATTAAATGTTTGTTATTTGTCTTATATGTCATTATCACTTGTTGAATTGGATGAAATTTTTTTTTGACATGGACAATATGATGATGTTGCATTAACAAGAGGAAAAATGAATGACTAAGGTTTCAAATACCTTCTAAAATAATTTGCACAAAATGGTTCCCTTGTGAATGCGACATTATCATATGTACTGTCTACGTCAATTAAAAGTTTTATCCAACTCTACAAGTGATCATGACAGGTAGGACAAAGATAACAGCCTTTAAGTACATGTTGGAAGTTCCGTTAAGGTAAGTTAAGTATAACAGAGGTAAAATATATAACTTATTCGATCATTTCAAAACTTATAATACTTACTCACTATATTTTTAAAATATATATAACTTTTTGAAGAGAATGGGAACTTTACTAAGTGTTTCTTTTTTTTAGCATAACTTGTAGTCAGGTCAACAGCAAAAACATCTTCATTGAAAATGCAATAAATACATATACATATATATATGGCAATTAATAAGGCTTCAAAACCCCTCTTTTCGCCTATGCAATCCACATAGAAAAATACATAGTTAAGAATTGACTCATCCTCTTAAATGTAGCACTAAAAAATGCTTCTAGTATGTGTATCTAGTAAAAATGAAGAATTCTCTCATTTACCATTTAGAGGGCATTTGGTTCACTAAAAATTTGCTCGATTCCAGGGAAAATAACAACTTTACACCCTATTTTTCTTTGTATGGTTGCAGAATGAGATTTAATTGGACTTAAAAATTTTATTAGATCCAAGAGATGCCCAATATTCATTTTTTTGGCTAAGGGTTGGAAATCTTTTTCTTTTTTGACCTAAAGGTAATACTTGTATTGCTAAAAGTGTCACAAGATGTGTTGGACTTATTACATTTTTTTTTCTAGAGCTATTACATGTCAAGGTCTCTAAGTAGACAGCTAGAGGGAGCTAAGAAGTTCCAGCTTCTAGGTATATATTTTAGATTCCAGACATTAAAAGTTTATAGCGAGTTACATGTTTGTTCCCTCCTCTCTACTAACTAGGGCTCAGAAACAAGTTATGTTGATTGGAGGAGTTCAGCAAGGTCCTCTACATTACTTACGAGGTGCATGCTTGTTACTTACATTTTCTTAGCAATCTCCATAGCCTTAGGGACATCTCCCATCTCTCCTAACTTAGGTGCTAAGTTAGCGAAATTGAAGGACCATGTTGCAACCAAAGAGTAAAAAACATTTGTATAGTCAATGCCCTACTAGGCCTCACCATTTCTCATTATTGCATCCACATTGAAGTACGTTACAGTAGGGTTATATTGATTGAAGGACTTATGCATTTACTAGACTATTTGGATCCTCCTAGGCCTTTTTGTGGATGTGAAGGTGTCTTTTGACTTCCTTTGTAACCTTGGTTGGATAAGTAAGTTCTATCTTATCCTAATTTAAATTTTAGTAAATGCCATACGAAGTCTAATGTAATCACAGCTTGCAGCAAAAGGGAATGCTCATCATCATGATGAATTCCAACGGTATTGTCAACATTCAAAATCATTTTGTCTCATTTGGTGATATCAAGCTGTGACATTTGAGTAATATTAATAGGCCACTAGAGATCTTCTACAAGATGGCAACAGGGGGAAAATGTAGGAAAATATGATATGGTATCTCCTCTTATCTGAAACATAGTAGACATGGTGTGTTTAGGATGGGAATTTTGTGAGCAAGAACATATGAGATAGGAAGAGAATTCCATACTAATTTCCAAAGGAAGTCTCTGTCTTTCATGGATTCTTGCCCTCCATAGGTATTTCCAAATTTGTAAGGTAGAGGTGGTTCTATCCATAGTGGGTTGTTTAGCAAGAATATATGTTGACTTGGCAGAGTGACATCCGTTTAGGCACAGGTACAAGGTAAGTTGGTCTTCTTTGTTAGCCTGTAGAACTATGGAGAGGATTTTTTTTTTTTAGTGGTGGATTGGCGAAACAACTGCTATATCAGTTGATGATTCTAGCTAAAGTTTGAATTTAATAATTGGCTAATTCTATGATGCCAATGAATGTTATAGGTGAATTGAAAATTGCAATTAGGAGGAAGTAGTTGGGGTTACTGAGGGTCTAACTAGATGTTGATAATCAATGTGATTCACATTTTGTAGATGGTACCTCTTCTAACAAATTCCTAGGTTTTACGTTGACCTTTCTAAAAAAAGGAATAGTTCAAAGGGTGCTAGTGCGAGGGAAATGATTGGTGATTGAGATACTTTACTTTGATCATAAGGTGATGTGATTTCGTCGTGGATGTGGATAATTCTCAAGATTGTTTAGAAACAAGTACAAGGTTTTGGTCAGTCATTTTCCTGAATTCTAAACCCTTAATAATTTTGGAATACATAGGGAGCCTAGAATTTGAGATATAGCTTAGGGGAGCGTGCAACTGCTGTGTGCCACCAGAAGTTTGAGATAACCAATTTATGCTTGGAGTGGATGGATTTTGGGATTAGTAACATTGACATGTAGTATGCTAGAATGGAAGACGCAAAACTATGAATAGTGATTCCTCTACATGACTTAAAAAGGACTTTAGACTTCCAGAAAGCAAGCATGTTGAAAACTTTAACAAGTAATGGAAGGAAAGATTGGGTTTTTACTCTTTCAATTGCAAGAATAGACCAACATACTTAGAGTTTACTACTCCCTTTTTTAAATTCAGAAGTTGATTAAAATTTTTTTCTTAATTGATTTCATATGTTTTCACTAAAAATATAGAGCATCTTGCTCTATTAATAGTTTGTCCTAACTAAGAGAGATAGTTATTAGCAGCATTTGAAAACTCAAGTTGGTTTGCATAAGTTGTCTTGGCAAACAAGAGGTCATTCATAATAAAACAAGTGAGTGAAGATAGAACTTCCTAAAGGTACTATAATGCCTTGAAGGCTATTTTGGGATTATGTTTGGCCTAGATTCCTCAATAAGTAATTGTTGCCTGGAGGAAAAGAAAAGGGGAGAGTGGATCACTTGTCTAAGGCCTCTTGTAGGCATGAAAAGGATAATAGGGCTCCCATTAAGGAGTGTTGAATATGAGACAATGGAGATGTACAAGGATCTAGTGGATCCACTTGTCCCTAAATCCTAGAGCTCTCATAATGTGGATAAGCAAGGACCACTCCACTTCATCAAAGGCTTTTCAAAATTGATTCTCCTGGCATTATAGTCGTGCTTACCCCTATGCAAGTTTAGGAAGGTATTATTTTGTGGACGATAATTAGGTTATCTTTGATCACTCTACCTTAAATGAAAGTGGATTGGAAAAGAGAGTTGATATGTGGCAATACTTGTTTGATTCCATTTGCATGAATGTTTGAAATAATTTTGTAAATAATGTTACATAAACTAATGGACCAAAAAAGATTCACAATGGTCTAGTTTTTAGATTTTGGGGTCAAAGTTGTATGTGTGTAATTCAGTTTGTAAGTAAATAGTTGCCTTTAAAAAAGCTCTACATAGCTCTAGTGATGTCCTACCTTATGGAAGGAGTGCAGGTAAACTATCATGACTTGGTGGTTTGAGGGCCCCTTAGAAAATGGCGTTGCTTGCTACGCCTCAAGGTGATTCAAGGATAGCATACGAGAGTTCATTTTCCTCTTTTGATATGGCTAGGACAAAAAACGCTATGAGTGATGTGGGGAAGGAGAATTGACCTGCAGTATAGAGTGTGCAAAAATGGTCATTAAAGACAACTATGGTTTCAGGATTCAAAGTCCACTAATTGTTAGGGGTTTCGACGAACTCTATTGAGTTTAGCTTGCGATGGATTATGGTGGAAAGGTGGAAGACTTTAGTGTTCAAGCCTGTGCTTCTTAACCAAGAGATATGGGATTTCTAATGCTAGAAGATCTCCTTTCTTCCATTGCTCTTGATATTCCATTTATGTTTCAACTTCTTTAGAGAGGTTCTTGCTACTGAGGGCACTATTTTAGTGGGTCCAACCATGAGAGGAATTGTTGGAGCATAGTTTATACATGCCACAACTTCTTATATTCCAATGCTTAAGAGTTGTTCTCATGGCTTTGATGTTAGTGCCTTCTCTTTTATTGATGTACATTGATTCCTTTGACATTTCAAGTAGAGATTAGCCTAAATTCATCAATGAATTGATGCTTACCTTTATGAGGATGCAAATGGCCTACTTCCTAGCTTTTCTCTTTACAATAGGATAAATTGAAATCATCGAGATAGGCCCACGGTCCTGCAAAGGATTTGCCCAAGTTAGTTCAAAAGGACAGTTTAGGGGTTGATGATGGAGGCCCATAAAGTCATGTTAACATTCATGGCTCCGATATTGTGCGAGACCCACGCATGTTTTTTTTTTTTCCCTCTTCTACGGGTAAATCTCCAATTTGTTCTCCATTTTTGTCTTTTAATGTGGTTAAATGGTACAAGAAGGTAATTTAAAATATTATATTGAATATTATAATATTATACTTTCCCAACAAATTAAAATACTTAACAAATACAACATTTTCATATTACAACATACCTTTCTCGTAATCTATCAACTTTTCATGTAATCCTATTTCCCCCTCAATAATCTAAGAATACTCAAACCATATTGCCCCTTGATTCATAGTCATGTATGTCATCGTGAGATATTAGATGAGTACTTCCATTAACTATGAAAAATTGATTTCACTGTAGTACTATATCCGCTCCAAAATCAAATTTGGCAAGATGTTATTCACTTGTAAAAGATGAGTAATATGTATGGAATATCTAATCAATGAATAATCGCCACGAAATCATTCTATCCTTAAAATTTTTCTTGTTATGAGAATGATTTGATAATCTAACATCACCTTTTGCATCAAATAAATATATATATTCGGTATTTGATTATTATTAAATAAATATATATTTCTCTACTCCTCTTATAACCTTAATTATGGGACTTCTAACCAAAAGAAAGAAGATTCACATTTTCCATTGCGCCCCAAAATATGAGGTGCCAATTTAGATATATATGATGTGGTAGATCAGTCAACGTTATCCATTTTGGATTTTTAATTTGGTAACAATATATGAAGTCAAATTTATCTAATTTTTAATCGAAAAACGAGTGGAATTTTCAATTTTCTCCATTTTAAGTCATTATTTGGTGACGTGAACTTGTCGACACGATTCCTCGGATAACTCTTTGACTTTCGAACAAGTGACCGTTCAAGCTGGCATTGCTTGGGACATGGCAATGACCTCACCAACTTATCAGCCATCCCCACAAATTATGGAAAAATAAATTGTTATCTTGTGTTTATCAAGTAGAAGCATGACAGATTTATCTTGAAGTCACTATCCTAGTTAATTTCGATTTTGGAGAAATAAATGAAATTAAGCCTTAAATAATAATAATAATAATAATCATCATCATCATCATCATCATCATCATTATTATTAACTTAAACTTGATATGCTTTCTGTCTCTCTCTCAATAGTCTGCACCGCGAGGGCACTACTGTGATTGCTTCTACTTGCTTCTCGTCTCTGTTCCACATCAGTATCTTAGTTTAGAGTTGACGGGAAAATGCCAGCAGTGGGAGGGATAGCCCCCAACGGCGGGAAAGCCTATCCCGGGAACCTCACACCGTTTGTGCTGGTGACGTGCATCGTGGCCGCCATGGGCGGACTGATTTTTGGATACGACATCGGGATTTCAGGTAATTTTGTCTCTTCGCTTTCTGCACCTTGACAACAATATGACAAATGGCAACAGATGTAGTTTGTAGATCCATGACTGAGACTACCAATTGTAACCTGTGATCAGGTGGGGTGACGTCGATGCCATCGTTCCTAAAGGAGTTCTTCCCGTCGGTATATAGGAAGCAGCAGGCACACTCGTCCAAGAACGAGTACTGCCGATACGATAGCCAGACGTTGACCATGTTCACCTCGTCTCTCTACCTGGCAGCGCTGTCGTCATCCCTCGTGGCGTCCACTGTCACCCGCCATTTAGGGCGTCGCCTCTCCATGCTCTCCGGTGGCGTCCTCTTCTGTGCCGGTGCCCTCATCAACGGCTTCGCTCACGCCGTCTGGATGCTCATCCTTGGCCGCATACTCCTCGGCTTCGGCATTGGATTTGCTAATCAGGTACCCAACACACCCCTTCTCTTTCTCAAGCCCTCGGTAATAAATCAGTGCAAATGGAAAGGAATCAAAGATCTTGATAATGGTAACTAGCTAGAGTTGCAATTTTTTATATAATACGATAACTCGATATGACATGACACATAGTTTGATAGGTTCAAGTTGAAAACTTGTGAACTTGATTAAATATGATTAATTCTATTTAATTAAATATATTTAAATAAGTATTATACATGTTAACTTATTTTACTTATTTAATTGTATGTATTATTAGTTTAATTTGTCATATAAAATATGTTAAAGTTTATTTGTTATATTTTATTGTGGTAATATTATTATCATAATCATATGATAAATATTTAAATAAGATTTTTAGTATTATAGTATTAAGCATATTGATTATATATATGTATAATTGACACGTTTGAACATGTTTAGTTTATATACATTATAGGGATATGTTAAGTGCTAATGTTCTAATCTTATCTCAAATCTAAATTAATCAAAATGCAAAGACAACAAATCAAGGGAAAAAGGATGGCCATGATGCCAACTATTTTAGTTTTGATTTATTTATATCCGTTAGTTATAGTGATTCTCTAAAAATCTACTTGTTTTAAGGATTTCTTTTTTATGTTGAATATGTCATATGAGAATAAAACTGTTGAAATTTGAAGGCCATTTATGTCGGTTAATTAAAGCATGTAATTAGAAAAAAAGGGTTTGGTATAATGCATCGCTCTTGATTTAATAATTAAGAGGTGATACGTTCAATTTTTATCGTGAAATTTCCCGTACCCTTTTATCCTCTCTTTGCTTCTAATATTTTATTTTAGACTTATGAACTTTTTATATAATTAAAAAAATTAAAGCATGTAGTTAATTTAATATTAGGGTTTGTATGAATTATACAACAAATCGCTTATTGCTTTTGGACATGACAATTCTTCCTAGGACCAATTTGATTGAGTCCTTTTCTTCAATAATTCAGCTAACATTCTATACTATACTATTTCTTTTTTGCCATTGGTGAAGTCTGTTCCGCTTTACCTGTCTGAAACGGCTCCATACAAGTATCGAGGAGCGCTCAACATCGGTTTCCAGTCATCGATCTCGATAGGCATCGTCCATTGCCAATGTGCTGAACTACTCACTCGCCAAGATAAAGGGTGGATGGGGATGGAGGTTGAGCTTGGGAGGCGCCATGGTCCCTGCCCTGATCATCACTGCTGGATCACTTGTCCTAACAGAAACTCCAAACTCAATGATTGAGCGCGGCCAGCTCCAGGAGGCCCGAGCGAAGCTCCAGAGGATCCGGGGTGTGGTCGATGTGGCTGAGGAGTTCAGCGACATCGTAGGGGCGAGTGAGGCATCCAGGAGGGTTGAACACCCTTGGAGGGACCTCTTGCGAAGGAAGTGCCGGCCTCACCTTTCTATGGCGATACTGATCCCGTTCTTCCAGCAGCTCACTGGCATTAACGTCATCTTGTTCTATGCTCCCGTTCTTTTCAACTCGATTGGGTTCGGGAACGACACATCCCTCATGTCTGCCGTGATCACCGGTCTAGTCAGTGTTCTGGGAACCTGGGTGTCGATATACGGAGTCGACAAGTGGGGCCGGAGGTTTCTCTTCCTCGAGGGCGGTGCTCAAATGTTCATATGCCAAGTGACAGAGCATATATATATATATATATTATATACTACGATGTCAACGTAGCGCTATTTCTAGCATTAAAGAAATTGGATGGAGATGATTTGACGTTGTACATTGCTCTTCCGAAAAAAATCCAGATTGCTGTTGGAGTCTCGATCTGGTCTAAGTTCGGAGTAGATGGGAACCCCGGTGTGCTGCCCAAGTGGTACTCCATCATTGTCGTGCTCTTCATCTGCATTTACGTCTCAGCATTTGCGTGGTCGTGGGGACCATTGGGATGGCTCGTGCCAGGCGAGATCTTCCCCCTGGAGATCCGATCGGCGCGCAGCGCAGAGCATCAACGTCTCAGTCAACATGGTCTTCACGTTCGCCATAGGTCAGGCCTTCCTCTCCATGCTATGCCACCTCGAGTTTGGACTCTTCTTTTTCTTCGCCTTCTTCGTGGCCGTGATGTCTGTATTCGTGTATTTCTTCGTTCCCGAAACAAGGGGCATCCCAATTGAGGAGATGAGCACGGTGTGGAAGTCCCACTGGTACTGGTCCCGGTTCCTGGAAGGAGAGGATGGCTTGCCTTACCAAGGGGTGGAGATGGGGAAGGAGGCTGATCCTTGAAAGATGTCCATTGTTCGAACTTGTATACCTCTATGTTTATAGCCCTTAACGAGTTGCATTAACTTTAAATCTCAAGGAGCACAGACATTAGTGATATATGTATGTGGTTTCAAGAACTTTTAATATGGTTTGGGGATTATATTTACTTCTTTAATTTTAAATTGTATGAGGAATTCATAATTATAATATTCAGGAACAAAATTTAGGTATACCCTTTATTGAAAAACCATTCATCTAGACCTTGTCAAATCTGTGATTTATGCTAGCAAAACACACTACCCTATCCCTAACTAAGTCAACAATCTTTGCAACAAGTCGATTCTTCTTTGAGTCTGCTTTGCTGAAAGAACCTTAGCGTTCTTTCCTAACGAAATAATGAGCCTAGAGGAGCCGGTGAATCACTGAAACCGGGGAGTGTCCTTTTCACTGCATGCCCGATGTGATCTTCTATGTTTCACAGAGAGTTCAAATGATATAACTGAATTCATGGCTGGTTTCGATCAGTCGTGTCATTCCAAACAGACATGACTTCATCGCTTTTCATCCCACCACATGAAACGCTCACCCAAATATGCTAAGGAATCAATGATGATCTGGCTATAACCAAATCGATTAGCTACATCATCAATCATCCACGTCACCCAAGCGATGTATTTTATGTGACACATATATGAAAACTAAAGCCCATCTGTCCAGGTCAACCGATTTTTTATGCTAGTTGGTGGAGAGGACTTAACAGTGTGACAGAGTAAAATGTTTAGGATTAACTAAAATGCTTTTAAACTTTTAGAATTCACTTATAAAATTGACCAAAATTTTCCAACTTTCAATATAATTTTACCGATTTCAATGTATTCTTTAAGCATGGAAAAATATACGTAGATTGTGTTGACTTATCGTGTAGTCAGTGTGAGCTGGATTTTACATGAATTGGAATGGATCGAAGCAATAATTGGATTATTATAAACGAGGGGCATTACACTTGAAAAATTGTAATGACTCAGATTCCGCATCGGTTGTGCAATGAGTAGATCTTGGTTATATATGTGAGATCTAATGTTTTTAAGAGTAACTCAAGTTAGAACTTTTGGGTGAGGGACCGAAGTGTTACAAAAATTATCAGATGATCACGTATTACCATGATCCTACGTTGTCTCATTTTTTGAGAAATTGTTGATTGATCCCTATATTACAATGATATTGCGAGGAATATCCTTAAAATTGTCTTGATAGACAATATTTCTAGTATTTCTACGAATGACAAACAGTCGCTTCTCAATTTGGTTTTATGTAATTGGTATTTCTTTTATATCAAATGAAAAGCTGCGATTGAGGAAAAAAATTCCCCTTATTTATCTATAAAGAGAAGAGAATACTAAAAAGTCTTGAATATTCCTTTAGATTTATTTGTTTTATGTTTTTTTAAAACGTTTTTACCTAATTAACCATATGAACTGCCCGTAATTGAGTCGATTTTTTTGTTTGTACCGCATAGTATTCTCGGGCCAGCTGAAATGCACCTCGAGACTAGTCTGCAGTTGAACCAGGATTCCTAAAAAAATTTCGGTTGACTCTTCTAACCTATAATTTGATTCTTGAATCACCCATTTATTTGGAAGTCTAATGAGGGAACCACTAATCTAACTCAAAGTTGGTGTAATTGAGTCGATTTATACGTTAGGAAGCCAGTATTTATTGTCTAGTTAATATAAGGTAAGAGAAAATGAGGAAGCACAGCTGCTTTTTCACTGTAAAATGAAAAATTCCCCTCATTTTTCATTTTTTAATTACACACACCATGTAATATTTGGGAAATTATAAATCCTAATTAATCCTTATTACAATAATGAAAATTTAACCTTGTCTTACCTCATAATTATATGATCATGATGAGAAAAAAAAATCTAATCGAATTAACTCATTTAGTAATGAATATAATAAATTATAAGAATAATTAGAATCCAACCACCAACTTATTACATTCTTATTAATATTTTCTCATCTCGGAGAATGCATAATAATAAAAAAATCAAATTTTCGAAAATGTCTCGTATACCTTGACTATATAGTATGCCATAATGTATGGATGATATAATTTAACTAGTCAATTATTATATCATAAATGTGCGGCTTTGATATCATTTAATAAATTTCTTGAATTTTTAAAAATTTTTAAAGATTTTTATTTGTTAGTGTTTATTAAAAATTTTAGTATTTTTTTTGAAAATTAAATAATGTATTATTTAATTATTAGACCATGGGATCATATAATATAAATGATGTAGTATACGCAAAATCACCTCCTACTCATAAATTGCTTGACTTCCTGCCAAAAACTTGATCTTCTTCTCTGTCTCTCTCTCTCTCTCTCTCTCTCTCCACTTGTATTGCCAATGCTGCTACTGTTCTCGTCTTTGTTCGATATCATTTTCTGCGTCGTGAGTTAGAAGCAAAAAATGCCAGCGGTCGAAGGGATAGCTCCCAGTGGCGGGAAAGCCTATTCCGGATTGGGGATGCAAATTCAGCTGACATATAGACTACGATGGAGAAGTTTAGTTCTCCTTATTCTGTCTGACATTGATAAAAGTTATGGCTGCATCCTTAGGGAAAAGGATCTGTGATTTAGTTCAGAGAGCCAGCAGCACAGAGCCACTGCCCGACGAACAGTTTGTCACAGTTGAGATTCGGGTTGATCCCCGTGAAGAATGGTGCCGTGTAAGAACACTGTTAGCCCTGTCAAGGGACTTTATGTCCCATTTTGTAGTCAATGTAATGACATTCTCATTCAAAATTGATAATTCTAGATCCTGTCTCGAATGTGAGGAGTAATATAGTGCAGCATCGGACAATTGGCGTACATATCGTGTCCAGCTAAGGCTGAAAGCAGGAAGAAAATGCAAATTTAAGAGTTCTGGCGCACATATGGGTCTTCGGAATGAGACAAGACGCTTTATCCTCTGTCGAACTCCATACTTACGCTAGTTCATAAAGGAAATAAAAAGAGAAAACTGTAGAGAATGGCCCACAGACATTAAGACATAATGGATCGAATCCGATCTATAGAGTTTGATCACACATGAACATGTTGCAACCATAGGTATTTTTCCCTTTGAAGAAATAAAGCGCTTCCCATACCCAATTTCCATGCATTCACAGTCAAAAATTCCCATCTTCCGACTCTGCTGCAAACTGTAATTTCGAGGATATTTGGAGGCCACGTTTTTGGTGTAGATTACGAAAATTTGCGAATTTTGTTGCGTACATACGGTTACACGAGGATGAATATACAACTTGCCAATGACCGCTAAACGAGAAATGAACGATAAGTCGAGAGATCCGTCCAGGATGACACGGCAGAAGAGGAATTACCGGACCTTATTATACAGCAGCATTCCTCGCCACTATGGTTCCTTTATCCTGGACATTATTTCAACAGATGCGAACCACTATCCAACAACTGCCACTAAACTAAATTCCCCAGCAAGTGCTGAAGTCCAGTAGCAATCGTTCTGGCCCTCTTATGGCTTTTTATGAGACTGAAAAATTGTTATATAAGCTGATTCTCCGCTGAAAATGATGGAATTCGAGCAAAGGGATCGATTGGATCGGGGAAGCTTCTCTAAGAGGCAACTAATCTTCAGTTATTCAATCCAACAAGATTTATTTGCATGTTATTCGCTCATTGAGGTCAATTTCATGTAAAACTAGACAGAGGAACATCTTAATCGTCGAATTTTATCCTTTAAGCACAGTTTGAAGGCCAGCCAAAAATTGAAAAATGGTGTAAATTAGTCGTTAAGAAGTGCAGCTGGCACCCTCTGAACCAAACAGCCCTATGGGTAAATGTGCTGATTCGATGGTGGAAATTGAGAATATATCAGTCACCCGTGGGAATGTCGCAGATAATCTGTCTGTCGGTGGTACTATCATATTTCTACCAATATATGAAACTGGAACAAACTGTAGGGAGAGAGGAATAAATAGACTGGATTCAGCACTCTCCTGGCTCCGCCTCCGTGACCAGGAGCTCTGCTAATACGATCCAAGCTCAATCACCTCTCTCTAGCAAAGGCAGCCGGCATCAATTCGATCATTTACAGTTTGTTAGTTATGACCCCAGCAGCTCAAGTACATGACTGTTCGAAGAGAGTCCTCTGCCTCCTTATGCTTCAGGATCATATCACTGTCATTGCCTCCACCAATCTCCGCCAAAGCTGATGAGAAGCACCTTGCCCAGTTGAGAGGAGGAGGAGAAGATCTTTGGGACGGTGTCATCCTGTCAGAACAAGTCAAATAGTCCATGAAACACGATCTGATCGCAGGAGAGTCAGCATGATTGTTGTTCTTGGATGATGCCATTTGGTAAAAAACGGAACTACTATAAAGGAATATTGATTATTCTGAAATGAAGGGTGGGTGCGTTTTGCGCTAAAAGCGGATGAGTTCTCAAGCACAAGCAATGGTTTATATGGAGATGGTGGAAGGGGAGGATTAAGATTGAGAAAGGGGATGGCACCAAGCCCACGTTTTGGCAAAAACCGGGGGCTGCAGGACTCTGAAACAACCGGCCCCGGCGTCAGGTTAAGCAGGACAGCAGTGTCACTCTTGAAATATCTTGTTCAAGTAGTAAGTCATCCATCTCTGTCTCTCTCTCTCTCTCTCTCTCTCTCAACGATGTAACTTTCGAAGAGATAGAAGTACGGAGTTTGAAGAAAACTGAAGCCGAATCGATTACAAGAGGAACTGAAAATATTCGAACCATTGGAGGGGGCCGCTCTCCAAATGCTTCTTTTTAATGAAGTTGGATTAATTACTTTACATAATTGGTTGGATTAGTGATTAAAGGATGCCTTATTCCATTTTCTGATTGGTCATTAAATAATATAAGGATAAACATGACCTTTCAAATAAAGTTACATTTTATTGATTAGAATATACATTTTTTTGGGTAAATTCCCTAACAATTTATGATATTTTCTAAAATCTTCCAAAATATACATTATTTTCAATATTTGTTTACATATATATAATATTTGAAGATTTATTCAAGAAATAGCATGCACGTAAGTCCTATTTGAAGATTTCTCACTCTAATTTCCTTATTTTCTACAATTACAATCTAGACACTCTACTTATTTCATTGCCATCCACACAGTGAGTCCTACTACCTTTGCTTACCTTCATCCACATTTTTCTTATATCGTCTAGATTAGTTGTCAGGTTTCTAAACATAAAAAGTAAGACGAACGACACCACGCCATATGCTTTAAAATTTACTTCATTGATTTACTATTTACAAGTTGTCTTGCCTTTGGTTGTAAAAAAAAAAAAACAACAAAGAACATAAACCCAACAAGGAAAGACAATGAACACCCTGAGGACAACCTAGCTCCTTGGCAGTTGAGTAGCTTCGGTCAATGGAGTTGTCCCTTTTCTAGTGCATTGCAGCATAGGAATTGTCCTAGATCGCTACATCACATGGATTACAGCCTCTATGCTCTTGTGGGCTGACAAAATCACTACCAGCGACATGCCTTGTGCTACTAGCCCCTTAATTATCACCAAGAGTTTGGCGAACTCCCCCCAACCAACCTCTAGAATCTCTTTTTTGTACTCAGGTGACCTTTTGAAGTTGGCTACCCCTTCCTCCTTAGCTGCCTCCACCTTTGATGGAGTCTCAGCCACTTCCTTTGCTAGGTGTCTGCTCATGTTTGGACCTCCTCCAATCAACTGTCAAGTGTGTTATTCGCTACCAACACCTCTTAAAGTTGACTTCCAGGGCCAATCTACTCACCTTCAGCTCCTGGAGCTCAACTTGAAAGAGATCCATCTCCATCTCTACCCCCGCTAACCTGGCCTTCACATGTGCCTTTTCTTCTCGCAGGGTGCCCATCATAGTGACTAATTGCTCTACCTCGGACTCAGCTATCACCAACCTAGCAGAAAGGCCTTCCATGGTGGCCTTCATTTCTTTCACCTTTCTCTGTCCCTTAGCATATTGCTCTTGGACAAGCAACACGTTCGCATTCGTTGCCAAGAAGGCCTATCTTAGCTTGTCAACCTTGGTGTCATATTATTCTAGCGCCACTACACACTAAAACAATGAGATTGTAGAAACAGATATCAACTCAAGATGCAACCAACCCAAAAACAAAAATACTCTCGGCCCACTAAGGCATACCTGTATTAGATATGATTGAGCTATGTTCTCCACCTCTTCCAACCGATGGTCGCCCATGATTCTAGCCAATTCCAGTTTGAGTAGGTGTCAGCTGATATCATGTAGTACCTCAGTTCCCTCCTTTTGTCAAAAGGTCGCCAACTCTAAAATTCCCCACTCTTTGCACGGGCCTTCCTCATCACAGTCGACCATCCCTCTTTACTCAGTAGGGGCTGTTGCGTATTCTCTCCCTCAACCCTCACCACTACTTTGATTCGAGTTGTTGTCACATGAATATAACTAAGCATAAATTTCCTAGCCCGCTACCAATGTACAACATATCCCAAGAACTGTCGATTTACTCACCTATCTCGAACCCAACTTTAGAAGCTGTGACCTCAACCGATGAGGGTGTGCCACTTTGAACATACATTGGGTCGATCATCCTTATCACCCTTTCCATCCCTGGTAGAACTTCTTGGGCCAACCTTTTGGTCCTCTGCACAACCAAGGGGCTCATCCTCGTGATCCTCCCCTCAGGCACTACGGGCTTACCCACAGCCGACACGGCTTCCTCTAGGACTCTAATCATCCCTTCTAGCTCTGAAGATAGGGTGACCACATTGTCTCCCCCACCACTAGAGCTTGAGTGCACCATCAACAATATTGCCTCTACAAAAATAGGTTCATCTTTACTCAACCTTTTGATTGCTTTAGTAGTTGCCTAAGCAAGTAGACTCTAGTGATAGCCCTCCTTTTCCGAGATGCAACGGCCTTTCTACTCTTCTTCTTGGATGGTTCCTCTATTGAGCCTACCTCAACCCCCTTTACCACGAGGTATTTGTCCGGTACATAGTTGGCAAGTCCTTCCCTTAGTACATCCGACATTAATAATGATGAAAATATGCAAGAATGAGAGACTACAATTCAATATACACATCCAAGATAGCTTAAAGGGGTCACTAGCATTAATAAAAAAGCTGGTAGCCACCCAGTTAGCCTTCAAGTTGGCTAAGCTCTTGTAGCTCCACCCCTTTGGTCAGTATCCCATCCTTTAAGTGGCTGTTCAATCATATCATTTGTTCCTCACTAAACTTGAACTGGTTGTACGAGTCTTCAAGTACCTGACTCTTCCAGTTGTGCATGTAGTTCTTTGGGTCAGCCACAAAAAGTCAGGCCAACTTCTACCCCTTCACGTCATCAACCAACCCCATAATAAGGGCATCATGACTGCCATGACGGGCCCTAAACGTGATGAGCTTATAATATTATCTAAAAATCTCCAAATGATACCTTATGCCCTTCTAGTGACACAGCAAGACAAAACAATTCCAGATCAGCCACCCATTTGGAGTGATCTGCCTTGGGCTAACCCTATAGTACTATAACAGCTCTATGGCTTTGTTGCAAAGGGGCAGCCTAACTTTAGCCATTATAACATGCTTTACATATATGGCTACTTCCCCATTCCAACTAGCCTAGCACGACTCGTTAGGTCTCAAAAGGCGAGGCTTAATTGTAGGACTTAACTTGCTCTCCTCTACCACCCTCCTAAATTAATCCCATGTAATCTCATTATGAACATGATTTGCAGTAAACTCTCCTATACCTAGATTTGGCCCACAATTGAAGCCATCGCTAATTGAGAGGATGACATCTTCACTTGCAATGGGAATCATGCACGCGTTACCTATTTGGCTCGACTGACTCCACTACCTACACCTAGTTGACTACCTGTCTAGACCAACTACCAACACAACCCCACCGCCCCCCACGCCAACCAAATAGTCGAGCTCTCTTACTATCACGACCAACTCCTCTCCACACAAAGACCACCAGCTAACTCCTTTACCCTATAGAAAGATCGAGCACAGTTCCCCTACCCTTTGTCACCGTGTTCTTCCATTTTCCCCAGTAAACATGGGCAAATAGATGAACAAACCCACCAACCCCAAAAGACAACTTACTAGAGAATGGACGCATCAATGCGTGGCATGAAGCTTGGCTGTATTACACACAATGCAGTCAAGATTGCTCCAAATTCACCAAAAATTGCCAATTGATCATTTCTTGCGACTGTTGGAGGAAGATGGAGGCAAAATGGTAATTCACCCAAATTTAATTCTCCGTCATTATTCTGCACATATACTTTTCACGGAAGGTCAATCAACCGCCCCTAGGCTATCACGTGTACCACTTCATTGCCATCTCAGTCATTTCAAAACTTCTCTCCTAACCTATGCTTCTTCATCCTTTTCACTGGGGGACACAGACTACAGCCCTTCCCTTCTTTGGCGGATGCTCGACCACACCTTTTACCACCTCTGACTCGCCTCACAACACACCTACCTAGCCCATCTCTCCATCTACTTCTCGACCTCACAAGTGGACTGCGAAGTGGGGGACAAGTGACTAGGAAACTGCCCTTAACCAATTGGATCACCTGGCTCCACATAGTTTGATCGAACCATACGATTCCACTTGATCGGTAGACCAACTCTGTCCTAGCAAGTCGGACTGCCAAGCAGCACCTGGTCAACTCGCTCCACTTTGCTCCTCTCCAGTTAGTCTTCCCAGTCACCCTTGACCGAACAACTACATGTCAGCTGGCAGCAACTTGGCTAGCACGGCCTAACTCAGTTGGCATGATACATTCACCTCCAGCATGATCCTTATAAATACCCCAGATTGCAAAGGAGAAAGTAAGTTTTTCCTGGATACTCCAAAAGGGGTCCCCACAACTCACTTAGAATCCTCTCCATTAAGTTTGCTGACCTAACCATCAAAGGGTCATTACGGGCGATTCCACCCAGGCTAGGCTTGTTTTGCATATCTACTCGCCACACTTAGGACTTGGTGGAAACCATTGGCTCCATGATCATTTCACCTTTTGGTCATGCAGGTCTACCCAAGAACTAGGACAACATCAATACATTAATTGATAAAGTCTTCCTAGCATTAATTTTGTCCACTAACTGGAAACCTTATCATTTAAGAGAAAAATGTACCGAATCACTTGAACTAACTTTTGTTCGTTAATGACATGCAACTTTAATCCACAGTTTCTCTGCTATTAACAAGACGCCTGGACTCCAATCTTCTTCCTCTTGATTTATCATCCTTCCTAGCAGAGCAACTAAAATTCTTTAAGTTTGCTCTGTCTTATTGTGGTCGAAGTGCCACTCAATACCCCCCGTGACCAAGAACTTCTTTGTCATCCCGATCTTTTATTATGGGGTGTTCAAGTCAATTAAAAAATCAAATTGGACCAAGTAAAACAAAAAAAAAAACAATTGGACAATTCGAATTGGTTCTTACATCGAATCGGAATGGGCAATCCGGGCGTGATTCTGTTTTCTTTAGTTTGGATGCAAAAATCGAAGTCAAAAACACCATTCCACCGGAATGAGCATTCCTCCTTTTCTTTAATACCTTCATTACGGCCCATCAAAAGCGGAATCACCATTCCACTTCATTTTTTTTCTCAAGTGACAAGGTTTAAATACCAACTTTGCTCCTATATTTTACGCTAAATCACATAATTGCTTAAATCCTAAATTTGCAAATTAATCATTGCATCTTCGTCTTCTCTAGATAACTTGCTTTAATTATTCAGTTATTATCAATGTAATGTTCGTATTGATAAGGATTGGATGCAAAAAGTCTGATAGTCACTCGGTTTCGAGTATTGGAGAAAAATTTTAGACTTTTAATCTATCTAGTTAATAAGGTTATAATTGGTAAATTAAATAATTAGTCGAATTACATTCTCTCTATATGAAAAATGGTACCAAACTAAAGAATTGGATTGAGCATTCCATCAAAATTCTTTGGAACCATTCCACTCCGATCGATTCCGTCCTGCCAAACGGGACCTTAATACTTTCCTTATTTATCTCCTTTAATTACTCGAATATAATTTTCTATAAGCTTTTCTCTTAGAGAAACATTTATACTCCGAAAATTTAAAGCACTTTGTTGTATAACTGAACCGAGGGCTCGCGACTGCATGCGTCCCCTACCCATTGAACCAGGGCGGTTGGGGTTGGGGTGGGAAGGCACAAAGGCCCAGCGGCACGGTACACAGGCCCCAACCCAAACACAGGTCATAACGGGGATGAAAAGTACAAATTGCTCGCTCGAATCCTTTTTTTTAATCATTTTCTTCCTAAATTTTTCCAGTACTCAACTACTGATTTGATTTTTTTTAATTATCAGAAAAGAATATTTTAAATATTGCATAAAATTCACTTTTTAAATATTAAAGAGATATTCTATTTTATTATTTCCTTTTTCTCTATTTCTGTTATTTAGCTTGTAAATAGTTAAAGTGGACTATTATGGATTTTTAAGTCATTCAATAAATAATTATTTATTACTCATTTGAGTTGGCCACCACATTACCTATCTTCCTCCCTACAACCAAGCCTATAATAGCTAAGTTCGACTATTGCGATCTTAGAGTCATTCAACAAATGATTGTTTATTACTCCTGTTTGGCCTTCTGACAACCATGTTCTCTTATCTGTATCATTAAGCCATAATTTTCAAACCAAATTTGACATTGTATATTTATTTTAAAAAAAACAAAACAAAACAAGGACGAAATTTGCGTATGCACAAAAGGGAAATGATGAATTTAAGATAAGGTTTGGGTCTATCGTGGACATGATCACCCATTGAATCAAAATCAAAAACCCGAATGTGTGTTCTCAAACTAGACCTATTAATCTTAACATATGACTTTGAGCCGTGCCGACACAACCCATCATCTCACCTAACCCACAAAATCCTGGCTCGTGTATAAATATTTTGTACTTTGAGCCGTTCAGCTTGACTCCAATCAAACAAAAAATAAATTTAAATAATTAAATATTTTAAAATAAATTTTTATGTGATATAATTAATTAATTAATTAATATAAATATCATATTCATTTCAAAAAAATATTAAAATAATTATTCAAATATAAATATATATATAATTATTCATTTTTTAAAAATTTCTTAAAATTTTATTTTTATTATAAATATTTTTTTGTGCCGTGCCCACGCCGTGGTTTTAGGTTAGTCCAATTTTTGCCAGGTCTATCTCTAGTCACATCTTTTCTTAATAATTCTAATTATTTTATATTTTGAGAATAATTAAACAACAGTCATCTGTCATGCGACTCATGATTCCCGTTTGTCACGACGCAGTGGAATTGACGCAAGAGAATCCTTCTGGACGGCATTAACTTAATCTTAACACCCAAATGAAAGGAAAAAAGAAATGAAATTTCGTGGAGAAAAACTGTCCCCGCATAGTCTCACGTAAAACACCAACAAATTGGACTTTGCTTGCTTGTTTCTTTGGGGGCAGACATTGGATCCCCTCAGATGCTTGGACTTGGTAACATCCTGATTAGTTCGGACAAAGGGAGACTGATATGCATAATAGGGATAGGAGAAACGGGGAAAATAAGAGAGTGTGTAAAATTTCACGGATCAAAATTGAATTATTAAAGAAATATAATGAAGTTGAATCTCTATCATTCCGGACTCTAATTAATCTGTGTAGTTGATTTTGGTTTTGAGCCAACAGAGGTGATTGAGAAGCCAGCCTTTAGTAAAAAACAATGTTGGGACATAAGAGAATTGGGTTCAAAGCTCAACTAGATTGGATAGAAATTTTATATAATACTAGAATAAATTACTATATATGCTCACATCAAACCTGAGTATAACGCTCATGATCAATGATTCGAAGCATGGAAGGAAAAAAAGGCCTGACTCATAGTTATTTGTAAACCAACTGCAGAGGGGAAAGCCCAACTATGGCAAGTTGCAATTGTGGGTCACTTTACCACAAAGATCTCAATGAAAAGTTAACTGGAAGAAAATTCGCTTGGAGGTAATAATTTATCATTTAAGAAAAATTTATATTTGCTAACAATATGTTATTAGGATATTTGGTATTTTTGTAATTCTACAATATTCTATTATGTTATTATTTAGATATTTCGATTTTTCTTATATTACTGACCTCCTAATTTATTTTCTTTTCCTCGCCCATAAATATCCTAGTCATTTCTGTATTTCCTCAAATATAAATAACAAAATAGCACTTTCATAATATTGATTTATTGATTATCACGTATTTATATTGACTTTGCTCTCCTTCCCCTGTCTTATACTGAATTTCATTAATCAAATACCACGTCTTATTAATTTAAATTTTTAGATGGTATATAAATCCGAGTAATTTTACATAATACATGAAAAAATTGGTCTATCTGTTCAACTATTGACTATTTGCGGGGTAAAGATTTACTTCTTTTGTATTGTGATTTGTCAGACATCTGTGATAAGGATACACTCCGTTTCTGGTCAACATTAGCTCGTTTTTCCCACCCTAAAGGAGCAGGGAACGTAATTCGAAAAAAGCTGCAAGGGGAATCATGAAAAATAGATTTGTTCATCTTTAGTTCAATCGTCCACGTTTTTCATTTAAAAATAAATTTTAGAATAATAAAAAAATTGTAAGTATAAATATTAAAAACAGAAAATCAGCACAACCCAATGAGGTTAGGTTGCTCACGAGCACTCAGAGCCGATGGGTCTCGATTTTGCGAGGTAGCGGATCTTGCTTACTATCACTACAACCTTGACAAGGCAGTCGATAACCGCAAAGATCAGAAGCAAATCTCTACTCCAGAGGAGCAGGGGTTTCACTTGGGGGTCAGTACCCAAGAATCGGGGTTGAGGGCAACACCACAATGATCGACAGTGACTGCATCGACATGGTGCTGGCTCCCGGCAAGGATTCCCGCGACTCATCACCTGATTTTTCTAGGCCGAATTCATCACTAAAAAATAAAATGTCTGCGTGTAGGACCCATAATTGTAAGACTCCCATAACATGTCAAAATTGGGACATTGTTTTAAGACTTTTGATCAGGAATCCCTGCGGCTCAATTTGAATACATTAATTAGCTATATGCTCTTCAAAATTTCCCCTCATTTTCTTGCTTTGTGAGTCACCTCTACTTTCTGTAGTCAGCTTTTACCAATAAAACAAAGACAAGTAACGACTTTCCTACCATTAGAAGAAGAAGAAGAAGAAGAAGAAGACAAGTAGACGCAAAAGGAAGACACTAATGCATACGTGATTTTCCGTAATTCCAACGTTGAAACTGAGAAGCGATGAAGGAGAAAAGGAGTCGAGTAATTCTGTAGATGGTGGGGGGTGATGAGTGAAAGGGATGGCTTATAAGTGAGAAATATTGTTCTTATTTAATTCTTTGTTGACTCAATTTAATAAAATTACACTTTCATTCTAAGGATGAACAATCATGTCTGTCCCTTCTTTATTTTTGGAAATATTTCTATTATGCTTCACTTATTTTAATTAAATTATCATGATATCAGGTTACAATTTAAGAAAAAATAAAATATTTAAATTTATTCTTAATCTTAAATTTACCAAATATCTAACGGGATAGGAAGAATATGGTAGATGTGGAGAAAATGTTGATAAACATTCTCATCAAATCACATTTTCCATTTTTTTGAAAATACAAATAACATTCAATATTCATCTAAATAAACATGACAATTAACTTTTTTTTTACAAAATATTATGAGTACTATTGACGTTAACTTTTTTATCAATTACTGCCGTGATATACTTATGTGATGTATGCATTTGACACATGACAGCTTGCACGAAGTGGTATGTGTGAAAAATATGTCAAATTATCAATGTTACACCAGAAATAGAATGTTTAACGACTATTAACTATATGCTATTTTATAAATAAATAATTAAATGTCATCTATAAGTATGTGAATGTTGGAGTTGATGCATATTTTAAGAAATTTTGAAAAAAAAAAGCGTTTTCGAAGAAATTTCCCCATATTTATATTAGTTTTTATTCTATACACTCAGAGTATAAATAAGCCATTAATGCATACTGTATGGATTTAGATTATTATTTGATGAATTATTTGAATTATTTAATTGTTTAATTACCCTTTTATTCAATTTGGATATAATTCTTATTTAATAAATTTATTTTTATAAAAATAAAATAATTGTGGAGATAATCATGACAAATGATGCAGAAATTTTTAAAATCTGAATTATTTTAATATCATAACAATGAAGAAAGTCGGACAGTTGGGATATTTAAGTTTTTAAAGTTTAAAGTTTAGAGTTTATAACTTTTAGGTTTTCCTGTGGGGTTTTTATTTTTTTATTTTAATTTTTACAAATTTTTCTAGAGCTTTATGGTTTAAAGTTTTGAGTTTTCCTAATCGTTCCAATCAATGCTTACCACAAATAATCAAATGAATTTAATAAACTGACTCGAATTTTTTTAAATATCTAATTTATCCTTGATTTAAGTTTACAAACAATCGATATTAAATTTATTTTCTTATTTAAAATATAAAGAAAAGAAAATACTAAATAATTAAAAATATTTTTTAAAATGAATTAGATTTTTGAAGTTTAAGGTTTTTAGGAATTTGTGGGATTTTATTTTAGAATTTTTTAAAGATTTTTCAGACGATTTTAGTCTTTCATAATTTATGATTCTATATATTTTATAATGTGATTAAATTAATTTATACCCATATCTATTTGATAAATAATTCGATTATAAATTAAAAGTGTATTTTTTGGTTTAGTAAATATAAATATCTACTCAATTATGACTAATTGAGATATATATGATAAGTGATGATTGCTCAATTTATGTACATATGTATAGAAGTATAATACTAAATAATTAAAAAATATTAAAAATATTTTTTAAAATGAATTAGATTTTTGAAGTTTAAGGTTTTTAGGAATTTGTGGGATTTTATTTTAGAATTTTTTAAAGATTTTTCAGACGATTTTAGTCTTTCATAATTTATGATTTTATATATTTTATAATATGATTAAATTAATTTATACCCATATCTATTTGATAAATAATTCGATTTTAAATTAAAAGTGTATTTTTGGTTTAGTAAATATAAATATCTACTCAATTATGACTAATTGAGATATATATGATAAGAAATGATTGCTCAATTTATGTACATATGTATAGAAGTATATAATCGAATGGGCTCTTTGATCTTGTAGGTCATAGGCCGTGAATACTATTGTTCAAATGCACAAGCTGTCTTGGAGAAGCATCATTTCGTCTACCGTGTCCAAGCCTCTTTATGTCCCATTATTAAAAAAAAAGTAGAAAATTTATATAATTTTATCATTTACTAATATGAAATTTTAAAAATTTCAAAATGAGATAAGCTAGTGTTGATACTTAAATTTTTTTTTTCATATTATTTGACTTGTTCTGTAGCCGACCTTGAAATGAACGATCACAAGATCCAAATCCTTATGAGCTTGAGCCACTTAGGAAGATGTTGATCGTGTAGGAAAAAATGACATCGCATATACCATATAATTATTTGATCTCACATTATTATAACAGAATTGATAAAATATATATATTAAGAAGAAAGAAGTTTGGTATAAAGATATTACTCTCGACCTAATATAATCAATATATTTAAATTTTAATTATTATTATAAAACTCTCCATACATTTTTACTTTCTTCTTCTTGTATCAATCTCTAAACTTATAAATTTTTTAAATAATAAAAAAAATATGTTTTTACCAATTAGATATAAAATTTTAAGAGTTTGAAAATTCCAAAAGAAATATGAGAAACAATAGCCTTTCATTCAGTCAATCGAATATTGTCTTTTTGACCAACAATTCGTCGGCCGATAAAGTCAAAATTCATCACATGAAATTATTGCAATCAAGCTTGAAAGTGGACACTTTCGCTATCTATCTATCTATCTATCTATATAAATATATATATTATTGAGGCCAAAATATATATATTATCATTTAATTAAACCAAGGATATATAAAACTTAGCCATGAGTAGCAAATTAGAGAAACTAATAAATTATTTCATCTAAGAAATAATATAATTAGAAAGGATTAATCAGATTATTTCCATGAACAACAATTAAGACAATTATGTATGTGTTTAACACTCATTCTGTAGTTTAATGTATTTTAGTTAATATTTGTTGACATAACATAGTAAGGTAGAATAATTAATTAATAATTTCTCAGCAAATCATACACGGAAAATCCAAAAAACAAAAGAAAACAAAATAGATTAGGCTGTAGTCAAATATCATCACATGCCCAACAATTTATGCACAGGATAATTGAAAATCTTTTTAGTTCATATGTATACACATAATATTAGAATGTTAATGAATTTTGATTAATTTAAATTTAAATAAAATTAATCTATTAAAGGATGGAGGTAGAATATTTTTTAAAATTTTGGCTAGTCTTGTAAATAAAAAAAATTATATTTAAAGAATTTTACTTTTTACATAACAACTTGGCTTGAACTAAATTAATTAAAATCCAATAACTTATGAATATCATATTGTTTATAAAAAAAGAAAGAAAAATCTTAGGGACAGAGTTAGATGACCTAAAAAAAGATAAAATTAAATAAATTTTATATAATATTTCATATATTTTCCTAAATTGAAGAAGAGTGATTGCTCCAACACCTCATAAGTTATTTTAACAGGAATTTCTTAATATAAATTTTTTTTATTTATAATATTTATATATGATATTTTATCTAAATAAAAAATATATATAATAATCTCAACCAATTTATATAAATAGTATTTTTATCACTAAGAAAAATGTTGGACAAGAAATTTTCCAATGTTTCGGCAAGAACCAAAGTCCCTCAATTATTGCAGCCTTCTATTCAATGCACATCGCAATCACCAGCGCAAGAGCCTCGATTAATTAATTAATTCATTTACAAATTAGGTTGACCAACTCCTTTGACCGCCCGCCCGTACAACTTGAAGTACAATGACCTTTTAGCCCCTTGGGTTGCAAAAAGAAATAAGAGGTTTGTCTCAGTGACATGAGACAAATACAGGAAATATTGGAAATGAGAAAAATCGATCATTCAATTTTTGTGTCCCAAGGTATATATATATATATATATGTGGACATAATAGCCATGGACATGGTAGCCACTGAATCAATCAAGGTCAAATCTCAATGATCGAAGTAAGATGGACTTGGGATTGAATATTGGGTTGTTTAGCACTGTAGAACTTTTTTCAAAAAGAGCAATCATGTTATTGGTTGATACACCACATGTTCATTATCCGAAAATATTAGTTTAGGTTATTTATGGGATATTTGAACCTTCTATATATTAATTTTTTTTCCTTTTATAACCGATATAAAATCTGAAATGTGATAATCTCTTTTAGATAAGGGTCTCATAGTCACCGCTCAATAGACTACTTGCCATACTTCATAACTGCTAGTTGGAATCAGCTTTAATAAATGTACAATGTTGATAAACTACTTACAATCCTTCACAGTTGTGGGTTCCAATCATCTCTAATAACGTATGTAATCCTATGAGTACATCATCAAAAAATGTTAATTTGAATTACTCTTAAAATCCTTGAACTTTTTTTTTACATAAGTATACAATTTATTTTTCTTGTACAACTGACATGTAATCTTAGAATTAATACAGATTTCAACAAAATCACCCGTACTGTCGACCTCGATAAATGTCCAAAGAGCTTTACTCGCTATGAGATGAAGATATCCACGGACGGGGGGATAAAAGGAAAGAATTCACAAGGGGGGTAAAAGGGAGATTTGCACAAAAATATACAAAATTATGCTTTCTAGTAGCTTAAGCAAGATCATTATCATCGGCTCCGAGCATCGATGAGGAGAGAAGCAACATGACAGGTATGAAAATGGATAATCAAGTGACTTATTAATTCTTATATGTTAAGTGTGATATGATATTCAAATATTATAAAGAGAAAAAAAAGTTAATAATTCAAAGAATTTTACTTATTAACGATTTGATCCGATTTAAAAATTGATTAATGAGGTTAGTAGACTCCGTAATACTTATAAATAATAAATGTTTCATTGGAAAGTGTCAAGTCGAAACCTCTTGGGGGGCTTAACGTGGCCTTATTGTGCTGGCGACAGCTGATGCAATACGTGACCCGAGAAAGCAATATGAGTTTCCCATTGCCCGCCGGAAAGTGATGGGTTTGATTTTTGTAGTGTGTGTGTGATGATAGATTTGCATCAAGATTGAAAGATTATAATATAAAATCTTAGCAAGATCGGGATTTCACGGTACCATCATTTTCTCACACATATATTTATCGATTGCAACACAAATTTACTGAGATAAATCAAGATGTGGTTCAGTCTCATCACCTTGCTTTCCCTGGTCGATCGGCACTAAAAATAGAAATATTTCTGGTTTTCCGGCAACCCATTTAATCATCCCTATCAATTGAAAACTATGAGGTGCACCGAGAATCCTAAGATCACATAAAGAAGCAAGTCATACTTATATTACTACATATTATACTGGTACATAATAATTTAGGTCTTCCAAGAGATTTTAACTTGGTCTATATTTTGTTTGACTTATTAAGAGTTACTTCCGGCGATCATATGTATCCCATTAAGTCAAACGATTGAGATAACTCCATGCATAAGTAAATGTAACAATAGTATTACTAGGAGAGTGATTTCATACTCTTATAAATTATTTAGATAATATAAATTTAATTTAAGTATATCCATGTAGTTCAAATCTCATACATTAACTAAGTTAAAGAATTATCAAATAACCTCAAGAGACTACCATCGAGATTAGATAGTCACATTTATTGAACTTTGCAGTGGTCCCAACCATGGACCATCCTTATCTGAGCTGAGTCCTCCTGACAATATTGAAGATTTTCATAGAGACTTAAGTTTCTAGAGAGAGGGAAAGTTTATCTCTCTTTATTTTTTTTTTCCCTTTTTAAAGTAAGGGCAGGGAAGGGACACGTAGCGACTAAGATGAACAGGACGGCACCGAATTGTTTTGACTTACCACATAGTCTCCTCCGTCTGTGTATATATTCTCTAGTTTTCCTGTGTAAATACCTCGCCATACATATCCTCTCTCCCCAGAAGTCACTCTTCTCTCGTCTCTCTTCGTTCACAGCGATCGACCGGCCTAACAGTTGAAGCATGGGAAGAGCACCTTGCTGTGACAAAGATGGCCTCAAGAAAGGTCCATGGACGCCCGAGGAAGATCAGAAGCTGGTTGATTACATCAAGAAGGAAGGGTATGGTAACTGGAGAACCCTCCCAAAAAATGCTGGTACGAAGACGCCAGATTCCCCCTCGGTCTCGTTAGATTCGACATGGAGATCCAGCAGTCCATGCCATGATATGTTAATAACGAAAAATCATCCATTAGTTGGCTCCTACCTGTTTCGGGAAACTTTCATGAGCTTGCATGCTTATCGGGTTAAATGGTACTATACCTTGTGTGACGTTCTTGGGTTTTTTTTTTATTGGTTACTTGTTGCATGGTTAGGGCTGCAAAGGTGCGGAAAGAGCTGCCGGCTTAGGTGGACGAACTATCTGAGGCCTGATATCAAGAGAGGGAAGTTCTCCTCTGAAGAGGAGGAGGCAATTATTCAACTCCACAGAATATTAGGCAACAAGTAAGTCTCTCTTTTAGTTCCCTAACATTATACACCTATTCCTTCAATTTCAAAACGTCAACTGATTTCGATAAAATTTTATTTTTTATGGAGAAATTCCGGTATTCTTCGGCATTAATTTCCAGAAGTTGACTGCAGATTAATCTTTAAACAGTAAAATGCATGTGCTGCTAAACAGTCTTCCAATCCTCCTGGCATTTGAAAACAAGATGGCCTTTCCCCCCTTTTTTTTTCTTTTTTTGTGTTTTAAGGAACTGATTCTAGCTATTTAATATTAGTGATGAGTCATGGAACTACGTATTTATGTTTGCCTCATTATGTGCATAATAAGTCGTTTTTTTTAATTTTGTCTATGCAGATGGTCAGCTATTGCAGCTCGACTACCCGGAAGAACCGACAATGAAATAAAGAACTATTGGAATACCCACATCAGAAAACAGCTTCTCCGAATGGGAATTGACCCTGTGACGCATGCTCCTCGGCTGGATCTTCTCGATGTCTCCATGATCCCCTACTCTTCTATCTGCAACACTTCTCATCACTTGATGAACAACATTTCAAGTCTCCTGCACGCTAATCACCTGGTAAACCCGGAACTCCAGCAGCTTGCCATGTCTCTGTGGCTGTCTCAATGCGAAAACTGGATGTGTCCTTTTCAAGAAAGCCAGATCTCAAATTACCAATTGCAAGAACTATATCACCCCACTTTTGTCCAAGAAAATCAACTGGTCAACAGCACCGTTCCATTTCCAGATGAACCACAGCCTATGAAACCTATTCCGGAGCAATTCCAACCCAGTTCGAGCAACCTGGCTTCAGTTTCAAGTTATGACTACATCTACAGCTCAGAAAGACACTTCTCAGATCATTCTTTGGAAAACCCAATGTTCGACTTGTCTCACAGTGAGAACAGTGGCCATCAGAATTATAGCTATGGTGGTTTGGTTTACTCCACACCTTCATCAGGCTCTACAACACTGAATTCCAACTCAACATATGTCAACAGCGGCATGGAGGATGATAGGGAAATTAGCTGTTGTAGCAATTACCATTTGATGAAATACGAAATCCCAGAAATCTTGGATGTGAGTAAACTCTTGTGATTGTCCCCCGTAGTAGGACAGTGAGGGAGATTTACCAAGGTTTCTGGTAAAATATTAAACTTTGAGACGTCTAATAACATATTATTGTTATTTCACCGTCTTCCCTTTCCTTTTCCCGATTCATATGCCTCTCGACCAAGTCCCGATTTGGGATGCTATAAGTCTCGCAATTTTGAATTCACAGACTTCAAATCTGAAAAAGAAGTTAAGCAAAAGAAGATGTGTACTAATAAGAATAAGGTCACCTTAGTTGACAAAGCATAATCTAAAGGGTTTTAAATAAATATTCAGTATGTAACATAATGAGTTTCTCATATAAAATTCATATAGAAGATACTAAGTATACATATTTGTATACACCATCATGAGTTCTACACAATTAGTTTATTGAATGTTATAGCGAATACTCAATTGATACGTTCAAGATTCATGATGCAAAGAAAAAAAAAAGGCCCGTAGAGATATTGTTTGGTTTGAACGCAACCTACATGTCTTTAAGGAGGTGCACCCTTCGTCTCCTCTCGACACTCTCTCAAGTAGAGGACCAAGTGATAAGGATGAGGCCAATATATTTATAAGATGAGTACGATTTCGTCCTTACGATTATGGATTTCAAGGGAGTGGAATACGTATGGAGTCTAGGACTTTATAAGGATCTCAAGATCAAGATCAACGTTCCTTGTCACCTAAATCCACCCATACTATATGGACTTTCATGTATCTTGAACAAAGGTAGACGATTGATTAGCGTCCCGTCTGAGGAAGCAAGATCTTCCAGTCCTTTTTGTCTTTTTCAGGATGTCGTCCCATGATTGAGCACTTATTGTCTCCCTAGTCGTGTAAATGTTTCCATCTTCCATTTTACAGAAAATTAATAATTCAATAATTAATTGATGCTTAATCATAGGGAAGGAAAACTTGACAGATCTAATTTTCTAGGAAGATTCAACTTACCGAGGCGTCCATTTAAATATGTGGACTTGAATGAAAAGTAGCGGCCGAAATAAAAATTATTTTTGTTTTTGTTTGAAAGCAGTACAATTCAAAATTTTTTAATTTCAAATTTAAAACACTACTATTATATAGTATTTATTTCGGTTTATACTAAGAACATAGATATTTAATTCAATTTGTGTAGCAAGTGACCGCGGTAACCGCGCGTGTGCATTACCAGTACCATTTGACTTCCCTTTTTTTATTATTTTTCTAAGAGCACTGTAAATCACAATGATGTTATATAAATATTGGCTCAATAATCAAAGCCCTAGATTTTTTTAAATAAAAAAATTCGGTGCGATTTTTGGCCGACATCAGCTAGTTGACAATGAATAGTCAACATTCATGAATATTTCTTAGGAATTAATAGTTAACAACTACTAGTTGGTTAAAGTTTCCTCTGTGTGTATGAATTTTGTCCTTTGAATTATATTTTAAAAATGTCATGTTATTATGTATGACATGCTAATGTTCTTAGGAAAGAACCCTCGATGATTAAATCCGATATATTTTTATGAATAATTCACAAGATTATAAATTCAATTTTTTTAATATGTGTGCTCATTTATATATATCACACAGGAGCTTATCTCAATTCATGGATTAGGGAAAATAAATTTATTTTTAAAAAAAATTTAAACATGAGAAAGTTTATTTTTTAAAAAAGAATTTTTTAATTATAGATATATGTTATAACATAGAGTGCATTATTCTAAATAGCAAAAATCCCCCTTACTCTTATAGGAATAACTTCTGATTTTTTCCCTCTCTCTTATCAATGAAAAGTAAGTAGTATAAATGACGATAAAATTATTTTAATTACATCATATTTAGATTTTTGTATTTAACCATGTTTTAGGGCTCAACAACTTATCCTACTCACTCAGCATATCATAGACTAGCTTCTTTTCTTTTAATTAAAATATTTAATATAGTTTTAAAAAGTTAGTCTATTTTGTGATTGAGATCTAATCATAACACTTATATTAGATATTTTGACATATATATGAGAAAAAAAATTCAAACTTACAAAATTTATACTCACCAAACCATATTTTTTGGCCAAGATACTAATCAAGCCATTTGGAAGGTCTCTCTATAATCATCCGGTTTCTGGTTGTTGCCGGTATTACTTTCCAAACCACTATCCTCGCACAGGGTTCCTCTGAAAAGAAGAGAATATATATATATATATATATATATACACACTAGAGGAAAGCCATATCAATCCGACAGTGTAGGGCAATCATTGAGAATGGGGAACGGTGGGATACGGTTTCCTGTATTCCGACAGCTGTTCAGATGATTTCCGGCGGCCGCAGCTGCCCAGCGGAGACGGCGGAGTTGACGCCTGTCCGGGCCACGTGCCGGAGCTGTTCCACGTGAATCGGTAAGGTTAAGGTAATTTGAAGTACCCGGTTACGCGACGAGGGGAAAAGGTTAAATTAATTTTGAATGCTGCCGAGCTATTTGCGGTAACTGAGATTTTCTCGAGGGACACGTGTAGAAAGATTAGGGGTGTTCTCCTTGAGTAAGGGGACCACAAGTCCTTTTGAGCAGATGCTTAAGTAGGGAGTCCACATGGTTTCCGCCTTTTTGCTACATGCACATTAATGGCTTCGTAGTCAAACGCATGACCTGTGCATGTCTTATCTAATATCCTTCCTATCACACGCATACTCAGGGACCCTACCATTTGAAAATTTTACAAGTGTCTACATTATAATTATAATAATAAATTAATATAAATTAATTAAAATATCGTGATATTTTTTTTATAATAATATATCGAATTCTTAAATGAAGATAATTTGTATTTGAAAAGTTTTATCTCTTGAATGAGCCGATTAAGTTCGAGTATAGAATAATCAAGTTCTAATGAGTTTTTAGATATCAAATGTTTTAGACATGAAAAAAATTATAATAATGTGCTAAGAAACTAAATAGATGTTAAAATAAATTCATAATTATTATAATTATTCAAATAGTTAATATTCATTTACTTATTTTTACCAAATAACATAAAATGAGATTTAAATCGTTAAACCATTATTTTTTATAGAAGATATGTATTAACTCATTTACATCAATTGGGTAGGTGTTTCCTAGTGTCATTTGAATTGCTAGGATCATTGAAAATATTCTATTCTTAATGAGTCCTTAGAAGCTTATTTTAGGGTTTGGAAACCCTAATGATATCTTTACATTAATGTGATGAGTAAGGATGATAAATTTTATTTTACAAATTTATAACTAGTTCGTAAGCTAAGCCTATTTATCTATTTAATGTTAATTATCAGCATTTCATATATGATGAGAAAAAGAATTAGATCATTGAATAATCTGTAAATCGAAGAGCCAGGCATAACTTGATAGTAATTGAGAAGGGTTATTTGCAATGACCTTACTTCATAGCACATTATCGTTATAAACTCGGACAAATAAAGAGATGATAGAGACAATCCAAAAATCACAAATCCAATGGTTGCAATTAACCCTTCTAAGGGGTAAGGAATTTTCAATGACGGATTTTGCCAATTTATAAGATTATTTAATGAAAATTTGAACTAAATCAAATCATTTGGATTATTTTATAAATTCATAGTCAACTATGAACGCACTCATAATTAATCCGTTCATTTTTTATTGCGACCTATAGCTTTCGAAAGTTTTGAATTTGAAACCATCTATAGGTTTTGTTTAATATTTTGGCATAATTCACTTTTCTTTTTCTCATGCAAAGCTCTTTAAAAAATTCTTGGAATTGAATTTGGTGCATAAAAAAATTCATATCGTAAAAATTTTATCCGTAATGATTGTTTGATCGGTGGAATTTGAAGGGTTAAAAGGAGAAGGACTATGTAAAAATGAATTGAATCCATTCATCTTAAATTAAAATTTAATGAATGTCCGATAACACAGAGGAATCTACTTATTCATAATCAAAAACCAAATCGGACAAGCCAAGCTCGAAGGCCGTGCCGGAAGCAATGTCGTGGAGGCTTCTAATTGGCTTCACCGATGACCCTCCAGTTCAATATTATTAACTAATTTCTTGTGCTCACAGCCGATGTAGCCTTTTTCCACTGCCATTAGGGCATGATTGCTTAACGTATTGCTTGTATATATTCTGACCAATCATTCATCTAATTTATCAAATGCTACTCTTCTAGGACATTAAGAGGCCATAAATGGTCATTTTGTCCGGTTTCTCGGGACTCTTCGATTCCCTACCTTTGGAACAGGACTCTGCTCCTACTCCTAGTACGTTCAAGATCGGAATAAAACACCAAATTATCTAAAAAAATGTAGGGTACTAAGGTGTGTATTCCACTGATCGTAACCATGATGCTCTATATGCTTTCTCTCTTGCTTATACATTTAAAATGGCATTGCCCTTCATTTCTCCGATTTTAAGTACTTGGAGGGTTGATCCGTGTCATGGACTCAGCTTCCTAGCAAGAGCATGGAGCTTGACTATACTCACTCATGACCTGACGACCCGTGCATAAAACATGCAACTTTTTCTCCCCTAAATTAAGTGCTCGAGCCATCGCATTCTGCTATAGTCTTCACGCTTCCCAAACGTCTTATGCGGAATCGTCACATTTGATTACAAGTTACGTATTTTTTGGGTTTTGTGGGGTTGGGCGTGGGGGTGGGGGTGGTGTGGTGGCTATACATACGTGATGTATGCGTTATTTCCTCCCCATTGCGATAGGCACAAGATTCTCTCTGTGCATTATCTCTTCTCGTAATGTTATTTAATTATTTTCCACAAAAAATGATATTTAATTATTTACTACGTGGAAAATACGGAGAGGATTTATCGGAGAGATAATTATTCTTTGTGCTTTTTATTGGTTAAGAGAGAGAAAAAAAACACGAATACATATGTAAGGGATAAAACGAGGAAAATAAATTCACAATGAAAATGTCGTCGATGAAAATCGTAACTCACAAACACTTGATGTTAGGTCAAGGATATTATGGTATTCATGGTTTAATTTGGTTTAAAAAATTCATTGAAATGAACCAACCAAATGTCTAGTTTGATTTGATTTGGGATATTAAGTTAGAATTGAATCCATTTTATCCCCAAAAAAAAATCTAAATCACATAAGACCACTTCTTGTGGTTCAATAATCTGATTAACAATTTTTTTAATAAAAATTAATATAATTTAATCAATTTAACATAATTGTTTGGTTGTTGTGTGTATTGGGTCAATATATTATTAATTACCTCTTTTCAATTATCAAGAGACCAAATAGAAATGCCAATTGGGCATTGACTAAGGGATGGACCACCGGCCCTCGCTTTCCTTCTCGACCGACCAAAGAAATTAAAGCTAGCCGTTGTATTGATTCATACCACTTGGTGAGTATGGTAGTCCATGTCTTAACTCATTTTGTCGATTTTTTTTAATATTTCCTACTTATACATGTATATACACAGATTAAATTTCTTGGTTTTTTTTCTAAATCAAAAGTGATCACACTTTCAATTTGATATTATAATTTCATTATCGGACAAAAGTAGTTTATTAAATATAAGAATGACAACTATCATAAGTTAATTGAAATGATTGGACATCCATTTTTCTTAAATAAGATTTTAAGTTCTAATTTTGTGAATGATAATGATTTATATTGAAAAAAATTTATCCTAAGTGAGTTGACTTACTCGAGTTGCATTAATTATTACGATTCAATAGTTTTCTAATACCATTTAACTATTTTAAAAAATAATAACAATAATTTTTAAGGACACTTTCATTACGAGTAGTTTAGATTTCCCGTCTTTTGCTTGTTTCCACATTTTTTTAACAATTTGACAAAATTTTCAGTCACACGCAAGGGAGCCCAAGAATGAACAAGTTGGTCGAAAAGTGAGTATCACTGTATATGATTCTTTTCTTTTTTTTCCCTTCAAAGTCCATACATGTCACTTTCAAGGGGGATGTAGTATGTAACGACAGCATAACATGGGTCCGTCGGCGGGTACATATTTTCTTCCTCTAAGCCATGGTCGTGGCTACATTGCCACAGGGTATAGTAACTAGGGAATGGCTTAATGTACACGTTTTCGTGTGTACATGAATATGCGCTTAATTTTGACCTCGTGTTGTTGCGGTGTTGCGGTCAAAGAAGCAACTGAGGGTTGTGGCTGTGGGGGGTAAAAAGCTGGCAATTAAGAGTCAGAGAAGTGTCTGATAAAAATTATTAAAAAAAACACAGAGAGAGAGAGAGAGAGAGAGAGAGAGAGAGAGAGAGAGAGAGAGTCAGAGAAGTAGGCTTAGCTGTTGACGATGGTGATGACGTCAAGCTACATTTTTTTTAATAGCAAATTATATTAATATATGAAAACTGTCTTCCTATCAAACACATTGGATCTAATCCTTCCCTTCTTTCCTCTGTAAGAGTGTAGAAGGTAATGAGGGGATAGGTATAGTTTCAACAAAATGATGAGACTTAGTCCAGTGGGCTATGTTGTGGGTTAGGAAGTTGTTTGTTCTGTCTACATATTTTACATACCAACCGAAAAAACTATTCAAAAGGCTATGAATTTGATTGAATGGTTTTAATGTTGCATTTGCTTGAGGACTATCCTGATGAAAGAGTTCCTCAATCAAATCATTGGTATCTCTCGCGAGATGAAGTTGTTTGGAGTCCATATTCTTTGTACAAAGGATTGCTTCTAGCAAGGCATGTGCTTCTCCTTCTTTCGATGTGGTGGTGCTATTGTAAGCCAACCAAGCATGGAGTAGATAGCCTCTAGGGTCTGTACACGAGACTTCGATTGAAGATCCTTTTTGGTTGACCGTTGCATCAAAAGTAAATAGCATTTGATCTCTTTTCCTGCAATTGTATAGAGAGGAGGGTGATTTAGAGGAAAATTTATAAGACCAAGCTGACAAGTGCAGTGTAAGACATTGATCTATACAAAAAGCAGCATGCAAAGAATTAAGAGTGAGCAACTTATATATGTTACTATTGCAGTTATGCCAAATGTAGTGTACAAAAATAGCTACTTGCAAGAGAAATCCATGCTTTATATCACTTGGGATGTGAAGGGAGTTGTCTAATCCTAATATAAGTTTAATTCATTGGGTTAGTGAGGTGTTGCCTAGTTGATCTAAATGAAGTGGCCATCTTAGATGTGCCCAAACTATCCTCAAGAATGGACATTGTAGTATTAGATATTGCAGTGTTTCATTATATTGATGGCATAAAGGACAGCATGACATTAAGCTACATGACGGGCAGTAATGCTAAACATTTTATCTGGTTGGATAGTTTGCTATGTGGTATAAGCCATTGAATCTTTTAAAAAAAACATATTTAGAGATGTTAAATAGGTCAATTGGGCCTAGGATAGGTCCATTAAAACTCATAATCGGCCGGGACTACCCCTGAATCAGCTCGTAATTGCTCTTATTGGATTGAAGGATGATTACGAACTAAGTTTAAGAAACATATCCGTTGAACCGAAACTAGCCCAACATGTTTTCTTATTGAACTGGTATGGATAGACAAACTGTGTTAATCAATTATTAGATTTTGTCTGTTTAATTTAAAAAATAAAAAATAAAAAATACTCATTTTAATAATTTGAAAAAAATTTAAAAAGATGAATAGTTTATGGGTCAAACTAGTATGAAATGTAAACCAATTTACTTATGAACGGTTCTAGGCTAGTTGATATATTCTTAAACCATGACTTGTAACTGGAGTAGCCCATTATACTTAATTGTTCAAATTATAATTGGGTCAAACGGTTTCAAGCTCATTTTAAACTAACTCGAAACCAATCTGGACCACCTATTTTAACATCTCCAAGCATATTATTAATAATGAATAGTTTGTTTGGATTGAAACATAACAAACAATTTTATTAAATTGAATGGTTCAACGGTTAGATTGTTAATGTTCAAACACAATAAATATATTTTAAATTTATGAAAATTTCTTTTATAAGTATATAATAACTCTATGAAAAAATTTAAAAATAAAATAAGATAAAGGGAGATGAGGGACATTGAAACAAATAAATATAGAAGGTCGTAAGTTAAAATCATGAACTAATGGCCTATTTATAGGCTTACACAACCCCCTCAATTTAGGAATCAAATAATTGAAGATATCAAAATTATATCAATCTAATAGTAAAAAATTCTAACTATATATATTAAATAACTCATATATATTACTCTAAATATTCTATTTTTCAATAGATAAATATAATATTTCTAATACTATCCTAAATCTCAATTTTCAACGGTAACTTTGATCCAATGATAATTTTAGGGGTAAATTTTCAATTTCCAATTTATATACAACCAGTAAAATGAGTAATACTCTTTTTACATATTGCTTGTCGTGTGATGATACCTATTTTATATCTTTCTTTTTATAATTTTGAAGGTAAAATTAGTAAAGATCATAGATTAAACAATGCCATCGTTTCTCCTTTACATGAATATGATTTTCACTATAATTTAACCATACATATGTTGAGGAGTGTCATATAAATTCTATAACCAAAATACGCAAGGATTTCTAAAACTATTTATTTTTATTCGATTTTTTGAATTTAAATATTAATACTCTCAAAGTGGTTTTTTAGTATTAAAAAATTTCCTTTATGGTTTACTTAAATTCTTGTCATTACATATTATTAAATCACGTTGACGTTAGAAGGTTGTTGATGTGAACAAGTGATATGGTATGACATGTCGATAATTTTACTGATGTTATCATATTTATCAACACAAATTAACAATTTGACAATAATTTAAATAGGTTATAGAACTAAAGTTTTATAATTGAAAAAATTGTTTTAAAATTTTAGAATTAAATTCCAAAAACATGATATATTAGAACTTTTAATATATTTTTTCTCTACAAATAATGATAGAAGAATACTTTCTCATATTATATATATGTTGAAAAATAACTCCATATATTTTTAGAACGTCCTAAAGGTGACATTATGTGTCAACTATTTAGTTTAAATTAATTCATATTCGATAGTTTTATGTATTTCAACTAATTCAACTTTGAATTAGATTAGTCACTTGACAAGTAAATCTCTCACAATAATGAATTTTTTTTACTATCACTAGACTCAAACATGATAAATTACTCATAAAAAGATGGACTAGGGAAGCATTTTAATTAATATACCTTATTGCTCATATCTCAACTGATTAAATCCTACACATGCTTCGTGAATACAACCTAGCCTTTGGCGTCAAAGTTAACTTTTGGATTGGTTTCTTTTGTTAGATGTTGAATCCGAATTACACTAGAATCACATAATAAAATCATTAAGAGATTACTAAATAAAAGATATACCTTGATCTTGTTGTGAAATATGTGTAGATTACTTGATTGGAGTCTTGACTTTTATTGTTCTAACTCAAACCTTTGAAATAATAAACATGAAACCAAGTGTATTTTCTAACTCTTAACTTTACTAAATAGGATGTCAAGATGGTGAGACAGGCCCCTTATATAGGCCGAGATAGGAACTCTCACAATAATATTTTCCGTATATATCCTTCCATAAAAAGGATATAATTGATCTTCATAAGATAATTGATATATTATGCTCTAAATTTAATTTGGAAATTAATCTGGAAATTGTGACATGAGGGCCACCAATCAAGGAGATTATAAAAATATTCTTACATTCTCCCACTTGGCCTCATGGCACAATTGAATGAGTTGTAATTTTTACTTTGCCAATTTTGATATTCCTTCTAGATGTAGAATTCTCTTAGTTTGAAAGTGCTATAACATGAGTCACGACAGTGATACTTAATTAGTATTTAGTGAGTACTCCCCATCCATATACAATGATGCATAGTACTCTTAAAATAAACACTTTCGAGAATTTTTGTTACTTATTTTGAGTCAAATGAGTCCAAATTTATTATCCCAATGAATTAATCCTTTATACGCATAACTGATGAAAAAGAATCATGATCATTGGATAATATGATAATTATCTTATTTGCAATGTATAAAAGTGAAGTCAATTATAAATGAATCGATAACCATAGTCCATTCACATGACACCTTAGTTGTAATCTCAACAATGCTTTAGTTGTGTGATTGACAAAAATTGATCCACTATTGATTGTATGAATCTTTAGCAGCAAGATACTTTAGATCAATTCTATTACTGCACTTCACTTTGGTTGTTTTTTGGTAAGAATATTGCTATTATGTTAAATGGCCTCAATGCATTTTGACAATCAACAAGTGCATGCATAGTCACTTCACAATAAATTCACAATCCATATCAAGGTAAATAATAGAACTTTATGACCTATACCACATGTCCATTAATACTTAAATTTCATCGAATAACATTAGATGTTTGACACATCAATGAGGTGACAAACTTAAACACTAAATATTAAAACTTTATTGATTAATGTTTTCGAGAATAAGGTGATATCTTTAATAGTAGTAAAACTTTTCCTACTAAAACACAAAATTAGTGCTGGGAAACACTGTTTATAAGATGCATTCGTATTAAATATGCTAGTTTTTCAAAAGAAAATTTCAACTGAATAGTCTTTTTAAATATAAAATCTTTATCAAATTCACATCAAAATTTCAAGGTAAACCTTAAAACTTCATAGGCCTACTCATGTAAATATTTGCGGTAGTAAACTTTATGGCTCTACATATGAGTCAGATGTGAAGATTTGAGAAAGAACATTAATTTCACTATGAGCAAAAAACAAGTAAAGTGTTGAACTTGAACATAAGAGATGCTTCACCCTTGTGTCATCATTCTCATACCAACCCTAGGATCCAAATCCCATTGTTTATAACTATATAAGATAATTACATAAAGTTAGGGAATATATCCAAAATATATATCTTATACTTTTGAATATATATTCGATTCTAGGAAATCCCTCTAAAATGGAAACAACCAAATATCCAAAGGTTTTTGCAACCTTGATGTGTTTCGGAGAATGTCATGGCACTGTATACGTTCTTTGGTTTTTGGCCTCTAGTGCAATGTCATTGGATGCAGACTTTGTAACACTTACTAATATCAACTATATTATGCCCTCTAGTGACGCAACACTCTAAGGGGAGTGTCACGACAATCTACAAAAGTGTCTCCTTTATCTTTAACTTGATACCCAAGCCTGTAATAGATATCCTAATTATTCCATGGGTTGATAACTTGACAAATATGAGCCACACCACAACAAATCTCCACCTCAGCTTATATTTGGAGAACTTGTGAAAAATCAAAACCATGTTAACATTGAAAACTCCACCTCAAGCTAAACATTGCCAAAAGTCCAACGATGCTCTAACTTGGTAACCGATATAGCAAAATGAGTATTGTATTTGGTTTCTTCTCTTTTCGATCCTCCACACTTAAACAACCACTTGTGGCCATCGAAATTTTTACATGTAAGATTTTAAAACAAGTCCCAAGACGCCTTATTGCAAAGGAACTCCTTTTCTTCCCTTGGCCACCTATCAAAAGTCAGAACATGTATATCAATCAGTGTAGCTATCATGAGTCACTAGCATCACATGACTTGTACATTTTTTTTCTTCCATTAAGTGCCACATTAGTAATTTGTGACAACATTAGCAAGAATATTAGTTTGATACTAATAAGTCAACATACATAACATGATACATATGACAAAATATTAGTTTTTAATTAAAAAAAAACAAATGGCCTACCAAATGAGAGAAAAATAAAAAGTTTGATACTAGTTGGGTCAATTGAAAAAGTTCATGCTATAATATTTAAAATAACAGTAGTTTGTACATTTTTTGGATTATTAACCCTTTAAAATGTATTTACAATTTCATGTTATTTCAAAATAAAAAAGCAATATTTAGTAATGTTGACTAATCACTTGCCAAGCTTAGCCATCTCTCTTGACCATCCGTGGATCCAACTATATAATTAGTAAATATAAGAATTCAATATGCACTAATGCATGTCACACCCTCATGCTTCATAGTAATTCATGTGTTCGTACTTGATTGTTAATGAGCTTATAACTAATTCTTCATATACAATTTCTAAGTCAAATTACACACCACACGTAAGCTTTCTTAATCAAATTAACTAACATAATCCTCTAAACATGATAGCTATGCTAAGACCATAATTCGCAATCATGATTACTTTTTCTCATAATACATCTTATGGCTTTAAGGAAACCACTTTGGGAAAATTACACTAGAAATCCTATAAGTTTTTCACTTTTTATGAGTGGGTCCTAAAAATTTTAGAATGTCTCATTCACTCTTATATGTTCAAATATGTTAAATCGTTAAGTTCAAATCAGGAACCACCATTACACCTTAGATAACATGTGAAAACCGCCATTTATTAATTACACATCATGTAATATGTCGTGATACATTAGTAACTTGTTGTCATATTAACAATTTTTTTACCATATTGTCACACTGTATCATCATTTTTTTTATGTCAACATGACTTGTCAATATAGAAATTACTATATCAACATATAGCTACCACATTAGTACAACCATTATAGAAAGTAACGAATAGGATTTAAGTAAATTACAAAACCAAACATATAAGATTAATATGACATTTTGAAACTTTTAAGATTAACTTATATAAAAGACAAACTTATAGGATTTTTAATATAATTTTGTAGAATAAATTTTATAACTCAAGCACCTAAAAATAAACAAAAACAAATCATGGCATGCATTAAAATACTACCTACATATCCAATCAATTATTAATTTTTTTGGGTTTCATTTTTCTATATAGGGTTAATAGCCCAAAAAGGTATCAATTTTAGGATATTTCCTAATTTTTGTACGAACTTTTTTGTTAACTTAAAAGTGCCTAAACTTTAGACATTATACCTTATTTAACACAATGTCAAATTTTCCATAAAATAAGCTGATGTGCCACGTTAAAATTACATATGTGGCAAATGGTGACAATGTTGTTTTCATACATACAAAAAATGACCCTTAAATTTAGATTGTTTAAAATAAAAATAGGGGCAATTTAGTAAATTCCCCGTCTTCTTCTTCCTTCAACCCTAACCCTAGTCTTCACCTCCTCCACCGCCAACGCTGCCACCACCCTCCTCCTCCTTGTTTGCCTTCTCATCCCTCCTCTAGGGCCACCTCTTCCACCTCCACCTCCTCATCCCCATTCGGCCATTAGAAAATTGATTGACAATGAGGAAGGGAAGAGAAAGAGCGACCTAGAGGTGGCGGCAATGGGTTAGGGGATCATGAACTATGGAACATGGGGAGGGATGAGGAGGAGAAGGAGGTGAGTGACCATGGGAAGGGAGGAGGAGGAGGAGGAGGAGGAGGAGGAGGAAGAGATGGTAGAATCGGGGGAGGATGAAGAAGTAGAGTAGGTGGGTGGCCATGGAGGAGGTAGGAGGAGGAAATGGAGAACGACCAAGGGGGTGACGATGACTGAGTAGGAAGGAGGAAGAGGAGCAAGAAGTGGCCATTTAAAAGGGATGAGGAGGTAGACGGGTAGGAGGAGGGCGGCAGCAAAGGTGGTGAAGATTATGGTTAGGATTTGTGGAAGAGGAAGATGGGGAATTTATTAAATTGCCTTTATTTTTTATTTTAAATAATTTAAATTTAAGAGGTATATAGTAATTTTGTAAAATACGGAGGCCATCTTATCATGTCTGCCATGCATATAATTTTAACATGTTATATCACCTTATTTGATGGAAACATTAAGGTTGTACTAAATGTGATATAACATATAAAATTTAGACATTTTTAAGTCAATGAAAAAAGTTTGTAACAAAATTTAAAAACATTCCAAAATTCGTGCATTTTTAGGATATTAACCTATCTATATAGTGTACACCACCAGTCTTCCTCTTACTCGGGTTCCTCTTTCCCCTTCCTCGTTCCTTTGATGTCGCCAACTAAAGACTCATTTTCCCTACTCTGGTGTTATTCCGTTTTACCTCAATTTCCATTAATATTTGCTACTCACTCACTTACCTTTTCCTTGCAACTTCCCGAGCATCTCCTTCTTCACCTCTCTCTCTCTCTCTAAGATTTGCTTTGCATGCCACATCTCTTCTCTATTCTTGTTCTAAATTCTCCTCCATCCTCCATCAAATTTGCTGTTGTTGTCTTCCCTTCTATTTTCTTTTTCTTGCTTCCTATATAGCTTTCGTTCCCCTTCCTCTATAGTCAATCTCTCTCTCTCTCTCTCTCTCTCTCTCTCTCTCTCTCTCTCTCTCTCTCTCATTTATCCACTAGTCCACTCATCACTCTCCCTTGATCTTGTTCAGGCAGAGCCATAGACCGTCCCAAAAGTAAACTAAAAATGAAATAAAAAGGGTAGGGCAAGTGATGGAGAAGATAAGAAGAAAAATATGGGCTTAGCCACCCAGGCTTGGGCTTAACAGGTTTGGGCTATATCCATTGGTTGGTAATTAAACTTCTACCCGATGAATAATTTTTTGTCCTCCTCAAGCTCTGCAGTAACAATTTCTGCTCATGGAAATATACTTGAATTCATTATTGATTCAATTTGTTGAATTACTTCATGTTATATACAAACAACAAACTCAAGATAAAAATGTGAACATGGGAGGATAAAATACATATAATATACCAATTTTTTAAGTGTTTTATTATGTGTCTTATATGTATGTAGTTGGATCTCACACCCAATCTCCATGCTGATAGATGATCATGGTGCATTTTATTGTGACCTTCACTATAGATGTGCTCTCTTCCTTGGGATCTAAAGCTTCTAATGTCCCAGTTCCTTGATGAACTCAAGTTAGTTTCACTACTAGAAATCTGTCTATTTCCGAGGCCAATTTTGCGAGGATAGTGATAAGTAGAAATTTCCGATGCAAAATCTGTTGAAGAAAGGCATCAAAAAGATTTTCCGAGAAATGGAAGATGTCGAGTAATTTTCGAGAGACAGTGATCGGGAAATCTGTCATAAAATTTCCGAGATGGTTCCAACAATGTAAATTTAACCAGTAAACTTTTTTCACGAGAAAATAAAACTCTCAAAAAATCTCTTAGTAAATATTCCGAGAGATTTCCAACCAAGAGACTTTTGTCGGAAACAAATTTCCAGAGAATGACTTCTTGGAAATCTTTCATAAATTTTCAAAAATTTTTTGACAATAAAAATTTCCTAAAATTTTTACTATTCATCACAAATCCGTCTGAAAAAAGCATCAACACATATCTAATGGAATACTTTTTCTTCATAAATCCGTCGAAAAGCTTTATAAATAATTTACTTATTTCCCCACCACCACTACTCACTCATTCCTCTCCCCACGTCCCCGGTGCCGGCGACTCTCCCTTGAAGACTTGTCTTCTTCATCGAAAACTTATCTCCTGCATTAATTACATATTAATTAAATGTTAATTATATCAAATTTATCAATTATATTAGAAATTTATAAATTAAGTTAATATTCCGATTATTGTTATCACTGATAAGTTAATAAACTAGTAAGATTTCATAGAAATATTCCGATCATTATCATTTTCATAATTATGAGCATTATTAGAAGTTAATTATAACTGAATGGAATGTACACAAGTGATAATTAATTATAAACTAACTAAAGGTTAATTATATCAAATTTATCAATTAAGCTATTTAAGTTATAAATTAAGTTAATTAAGTTATACGATTTAAATTTATAAATTTTTAAAATTTTAAATTTTGTCTGTACCCGCACAAATTTGTTCAAATCAGCCCTATCAAATAATAAACTTACCATTCCCGTTTCCCTTTGCTCGATCAACATTTCCCTCTAGTCATCCTTCTCTCCAAATCCTCTCCAAACTAAACGACGTCCACTCCCTCCATTTACCTCCACTTCTCCCATATGCCATTTGCCCTTTCCAAACCCTCTGCCCTTGCCATTTACCTTAACAAGCCTCTCCAAAACATTGCCCACCATCATGCATGTGACCTCTATTCTCTCCATCACACCACTCGCCCCACCAGATACATGATAAGGAAGGCAATAGAGTAGAAAAGAACAGCTTCGCAGCCTTAACACAAGAAATTGTCCAACCAAATGACTTTAAGGTAAGCCTTCATTAGACACACTTGAGTTGTTCAATCATTTGCATAAACTTAGCCATCTGATTGATTCTTGGAGAACTTTGCTTATTTTGTTGTTTATTGCATGAAAATGCTAATGAAATGTTTTTGTGATGGGATTAGGAAACATGGACTAATGATTGCATTCATGTTTCCAAGTTTACATCTACTTAGAATTAATATTAAGTGCTTTCATACAAATATATACTACTTTGCCCATTGAAAACCATCAACACAAACCTCATAGGTCATATTGTCTAGATCTAAGTTGTCTTACCAAATAACTTGCAAAGAGAAATGGTCAAATTACTACAAGAAAATGATGCTCCAAAACTATGGTATATAGAAATTACTAAATTTTGGTGTGTCTATAGATAAACAAATATACTAGTTTAGAAATTGAAAATTTTCTAGAGTAAGTGGAAAACCTTTTGACATTATGATCTATTGTACAAAATAAATTAGGTTTGCACCTTATAGTTTTAATTTTTTGTTTCATAACAAAGTAGTAGTACATTGTTAAAAGGATTTGTAGGTGTTCTACAAAACTCTCATAATATATATGCTAAATATTGAAACTTTGGGTCTAACAATAAGTAGTATTTTTCATAATTAATGACTCTTTCTTGTGCTATATATAATTCACTTAAAATCCACATAAATTAGATTTGATGTGTTGCATCTAAATATATTATGTTGTATAGGTTCTTGTTTGAAAAATTCTAAATTGGACTAGTTTTGCTAAGGGAATGATGTAATCAAGTTCACCATCACATGATAGTGAAAATTTAGCAATTCAAACACCATCAGATGCAAGTTCAACCAATGCACCCCTCTTGCAACAATCCAATCACAATCATCATCAAAATAAAGATGCTGGCAAAAATTCATTCTTAATACAAGAGGAAAGGCATTGATAATGGATTTACACAAAAGTTTTTTTCATTTGCATATAAATGTGACTCGTATATATGCTACTAATACTTTGTTTTGTAAGAATGAACAAAATTTCCCAACGATCCATCATATAAGGGATGCCATTCAGAATAAACTACAAACCTTTTATGCTTCTTGGTCAAAAGTTCCAAAAGACTAGAAAAGGAAGATGTTTAAAGAACGGAAAGTAAGTGGTTACACAAATAATTTACTTATATAGTTACTAATTTGTTGAAGTGGTTATACCATATGCTTCTTCTATTCTATTTGTAGTTGCATATATGTTAGGGTCTAGAGATCTAGCAATTTATGTGCAAGGCAACCATGGAAAGAACAACCCATTGCCCCTCAATTGTTTGTATTGCAAGCTCCATGTGTCCCAATATTTGAGGAGCAATCACGAGCTGTGGTAGCCTCTCTTAACCATCATAAAAGATAGTCGAAGAAAGCTTTGCAATTGTCACAAAAAGACATGTGACCTCACCCAGATCATGATAATCATTAGCCTTATCATTTACCGTAGGTTTTTTTTAAAGGAAATTGTCAATGAGTGAACATGCTCATTTTTGAAAATTTTGTTCAATATATAGGACCTAGTTTGCTATCCAATGAATTGCCTTGCATTTGTTTGCTAAAACTTTTGATATAGATTTTTTATTAAATAGTGACTTTTGGATTTTCTACAAATTTCTCATGGATTGCCAATGCAAAAGCCCTTGGAAAACTCTCCGATGATTTCTCCAAGAAGAAGTGTCACCAATTTTGTGACAGAATTGCAATGTGGAAAATGCTATTAGAAAACATTCTGATTGAATTTTCAACAAAAATTTCAACGACTATCTATTGGAAAATTCTAAAAGTTTTCCAACAAACAAAAACCATCTTTGTGATATTTCCGATAGAATAACCATTGAAAGCTCGGTCAAAAAGTTCTGACAATGTTGTGATAGATAAGTAAGACGAAAATAGATTTCCGATAGACATGCCCTCACAAAACTATCAGAAATTACTAATAAACTATCTCTAAAAACAGTTGTTGAAAATACCAACGGACTTCCAACAGTTTACCAATTAGCAACAATGGTTTTTTTGAGGGGTGTGTTTCCTTTGAAATCCCTTAGAATTTATTTGCTTTTCGAGAGATTTCCAAGGGATTCGTCCCTCAGAAATTAATAATTTTCTAGTGGCGTTTGAACCTACCTAGGAGAGGCAATCTACTGCTCTTCTTTCCTTGGGTTGGTCTCTTTGTTCTTGAAACAAATGGAATATCATGTTTTGAATTATTCTTCCAAGAACTAGAAGGTGTGGACTTGTCATTTATCCTCTAGAGTTGCTTCTCTGCTGTAGTCATTTGATACACCATATCTTGCAACTTCACATAGTGGTATATCTCCATAACATCGACGGTGTTCCTGTTGAATCCATGCAAAAGTTTCCCCATGGTTGCTTCTCTTTTGTCCTCCCATTGGCTTGGATAATTGCAATATAAATTTCTTTGTAATGCTCATTGATGCTCTTGGAACCTTTTGAGGGCTAAAGTTTATTGTGAAGTTCCCTATGGAAATAAGATTGAATGAAGTGCCTCCTTATGACTACATTCATTTCCCCCCAAGTGGCAATGAGAACCTCACCACGTTAAATTCTATCCTTTTGCATCTAGTCCCATCATACAAAAGCATAATAAGTGAATTAAAGTGCAACAAATTTGACTTTCTTATCCTCTAAATAGTTTTGGCATCCAAATATATGCTCGACTCGCATCTCCCACTCTAGATATGCCTCGGGACCACTATGGCATTAAAATTAAGGAATTTTAATTTTGACTCCTCCAATGTCTTCTTCTCCATTCTCCTTATGGGCTCAAATTCTTTGAGCTCTTCTTTCTCATCCCAAGTCTCCATTGTGCACATCGTAGGTTCATATGGTATAAGTAAACCTCCCATGAATCAAAGTGGTTCTACTCGTTGCTTGATCCTCTACTTGGTCCAATTGTTGTGGATGCTCTCCAACTTCTTGTCAAGCATTCCCCCAAAATGATATATCAAAGCTTGCATTTGGAAAGGTGCTAGACTTACTTGACATGCATCCTTGGGTTGGTTGCTTTCACTGGCATATGCTATTTCACAATTCTCATACCATGTTTGTTACAAAAGAAGAGTGTAAGACCTACTAGACCATGCCTAGGCTCGGCCATTTTCTACCACCCCTCCAAACATTCCATTCACCTTCATCTATTGACATTTCCTTTTCTTATTTTTTAAATTTCAATAATTTATTATTCTTTTTACCATTATTAGTACTTTTAATATTAAAATAAATAAATAAATAAATACCATATAAAATAGTTGAGGACCAAATTTGTTTCAAAAAATTATGATAAAAATGATAATAAAAAATATTAGAGAAAATATTACTAAAAAAGTTTTAAATATGATCTAAATTTAATAAATATGTAATTATCATATGAATAATTGAGGTTAAAAATAAATTCACACAAAAAATGGTAATATCATTCAATTTAATTCTTTTTTGAGAGACCTAAGATATGAGGGTTTCAGCTCAGGAGAACTGCAACCTGTGTCCATTGATGTTGCTTAATAGTTGGCATCATCCTTATGATTGTGCTTCTTGTGTTAGAGAGCTAAGTAGCTTGCCTCCACTACTGCTGCCCAACAACTTCTCCTCATTTGCTTGCCTCCCTTGCTACAGAAGACTAAGCCGAGGGTTGATATATGTTCTATGTCTTTGTTATCCACTGATACAACTACATTTAGCTATCATTTCCTATTGTTCTCTACTTGATCTTACTAGATGTTGTTGTTTTTCTACTATTTATGCACTGTTGCTCCATTTTTAGTTGTATTGTAGCATTTTTCTTTAGTGTTAATTTTATTTATGTCCTTGATGAGTCATTGTTGATTTGGTTTTAGCCATTGCATAGCTTGATTGCTTTTTCCTTCGATTGTTGTGGTTTCTTGCTACTCAATGCATCAATTTTCTCTTGTTTTGGTTCAGCCATACTAGTGCTAGATCGAGAGGGTTGGTCCCAATTTTTACAGTGCAGGTTGAGAGGATAGGATTTCGTTCGAAACCACATGGATGCAAATACCCTACTAATGAAAGAAAATGTGATCTACTACTTAGACCACTTGTCTAACCACAATCTCAAAGACCAATCCACACAACGACTCAACAAGGTTGAGGCACAAATTAGGGGCTCTGGAAAACTTGAATCTCCAAACTAAAGCATTAGTTCCATAAAACAAGATTTCACAAGAGTAAAAGAGAGATTATTATCTCATAAGGAGAATACACATTGTATTCAAATTATTCAATGTCAAAAAACTTATTTACATATTGAATGAGAGCTCAAATATATAAATACTTAGATGATCAATTGTTTCCTAAGATACTAGATAGCATTCAACTAAAAATAATGCACTTGCTCTCTTTAAGGAAGTCTATAAATATAGAAAACTACTTCATTTGATTATAACAACTAATTATAAACTCATTTATTCTTCTTACAACCATAGATTCTGCAAATTAATCAAGTTTCATTGCTAGTGGGCTAAGCAGCTCCAGTTAGATTTAGGCTTAGCCTCATACTTGAAAAAAGAAAACAAAGGCCTCCTTTGCCTTGGACTTTAGTCTCTCGAGCCAAATATCTATTAGTAAGAATGCCAATAGTTTTTTGCAATCTCTTTATCATTCCTCTTATTATTGATCCTCCTTCATCCAAAATTAAGTCCTCTAACTAAGCCAGATCTCTCATGTCAAGGCCTCCTTTGTCCTCGTTATTCTCCCCCTCTTAAAAAGAATTCATCCCCAACTCTTCACCATCTACATCAAGGAAAGGAGGTAGATTAGTAACATTAAAGGTAGCACTTATATTATACTCACAAGGTAAATCAATCTTATATGCATTGTCATTAATTTGCTTAAGAATATAAAAAAGGTTGGTTTCCTATTGGCATGAGCTTGGATTTTCATTTATTTGGAATTCTCTCTTGTCAAATATGTACCCAAACTAAATCTCCTAATTCAAAAATGATTTTCTTCCATCCCTTATTAGCACGACTTGTATATCGCTAAGTCGTGATCCTTACCAATTGGTGATAACATCCAATGCTAAGATTGACAAGAACCTTACTAATCTGCGACAAGATCCAAATCGAATATGATTATCAAAGATCATGCTTCATGAACAACTCTGTGAAACCATGACTCAGTACTTATAAAGAGGTAAGAATCTTTGTATAGTAAAAATGCCACAATCAACTATGGAAGGTTAATTGATAAGTCCGGGTGAATGACATGCAAAACTCTTATAAGTACAAAGGTTCAACAAAAACCAAAGAAAGAATAAAACCTAACATCTTATTCATTAAAAAAAACTCTCTATGTATTCATTCAAACTCTATTACAAGCCTTTAAATAGACCAATTTGCCATATTGCAATATTTGTAACTTATTGTGTTTCCTAAAGTGTTCATATGGATTGGAAAACTAAAATAAAGGGAATATACAAATTTAACTATTAGAAATACTAAGATATATGTTATTTAAATAAAAACAGAAAAGTGACATATTCTCAATCACATAATATTTCACCACATTATCTTCCAAAAATTTTTATATTTCACAATATTCTCGCTTCTATATGTAGCAACCACGTGCTTGAATCTTGATACTTGATATATTGTTGTTGAAGACACTTGGTGATGAGGTTGATCCTTTGATGTTGTAGTCAAATTCACACCATTCCTCTCCTCTTGAAAGGAATTTGTCCTCAAATCTATAACATTCTTCTTCTTGTTTTTTTCTCTTTTCTTGAAACTATTGACCAACACATGATGACATGACACTAAAGAAAACATAACTTTAACTAACTGGATAAGTGAATGACACAAGAATTGACACTAACTACTAACTAGTTGACACAAATAAAAGACTTAAGAACAAATAGATGAATCTTATTTTAAAACCCAAAGATCTAATACCAATTGATGAGAAAGTTATTAACTTGTGGTTGAACCCACTACCAAAGATAACAAGAATGTCACCAACTTGTAATAAAACCCAGTATCAAAATATAGAAAAAAATCCCAAGAACCGCAAAAAAAAGTTTGGAATAATATATTAATGAACGTACATAGAACATTGGCTCTGATATCACATAGTAAAATCTTTGCCAACCCATGATAAGACACAATGCCAACAATGACAGGAATCTTACCAACCCATGACAAGAACCAAATCTAATATAATCACCAAAGATCATGTTCAATGGCAAATTCAATAAAACTACAACTCATTACCTATAAAAAGGTAAAAACCTTAGTTAGTAAAGATACCACAATCAATTTATGCAAAGGTTGATTGATAAGTCAGAATTAACACCTCGGAAGACTCCAATAAGTTCAAAGGTTTAACAAGAACCGAAGAGAGAGTAAAATCTCACATCTTATTCATTTGAAAACTCTACATGTATTCATTTAAAGTCTGTTATAAACCTTTAAATATGTTAATTTGCAATATTTGCTACTTATTGTGTTTCCTAAAATATTCCCATAGGTTGAGAAACTAAAATAAAAGAAACATACAAGTTTAGCCATTAGAAATACTAAAATATATGCTATCTAAACAAAGTAGAACAGTAATATATTGTCAATTACAATCATATTTTAGCATATTATCTTTAAAAAATATTTATATTTTGCAATATTTTCATGTCCATAGGTAGTAACCATGTGCATGAATCTTGATACTTGATATATTATTGTTGAAGATACATGGCAATAAAGTTGATCCGTTGATGCTATAGCTGAATTCACATTTCCTACAACATTACAGCTTCATTTATTCACATTTTGGTACATTTTCCTAGTATGCTCTATTTATTTTTTGCTCAATTTGTTGTTATTTTGGTCTACTGAGGTTCATTGTTGAGTTTTTCTTTGATGTTCAAATTTGTCATTGCACATGGAATCTCTCAACTATTGTTTAACTTTGTTTAGGTTTGGTCTTGCTGTAGCATTGAGTTGCTTTTTGTTTTCCTTTTTGGTCTTTTTCTTCATTTGGAAATTTGGTTTTCTACTACAACATTCAGTTTTGTTGGTTCTGCTGTTGCACTACATATTTGCGTTGTTTCGATATCTTATTAGCTTATTTGCTGCTATTACCATTGTTTCAATCTACTACTAATCTATTTGTCTTGTTAATGCGCAACCATTTCACTTTTTGTGGCTCCCTTTGCTACCATTTGTTTCCTATGTTAGAACTAAAGTTTCCATCCAGTGTTTTGTTGTTCAATCCTAGTTTTGTGGCCCTTTTGATGCTCAATTTATCAACTTGTCGTAATGTTGTTTCTCCATTTTGCTTAACCATACTTTCACCTAATTTATGGGATGATTCTTAGGCAACATTATGATATATTTTTAGCTAAATTAAGGGTAATTGCTAATTTGATGAGATGTTTTATAGATCGATTATTGTCAATTTTAAAATTGATTTTTAGTGAAAAGGAAATAATAGTAGTAGTGACCCAATCATCTTGTTACGGACTATTCAAATTTTTGTATTCAAGTAAAAACATTCACTTATAAGATATAACAAACATTTTTTTGTTAGAAATATTAGAAGTTACTTTATCTCAATATCAAAATAAACTTAGATGGCACCACATAAAATAGATAGAGAAGAAAACTTACAATACGGAGTTGTAATACAGTAAAGGAAAATTAATAAAAGCAAAAAAAAATACTGGAGTTTCGGCCTGTGACAATTACAATATCCTCAAAACAAATTGACCTCTCTCGATTGTGTTGAAGTAATATGGTCATTTGTCTCTTATGATACAATAGCAAGGCAAGTCAAGGACAACATTAAGAGTAACTCACATGATAAAGGAATCCCACATTCTTGACTCACCTGCGCACATGAGTTCAACTATCTGAACCATCGATTACACTGGTGCATGTTATATAATATACCTATAGATTAATTATCTATTCATAAGAACATCTTTACATATAAAAAGGTTTAAACCACTTTCTCCCACCAACATGAGATTCAACTTTTTCTTACGTTCCCTATGTGACCTTCATAGGCTTTTTCCCCATGGATTTCTGTGGATTTTAATCTAGAAAGACTTAAATCCACTTTTTAGATGGATTTGATCTACATTATTTCCTTCAAATTGTATGAAAATAGCTTCTCATTCATAATTAAATCAAGTGTTATTTTTTTCCTACAAGAAATACTAGGAGGGGTGTGAATATGAAATTTTAAACTCATCAAATCACTTGAAAATGACTATTGGATCACTATCATAATATTGAATGTTCCAACATGTTATAACTCTCATGATATGGATGTTCATTTTTAAAAATTTATCAAATTTTGATAACCTTAATTTAATATATGATATGCGCTCCAATTTCAATTGAGCCACAACATTTTTCTATGTTAAGGGGTAGTAGGAAAATTCACATATAGTCCAATGCTCAAGCAATAATAGATGCTCTTATGTGGCATATGACACCCTATGGAAGATTAAACATCTCATTGCTGATTCTTAATCCATTTTGAAATCTTTTGAGTATTGAACTTGTTTTTGGGTATATAAATCCACCGGTCAAACAGCTGATGATATAAGTGAAATTTGATTTAAGAATGTCTTCTTTTGATATAATAGTGCTTATTGATATGACTTTACGAGTAGAGAATCTTAAATGTCGGACATTACCCAATATACACATTCTTTTGAGTTTCTATTTAAGTTTAAAATAGGTATAATTCTTTAATGCCATCATAATTATACATAACACATTTTAAAATTCATTTTATATTTTCCTACAGTAATGATTTCGTATTTTGATTTATAACCATAAAGTTTAATTGCGGTTGGGACTTTTGAAATAATCTTAAGAATCACATGATTTAACAATATTTAATTCGAATGTATGTGAGTTTGTAAATTCTTCTATATGTTTTTATTAACATAGTTATAGGATATTATTTCTGCAGAAAAAATTATGATATTAAATTTTCTGTAAAGATTTACTATAATTAATGTGAAAATGGTTTGGCTGCCTTTTTTTTACATATTGTTGAGCCCTAAAAACATTTTTGGGTTGGTTTATCTAATGAAAAAAATCATATTAAAACCATGTAAATTAAATAAATGAAAAATCACCGACTATCGATCTTTTTTTGGTCACTACTGTAAACATAAATGTAATTAGAATATTATTATGTAAAATGAATCAAGAAGTGAGATTAATTATTTCATTCTATAGATTTTGGTATAAACCACTAATACTTATAAAATTATTAAATTATGACTCATTCAGATCGAACCGGGTATGATAAAAATGTATTCTCATTTTCAAAAATGGATATGTCATTGTAGACAATGATGAAAAAAACTATGACCGAAGATTTATATATGTCACTATGCTAATCACCAAATATATATATATATATATATGTCACTACATTTTGTTGATATATTGCTTATACGTTCACCCAAAAAATTTAAATTTTAACCAAAACGGGGTTGGAGAGAAATGGAAACTTTACTTCATCCTAATCCGGTTGGCATGCATAATCAATTAAAATATATTGATATGGATAAAATCCCCGTTGGTTATGCCAATCTACTATAGTTGGAACGGTGGAATTGTTCAAAGTTTAATAAATATTTATCATAAACAATATAAATTTATTAATCCTAAGCCAATCAATAATGGGGCAGATTTACCTTGAATTTTGATTCTGGAATTTTGAGTTGAGGCCTCATAAATTTAAAATCCTTGCTTTCTTGGTGGGACGGTGGCGATCAATGGGATTTACGCCGGTAACGCTCCGTCTTCGCGGAATCAGCACCAAGGCTGCTCGACTGCTCTCCACGTCGGGAGCTTCAGCAGCAGCAGCCACTGCTGGTGGATGGTGGGCCGCCGCTTGTTCTTGGGCCAGTAGAAGTGTTACTTCTAACAGAAGAGAGCAGATCCCTCTTTCCTTTGACCGCTGTTACGGCAGCAGCTGCTATGGCACGGCCACTGTCAGAGCCGGTCTTGCCCGTCACCATGATGGTCATGATCATGGCGATAGGTCGTCTCCATCGTATAATTGTTCGAGGAGGGAATCGGCTGCTCGGTATCACGTCAACCCATCATCCTCCATGAGGGGAGTTGTTTTCTGGGAGCCCAACAGACCGATGTCGCTCGAGTATCTCCAAATCCCTCGCCCAAAATCTGGTGAACTTCTTATCAAGACCAAGGGTAACGTCTATCGTCTCTCTCCTCCTCCTCCTGTTCCATTATTCGAATTTCTCAGCTTTAGCATAAATACTCGATCCAGTAATTGGGAAGTCCCTCAAGCTTGGCGCTAGTTCTAGTTGATAAATGAGACCCGCATATTTCAGAACGATGTTTGGACGAATGAGAACTTTTATTTCTTCTAGCTGAAAATTTTCTTGCATGTTCTTCTGCTTGCCCCATTTGCACTAGCTTAGCTGGTTTATCCGAAATAAAGGATTTGCAACTGTCATGATGTGTAGAAGTTTGAGCATAGATATCAAATTCCTGTTTTGGTTGATGTTTAACACTATTAGATTTTTACAGCCTGCGGTGTCTGTCACTCTGATCTCCATGTTATAAAAGGAGAACTCCCATTTGCTGCTCCCTGTGTCATTGGTCATGAGATAACCGGGGAAGTTGTTGAGCACGGCCCCCTCACTGACCGCAAGATCATTGACAGGTTTATATATATTCCCAATAAATAGTCAAGGATTCATGTTGCACAGACCTCATTATTTTTTAGAGTTTTGTAGGCTCCCCATTGGATCTCATGTGGTTGGAGCATTCATCATGCCTTGTGGCAGTTGCTCCTACTGTTCTAAGGTCACACTGATAGACACTCAATAATATGCTCTCTTTTGATTAAGACCACCCACTTTCATTTGGCTGAGTCCTACTGCATTTTTTATATATCGTGATAGTGTGGTAACTTTAATTACTGAACTGATGAACAGGGTCATGATGATCTATGCGAGGAGTTCTTTGCTTATAACCGGGCCAAAGGAACACTTTATGATGGTGAAACTAGGCTATTTCTTCATGGCAATGGCAAGTTTTTCTTTTCATTGTACCCACCCCAATCTTCCTATTTTTAATTCCTCATCTGAGTATTGCTGTGCCTAAGAGCCTGTTCTTTCTAATGTTGTGATCTGAATCCTCAATCTTTATGATAAGGAACGGAAAAGGTGAGGGAGGCACCTTTGCGTATTGTTTGCAGCACGCTTCCCTCCTGTAGTGACCAAACTATATAATTTGCAGGAAAGCCAGTCTACATGTACAGTATGGGGGGCCTAGCTGAGTATTGTGTTGTTCCAGCAAATGCATTAGCTATTCTGCCCAGCTCATTGCCCTACACAGAATCAGCAATTTTAGGTTGTGCAGTTTTTACAGCATATGGTGCAATGACTCATGCAGCTGAGGTGCGTCCTGGGGATTCTATTGCTGTTGTAGGCATTGGAGGGGTCGGGTCTAGGTAATACTCACATCCACTCTAGTTATTCAAACCTTGATAACAATTAAAAAAAAATTGTTGCCTTAGCCTCCACTATCTTTGTTTGTCTATTTTCCTGGGGAGAAGCTAGGTCAGGTTGTTGTGTGACTAGTGGATTTGGCTGTGATTGCTCAGGCATCTACTTATGACAATAGAAATGCTTCAGTTGCTTGCAGATTGCAAGGGCATTTGGCGCCTCTGATATCATTGCTGTAGACATTCATGATGAAAAGCTGCAGAAGGCTAAGAACCTTGGTGCCACTCACACTGTGAATGCAATTAAAGAGGATGCTGTTGAAAAGATAAAGGTATGCTTTACTGTGCAATATAATATATTTGGATGAAATAAACAGACTTGCTAACTTTGATGCAAGAATAAAATTTTTCCTCTTCACTGACTCTGTCAAAATGCTTGATAGCTCTTTACTTATATTATTTGGGGTTTGGTTAATAGTCAGAACATTGAGGCTCTGGAACTACTACATTGGATGTTAAAATAGGAGTGGAGATGGGAACAACCATTGGAATTCATTAGAAGCAAACTTGGCCCTAAGAAGTCTATTCAATTCTTATTAGTGCAACTTCATCTTTTGGTTGCTTATCAAACAAATAATAAGCTCTATAATCTGTACATTCAGTTTGACAATTGAGAAATTATGCATAAATATGCTTGTGTTTCCTGATGAATATATGCGCAGAAAATTTTGTGGTAATCCATAAATTTTGTAATCTATTAATAGATAATAGGGCATCACACATGGTTGTGCACTCTTTTCATCTTCTAGCAAGAATCATGTGTTTGATTAAGTCTTTAGGATGGACTGTAAGAGTGAACTGGAGTTGAAAGTCTCAGACCCAAAATCTTATAAACAATTGCAACCTCGTACAGAGTGGATTATCCTCTCTCTCTCTCTCTTTCTCTCTCTCTCTCTCTCTCTCTCCACACCCCCACCCCCCCTTCTCCTATATATATCCTGTTCAACACATTCTATGGACAGGAAATAACAGGAGGAATGGGAGTTGATATTGCTATTGAAGCTTTGGGAAAGCCAAACACATTTTTGCAATGCGTACAAAGTGTCAGAGATGGTGGAAAGGCTGTGATGATTGGACTTGCAAAAGCTGGATCTACCGGGGAAATAGATATTAACCGGCTTGTCCGTAGAAAGGTGTACATCTTGTTCTTATGCTCACACCCATATTCATTGCTGATAGATACTCTTGCCAAGTCCTTATCATTAATCGTCATGAATCCAAGCTTTAATTTTGATTATCTATTAGCAAGTTAGAAGTTGAAGCCTTTGTTAATACAGTCCCATGATGATATATATTTCATGAGAAGGACCAAAGTTATGGAATGTCCTCGTCTTATTGAGAGGAAATCTGTCAATTAATTCACATGTGCAGACATTGAGGAGATCGAATCAAGCTCCTTTTAAGTATCTTTAAGATGTTTTATCAGTGGAAGGTTTCAAACCAGTCAAATAGACTCATCAAATTCACCCTGTTAAACTTAGAGATGCCTACAGAGATGTGGTATGTTAAAATTTGCAAATCCACTTTTTCTCGTAATTGTCATTATCACTGATCTCTTTCTCTGTTTATATCTGTATCTGTGCTGTAAGCAGATCAAAGTCATAGGTTCATATGGTGCGAGGGCAAGGCAGGATCTTCCCAAACTGGTTAGGCTGGCAGAAACAGGAGTTTTCAAACTGGACAATGCCGTTTCCCGAAAATACAAATTTGATGAGGCTGTGAGAGCATTTGAGGATCTTGACCAGGGAAAAATTGTCAGTCGAGCTGTTGTTGAGATCGGCTAAGTCATCTGAGCCCTCTGCTTCTCCTCCAAGGTTCATGGGAGGTTGCTTATTCCCCAGCCCAGATTAGAAAGATAATGATAATAAATGGATAAGACTGTCTTCCTCTGCTATCTCTTGAACTTGCTCTTCGAATTGCTTCCATTCATGCGAGCAGACTCTCTAGCACTGCAGTTTTCCATGCTACTTGCTGTTTGCTGCTGCAAGTTTGGTTCCAGTTGTATTTATATGCTTTTGTGCCTATTAAATTTCCAAGTTGGTTTCAGTTCCCCGGAGCAAAGGAACCAAGTTTTGCATGGAACTGCTGTAATAAGTGGGTGCTAGGAGACGATTTTACAAGTCCCTACTTCCCATTGATATCCACTCCCGCACACTAGAACAGAAAGAAAGGGAGGATCCCATTGTGGCAACTGATTTCAAATGAAATTAGGTGATGTGAAGATATTTGTCCACTATCCCCACAATAGGTTTGTGTGCGCTTAACTTATTTAAAACACTATAGGAGGGTTTCTGCATAATGCAATGCACAGTTTGATATTGAACTCTCAGGAAAAGGGCGTAGCTTAACAATTCTCATGGTTCGAGTGGAATCACGGCCAGTGATTTCAGTTACATTGTTCTACACCGTATTTTGTGTACGCAGAGTATTGGACATGGTAGAATTAGCACTGGATGGGTATTGATTCAACACCTCTTAGGATTGAAGGGACGCAACACTGACAGAAGAAAAAAAAATGCGAGGTTCATGCTGAAAGGAACAATCATCACTACGGTTCACATCGTTTATCTTCACATGTAATAAATATGATCATTTGGAAGAAAAAGGTCAACTAACAACACTTCACAATGCCCACCGACCGTTTCTATTCACTGGAAACTTCCGCTTGGATTTTGAATGCGGAAAATTCTTAGCTTACAAAGTGGACATGGTCAATTGGTGTTACGGCCATAAGCTATGAGCCAGAATGATGCGTACCGCAGGTCGTACCTCGGGACTGCGGGAGTGCATACGTGCTTATGCAGGGCACGTGGAGAGAAGGTCTGTGGTCAGGAGGCTAAGCTGGACAAGAGACTTGCTCGAGCAACAAAGCGGAGTGGTGCGGAGCAAGGACTTGGTGGACTGAAGGCAAGTGCCATGGCCTTGGGGTCGATGCTGGTCGACTAATGCAAGGTGGATGATCGCTAGACAGCCCAGGAATGCGAAGGCATGAGCGGAGAGTGATCGAGAGGCGCTTGATCACTTCATGCTGGGGACGATCGAAGGAGCCATGTGTTGCTGGTTGGCGACAGTGCACGGTGGACGAGTGGAGATGCAGACACGCAAGTGAAGTCTCGATCATGCGGGACCCGATGATTGAGTGCGTGGAGCGTGACTACTCACAGAAGGTGCACGGGATGCCGTGGAGCGTAGGATCGGTGCTCACGGGATAAGGATCGCTGACACCAACATTGAAAGGTTCGATTGTTTCCATATGCGGAGCAGCTGGTGATCAATTAGGAACCAAGTGGGGCGCAGGTGTCCAAGTACGGCCGAGAAGCTGTCCAGGTGCGGTCGGGAAGCTGTCCAGGTGCGGTCGAGAGCTGTCCAGGTGGGGCGAACATGGTCAAGATGAAGATCATGTGATAGCAAACAATCAGGGAAAGTTTCCCTAGGAATATGGCAATCAATCTGTTATGGAAACAATCCTAGAGGGATTTGATTGTTATGGAAACAATCCTAGAGGGATTGGACAGATTGGAAACCTGATGGAGCGAATCAAGGGATTCGAATATATCAATTGCCATATCGGGTTTGCTAGGCTCCTCTATATAAAGGGGGTCAGTCTCATTCAAGACACAACAACCAGGAGGAACAACCACAAAGGTCTCAAAACGTCTCAGAGAAGAGAGTCCAAGAAAGCAGCTAGAGAAGGCTGAGAAACACGAGGGAAAGCGAGAGAGGCAGAGCATAAAGTTGCTACTGCAAGTTGTAGCTCAGCAGCAAGTGGGGAGTGAGTCCCGTCTACCCTTGTAACGCCGAAGTGTGCCGGGTTAGGGTGTGTCGAGTGAGGAGTGTAAGCGACGCGGAGGTCGTGAGACATATACTCGACAAGCTGAGTGAGTTTGCTCTTGTAAAGGGTTTTTCATACTTGTACAATTGTAAATACAAGTGGAGTTTTCCCTTTGTATATTGCTCGTGTTCGTTTCCTTGTGGTGTGGTCGTGTGCCAGGTGACATCAAACCTCAGTTGTGAGTGAGGGCTGGTTGACAGGCGGAGCTGTCAACGCCTAGCGGGGTGCGGAAAAATTTGTGGTCCGCATCGGCCCCGTAACAATTGGTCTGATGGACATTACTGTGAAACCATCCAACAAGTTCACATTGGGATGATCGAACGTTAACTTTCTTGACACAAAACAGCAAATGCAGATGGTTTAAATTGGTTCTGGAATCAAAATAAGCTTGTATACAGCTAGAGTCCCTCTCCAATGGTCAAATGGCAAGTAGCATTCTCCTGACAAGTCAAAGACGTACCATATTCTAGCCTTCCCCCTCCCACCCTTGCAGTTAAGTGAAGCCGATCAGCCAGCAAATCAAGCCGCATAAACCGTCCATGCTGGGATCAGAGCCTATGCAAATTGGTGGCCTACAAACACATGGCAAAGTATGGGGAAGGACATTTCCACCCAAAAAGGTCATGTTCTGTGCCGAAATTGGTATCTTTGACCTTCCGATGATACCGGTTTCTAGAGGGTCTTTCGGAGTTTCTAATGCTCCAAACCTCTATGGGTAAAATCAGACTCCATCTCTGCTATATATCAAGACTTCAGTCTTTTCTTTTTTTTGATATAAACCGCCGGTATCCAGTTGGAATTTGTCTAGCTAACTAATCCGGATCGCCCCGGGTCGGCCCATTTAAGGGATTAAGAGCTCCCCGCCGCAGGTGGGACTCGAACTCGAGTCCTCCCATTGGGATGATGAGTGCCGAACCACTCGACCACGCCCACGGTGGGTTACTTCAGTCTTTTCACACATTATATGGGATTGCCACATTTGATTACAAGTTACGCATTCCTAATCCGAGTGGGGGCTATATACACGTGATATATGCGTCATTTCTACGTCAAAGAGATTGGCAGGAGATTCTCTCTATGCATTATCTTCTCGGGATGTCATTTAGTTATTTTCCACCAAAAAAACATATTTAATTTGGATATTATATAGGAGAACTCTTCCATTAGGTCCTGCTTTCCATAGTTTTTAAAACCGAATTGGACTAAAAACCGATGTAGGTATGGGTTCATAGGTCGGATCATGGTTCAATGGGTTGAATTGCATATTTAATAAATAATATTATAAATAAATTTATATAATATTATAATTTAAATATAATTTATAATAAAAAATATTAATATAATTATTATATTAAATAAAAGTTTAACATGAAATTAAATATAAATCTAGTAAAATAAAATAGATATATTATAATAAGTTTTATTTTTTAAAATTTTAAGTCGACTAATTTTTCTATTGATTCAATTGATTTCACTAGTCGGACAGGAAACCAATCGATTCAACCGGAGTTGATCTCATTAAAAGTGCAATTGAGTCTTTTATAAGAACCGCACTGGGTGAGTGATCAGTTCCTAGTTGAACCGATCGAATCGGACAGTATGGTTTTTAAAACTATGCTGTTTTCCTTTTCAAATACGCCCACCAGGCATAAATTTCAATTTTTAATAACCACTAAATTTATTTAAAAAAACAATGGCATGATGGTAAATTCATGAGTATATATAACAAGTACCCACTCACCATTTTTTTCTCAACAATTTTCATCAATAATTCTCACTCTTTTCTCACCATTACAATATTATTTAATATTTTTTTGCACTTTATTAATTTCAATGTTCAATTTTTAAAAAATAAATATTTAACATATTGATATCCTCAATTAAGATTTTCTTTAATCAACGATAGGTTGATGCTGTTCTATTAACTCAAAATCCGTGCGTAGCACAATTCGGTGTCTATTAATTGCTTTTTCTACGCGGAGCCACAAAAGAGGACTTATTGCAGAGATGCGTATTTATGCACTCTTTATTGTTTAAGAAAAAAAAAGGGACAGATATAGAAAAGGATAAAAGGAGAAAAATAAATTCATATTGGAAATATCATGATAAAAATTCAACTCATAAACTCTAAATATTAGGCCAAAAATAATACGGCATTGTTCAAGAAACCTTCTTGAACCGAACCAGACCAAATATTTAGTTTGATTTGATTTAGGATATCAAGTTCCGAAACAAGCTTGGTTATCTACCTGCCGTTGACTCAACCAATTTCCTCGACCAAAAATCTACATTGTTCCAGAATTAGTTCGAACAACTTGACTACCTTTTGGCCAATTCAATTTGATTCAATGGTTTAATTCATTTTCTGACACCCATAAAGCACGAGATTAGTGGCCTCAAATTGCTCTCTCTTCAGACCATTTTTTTTTGGGTCAATGCATTATTGGGTTGCGGTGTGTATTATATTGGGTCAACACATTATTAATTACCCCTTTTCAGTTATCAAGAAACCACATAAATAATGCCGAAGGGGCATTGACTAAGGGACGGACCAGTGGACACAGCCCTCGCTTTCCATCTCGACCAACCGAAGAAATTAAAGCGAGCCGTTGCATTGATTAATACCACTTGATGAGTATGATTCTCCTTCTTAAAGTGAGTCCATGTCTTAATTCATTTTGTCGGTTTTTCTTTTTCTTCTTCTTTTTGTTTCTTTCCTACTTATATATACATATATATATGCATATTAAATTTATTTTTTTAATCAAAGTTGATCACACTTTCATTTTGATGTTAGAATCTTGGACAAAAGTAATTTATTAAATATAAGAATAGTAGCTAATATAAATAGGTTAAAATGATTCGATATCTCATTATCTTAAATAAGGTTTTAAATTTAAGTTTTATAAATAGAAAGAATTAATATTAAAAAAATTTTACTTTCAAGTTGGTCGACCTAATTGGAACTGAATCAGTAAAAATCCAATGATTTATGGATACCAATTGATTTATACCCAAAAAAATATAAGAATAACAAGAATTTTTAAGGACACTTTCATTATGAGTATTTTAGATTTCTTGTGTTTTGCTTGTTTCCACACTTTTTTTTAACAATTTGACAAAATTTTCAGTCACACACAAGGGAGCCCAAGAATGAACAAATTGGTCGAAAAGTGAGTATCACCATACAAGATTCCATTTTTTTTTTCCTTCAGAAAGTCCATAAATGTCACTCACTTTCAAGGGATGTAGTATGTAAGGACAGCATAACATGGGTCCCTTGGCGGGTACATATTTTCTTCCTCTAAGTCATGGCCGTGGCTACATTGCCGGAGGGTATAGTAACTAGGGAATGGCTTCAAACGATACCGACAGAAGTCGAATATCATGAAGCACTTTCTACTCTAGACAATACACAAGCATGTCCACTGTGAGTCGCGAGGTAGAGAAAATTGAATCTTCCTGAATTTTATTGCTACTCTTAGCTAAAGAAATGAATATAATTAACCAGAATCAAACATAATCAATTTGGTTAGTTTTAAAATTAACCTAACCAAATTGTTAAAAATCCATGATTAAGTTATAATTATCAAGTGAATGAAAATGTTGAGCATATAATCGAACATTAAAAGAAAAAAGAAAGAAAGAAAGAACATCATGGATATACAAGAAAACTGCACAGTGAACACCATTATAGAACAGTTTTGACATTTTAAGTCGGACATATATATATATAGTCCAGTGACAAAGCTCTAACGTATGTATATGTATGTGTGTACATGAATGTGCACTAACGTTGACCACGTGACCTTGCGGGCAAAGGAGCGACTAGGTCGTTAAAGTGCTGACCATTGAGAGTCAGAGAAGAGCAGCGGCGTTAGCTGATGATGATTATGATGATGACGTGGTAATGACGTCATGATGACAAAGTTAAGAAACATTTTATTATCGACTTGCTGGATAGGTTTAACATATATTGTGAGCTATTGAATTCTTTTTTTTCCCTTCTAATGCATATAATCAATGATAAACCATTTGATTAAATTGAATGGTTCAACAGTTAAATTCTTAATTTTCAAACACCCTAATCTTATTGCATATATACCTTACTGGATTTTATTTTTCACATTTTTGGGAGTCACCCAATGAATATATTTTAAATAAATGAAAATTTCTTTCGTAAAAGTCTCTAATTACTTCGTGAAAAAAATAAAATAAAATAAGTTAAAGAGATATAAAAATATATAAATATGGTAGGTTATAGGATAAAACTATGAACTTCAATATTTGAACAACACTATAAATTACGTAAACTAATATCATATTCAAAGGTTTATCCAGAGGCTTAATTTAGGAAACATATAACTGACAACATCAAAATTATATCAATCTAATAATAAAAATTATAAATATATATTAAATAACTTATTCAATTGGTTGATTTTATGTTAAATATTATGTTCCCTAATAAATACATATAATATCACTAATACCCCCAAGATGAGCATATAATTTCACCAAATGCTCATCTTGAGTCTCTATCTTCAACTCATGACTTTGATCCGGTATCAACTTCAAAACTAAATATCTACCATTTTATATGTCACCGATAAAATAATTAATATTCGTGATATATATTTCCAACCAAATTGTAATGACCTTCTGTGCCCACCACTATAGCAGTTATCGCATTTATATTTCAATCATTTTACATCCCAACTACATATCGACCATCATTTTTTATGTTTCAATCATTTTGTATACAATTTACTTTGACGATTTTCTGCACTATCTTCAAAAGTTTGGATTTCACAATCCAAGAGCAGTTTCTACACAATGAACTCGTTGAGATTGGCTTTCTCTTATACCATAAAAAAAATAAAGTGATATCAAAACAAATAAATGAGAAAATAAATAATCGATAATATCAAAATTATATAAATTTTGTATTAATAAAAATCTACTCATATATATTATCTAATTTATATAATCGATATGATATTATTTTTAATATTCTATTCTCTAATAAATATGTATAATATCTCTAATACTTTGATCAGTAAATTAATATTCAACGTCCAATTCAAATGTATGTGAAACCCCTACTCAAAGACATATACGAAACCTCAAAGGGATCTTCCTCAAGGTTAGGTTTTCCACACATTCTTTATATCTTTCTTTTTATAATTTTGAAAGTAAAGTCAGTAAAGATCATAAGTCAACCCAAGCCATCTTTTCTCCTACAGAGGAACATGATCTTCACTGCAATTTAATTTTGATGCCAGAGTGTCACATAAACTCTATAAGACAAAAGTACACTGAGTTTTAAAATTATTCACCTTTTAATTTAAATCCCAGAATTTTTAAAATTATTTTTTCAATTCTAAAACTTTACTAATTTTCTATTTTCAAGAGTGTCACATCTAGGGATGTTAAAAAAACAATTAAAATATAAAATGAACCATCAAATCAAATTGAACCGAACTATTTGAATGGGTCCGGTAATAGTGCGAATTTTTCTTAGAAAGAGGTTTGGTTAACTGCTTGATATATTTGGTTTGGTTAATTATGATTAACCGGATTATATATGAAATGGTTAATCAGCCAACCAAAGCATAAAAATCCGTTCTGTGGTTAAATTTCTCTGAGATTAAATGAATATGGTTCGTATTGAGTATCCCAAAATAAATTGGACCAAATATATGGTTCCATTCAGTTTGAAACATTCTTCGAAACGGAAGCAAACCATGAACACCGCTGGCCACATCATCCTACCACGTCAATATCAAGTTAATAAATTGCTAATATGATCATATTTATATTAGTACAATTTAATAACTCCTTATGATGAGTGTTTAAGAGATCAAATTTTAGAATTGAAAAAATTACTATAAAAGTTTTGAAAATCAAATTTTAAAAATATGATAATTTTAGAATTTTTTTATAATTTTCTCATTATTTAATAATAAAAGAATATAGTTCCTTATATTTCTAGAACTTCCTAATAATGGTGACATCACGTGTATTTTTTTATCAATAGGTGACATCACGTGTCAACTATTAGTATAAATTAATTCACATATGATAGATGTATTTATTTCAACGAATTTAGTTTCCAATTAAATTAATTCACATAATAAATAAATCTCTTATATAATTAGAAATTTTTTATATTTACTAAACTAAAAAATGATAAATTAGTTTGAAGACCGCAGAACCATTTCGATTAACACTTTGTTGCTTATATGTCAACTAATTAAATCCTCCACATGCTAGACAAATACAACCTAGCATGTGGTAGGTCAAAGTTAACTGTTGGACTGGTTTCCTCTCTCTCTATATATATATAATGTCAAAAGGAAGGACCGTGATATTTAGAAAATTAATAGCAATGATAACTTTTTTTTTCGGTTGAAGCAACAAAACTTATATAGATTTAATTAGGGATGAACTTAAGGTGATAAATTTCTTTTCAATGTAAGTTTTCTTTATTGATTCAAACGTACGATCTTGATCAAATTAAAATATATTAAATTATATTAATGAACTTATATTACTTAAATGTGTCTATTTCCAACTAAAAACCTTTGAGGCAATTAAATCAAGTTCCCTGTCTTTGTCATCATCGAAATGTGACAGATCCCTGTTCGAGTCAAAGAGAACTTAGTGCATAGACAGAAACACTTGTCTATTCAGGCAAGACCATAAGAGCGTTTTGTCTTTGGCAAGGATTGTCAATCAAATTTTCCATGAGTAAGAAATTGATGGACGTCGTTTTAACTATAGGAGAGGAGAAACGACTCGTGTCGTCATAGCAAAACTAATTACAGCTGAGGTCCGCTAAATTTGCAATCAAGGGAGAAATTTCGCATATGGTGGAAAATCGGCATCTCGATTGAGGGAGTAGTGAGATTTCACTGACTTTCGCCTTAAAAGTTTTGCAACCCCATTAGACAACTCAAATTTGATTCATTGAAGTAATTCACGCTGGATTCCTGCGGAACAAGCTAAAATTCTCAAGACAACCCTCCATAAATTTTATTTTGAGGTTTTCCTAGGGTTAGGTAACGGGTGCTGGAGATTGAAACGTATGTCGGGACTTATGCAGTCAATGCTTCCATTAGTTGGAGGGTTTTACTGCGTAAAATTCGACAGTCGTTGTTCTTGATTTTCTTTTCTTCTGTATATCTCGACTCTGATATCTATCCACAGCAACTGGTATGGGTGCAGATCTTGACAATGTCGTGAACAGAGGGTTGAGGTTGAGAAGTTTGAGGTACAGAAGGCATAAATTGCAGTGGTTCAAGATGAAGGCCTTCTTGTTACAACAGGACACCCCTGCCTACTTCGACGTTGACCAAGGCAGACGGAAGAGATACGATGTCCCGCCTGACTTATTTGACGAGGGCTCACTGGAAGTATGGAAGAAAGGGGAAGAGTTAGACATGCCAACGGCAACGATTATTAGCCTATACACGGAGCCATATGGCAACTAAAAATAAGTTCAGAGATCCCATAGAGATGATCATGTGAATACGTTCAACTAGTTTTGATCGACCTAGTAAACGTGGCGTCAAGATTGAGGAAAGGGATCATGCCTTATTGATGTTGTGTTCTTTTAACATATTCGTATGAGATTCATGCAATGCTATTATATGGCTGAATAAATCAGATTGAGTGAGAAAGGGGTAAGGCGTGAGACAGACACATTAAGTTGACTTCTTTGCCCGCTAACTGAGCCCGAGTTAACACTCAATTGGCCGTTGCGTGAGCAAGACCGCCCATGGGCTTTTGTGATGATATTTCTCGGCAAAAGCCTGTTCAAGTGGAGCTTGGCCCAATTCAGTCTAGTCTTAACTATTTGGGATAATGATGCAAATAACAACTTTTTCATTGAAATTTTAATTCTCTGTGTCGTCGTAGGTTGCAGGGAGTCTAATCAAGTTTCTGAATTTCTGAATGTCGAATGATTCAAACAGAAAAAAAAAAAACGAATTTGTGCTGTAACACATACAAGTCAAGAGTAAAGTTCAATTCCTGCATTTGACAGGTAGAGTCCCTTTCCAAGATTTAGTAATCGGTCGTACGCAGGTTAGTGTTTGAATATAGTAGGAAATATAAGGTACCAAAATCCGATGACCTCTAACCATAACAGTAGGAGAGAATTAACAACTTAGAATACTTACAGCACAGTGATGACGATGACGACCACAGTGGTGATGATTTGCAGCACCAATTCGATACCCCCTCACCTTTCGCCTTGACACAACTCAATAAAGTAAGAAAGAATCGGAACCCATAAACTATGCAGCTCCCAATTCATGGTCTTGAATGGAGGTTTAGAAGCCTAAACAAACAGGAGAAAGAGGACCATACCCAAGAAAAGAATTCTTACTAAAAGAAAATGTTCAAACAACATAAGGATACGAGGATAAAAGAAGTTCCATTTTCATAGTAAATGTAAGACATTTTAATTTTAGGACGATATTACCATACCGAATTCTACCTCTCATTATGATTGCACCTTACCCAAAGGTAGAAACATTATTGAGTGCAGGGCTGACGATACTTCCATTTCGGCAAGTCTGCTTTCCTTCCATTCCAGGGAAAACGAAGGGAGATATGATGAAAAACAGGAAGAGCGAGTTGGAAAATATCATCAACGCTGCACTCAATGATGTTTCTATGCAATGTGGGAGAATACACAGCGATCATCAGATGAAGGGCAGGTCCATTTATATACACGCGAATTTGAATCTGGATCCAGCTATCCATCTCATGAAGCTGCAGTACAGTACAGAGAGCCGTAATGTGTTCTCTTTTCTGTACTGCAAACATCTCCGGCCAACAACCTCTCTCTAGGACTCGTCTGCTTTCCCAACGTGGAGTATCAGAGAAAAATTGACTTCAGGGACAGGAAAAGAATAGGGTCGGCTCCTGTACTAGCACATGTTGTACTTGTCCTAGAAAAGCCTTATCCTTGTACTACACTTGCGCGTGGAAATTTACATCCAAGAGAAATTTCATGCCTCAACTAACTGTCCAATAAAGAATTTCTACTAGCCGATGGTTCAAACTATTGCACCGAATTTTCTACTTATTACTGACCCATGTGCCTGTTTAGCTATTGCAACAAAAAAAAAAAAGCCTACTTGATCTCACTTGCGGTTCTCGCGTTTGCTTTGTTTCTGCTGCTGAATGTAACACAATTAGATATCCTTTGATGATGTATTAGCACGAATCCGAGGCTTGATTTCATTTTGGGAGGCAGATCAACTTCACAATCTTGGGGATAAAAGGCTCGTTTCTGGGATTTGTTTGAGAATATGCTTGTGCAGGTTCTTCTTGGTTGGTTGTGACAATTCCAGATGCAAGGTTCATTCATGGTGGGAGATGGAGAGAGCTGCTTATCCATCACTTCGGCGGAAGAGAAACGGACTCTAGTGGAAAATTGAGTGCTTCGAAACTTGATCCGGCTTCCAAGCTCTCAGATCTTGTGGGTTGCCGCCCTCTCGGTTTAATCCTGAAAGTAAGCGGGAGATTCTCGGAGAAGCGGGGGAATATCGGCTGCGACGGTGGCGGCGGCGGCGGCAGTGGGCGGAGCACAGAGTCACGGTCGTGGCAGCTAGCTGGCAGTTAAAATGGTAAATATATATACATATACATATATATACATCGCAAGTGAATGGTTCAACGGGACCCAAGTATGCGGTTCAACAGTATTTTGATAACTTTTTAGGTTATAAATTGACCGGTTAACTACTTTTGTAAAATATGTATAATTTAATCAATTAAATGTGATTGTTTCGGTTTAATTTAAAATTAATCTAACTGTTATAGACTTATTGGTAGCGTGACATTTTATAATAAATTTTATTTTTATTTATTAACCATTTTTAAAAGATTGGTTCAATTCAGTTAACCATGATTAGCTAACACAACATATCAATAATTAATCGAATATTTTTTTCGACAGATTTTCCCCCAGAAAAATACTTTTTACAGCACAAAAAAAAACACCGTTTGAGAACAAATTTGAACGATTCCATTATTTTTGTCTGTTTCATTTAGTTTGGAAGTTTGGCTCAAAATTTTAGTAAATTGTCCTTTTCCCCAAAAACAAATTCTATAACTACACGATCTTACGGTTCCCAGAATACCATCCATTAGCAATGGAATATTTTATGGGAATTCTTCTAAAATTCAAAATTTTACATCATTATTACAGTGCACAGTTTCCAAAAACTAGAATGGCCAGTCAGTCAAACCATTTGACGAAGAATAGGTCACACGTGGCTCTGTTCGATTTTATCGATTATTCCATTTGCATAGCGGCCCAATTTGATACATAAAAAAATGATAAACCGATTTTTTTCCAAAAGAACACCTTGAACCCCATAAGAACTAGTCAATAAATTGGTTCCCTAATAAATTAAAATTTTTAAAAGTGTATGAATAATTTATGGTGCCACTAACCGGTCAGTACTGTGATACTACATCGTCATGATACAGTGGTCCATTTACAAGGATGAATTATTGTAAGATATGGAATAAAAATTTTAGTATTGAAAAATAATTTTGAAAATTTTAAAACATAAATTCAAGAAATTGAAAATTTTTTAAATTCTTATCGTATAATATATGATATTTATAAAACTTAATTGAAGATCTATACCGTGTGCAAGGTTGATCACCATGAGATGCACTAGAGTGTTATGGTGGGGGTTGTAACAAAATGTTGGAATTTGATTGTAATAACAGTGGAAAAAAATAAAAAAAATAAGATGATAAATAAAAACATTAAAATTATGTGGTAAAATCCTCTAACGAGGAAGCACCCATAATGCAAAGCAAATAACCTACTAGATTAAAATAGTTAATTACAGCTAATGAAGATTTCACAATCCGCCATTATAATTCAATTTAGAAAAGAATCACAAAATTGACCCCTCAAATTCTCATGCTTTCGTGTCATTGAGAAATTTATCAAAATGATTACACTATGTTACTCTTAATCTCACGTGTAATATATCGTTACAACTCTATCTATTTATATATAGTTCACATATTATGATACCTGATATCTTAGAGATATATTATTATAAGGAAATATCACTGATGAAGAAGATAACTAAATATCCAAGATTTTTCTAATCTTGATATTTTTGGTGGAGTGTTATGGCACTCACCGTCATTGTTGCTACACTATATAACACCAAAAGCATCTTGCCTTTGAGTGTCATAACGCTAAAATTGAATGTCTTGACACTCTTCACAAGTATGTTCCTTTTGTCTCAAACTTCGTCCAAAACTCGTAATGGATCTGCTTCACCCATAGCTCTTCTCATGAGCCTCCGGCTTAATATGAGACATACTCAACAAATCTCCACCTTAGCTTGCGCTGAGCCAACCACCATCAATCTCAAACATTTTGCTATGTTGAGACCATATTCATGAGCTACACCTCATCATGCAAACATTACTCATGTTCAATCCACTCTTGAACTTATTTGAGGTGTTGGACTTTATGAGCACTCATGCACATTTCTAATTAACCTATCTAGAAGTTGACTTTGACAGGTCTTTAGCATTTTCTAAGACCACTACTCCTTGAACGATCTTAATTGCTTCCTCTACCAGTTCCGAGCATACTCCTTCTTTCTAAAGATTGTCACCTCTTTGCGTTTTGTGGGTTTTGTCCAACTTTACTATCCTCCAAGGTGTGTCCACCGGCTCTTGGGTCCTGTCTTTAAGCTATTAGACCTCAATAAGTTTATGAAAGGACACATGTTTAATCACAAGGGATTTGATGCCTTTTTAACTTTTGGCAGCATCCTACATCTGTTCACCCTTGCATGCATGAGATCGTTTAAGTATTTCTAGGGAATCACACACTTTACCGCTTTTGTAGTCCCAACTTTTACTTGCAATGCATAGAATTCTCTTTATGGTTCTCCTTTCACGGCTACAAGTGCTCCTTTAGAAGAGACTCCAGCATTCTACTCAAAGCCTTGTACTTGAACCCACGCTAATCAAGTGTATTTAGAGAAATCAAGTTTCTTTAAAATTTACAGACATGTCTAACCTCAAATCACACTATCTGACACCTATCATACATTATAATTCTCACATTTCCAATCTTGGCAACAATACGTCCTTGCCGATTTCCCATCCAAATCCTATTGGTTACAATCGGATGATAAGTGATAAATAGATCTTATAATGAAATTGATTGAATTTAGAATTTAGGTCTTAATGACTACTGGTTTGACCACTTGTCTCTCAAACGGATAGGAGATAAATTGATTGAATTAGGAGCAATGAAGCTTGTATTGAGACCTTCACACTCCATAATGTATATTGGTTCTCCTTTAATTAAATATATTCGAGACAAATTATTGAAGTGAAAGCTTCTAGACCATCTTACATCGACACTCACCATGTCCGATTTGGTCAATTCGTCTTTGATTGGTCCTAACACAGATTGACTAAATAGAAGGTTAGGAGAGTCACCACTGCAGTTCCCTATTGCCCCAACTTGCATGAATTCTCGTATCAATTCAATTAGAAAAGGTTGGATTGGAAGACGTAGAGGTCTCAAATTTGAATTCGAATAATGCTTGCATCATTTGTATTACCATGACTGCTAGTTATCCCCTCAATTGTGTATTACTTTTTCTTGCTTAATTTAAGATAAATCGATTGAACTATGAATGACTGATAGTATTGATATTGGCACTCATTATCCAACCTTTTATCATTTGGTAGAATGAGAAATAGTTGGGAAGCTCACCTGGGTCTTTGGAGGTCTCTATCAAAATATCCATACATTTTTCTTAATTGGGGAGTAGGATTAACGTTGGTGAATAAGATAAATTTTAATTATGATGGGTAAAGTAGTCTTTTTCAATCGAACTAATAGCCGTCCATCTTCTTCCAATGGAAATTGTCACATGCGGTAAATTAGAAAAGAAATGAAAATTGATCGTTTAAGCAAAATAAAAATAAAAATTTATGGCAAAATTAAGAATTTTCACATAATTTATGATTAAGTAGACAATTTTCCCCCATTAGCAAGTAATGATTCTATAAGATTTCATCTAAGGAGCACTAGAAAACACCAAACGCTTTGACATGAAGAAGCTCAGACATCAGCCCAACTCAGCGGCAGACAACTTAGACGTCGATATATAAGTATTATCAGCTCATTTATTTACCTTCGACCAACTAAATATAAATCCGGATCCAAATAGATGTCTCACTCTTCTTCCTACCGTACAATAAATACAGAAGGGTCCACTCAATAAAACGGTTGGCCCTTCGTCTGTTCATGTTCATCATGGTGACAAGACATTCTCTTCATGGATTCACATCAGCAGCTAATGGGAAGCACTCTGTCAGAATAAAGCAGGCGAAATCTCAAGTGAATGCTGCAACATCTGGTGAGGAGATGTAACAGGCACTATTTCTGTGATTCGAATATGATAATGTTCCTTATCCCTCGTACCCATATGAGAGAGTAGACCCCATATGAGAGAGTAGACCGACTCCTCAGCTTGTCCAATCATCCCTTTGTTCTTGGATATATATTAGCTCTCAGGTGTGATCTTCTGCATGCTGCAGGGATCAGGCGATTTGGTAGGCAAGACAGTGGGCAAGTTCACCTCAACAAGTGCCTTGCTGCCATCACTATAAGAACCTATGCATATAGTGTCACCTCGGCCATGCCAAATGCCATCTTGGACATTGTTCATCTCCAGTGTTCGCGACTCCTGCATCAACCCGTTAGGTGGAACATCAAACAATTGAAAGATAGATTTCAACATTGCACTTGAACATAAACATTTTTAGGTACTTGGCCAGGACTACATGTTTGTTTCTTGAGATGTAACATGTTAAGCGCTTAAAAATGAGTCATAGTTTCCTAAATGAAAAGGAAGGTACACAGGAATATCTTTAAATTTAACAGGACGTATTTCATTAAGTAGGATTCTGGAAGCTTAATGACTGCCAATTTAAACTTAAATTGTTACTCAGGATTCATCTGCCTTGTTCCTCTGCTTTAATCTTCTTTCTGAGTTATCTCCCACCAAGTTGTAATAAATTTTAAGCAATTAGTTGATCAAGTTTTATCTCATGGTCCAAAGATAAGGAAACTCAACCACAAAAATGTAGGTTTGCACAAACCTGGCAGAGTGCGCAGAATGGGCAGAGCAAATGGTATGCACAATCATCTAAAGAACTGTCACTACCCTGACAATGAAGAGAAAAACATGTACAAGAAAAAATTAAGGAAAGATGAAGTAGCATAAACATAAACAGTCATTAAAGATTGAACTCAAAATATGTGTGGCAATTCAAACATCGAAGCATTAATAGCCCTAAACCATACTTTGATATCTCACTAGTCAGGGAGAGCTGCTTTGAGAGAACTACTGATGCAGAAAGGATACAACATTTCTTCCAAAATGTAGTTTAATATCCCACCAAATTTATTCTACTGTGAAAAGAAGATCAATTCAAATCAAATTCCTGAACATGTTATATAAATGAGCTGACCTCATAGGACCAATCTGCAATTGAGTATTCCCAATCCAAGCAGCTCAAGACCTTTTAATTTTTGGTTGCAGGTGCTAAAATATTATAGATGGTACAAATAGTTGAGGCGAGATGATGGACCAATTGAGCATTGACAATATTTATATAATAGCAGAATGTGGAGTTATGGCACATGTGTGAAGTCAGCTAACCTTTATATTGAACTTCTTTCTAATCTGTGTGCGGAAGAAACCTAAATATGCTGCAAGAGATATGGCAAAAGCAGCGGCCAGGTACAGGAAGTAGTGTTGCCTGGTTACAGCAAAGGCAATTCCATTGACGAAGGCACAGAAAACAAGAAATAAATGAAATCCTCCCTGGAAATTTCAAGACAATAATTTGATTTAGTATGCGGCCAAAAGAAAGCAAATCTACAACAAAAGCAAAAAAGAAATTCAACAATCTCCATGAGCATAGACATCATGATTTTTCACTCAACGGATAAAGAAAATCTCAGGACTTACGAACTTCTGTCACATTCTTGTGAAGACTGGCATAGATTACTGATTTGTGTTTGTATCCTCTTAATTTAGTCCTTTCCATTCATTTCTGATAGTAAAAGAGTGAAGAAGCTGATATAGTCAACTGATCTAGATATTTAAGTCAAGATTCCTGTTTAATTAAACTAAAAGGTCAGCAATACCTCAGATCCTGGGGCTATGGAGACTCCAACCCTGCCAGGGGCCTTGGGGTCTCCCCCTCAGACCAAAGCAGGGAAAAAATTAAAGCATTTATTTTGAACTCATCTTGACTAGACATTAAGTCATTTGTTTAACCAATTATTTCAGGAGTATAAGAGACAGAGGTAAAGCACAAAACTTCTGCATATATTATGAAGTAAGCCAGCCTCCCTATTGAGTGGTGGGAATATTTTGTGAAACTATAAAATATGAATTTTACAAAAACTAAATAGGAATATTAGTAATGCCTGAAAGGATTATCTGTAACGCAAAGCAAACTGCAGTTAAGTTGAATTGAATCAGTTAATGAAGAAGGCAACTACCTGCATGAAGCAAGAACCAAAGCCGGCTCTTTTCATGTTTCTCCCAAATCTGTAGCAGGGACAGCTGCAACAACAAAAAATCCATCAGATAAGATAGAAACATTCGTATAATAGAAGGAACACATGAAAAATTCTTGTCAGCCCAAAAATGTAAAATGGTATAGAAGCCACAGATTCTGACAGGTCAAAGCAAAAAAAAAGACAATAATTGATAAATGAATATCTTCAAAAATATAGAACATTGATCAATGAAACTAAGTAGGATTTTTTTGATCGCTTAGATTCCAAGTAAATCCATCGTGTAGTTTAACAATTTATCATGCTCAAGAGTACAACTTGCAAAAGCTGAAATTGGCCCTGTGAATATGCAAAATTACATGCTGCTTGGTCAAGACGGCTAGCAGCTTTGAAAAATTCTGAGGAATATGCATCAAGTTGTACTTTGTAATTTTTCCACAGAGAACAGTACAACCTTTTATGACCTCTCTTTAATTCAAATTTTATGGCAAAGAAAAAGGGCACAGCATTGAAAAAGGATTCACTATATTGCATTCCATCCGAATCAGACAGGTCAATCAACATAAAACAGAAACATTACTCAATACACTGGCCGCCTGATCATCAGAGACATATCTAGATCCTTGTTTTCTTAACCTAATCCTTATAATCAATGATTAAAAAAAACTAATCTTTTCAATCCTTCAAAGAACAAGAGCCAATTCTCGTGATTTTCCAGGGAAACAGAGTACTAGAAAAGCTTCTGATACGTAGATACATAGGAGAAGGAAGTCTCCGGGAAATTTTTCCTGAAAACAAAAGGAATGACCGTCACTCCAATTTCCAAAGCCAAAAGCAACCAAAAGTAACCGGGTAGCCTCCAAGAACCAACAATAAACAATAGCATATTTCCAAGAACCAATTCCCAGTCTTCATCACGGAAACATGGAAATAAACCCAAAGGGAAGAAAGGAAAACTGACCAAGATGACTGAAGGGCGATGCGTCTGTCCTCAAAGCAATCAACAACCTCACCCTCCCACATCCTCAGGACCCCACCCCCGAGATCCCCCAAAATGGCAGCGTCTTCTCCCTCAGCACCACCGCCGCCGCCGCCGAGACTCCTCCATTTCCCCTGCGCCGCCTGCAGAGCCACCGTGGAGCACAGCATGTCGAAATCCAACACCGCCATGCCCTCCATGAGCTTCTCCTCTTCCCCTTCGCCCTCCTGGAACCTCTCCGAATCCGCCATTGATGACCCACCAAACGAGAGAGATAGCCCACCAAGCTTTCCAAGAGCAAATTGGCGTGGTGGGTACAACTTTCCGGGGCTTTCTTGTGCTGTTATCCTTGCAAAGGCATCTCCTTTTCATGCTCCACTAGATGATAATTAATAGATTATACGTCTTTATCCTCCCATTAATTTGAATCCATACATTTTTTTAGTAAGAATGTATCCTGTACGAGAAAAATTAAGAACAGAGAAGGATATGGGATTTGACCAATCAAGCTCCTCGAAAATTTTAGCTTTAATTTATGCATAATATTACAGCATTTAATCCTAATAAACATCCACTGGATTAAGGCCGGAAAAAGTGACAGAGCTATTTATTGGGGTTGGCGGGACGCGGCCGATTGATTAAATGGGGGAGGGAGGGTGTGGGGTCCGTCGATGGCCGTGCACAGGCTGGGATGATTGGACGTAGCAGCCGTTGCCACGTCGGACGTCAATTTAGGTAAGGATTGCCTACACAATCATATCCCTCAACTAACGGAAATTTTCGTTAATGGACTAAATATCATATCTTTCTTCGTCTAGTTGGCTGCTATATCAGAGAAGATATTATATATAATCATATGATATATTAATATAATATAATTATCTAATAAAAATTAATATATGTTAATTTATTTAATTATTAAAAAATAAAAACATTAACTGATTTTTAAAAAAAGTTAATGAGTATAAAAAAAGGATAATTATTAGATAAAAAGAAAAATAAAAATGTGCAAATATCAAGGTGAGAGAATTGGTTGATTTCACTTTCGCCCGTGGAAAAAGAGCAGACATAGGTCAATAAGTCTCAGAATGTGAATAAAACTCATCTCACATGATCTGCGTGATTTGTTGACCCACAGTCCAGCTCAAGCTTTATTCTCCTCATCATCATTGGACTTTATCTCAAGGAAAAAAAAGGTATATCGGAATTCTAAAATTACGTATTTTTATAAATTTAAATTTTAAAATTTTAAAATAATTTTTTATATTAAAATTTTATTTCGTGACTTATTTAAGTATTTATTGTAATCGACTATCTAAACTGCATATTTCTACCGTTTAAAAATTTAAAGACCTGCACAATAAAAATTTAAAATTTTAAAAAAAATTTTAAATTTAGAAACAATCCTAAAAAAAGGTATGTTTTCCGTACTTTAACATGACACATATGGCATAATATCCTAATAGATAGAATTTGATTGATATTCTATCGTCGAATTGGTAGGGTAGAACGGACAAAAAAAATTTATTATTAAGGATAAATATGAAAATATCCATCATAATATTCTCTTTATATAGTAATAATCCCTACTTAGCATATAGCCATTAAAGATACCAATTTGTGATATAAAAAAAAGCCCGACTTTACCATGAAATTCTCCACTCATCCCATCTTGTTATATATGGTACAAAATATCACAATCAATTTTACTCAACATTGCCAATAAATCATAAATATGTCCTATTAAAAAATTATATTATCTCGACCCGCCATAATATTATTATTAAAAAGGAGGGTGAACCATAATTTTGATATTTTAATAATAAAATGTGCCACCACTTTATTATTCAAATGTTTAATGTTTTGAATTATTACTACCGTAATCGCTCTTCAAAATCAGACAGTAAATACAATAGTTACGTCAGTATCACATCAGAGTCACTTATCAATGAACTAACGGTTGGTTAAAATTTTTGACGAAGTGATTAAAATAATGATGATTTGAACGCTCTAAGAATCCAGATGGAGATATATTTTATTAAGGACTTAAAATGAAGGTAATTTAAATATTATAAAAAGACTGAAATGGTAATTTTCTACCGAAACTGAAAGGACTATTCGGCATTTTCTTGATTTCTTTTACTGTGCTTTTGCAATTTGTACATTTAATTAATTCGTGCATTTATGTCAGCTGCCGGTGCCAGTACATAACGGCAAGGGATAAGCGAGCGGCGCACGTGGGACAATAATTCCACTCCTACCAAAGTTAAATTAACAGGACAGTTTTTTTTAACGGATCTTTTATTTTAATTTATATTTAATGGGTAAATAATCTATATATCGTTAGTTAATGCCACGAATATCCTTATGTATGTATAAATTATAAAATCAAAATTTTAAATTTCAAAACCCTATAAAAATCTAAAAATAATTAGCGTCCTCTAAAAAAATATAAAAAAGAAGCATAAAAATCATTGACCCTAAACTCTAAAATTCAAGATCCCTAAAAAAGTAAGAACAAATGGCAAAAACTCTAAAAAACCTAATGGCTGGAACTTTTATTATTAAAATCCTATAATTATTTTCTATAATGAAATCTAGAATTTTAGATTCCTTATTTGGTATTAAGGAATTAATTGGATATCAATTATTTAAAATTAAACCGTGTGTAAATTAGGTATTAAAAAATTTTGAAATAGTTCATTAAATAATCTTCTCATCACATATGGTAAGCAATGATTGCTTACTGTATGCCATAACTGCATGTAAGAAAAACCATTTCTTTTATATAAATACACTGCTCAACATACACAAATTTGATATTAATTTTTTTTTCTCTTAAATAATATTTTGAATTCAGATATTATTATCAAAAGAGAAAATATATATACAGAAACCCTTCTTTAAGATCGAATTAAAAATCTAAATTTGGAAACACTATATAAAATGCGGTGGTTTGTTTATTAGGTGAAAAAACACACAAGAAAAGAAAGTCAAGCCCCAAACTGGAAAATTCGATGGAGCTCAAGACCAACTCAAAATTTTTAATTACCTTCAACAATTTATTTTATTAACTGTGGTTATATACTCAATAGTTACTTCTATAGTAGTCCCGCTAGCTAATCATAATCTCAATTTTCACATTGTTAGTTTTGTAATTCGGGGGGTGGGGGGGTGGATTTACTATTGATTATTTCATTATTACTTGAAACAGGTCCCGCTTTCTTGGCTTATTATATATAGTAACTTTTAATTATATTTTTGTATTAAAAATCATGACCAGAAAAAACCACCGGAAAAATCAAATTTTCCTCAAATGCTCCTCTACATGGATTTTAGACACGACAAACCTTTACACACCTTATCGACCCCATAATTGCAACCATTTGACCTTATATGTGTTATCAAAATGTTATTCAATATGTAAAATTCAGAAGACGATTAACCTTCGTCTAGAGAATCACATCTACAATGGAGGAAAGAAAAGTTGTGGAAGAGAGTAACTATGACCTAAAGTTGAATTATAAGGTAAAAAGATTATTTGATAAATACGGTTCTTAACTACTTAACAATTAAGATATTTATATATTTGATTCTTCCTTCATTCCTCCCTTTTCTATTGCTTTTCAAATTCACCAGCCTCATATGTAGATAAATAAATAAAGGCCAATGAGTAACCATGCTTGAAACGTGGAAAGCCGCAACTTGTGATGGCCACAATTTTCTTAACATTGTTTCAAACCCCTCTTGAAGTGTGCCTAGGAACTAGAGCTAGCAATTCGAGTCAATATAAACTCTTTTTGAGCTATGTCGGTATGGCACGAATCTAGTATTGGCTCATACCACATGACACGAAATTTTTGTGCTTCTAGCTGCTCGGGCTATGCATGAATTTTATAAATAATTATTTTTCAAAAATAAATTTAAATAATTTATGTTTTCAAATAAATTTTATCATATAATTGACTGATTAATCTAAAATTTGTATTAATTTAAATAAAATAATCAAATAACTATTAAAATATAATTATATATAATTAATAATTTTTTTAAAAAAATTCATAAAATTTTTATTATAAATTCAAGTTTTCATAATGATAAAGCATGATTTTTTTTTTCATATTGTACTACTATAGTCCAAAAACACTTACTCATGATTGGTTTTTTCATATCGTACCAATACTATGCTACTTTTTGCTAACTCTACTGGGAACCATGATCATCAGTACACCGGTGACACAGCTGAGGTAGCGCGAGACTCCCAGCTCTTTGGCAAATTGTAAAACACTATCGAAAAATTGATAATTTAAAATGAGGAGAGACTTTTCTTTTTTTGGCTTTACAAAAATTTTCCAATGGTAGGCAGTGAGCGTATCGCTCAAATGCAGAGCAACAACGGAGAACAAACTCTTTTCGATTTTTGACTTATATCACAAAAATTTGGTTCATTACAGAGATAGAAGGATAAAGAGGTGTTGGAAAGAATTTGAATTGGAGTTAGATAAAATTAAAAAAAAACCCAAATAAGTGAAGGATTTTGACGTAAAATTTCTTGAAAGTAAACAGGAAGGGCCTCCCTAGGCTTGGCAAAAATAGGGTTAGCCTTGATATGACATGAAAAAACGTGCATGACATAATAATACAAAAATTATTATTTTTTTAAATATAAAAAAATTATGAGAAATTTTAAAAATAAGTTAATTATATAAAATAACTATATTTAAATTTTATTTCAATATTTTCTTAAAACTAACATAAAAATTAAATTAATCTATCTATCATAACTTAAAATTGGGTTCAACCCTAGGATTTATTTAAATATATACTTTAAAACAATAATTTTGCTTTATTAGGTCGGGCCAAGTAGTCGGAAGCATAAATTAGTCATGTGTAAGTCGTGATTTTCAAGCTTGCCTAGATTGTTAAGTTTTCTATTAGACCTATCAAAAAAGTAGTCTGCCAGAGCATGGCCTGAAAAAATGGTGTCTACACTATGGTTTTCAAGCCACTGGAAATATTGGACCATGCTAACCTGACCTAAAAAAAGTATGAAAATATTTATAATAAAAAATTATGAGAAAATTATTTAAATAATTAATTATATTTTAATAATTATTTTAATATTATTCTTCACATTAATGTAATATTTTAAATTAATCGATCAATTATATTATATAAATTTTTATTTAAAAATTTTAAAATATTAAAATATATTTTTTAAAATTATTTTTATTTGATTAGAGTAAGCCTAGGTGGCTCGAAACATAAAATATTTGTGTTTAGACTGGAATTTTCAAGCCGATGAGATGACATGAGGTGTTGGCGCGACTTGAAATCATCAGCTTGACCCAAATTGATAGGTCTATATGTTATTCCATATAAGGAGATTTGGTTAACAAGTATTCATGGATGTGAACTTTTATTTTTGTGATGTGATATTGATGTATTGCGAATGAAATTGATGTGTTGGGTATGAAATTGACATATTAGGTCAATGTTAAAATTGATTTAAAGGCAATGAAATTAATGTAGGGCATGACTATTTATTGCACCAGGAATCAAATTGATGTGCCTACTTATTTGGTAAATCATTATTAGGGTCGCATCAAATTAGTATTTGCTCAATGAAAGGAATGTAGCCTTGTCAATTTTATCATTTTCGCTACGGAATATTCAACTTTTTGCATTGAATCTTAGACATATTTTTCAAGATATATCAAACAAATTAAAATATGGCAAATATTTTCTAAGACATATCAAGTAAATTAAAATATAGCAAATATTTTCTAAAAAGGCATAGTAGAGAGAATTTGGATAACTTAACGAGTACCATCACACCCCATGGTCTTGTGCCGTCACGTCAAATTGATGTTCACTTGGACCATAGTAATATGCCAAATGGGAAAAATACACAATTGTAATTTACGGTCTTCGTGCTTCCGCTCCCCAAAAACCGCCACCTGTCACTGTCCTTTTCCACCGTACTTGTCCCTTCTTCATCCCATCCCTACGACCTTTTTCAACCCCGAACCCCATATGCTGCAGTTGCTGTACCCTTTCCTTTCTTATTCGTTTCTATCTCCTGAAGCCATCTATTGAAGAAGTCAGGCCCTCCTGCCAAACCCGATCCTCCATCAAGGGAAACGAAAGGGAGCCTTCACAGCAGAGCTTCTCCGTTTGGTTAACTCTACAGCCATGACGTCCCCGAAGAAACACCCTGCAGACACTGCGGCGGCTATCCTCGTACAGCCCTCCTCGCCTCGCTATCCTGTTGGCACCCCGACAGCCGGAGCCCAGCGCAAGATCGGCATAGCTGTCGATCTCAGTGATGAGAGCGCCTACGCCGTCCGCTGGGCAGTCCAGAACTACCTCAGGTACAGACATCTTCTCCGGGGGAAATTTTTTAAGTGTTTCTTTCTTTTTTATCCGGGCAGCTAACATATGATCTAAGCATTATAATGCTTACCGATTTCGTATTGTTAGTTTATTTCAGTGTCTGGCCATCTATTGTGGCGGTTGGCTTCCTAAAGCTTTTATTTTTTGGTGGCTGGTGATATTCTTCAAAGGTCCTTCGGTTTGTTTTTGTCAATGCCCAGCTGCCATGTTTGATATGACAATAGTAGTGATTGGGTAGTTCGAGCATCTATCATCTGCGATATGCGTAACTTATGGAGGATAACACTCTTGGGCAGTAAGGCAGAACTTCTGAATCGTATAAGCATCATATATGTCCGTATTACTATTAGACTAGACAAGTTCAAATGAATGTGAGTTACTTGCTACTCGACTTCTGCCACGCACGATGCAAAATATGCTGAAAATATTACATTTCCTTGCCCTTAGAAGGATGGATTTCGGTATAGGTTGGTGCTCTGGAATGATGGGAGTTCCAAACAAAATTTTTCTGATTGATACTTTCGCAGATTTGGTGATGCACTCCCTAGGAAACATTTTGCTGAGACTCTTATTCTCCCCTATGATGAGAAAAGTTACTGATTAATTTATATGTTTCCTCTCCACAATTTCCTAAGGTCTGGAGATGCTGTGATCCTCCTCCATGTGAGGCCGACGAGCATCCTCTATGGGGCTGACTGGGGTGCGATGGACCTCACAGTGAAAGATGATGACGAGGTATCCCAGCAGAGGCTTGAGGATGACTTTGATGCCTTAACCTCTACTAAGGCCAACGACCTTGCCCAGCCGCTTGTAGAGGCCAACATACCATTCAAGATCCATATCGTCAAGGACCATGACATGAAGGAGCGGCTTTGCCTTGAGGTAGAGAGGCTTGGTCTTGGTGCTGTTATAATGGGGAGCCGTGGATTTGGTGCCTCGAGGAAGAGTGCTAAGGGCAGGCTTGGTAGTGTGAGCGATTACTGTGTCCATCATTGTGTCTGCCCTGTGATTGTTATCAGATACCCTCATGAGAAAGATGGAGGAGGTGCATGCCCTGTAGTTCACGAGGATGAGCAGGAATATCATGATGTGACTGACAAGCAGACAGGTTAGATATGTTTTATTTTGCAGTTTGTTCGGTAGGTTCTCTTTTAATTTTGTAAATAAAATATGTGACTTTGATGTGATTTCTGTCAGTATTGCACAATTGTGGATGATTTCTAGCATGTTTGGTATTGGCTTAGGAAACAAATAGCTTAAGGCTCTGTTTGTTTGGCAGAAGTGATTTTCCCAGGAAAAGCCAATTAGAGGGAAAATGAAGAATTCTGGGAAAATACTTTATTTTGGGTGTTTGGTGGAACTCTTTTAAATCATATTTACTCATTTGGGTAAAACCTGGGGAAACGAACTCCCTACAACATCATCAATGCCAGCTGTTATCATCCTTGGCTATGGCTGCAACTGAGAAAGGAGAAGACCCTTGCCAAACAAAATCGGATAGATTGTCGCCAGATACAGCTAGATATACCTCTGTATCACCTCATCATCTCTACAATTGCAGTCGAGTATATTTTCTTCACTAAAAAGGATGAAAGTGAAATCTGATATTCACCTTTGTCGTCCATCTGTCTTTGATAGAGATCTGATCACATTGAAAAGAGAGCCCTGACATAGTGATTAGCCTGGTTGCATTGAAAGAGATATTTCCCCCACTTTTGAAAGGCTGAGGTAGTGAGGAAGAATGTGTGTATGAGAGAGAGGGGTGAGGCGTTGCTGTGTTTGAGGATCATGTGAAAGAGGAGGAGGAGTAGGTGCTAATTTTGAGAATTGAATTCCAAAACCATTTTTGTGGGGTTGTCATTTTCCTTCATTTGGCCTTTGATATACATGCTGACTGAAACCAATTTCCTCTTGACAGCAACACTTTGAACCAACGAACAGAACTATGGAGATTATTTTCCTGCAAAATATTTTCAATGAAACAAAATGGAAACATGACATTTTCTCTTTGAAGTCATTGTTTTTGAATTATTGCTTAGAAAGCTCAATCCATGTTATGCTATGTAACATTGTTAAATTTGGGAGTCAAAGCAGAATTAATTTCCAGCAGACTATTGTCACTTATGAAAAGTTCAGAGTGAATGATGTGTGATCGCTCCAGAAAGTGATTTTAATTTGATGCATGATGATTCCGTTTACAAATGTTCACTATCCTGCATACTAAAATGTAGAATTAGTTCCTAAATGATCCCCTGGTTGTGTTTCCTTTTGAGGATATAATTGTGTTTGCTGCTGTTTCTTTGAAAACTTATTAATAGCACAGATAAAGTTGGTACTTGTGCAATTTCTTTCTCTGTTTTTATGATCAAGTTGGATTTTTGTCCCCATAAGATTTAAAGGCCACATTATGAAGTAATATCATATGATAAAACAAGAACAGTGATAATTTCATGATGATTAATGTTCAGGTCGGTTTACACTTGCCTAAAAGACACAGAATGATTCATTTTTGTGATAACCATGTCTTGCACTTGACACTGGTAATGATTAGCACTAATAGGTTTAAGTTTGTCAATGCTTTGTTTTTACTAGAGCAGGGGAAAGCTAGGATGGAAATAAGCGCTGTTATTCATGTATTTCTCCTTTTAATATATAAACTGCTGAAATTGCTTCGTGTCAAAAAGCCATAAAAGGAATGGAAGGCAACAGACAAAAATTCACAATGTTTTACAGAGTTTTTTATAAAATCATCCAAATGAGTGCTCTTATTCAGTGCCTTCTTGAATGCAAAATAGATCGGTCATCTATCTGTGTCATCTTAATAAATTGTTGCGCTCACTTTGGATATTTGTGGTATCATTTTGTAGTTTCAGATTTTTGTTTTGTAAAGTTAATTTCATAACTTGAGTTATCACAGGAACTGTTATAACACGATGCGTCAAGTTAATTAAGACTTTGACTTAGCTAATATTAAAACTGAATTAGACTGTTTCTAATTTTCATTTTCCCCATTATCCTTTACATGTAAGATGGTTAGGAAGTATGTGTGAAAATGTCAGTTCTGATCTGTACTTGTTTATTCAGATTGGATGTGTATGCTTTCTTCCATGGAGTTGATTAGATAATAACTTGGCTATGACGGTCTTGCATTTTTGTTTTTCTAAATAGAACAGGAAATTGGGGTAGTTTTATTGCATAAATATTTCTTTGGGCACAGTTGTGCTTTTCTCTGGTTAAGAGACCAGCATATATAGCTTGCATTTGAAGCTGAGCATTCTTTGTTATCTTTGAGTAACTTGTTTCTCTGATGTATGAGATGTGATTCAGCAAGAGTGAAGCTTAATCAGAATCTACATGAAGATAAGCTGCAGTTCTTTTAACTGCATCTTCTTTTTGAGAGTCCGTTGATTCCCTACATTCTTTCTTTCCATCGACATATATAGTATGTTTCACAATGGATCAGACAGATATCAATTTTATGGATTTATTAGAAAAACTAGCTGGTTCAAAACCATCATAAACTGGTGTTTTCAAGCACTGATGTAGCTAGCCATCAGGAAAAAAAACAAAAAAAACACACTGATCTAGCCTGTTCAATTGGTTCACTTGTATATCCTGTTTTTACCATAGTGGACTTGCGGGTGTTTCACTTCTCGTTGTGCTGAGTTCTGGACTGCTTCTGATTAGTCTAGGAAGTACATTTTTTTTATATATTGGTGCAAGTTTCGTATATTGGATCATGGGCATATTCCGACTGTGCATCAGTATTTCATCATCTGAGCTACTTTCATCGAGCAAACTGCCGTTTCTTCATTGGCTTTTACAGGAACAGAACGAGCTGCTTGACAAGAATAAGGGATACGGCGAAGAGTGTAAGATCTGGGGTTCATGTTTTGTGTGTTTTTTTTTTTTTTGTAAATGCTGTACTGGAAACTACCTTATGTATCCTGTCTTGACAGTAAACCCAGCGTGAAGATTCCTGTCTCTCTTTGGATCAAGTTCTGGTACCGTTTGCAACTCTGTCTTAGGTTTACGGATTGCCCTCAACATATCTAATTTATGAATATTTCCTTTTTCTTTTATTGCATTTTCCCAGCCAGTCAGTGGCTTCTGATGCTTAAATGAACGAATTTTCCAGCCAACTGGGGACCTCAAATGTGGAAAAGACTTTAGAAAGTCCTAAATAAGAAAATATTAATAAAATTGTTCTAATTAGCACTAATTAATGTAACTAATTGAGTGATCAATATTGATTTACTCAATTGTTTTAATTTGATGGGTGTTTCTTTATGTCCCGTCATGACCCAAGATCATCGAACAATTTTCCCAAAAAATATATGATTCAGAGCCCTACGTCGGTTGAGCAGACTTAAAAAAAAAACAGAGAAATTTGACTATACGGTGTAATGTTTATCCGTTCAATTTCTTTAATCGGGATTAGGACAGGAGATGTGATATTAAAAGACGGTCTCTAAATGAGCTTGTATTAAGCAAATTTTACAACCCTATTTAATCTATTTATTATAACAAAGCATTGCCTAGAAAATCATACCATTTTCGAAATTCTTTTAAATATTTGTACAAGTACATGTATTGGTATTTTTATTAAGGATTATGCGCTCAAACGTAGCCCACAACTTTGTTGACAACTCCCGAGTTGTACCTATGCTATGATAATTTAATCTGACCCTTGGAGTTTATACTTGTCTTTGCGTTTAATATAGTCTTGTTCACAAAATAGTACATACAATTCACGACCGTTAAAAACTCTATTTACTGCTAACACAATAATAATGATTTAGCACACATTTCATGTGGCACTCTTGTAAGTTACCACGTGTCAAAGGTGTGCATCATACGGATATTTCACGACAACCGTTGACAGGTAAACTCAATGTTATTAGCATAGGTTTTAAAACTATACCGAACTAGAAACTAATCAAGGCATGAGTTTAAGGGTTTGTGGATCAGATTAGGATTTTAATAGATTAAATCGTACATTTAATATATAATATTATTGATATAATATTATTAATAAATGAACATAATATCATAGTTTAATACAAATTTATAACAAAAAATCATTAATATATTCATAATATTAACCTAAAATTTAATATAAATATAATAAAATTAAATAAGTATATTATAATAATATTTTTTAATTTTAAATCAACTAATTTTTCTATCGATTTATTGGTTTTACCGGTCCAATCGAGACCGATTGGTTCAATTGAAGATAACTACATTTACAATATAATTGACTTAATTCTAAAAATTAGACCAGGTGAATAGCTTGTTCTTAATCAAACTGATTGGCCCGATCAAGTTTTAAAAACTGCAATTATTAGTGCTTATGACATTTTAAAAAAATAAATGTAATATCTATTTAGATTAATATTAAAAATTTACACTTATTACAGGGAAAACGGAAAAACTATTTTTCCAACAATTTCCCAAAACTCCAAAAAAAAAAAAGAGGCAATGGGGTTGGTATCGACGGGGCAATCCAATCCGTACAATTAACTGTATTTAAATGTACAAATATGTGCGTACAGTTGATTGACAAAATGGAAGGTTAAAATAATCCAAATACTTAAAAATTTGTACATGAAATTTACATCCTATCAGGCTACTTCAATTTTGTATAAAATGAGGACAAATTTCTATGATAATTTTAGTCTACCGCCGTTGACCCTTTCCTCGACGGCCGTCCATTTTTCCGTTCGAAATTAAGTGAATGCCCTGTGCCAACCTCTGCACTCTGAACTCCTCTCCCCGACGTAGAAAATATTGAGATGCAATCACATCGCTCTCCTGTGTCTACAAGAATTTGCTGAGGACATGATCGAAGCCACTAAGGATCCCTAACCCGACTTACTACTACTGTCAGCCGATAGGGCGGGGCCGATGTTGGTCATTGGACCGACTGTCCCAGAGATCCTTTCACCCACTCTTCCAGTCAGCCCTTAACCGATCACTCGAGACGGATGCCGTCATCCTCAGTGTCTTAGAGAGCCAGCCAGTCACATGCACCCCGCACGCTCTGTTACAAAGATTAGGATAACTAAGCCATAATATGAATAAGAATTTAAGTATTGGAGGGTCAATATACCATTAAATTTGGAAATAGTAGAAACCCATTAAATTGGATAGATTTTGACAGATTTTGTGTAAGAAGATTAAGAATCAGTCGGTTCTAATTTCGCTTCCATTCTAACTCACAGGGTGACCCAAACTCTAACCAAATACTAGATTCTAAAATTATTTCATATAATTAATTTCGATAGTTAATAACTTGTTCATTCCAATTCCAATTCTTATGCCATCTTATATAGTTAGATTCCTAAATGGATAAACTTTCATTTGATACATATTTATCAATTTTATCATATCCAAAAATATTTAATAATTTAGATGAATCCAATAAAAATACCATATATGTCAGACATTTTCTTAAAATTAACTTGAAATAGATCAAATTTTGTCATAATAATTACACTAAATCAACAAAAATGATCAAAATTTACATTAAATTTATTTATTTTCATTAATCAAATATTATAAAAAACTTATTCATTCCGACAAGATACTCGAAATATGTGGTGTAATATAGGTTTGAGGTAGGCCTTGTTCCTACACTTAACAAGGTGGGGGTTAAAGTATGAAAGTTTGGAACTGATTCTTTATAAGATAGGATTTGGGTACCATAAAAAAAAAATGTGGTACCTGGATCCGATCACCCCTACTCAATACGGGCCACTACACTCTAATCCATCCTTCATGCAGGTATGTCAAGACTCGGACACCCCTATGCTATATTGGCATGGCCTAGACGAACACTTAGACACCGGAAGATACAGAGACAGGATCCTCGTGAATTAATCTAATCTCATTACATTCACATGCCCTCAACTGATTCGTGTATAGATGCTTTACATACATAGATGAACGATGGATCTTTCTATAACCAACGAACAACTGTGCCACCGTGTCCTTGCACCATACCTTATCTATCCAAAGAAGAGGGTCAAGGGCAGCTTTTGAGACGTGTTCACCCGAAGTTCGTGCAGAAGATGCATAGTGCAGAGGATGGAGGCGTTTTCGGCCATTTGACTTATGGACAGCCGTCATAGGAAAGTGCCGATGGTGATTGATGGTGAATGATTAAGTTTGTGTCCATTTTATGTAATATTAAAGCACATGATTGAACGGAAAAATCCAATTCTTTTTTTTCCCTTCAATAAGCAAAAGAAGTAATCAAATATAACATCATTTTCAACTTAATAATTAAGAAATTGTACGTTCAGTTCTTATCATGAAATTCTTATATCATTTTATTCCCTCTCTATTTCTATTATTCCATTGTGAACTTATAAGTATTCTATATAATTTATAAAAAAAAAACTTCAACTTCATAATCCGTGCTCGTTCACAAAAGAAATACATAGTTTTGGTGGTGTACAAAAGAAATACATAGTTGAATACATAATTCCAAGCTCTTTAATAAATTTACAGCCATGTGTTACCGGGGACAGATTTAAAAATTCTTTCTCGGAGAAGTAAAATTCAAGAAGAGTAAAATTAAGTGTAAATTTATAAATCTGTCCACCATATTTGATTTCAGTCAACCTTTGGTCTCTGTCATTTTTCTGCTATAAAAAAGACTTAAATATTTAATCGTTTACCATCATTTTGGTAATGGGTGAAATATCGTTAATTTTTCGTAATTGGCATCTGATGTATCTTATGATATGTCGACAATTACGTAAGATTTTTTAACAGAAAAACTACCGTGATAGTGAAATAATGGATACATAGATCTAATTTGTGGCAAAAAAAGTAGGAACTAAACAATTTTTTCTCAAATGATAAAATTCCATCCAGTCTGAAATAGTTTGCATACAAAAGTGAGACAAGGTCTATTCCATCTCCTCATATCTCATCAGGATCGAGGGACGGAGCAGGGGGATAGGGATAGACCCTTCAAAATGAGATAGGGATGCCCATTTAGCTACATTATGGGTAAGAAAATTCTTAGTACGTGGAATAAAAACAACAGTTCAAGAAGTAATGTCAGATGGCAATTCTTGATCTCCTCATCTCTCATTGAGTAGATGTTCGGCATTTATGGTATGTGTGCATTTGATGGCAGTCAAGGTAGCACAAAGTTCTCCTTCAGCAAGTGATGTTGCTGCTGCTTTAAAGAACCATGCCTTGACTAGCGGTTCCTTGCTATTGGCGCACACAATGCAGAGCCAGGTATCCCGAGGTGTGACTGAAGCATCAAAATGGAACTGTAATTCCCGTGAGCTCAGACTACTATTACTGGAAGTTTCTTCTAAGTGATTGCTGCTGACAACTGCTGATACCGGTTTGCACAGATCTTGGACTTGCAGCAGGTAGCTTGGTGGTTCTCTGTTCTGTGGAGCTTGGACCTGCTTTAGATGATTGAGAGTGTGATTCCTTGCTTGTTTGTCCAGCATCATATGCATATCTCCAAGCTGTCAGGTGTGCAGCCACCCTTTGGTAGATGGTCTGTGCTTCCCTGTATAGGATCCAGCTCCAGCAGCACCTGTTTGTTTTTGTTCCTGAGATTCCAGACATAGTCGATGAATATAGTTGCTTGTAAGAGAAATCCATGTCAACTATCAGCTGGAATGCATAAAGAATTGTCGATCCCAACACAATTTCAACCCATTTGATAGCATTAATATTTGCAAACGTTTCTAGCTGAAGTTGCCAATGTAAATAAGACCAAATTATCTTGGAGTACGGGCAATGTAACAATATATGCTCTATGGGCTCAGTCCCTCTATGGCAGACGAAACAATAGGAAAATTCGATTTTAAATCGTTGCCCCAAGATCTCATTCGTGGGCATGGCATTCCATGCTACTTTCCATAAGAGTAGCTTAAGTCTTTCATGAATTTTGGATTGCCAGAGGACTCTCCAATGCTGTGAAGATAGCTGAGTGTTGATTGGAGTTTGATGCCTCTGATCCAATAGATAGGCATCCTTTGAAGAGAATTGCCATTTGCTTTGTCTATCCATTGCAATGCATCCTCCGTTGGGCTGTTTGGAAACTTCATTCTCAAGATACACTCAACTGTGGTATCATCAAAGACCTGAGATTTGACATGGAGTTAGCATTTTCAGACCTCGAACCCTTGGCGATGCGTATGCATTAGCTAGGTAGTAGGAATCTATGCATTCAGCTCCTAAAACCTCTTCTTCTCACAAAATTTTATCACAATCCTCACTTGAGATGCCTGGAGAGCATCAATGAGAACCTGTTCTGATTAGTGGTTTTGATAAGGAAAATGGTGAAGATGATAGTAATGTTTCAGATGTTGCTGGTCAGAAGGAGATGCAGATGAAGAGCTCCAGTGAAGAAGGTGGAGTAGAATGATTGATGTTTTAGAGTCTTTGGCTGCGGAAGAAAATCTTAAATCTGCTCCTCTAGGGGCACACGTCAGGGGGCATATCATCTATGGGGTTCAAGGAACTGAAGGTCAGATCTTTTTTGAGTCGGGATGATCTGAAACTTCTTACTGCCGAAGATCAACAGCCTAATGCTGAAGAGCAACAGCTTACTGCTTAAGAGATCGTGGTCTTTATGAAGATGCAGCATGATTTCTGAAGACAGGGAACCGAGGACACTTGGGTTAGTGCTAATCGGGATGCTATATATGAGCACGCTGTTGTAAGCATTTCTTATGCTCTTGATAAGAAGGCCATGGATGGCGATACTTACACGAGAGGGAAGGATTTTAACACTGGGAAGGGAGCTGACTTAATGAGAACACGGAGTCTGCGGATTCCTATTCATATATGTCTATTTTGGATCAATGGAAGGTTTAAAAAGGAAGATATACAGTCTGGTGTTGCTCCTTGCTTTGTTGAGTCTCTCGTCATGTGGGCATTGGGAAATATTGTTGGTGACTCATCCGGTTGCCATGATCTAGCCATCAATTATGGGACCTTGGTTCTTTTGCTTGCTCGGTTGTATGAGCATGCAAAGCTCCCAATATTGAGTAATGCGATATGGACAATCCCAAAGTTTTGCAGAAGAGAACTGCAGCCTCCACTTGAGCAAGCTGGTGATTCCTTGAAATCTCTTGCAAAAGGTGCACTGCAACGTAATCAAAGATACAAACTCCAGGACCTTCAGCAATGGTGATACTCATTCCTCTATGACCTTGTTGTTTTAGCTGAAGTTTTAGAGCATTAGAATGAATTTGAACAATCTGCTCCAATGTTGCCATCAAAGTTGAATAAGTACACGACTTTGAAGGAGCTGCCTCGTATTGAAGGGCTTGAAAAAGAGTTTGCGTCTTTGTTAAATGAAGGGTGGGTGCTGATTCCTCGATTGTAGCAAGAGTTATTGGAAGCTGTGGTTGACAAGGTAGACATGTACTATGAACTTCCATTTTTATGTGGTCAGCTTGTTGTAGGCACACTACTTGATTTCAGGTTTGGTCCATGCAAAGATGAAGAACATGACAAGGGTGAAAAGATTTGGGTGAGAGCAGAAGCTGCAGTAGCTCATCTATGGTTTGATTTTGGCCACATTTGGAAGATAGGTGTCCTCAAAATTCGGCTTTGCCTTGAAAGATATTGGGAATTCCAATTTAAAAAATGACCACATTTGGGTGAAGGAACTTGTGTGGTTCTGGTTCTATCCATGGCAAAGAGGTCCAATAGCAATTGCTTCACAAAGGAGAAAGTGATGAAATTTATGTTGCCTCAACCTAAGGATTTCAATTGGGTTTGCTTCACGTAAGTAAAGAAAAAGAGAAATCTCGAGCTGAAGTACGAGCTCAACAGCAAGTGCAAAGACTTTAGCCATCTCAGGCTCTTGACGGCCTGATCTTGGCAGTTATCAGCCTTTTCGATTTCTTAATCTTGAAGCCTGCCGTGCAGGGAGCATACATGAGCAGGAAGGAGTTTGAAGAGTTGAAGGCAAAGAGTCCTAGCTGTGCTTACACTCGTCTTCATGCTGATTATGCTCGATGTGCAAGTTCAATGGCCTATGGTGAATGTCCTTACCGTGGCAGAACCAATCTGGGAATCCTTATGATTAAAGAGGCACACATGTGGTGAATGTCCCTTGATTCAATCAACATGCGGAAGAGTAGGACTTACGGTGGTTTTGAGCTCGTTCTCCTTGACTTCAATTGTGGTATTATGCAAGTATTAGGAGACCATGAAGATTGTCGTGAAGTTCCGATTCAGCCTACAGCTTGTCTTCCTCAATTAAACCTTGAGGACAAGGTTTCCCAAAGGTGGGGAGTATTGTTACGAACCAAGGACTAGTTTGCATAAGAGAGGAAGTGATGAGGGGCCTCTTTACAACATAGAAGCATGTGAGGGAAGAATGTAAAGAAAGAAAAGAAAAGGTGCAATTGTTAGAGTTTGTTGGTAGGCTTCAGCGATGAAAGGCTGTCCGTAAAGAGTGTGAGGATTAAGCAGAATGAATGAATGGAAATCCTCCCCCTCTGTATCTACTTATTCTTCTCTTTCAATCTTCTACTTCTTCTTCTTCCTCTAGTCTTCTGAATCAGCCTTGATCCCCTCTGTGGCTAAGTTTCTAATTTGGTCCATAACATTATCTCACCAAAAAAGAATGGGATTGATTGAGAAGGAGAGTGCACATTTCTACACTTTCGCAGCAAAACCGACGCAAGCAAGAAGTTTTAGATGGCAAAGGAGGTTTAGTGATGTCAAATTTTATTTTCAAAAATAATTTCGAGTTAAAAAAATACCCTCCAAACCGGCCAATTCTTTTGGGTTTCGGAGGGATTTTTCAAAATCGCTTGGTTCTTACTGATCTGAACCGGGTTCTTTATGCAAAGGGGTTCAAATGCAATGCCTGATCAGCTAACTATCCGGTCCTGGTCGAACCAGTTAGACCGGCCGGTTTGGTCTGATTTTTAAAACAACGGGTGAGATAGCTGAGGACAAATGGTTACGGTAAGGAGATGAGTGGTGCATAAAAGATCCTAACAATCCGTGACCAGGGCAGCGTGGGGAGACAGCCTGAGACTGCCGCTGAGGGGGGAGAAGGACCCACTTACCACTTATCACTTATCAGGAACTAAACAGTTGGTTAAATAAAGCGTTAATAAAGAAATTGTAGGTTTACTCTAAAATTAAACAGTAAGTGGATGGCTTTTACGGAACAAGAAGTAAGATAATTTGATAAAAATATAAATAAAGATGAATAAAATTCATAGAATCTTGCAGTTCCCTTCAAATTTGTCTACCACCAGTATCAGCGTGTAGTCCATCAGTGAAGATAACCGTGAAATCAGCGGATTGACTTCGTTTGATCTCTGAGGTGACAAAACGTAAGAGACTTCCTTCGTGATGGATGCCGATGAAATTGTCAGTTCCGATTCTTTTGTCTGCCATGAGGGTAAACGCAACCGATTCCACTAAGGACAAGATGAATTTATTGGCATCGGCCAAAGAAACTCCCCTTCTTTCCCATCCACAGCAAGGAATTTATTTAGGATATTCAATTAGACTCACTGTGTAGGGATGGCCACATTATGCCCCACCCCACAAGACTCGACCTGGCCCGACCTACTCTGGGGTAGGTCAGACCTGCCCCGTACAAGGGGCAGGACGGGTCTGGGCATGGTTTGTCGCCTGCCCTGCCCCATTTGACCCATCTTAATATATATATTTAAAATAATTATTACTTGATTTGTAATAACTTCATTCCAATAAATTTTATGATACTTACTTTGATTTATTACAATTTTATTTATTTATTTATTAAACTATGTTATTATCAATATGTAGATTTAGATTATATTTTACACAAAATTTAGCATTGTTTTAATCATTTTTTAATAATTTGGGTCATAAAAGGCAGGGTGGGTCTGAGCCGCCCTGCACGGGTCGGGTCACGGAGTGAGGCGGATTGGAAGGCCAAGGTTGCAGGGCGGGTCGGTATCCATATACCAGCCCCGCCCCATTGCCATCCCTAGTCGTCTGTCTCCTTTTGGTAGGCACCATCTAAGTATACGTAGGATTAATGGATTTTAACTAAAATAAAGTTAAATTAATCAGTTTATTAAAAGATAAAACTTCCTTGGGAAATTTTCTTCAATAAGAATGAAATTAATAATTTTATAATGAAATATTGAACCATGTTAATCAATCTAGGCATGTTGGTCCTTCGGTCTTCCTCTTGCGATTCGTTTCAAGGTCGACAAGCCTCCTTTTGAAGTGAGAAAATAGAGTGAATTATCTTTTTGGGTCACTTAATATTTAAATTATAACAAATTTACTTTCTCAATAAAATTTTACAACATTTTGAACAGTCTTCCCCCTTTCCTCGGTAATTTTAATTCTTCCATCCAGTAAGGGAGACAGACAGTTTGTTTGACACATGTAACTCAAATTAATGATTTTGCTGAAGTTTTGATGAAGGAACTAATGTAAATTTTATTTAGGGATTATGATGATAATTTAAAGTTAAACGACTAATATAATAATTTTACCCAATATATATTTGGAGCAAGAAACATAGGTATTTGTTTTTGCTGAATATTATCATTACGAAATTGGCCAAAAATATTATTAAGAAATCTCAGATAATGGCAAATTCATCACTTAGCACGAACGGCAATCTGACTTCTCGTCAATACCAAGCAAGAAATTGAAATCTCGCAAATCATGCATCCACATATATAGCTTCCTTCAACAGCTCCCTCGACTCCTCCATCAGCTGGGGACTCAACCGGAGCATGAGCACGCAAAACTCCTTCTCGTTCAGCACCCCATCCTCGTCCAGGTCGCCCTCTCGCAGCATCGACATCACGTCCTCATCACTCATCCCCACTAAACCTAGAAGTGCCAGGTTCTTCTTCAGGCTCTCGAACGTTATCACTCCCTTGTACCTGTCCACCAGCAGTCCGTACCCATTACTCAGCTCCTTCATGAACCCATCTGCACCGAGTTTCTCCACCATTAACGGGAAGAAGTCCTCAAAAATGAGCGGAAGCCGGTCTCCGTGGCCCCGAGAGGATGACATCGTAATAAAATGCTGAGTGAAAAAGATATGGAGGTGAGAGCTGGAATGTGGTTTGGGGGAAGAGATTGAGTTATTTATATGTAAGAAGGGGAAATGCTGCAACTGGGGGCTTTCATGGGATAGGAAACTTCCTTCGGAATTATGGAGGAAGGAAGCGAGAGGGAAGCATCCATTTTGTGTTGGATTGACGTGACCATTCTCCTACTTCAATTATTAATATATATAGAGAAATATCAGCTTATAAAAAATAGATTAAAATTTTATTTAAAAATTTAAATTAATAAGAGATGGTACAAATTATTTTGTAAAACTAGCATATTCTTTGTATTTCTCTAGTGTAAAATTTATTTTATTGTTTATTTTTCTAATCATGAAATAATTACTCTCAATAACTATATGAAAAAGAATCTTTTTTCTTAGGAAGGGGAAAATTGACCATTACTTAGGAGTTTTCTTTTATAATCAAACTTTTAACAATTAATTCACCACAAGTTGAATATTTTTCTTCTTCATTCATACTAAATGAGGTGCGGCTCTCAAAATATCTACTCAGCACATAGCACGCAGCACTAGCCAAGCACGGGATGTGAATCTATCAGTTGAAAGTCAGAAACCAAGTGCAGTAATCGGGACTAAATGTGGGTGTACGTGAGTTACGGATGAATCTTCAAGGAGATCAATGTCACTAGCATGATTTTACGTACTGAAAGGCCAAAAAGGGTTAGTTTATAGACATCGCTTCGTTATCTCCGATGCAATTAATCCAGGCATGTTCATCAATAGTGTCTGACAAGATTCCTGAGTGTGCCAACTAGCTAGGGATTTCAAAATTGAACCGTAGTAAGAATGACAGGACAGAGGGCATCCTCCTTCCTCGAAGCTACAAGGGAAGGTGCCATAGTTTTGTAATACGAGCACTCATATATATTTTCACAAGTTATATATGTTCTCCATGATGCAGTTAAACCATGTCGATGTCGCAGTATATCTCAACACCCGTCCTCACGTGGTAACGTGATTCACTTTGCCACGTACCATCAAATACCTACTCTCAACAACTATTTACGAGTCGAATATTCTTCTTCCAGTGTCGGACAAGAGGGACAACTGACCACGAATTGGGCAATTTTCTTCCATACTCGAGCTTTATATTAACTGACCACGAGTCAGGCTTCTGGACTCGAGTCAGGTGAGGTGCGAGTCCACTAGTTTTGATACTATGTTAAATTCATTGTGAACTTATTAGGAATCAGGTCCATTTTCTAATAAAAGATTAAGTTGATATATGGCGGTACCCAATTTTCTTATATGTTCATAACGTTTTCTTCATTTAATCGATATGAAATGGTATATTTCAACACAGTATCAATGGAGTCTCCTTATGCCATGGCTGATCTAGTACCTGTACCAGATGCAACATATAAATGATGAACCGTGTATGTACGACAGCAATCCATGGAAACTCCAGCTGTCTTCTATTTCATCGTATCGAAATTTCCAAGGTCCAACAGTAGAAATGAAAACGGGGCCACGAGTGATTCCTTGTCGATTCGTGGTCGCGAATCAGTGACCGGCCTACGTCCAGATCAATCTACCTGACAGGAATGATGAAATTGCCAAATACAAAAGAAAAACTGAGTACGATATTATAGGGCTAGGGGTATTTATGAGTATCAGATAGATTCGAAACAGGTCGGAGCCATCCAACCAATAGAGGTGGTCTTGGGTGGATCTCATCTCAATAAAATATGGATAAAGTCTGGGTAAGAAAACCATGAACTGATTAGAATCAATTTTTATTATGAATCCCGCCCATGGGATAATATGAATCAAATATATGTGAAGGAGATTCATCCATAAATTTATTTATAAAATTTTGGTCAGATTTCAATTTTTGTATGGTTTATGTCGGTTCGAATTATAACATGATGAACTTCCCCTTTTTGAAATGAATCCGAACTCAATTTAAGATTTAAAAATTAGACTGAACCGAGAACGGGTTAAGATATAGATTCACAGGTTTATGAGTTGAATAATGGGTTCAATGGATTTATCCATATGTTTATTAAATAATAAAAAATATAAAATTAATAATAAACATTATATATATATATATAGATTTAAAGCTCACCAAGAGAGAGCCAAACCATTTCTGTCAATCTTTTAACTAAAAATGTTCTTTTTTAAAAAAATGAAAACATTATAAAAATAAATTAAATAGTGAAAAACACAAAACATCTTGAGGTTCTAACCTACTCCATCCCACCCTCTCCTCCTCCTCCTCCTCATCGTGTCTTTTCTTCACAGTTCTATTTTTAACCATGCGCCCTCTCCACCCTCTCTTCTCTACCGCCGATGCCATTCCCCTTATCATCTTTACTTTTCTTGTGAATCAACCATATTTTTTTTCAATTCTATGCTGATCTAGCCCAATCTCCTTTGTCATTTGCCCCATTTCTCTTGCATATGCAATCCCAACTTCGACCCTAACCCCTTATAAAAGCATCATCCTCACCCATTCAAAGAGAGATGATAGATTGAAGGAGCAGTGACTCCTCACCAGCCATTCCGATCGGCACACCCTCCCCTTATTCTTCATGGATTGAACCTTTTTTTTTTTAATTTTTTTAAGTTTTAGGGAACCGGTTTTTTTGAAGTTTTTCATGGGTTCAAAGGTTTTCTAAAAGACAGGCTAGTTTTTATAGGTTAAAACCAGGGTTATTATGTAAATGGAATAATTAATAAAGCCAGACCAAGTACATGCCCAGTTCCCAAGCAAACTAGTTCAATATACTAATTCGGTCTGATTTTTAAAATTATGATAAAAATCGTGAATTGTTTGATTTTATTTGATGATTATGTTCCTACAATATATTACTCATCGTATATCTATTTTATTCAATTAATTGACCTAATTAAATTCAAACAATATGTTTCAATAAATAACTCATAAAATATAGGGACTAATGTGCGTAATTGTAAAGTAACTTTTGATTTTTATGCTAGAAGGAATTTTATGATACTTGTACGTAATTTAAAGTTGTGATCCTAAATTTTACATTATAAATATGATTTTATTATATACAATCGGATCGAATATATAGTGATTTCGTATTGCATATAGAGTAAAAAAAATCAAACTCATCCAAAAACACGACCTTGATATGATTACAAATTCAAGTACTCTTCCATTTATATTTATGCACTCTCCAAACTTATTCAAATTCTATCCCAACTATTAACATTTGGGCCATAGGTTTTGCATTGTAAAGGATTCAGACATTTGGGTTTAGTTTAATTTTGTCTGTCTTCTTCAATACTGTGTTATGTGCATTAATTTGTTGTATCTTAGCACCATTAGGATTGATATGAAATTTGTGTTTTCTTCCTCAATTTATGGGTTTGACGCTCAACCAGCTTTAGAAACAGTATAGGAAGAAAAACTAATTGGGTTTTACCTGTTGTACCGATTGTGACAGCATGCTTTCAATCCTAGCATCAGTCCCTTCATCCAGCCAGCATAGCCTCTAAGATTCGCGGCCATTTGGATAGACTCGAAATTCGACCATTATGTGCAGCCATCAGTGCAAGTGTATTCTATATTATGAGGGTATATTTTTAATATTAGTAGTTCCCCAAATTCTGAGTAATTGATCGGTATAGACGGGTTTGGAGAGGTTGCGTTGTTGTGAGTAGAAAGGGGCCGAGATGTCGAGGGCCAAATCTCCGATGCTGACATCTTCTTCGCGATGCCTCCACATGAGCGTGGCCACGGCCGAACTATTGTGAGCAACAACCTTACAGGTCAAGGTTGATTATGGGTTCACAGTGGTGGCGTCAGGTTGCTCCTCCATCTCCATCGGGACCATTGACCACTATTTGGGAGTCAGATTAGCGGATTGTTCTGCGAACATCATAGCCGTTAGAGGTGGATGAGATGGCGATGATTAGGGTTTCTGGGAAAGAAGATGAACAGTTAAAAAAGGGATTTGACCGGTCACGGGGGGATGCATGCAATTTTGCTAGCTCAGCCCATATAAATTAGGAGCAAATATTCACGGTGCATTTCATAGTAACTTCATTATATAACTTTTAAGTTATGCCTGACATGAGTAAAGTGGTTCCCAAAACTGCAACATTTGATAGAGGAAGGGGTTGACGGAGTCAAAGGCGAAAACTTTAACGGCTTGACGTAAGCTCCACAAATTCTTAAATAAAGAAACTTTTCATTAATATGCCCAATCTGCAAGCGCTAAAGTTTGTTAAACATTGTTTACAATGCATATGGTGGATCTAAATGCTGTTTTCAAACTATATTGATTTTGCTTAGCTTAAGATTTGGAAGTCCGCCTATTTTTAGCTCAAGAATACGTTTTTTATTATATTGCTTATAAACTACCAGGAATAGTGGGTGCCTCAAAACGGTTATATACACAATATTCCAGGCTATGTTGTCCATGTTCCAAGGCATGTCTTTCCTTAGTATATGGTACTTTGAAAGTGTTTACTGAACTTGAGTATTTGTCAATTATGTCACGATACTATGAACATTCAATATCCTGTTATGAACTACTGTGGATGCGGGATGCCTTAAAAATGCTGTTTTAAGATATATTTTTGGCTCAGTAGCTTTTACTTTGAAATTGTTTGTTGACTGAAGAATTTGACTTTGTCAGGCACATGGAGTTCCTGTGCATAGGCTATAGTCCGAGCAACTGATTATGTCTTGGTGCATTTCCATATATGATGCTATGACTGGGCTCCTAGCAGAGTATGGATTCTAAATAATTATGAAAGAATTATTCTCTCCAATAAGGCTCCTTTCTGTCTTCAATTTGTGTGAAGTATGTTCCTGTCTCTATTTTTTGTAAATTACAAGACCTGCTTCTGCTTCATGGAATTATCTGCCACTCTAAACTAAAGCTAAAGTTTCATTCTGGGCAAAAACAAGAGCAGCAGCAAAACTATAAAAGAAGCGGAAAGAAAATAATTTAGTTCATTTGTTGATTGGTTCATCAAGCGACCTCCATCGAAATAAATTACTACCATAATAAAAATTCCCTAATCCGCAGGCCGTAAAATTGATGAAGATTCAATTGACATATTCAATGAAACGGTGAGTCTAAAGGTGAACCAAGACAGATCCAATCGAACACTCCCCAAATAGAGTCAAGAACCAAGACAAAGAAACATAATTGAACAATCAAGAGCTCGAAAAGGACATGCATTCTTCGAGGACATCAGAACCGCCTTCCTCCCAAGTCCCAATCGCTCTTCAAAGGACATCAAGAGTGCGTATACCAATTTCTCCCTACTCTCCATCAATATATTCATATAATAAGTAAGAGTAATTGTGATTGAAAGGTAAAACTTGTAGTTTGTATAAAAGAATAAGAAGTTTAAAACTGGTTATCTAATCGTTGAAAGCATCATAAGCCTTCGTATAGTCCTTATCAGCTCTGCTTTGAAAATTACTGATTGAATCCATTGATCCATAAATAGAAGAAAAGCTATTATTTAGGAACCAAACAATTATATAAAGTACTAAGAAAACTAAATTGGAGAATCGTGTTCAAAAAACTCTTCTTCTTCTTCTTCTTTCCAGATTACCTGATTCTCAAAGTATTATCCTCAACATCCAGGTTGCTGTCAAGTTTTCTTAATTCTTCCTCCAACTTGTCTAGTCTTTTTCGTGCAACATTTGTGGCGCCTTCACTTTTTGCACCTACACTCATAATACTGAATGATCTTCACATTAATTCTTTTAAGCGCACTGCTGTCGTTGAAACCAAATCCTCACTACTTGAACCATTATAGTCACCAATAAAGACTCCTTCCCTTGCACTTTTTGTCCATCTCTTTAAAATATATTGCAACGGAATGCATGTGTAACGGATACAATTATTCAATACAGAGAGCGCATGACGGCACGACCAACATTTTGATTCAAAATGTTTACAAGTGCATGCGATGGTGAGATCGCTATTATTGAAATGAACATTATATTGTCAATCTCTAGATTATTCTGACCTTCATCTTGTCATGTCTCGTAGGTATCACAACATTCTAGTGGAATCAGTTGTATGGGTTGCAAACAGAGACAATACTCTATCCAACAAAAATGGAGTCTTGACGGTTGGGAGCAATGACAATATAGTAATTCTAGACGGCAGCAACAGGAAGGTCTGTTCTAGCTCCAATTCTTTGTCGTCTTCCCAATTCACCAACTCAATTGCTACTCTAATGGACACAGGAAATCTAATCGACTGAGGACAATGATAACAATAGCTATCTCTAGTAGAGCTTTGACGATCTGATTGGCACATTCCTCCCTTCCACGAGGGTGAAAGTGAGTCAGTCTCTGGGCGAAAATCGGGCCTTTACTTCATGGAAATCAGGGAGTAATGCGTCCCCTGGGAATTACATGATGGTAGTGGACCCACGACGATCACCCCAGATTGTGGTTTGGGAGGGATCAATCTAGAGGAGGAGAACCGGGCATTGGAATGGACTGATCTTTATGGGGATTCCAAACATGAATGCCAATTATCTCTATGGTTTTCGGTTCTTGAGTGTGGAGTGAGTTAGTAACATGTACTTTACCTATACTCCATCAAACAGTTCAGACCTTTTGAGGTTTTAGATCAGCTGGGATGGACAAGAGGAGCAGCTTAGGTGGAATTTAACTCAGGATCAGTGGGCAGTTCTACAAAAGCAGTCGGCCTACCAGTGTGAAGTGTGCAAGCACCGCAGAGATTTTAGGATATGCAACATGGAGAATTCTCTAGTATGTAGCTGTATGGAGGGGTTTACTCCAAAGTGTGCCGAGGAATGGAAGAGTGGGCATTGGTCTGGTGGGTGCATGCGGAATACAGAACTACAATGTGGGAAAAATACTTCTACTAGTTCATTAGAGGATGGTGGGGTAGATGGATTCTTGCAGATAGATGATGTGAAGTTTCTCCATTTTGCTAATTTAGATACCGCAAAAAGTGCTAACAACTGTAAAGCAACTTGTCTAGCCAACTGTTCGTGCTATGCCTTCTCTTATGTGGTTAATGTTGGGTGTATGGTTTGGAGTGGGGATTTTATTGATGTGCAGCATTTCCAATCCGGTGGATGGAGCTTTTTTGTTCGTGTTGTAGCTTCTGAACTAGGTAAGGTGAAAATGCTGAATGACCATTCTCTCCTACATCATGCAAGATCTAATCCACAGAACTTGCTGAATTTCATTATTTTAAATGCCCTTCCAGATGAAAATACTATGTTCATTGACTTCAATGAATGGCTGTTAGGAGGGCGGCAAGAAATTGCTGTTAAGAGGCTCTTAAGGGAATCATGTCAAAGCCTTGAGGAATTTAAGAATGAGCTCACACTAATTGCAAATTTGTGTCATAAAAACCTTGTGAGACTGCTGTGTTACTGCATCAAACGGGAAGAAAAGATGCTAATTTACGAATACATGCCTAATAGAAGCTTCGATTGTTTTCTTTTTGGTAAGTTTGGCCGAATAAGCTCTTGTTATGTCCCTATGGAAACAGAGTTCTTTGAAATGATAAGTCATTTCTGACTATCACCTTCTTAGTAGATCAATCCAAGAAACATCTACTAGACTAGAGGAAAAGATTACAAATCATTGAGTGGATTGCACGAGGGCTCCTCTATCTTCACTAGGACTCGAGGCTGAGAATAATCCATCAAGACATGAAGGTGAGCAACATTTTGCTCAACGAGGAGGTAAATCCAAAGATTTCTGACTTTAGCATGGCGAGAACTTTTGGTGTGAATCAATTCGAAGCCAACACTACTCGTGTTGTCGGCACATTGTAAGTGGAATAATCAGTTGCAATTGTTAATTAGATGTCTAAGTTGAAAGAGTCGGTGAGGTTGAGCTAAGTCCACTCCAATTGGCAGTAGTTACATGTCTCCCGAGTGCACAATGGAAGAGATGTTTGCCGTAAAATCTGACGTCTATAGCTTCGGAGTTATGCTCCTGGAGATTGTAAGCAGGAGTAAAAACACCAGGTTTCAGTCATCGGAGCATTATTCTAATCTCATAGGACACGTGAGTCATGAATTTCATTAGTTTTCACTTGCTGAAACTAACTCTCACCAAGTTCTCCCCTAAGGATAAGCCTAACATGTTTTTCCTCTCTAGACATGGCATTTATGGAATAAGGGGGATGTAATAGAACTTGTCAATCCTACAACTGCGAGCTCGTGTCTGAGAAACGAGGTACACGGTATCCTGTGCGTGCAGGACTCAACTGCTCAGCAGTCAACCATGTCTTCGGTTATTCCTTTACTGGTGGAGAGGGAAGCTGCAACTCTTCCAAACCCGCAGGTAGCCCACATTTTCTTCTATTCCTCTTACTGTCTCGTAGATCCAAAGTTTATGGTTAAATTACTCGGTCTGCATTCACTACTTTTGAATAAAGTGGTAGATGATTGCATGCCATACGGCATTTTACGTATATATTTTTCAACTTTGACCTCACCGGTGGTTTTGGATTGAGAGGATTCTGGAGGAGAGGAGGATGGAGGGGAAAGAAGGGCTATGGAGAGAGGGGAAACTTTCGCTTTTAGTCTTCCTGACAAATTACTTCGATATTACTGTTAAAGGCTGGGACGGGAACTTGATATCTTTATGCACCTCATATCACACTCGATTTTCCATATTTAATACTTGTACAAAGGATCAATATCTATGATAAGTGAACGTGAAAACTTACTTTACCAAGATAATTTTTAAAAAAAATCAAAGTTTGACCATTTTTACCAAAAGATGGAGTGTTATTCGGTGGTCGAGTCAAAAGGATCGTCAGGCTGCAAAGGGTAAGAGCATTTGCCGTGTGATAAGAAAAGCACCGTACGAAGAGCAGAAACAAGTAGGATGTGAAATAAAAATTCTTAATGAGGGTTTAAAGCGTCAACTAGCGTCAAATTGGGCTTTTCACCTCGATTTAATTCTTGTGTTTTTTATTAGGTGCTGCACTCCCTAGTCGACGGCTCAATGGGCAGCCCAGCCGATACAATATATCAAGTGTTATAACTTTCCATTTTTCGGTCCGTACCTGTGATTCCGCTAACTCTTCCCATGGCACCTCTGCCGCACGTTCGGCAATGCAAATCTAGGTGCACGACCAGTACCTGCACATACCAGCAATGGACCTTCCAGTGTTACATATATTATTAAAAAGAAGAATCCCAAGAAAACCGTCATAACTACAGAGATTCTGTGCATGCGAAGAACGCATCCGATGCAAAGACTGAGCCGTCTTGATAAAATAAAACTGTAGATGTCACGAATTGTCAATGAGTTCCAAGTTGAGAAGAAAAGACTCACCACCATACTAGCTTGGGATGCGATCGGACGCGGAGGCGGTAAGGATTTTCCTCCCCCTCCCCTGTGCCAAGCTGAGAGGAAAAGCCCCACCACCATCCTAGCTCGGGATGCTATCAGACACCGAGGCGGTAAGGATATTCCTCCCCTTCCCCTGTGCCAATAGAAAATTAGAATTTTCAACATTTATTTTTTTCTGACTGAAAGAAATGACTCATGGAAACAGCAGAAGTAAAAATAAAATGAACAATGTACGTCACACCGGCCATAGTGAAAACCTCATTATAGTTGTACAAACTAGCCAGTTCATCTGCTTCACTTGATTATTACTTACGCTACAAGAACTCTTTGGATTTTCTAAGGACAACCCGGTTGATATGTTGTTGCATTTCTGTCGAAAAATAAAAAAACATACCGGTTTCTCGAAAAAGTGCTTCTATCATTGGAAAAGCCAGAGATGGCTGTCGGTAAATTCGTACGAAAGTTGAGAGGACGTCTCTCGGAATTACCTACAGACATTCATCGAAAACGCCGTCTGTCTTTCATTGCACTTCTCTTTGAAATCCTTCCAAAAAACATTAAGAGAGACATTTTCCATCACTTCTTTTTCCTGAAAATTTCTCTCGGTTATGAAACACATCGATCCTTATAGGGTTATGACAATTTTGTATATGTGCACTTTTTGATAGGCTGAGAAACACTAATTATTATATGATTGTAAAGTTTTTATTTTTGATAATTTCCAATTTATATTATATATAAAATAGATCATATATATATTTTTGTTTGCAAGGGAGGTCTATCCTGTTAATGGGGGTTGGATATGTCGTGCCATATGCCTCCCTTACAAGATAGATTACAAGGGTGTTAGATTGGTTCTAGGCATGAATCACTCTCGAGCCTGTTCATTGAACGCTTCTTTGAACTTCTTTGCAGGTGGTCCAATAGAAACTCGAATTCGAATTTAGTCCATGTTCCATAGGAATACATGAGGAACGGGTGGTAAATCAGTATCATGGAAACAAATAAGTGCAAATCACGATCAATGTGGACACATAAACAAGGAATATTTTGGGCATGATATTTATAAGTATCGTGAAAATTTTATGGTATTCATTTACTTGCTCAAATAGGATTTCCTATAATCTCGTAGTCCATTTGTTTAGAGAATATTTTTAATGATGTTGAGAATATTTTCTAAGATATCAAAGAAAATATATTTTTCTTTCTATAAATATTGGTTGAAAACGATCTAACTAAGAGAATAAATGGGAAGATCAGTCACATTGAGTGTTTGATCTTTCTAGAATTCTCTCGAAATATTTCTTTGTAACTCTTGGGAGATAGTAATGTCATTTTTTATTTGGTTGAATCTTCTACTTTGCTAATGATCGTTTCTTTCTGCATTGAGGGATTTTTCCACATATACATGGCATCAAGTTCAAATTTTTTGCTTCATCATCTCATTCATGACATCTCGATTCATCACAAGATGTCGCAGAAGATTTGTGCGGTTGAGGATGTTGGTCACAAGATTCAAGTTGGAGAACAGCAATGGGATGAATTACCTGGATTGTAGCTACTGACTGGTTCGACATGGCCTGGAAGAAGCACTAGAGGAAGAGGGCAGGCTGCACTCAATCTCATTGGCTACACAGAAGGAAGGTGATGATAGTGAAGATTCTAAGCACCATTTAGTTGAGCCTATTAAACTAGATCCTATAGGAGTAGTATGATCGTGTTTGAGCATTGAACGTGTAGGAGAATTTCGAGTTATGTATCTGTAGAAGTTTCTGACGTACAAGTTGTAGTTGAAGTAGTGACTATACCAGCTAATGATGACACCAGGGGATCACCATAGCCATCTCGTGGACTTTTTTACGAACTAGTGATGATGAGGACAAGGATTACGCTTTACTGTCTACATGCTCTTTGCAAGAGTTTTAGTGAGTTTAATTATCACGTTCTGCTGTAGAAGAATGATCACGTTGGAGGTGATGGCTTGGTCCCAAGGGACAAATTGAGTAATAAGATGTTCCACAATAATAGTAGGTTAAAGATCAAGAAAGAAACTTGCTAGATCTATTGTAAAAGTGACCACCCCAAGAGAGATTGTTCATGGTGATGGGATAAGCAAGGAGAACGGTCTAGAAATATGATGGTAGCAGTGGAAAATGTGGTATTATAGCAACATGAGAAAATAGAACAAATGCTAAGAAAAACACTACATCGTGTAGCCAATCAGGTTAGATTTTGATTCAAGAAGCACTACCCATATTTGTAGGGAGCAGTAGAATGTTTGCCACCTATTAGTCAATAGAAAATGTGAAAACAGTCGCATGCAGTGGCTAGACATGCGTCTTGGTCCGGAAGGAAGAAGTACAAATCAAGGTGGAGGATGGTAGTGTACAGAATTTGCAAAAAGTGTGGCATGTTTTTAAAGCTAACATGAATTTAATCTTGTTGGAGAAGTTGATGCACTTGGGTACAAGTATAGGGTCCAAGGTGGAGTCTTGAACGTCTCAAGGGAAGATCTTGTGATGACGAAGGGGGCACTGCAGTGCAACTTAAATTTTCTATGAGGAAAAATCGACTTTACGATGATGACTAAGAAATCCCCTTCATACAAAATGTTCTTTGAGTGATACCGAACATAGCAAGCTGAACAGATATGAGTTAATGCATTTGGGTGGATAAGTCCTCAAAAATCCTTATCACTTATCAATGATAAACAAAGAAGCCTGTGGAAAAGTCCGAGTTTGTTGTGGAAGGCTCGAATGCTCATATTACTCAGCAAGTGTTAGTAGAGAGTATTCAGACAGTCAGTTTTAAGGTGAAGCGAAAATATATATGGAAGCACTTGTGGGGCAGGTAGAGGGAGCAAGAGAGCGCAGGGAAGTTGTAGACACCATGATTTGGAAACTCCTGGTGATACTAAAATTGAGACGAAATCAACTTGTACAAACATCAGTTTTGGATAATTCACTATAAGGAAGCTACGGAAACCTGATACCTTGGTGAGGTCCATGGGTAACTTGGACATAATTAGAGCATGCTCAAGGTGAAGTAGGGCGCGAAGAACTGAGGCATAGTAGTTGAACAATGGCTAGTGATACTTGGCTAATACTAGGCAATATGGAGATTTGTTGCCATAAGCAAGAACTCAAAGGTCGAAAGACCTGAGAAACAGGTAGAAATAGGCATTATGATGGAATGGGAGTAGTGTGGGTCAGAATTATTATCGAGATCAAAGACAAAGTACGAAATATCCTAGATACAATCTTTGCAAATATTATGAATATTTTGTATGTATCAATTTTCTCATTTTGACTAGAATTTCTTGTAATCTTGTTATATATTTCAGTCGATTTTGTCTCTTCTCGCTGAGGTCGGGTCTACCAGGGCTTGCATTCGAGACTGGATCTCCGAAGTTACAATCACTTGTTTCTAATGTCGTGAAATATCCCATGTTGCTACTAATCGTTTCCTCCTGAAGGTTTTTTTCCACATTCATCTAGGATGAAGTTTCGAATTGCTTAATTCATATTCACTTTCAATGTGTCACTGACTCCCAACAATAGGAATAAGAGGGGGAAAAAAAAGAAATAAAGGGGACACTTAGAAGAATTTGTTGTTTTCTGCTGGTGGTGGTGGTGGCGGCGGCGGCGGCGGCTGAAGTCGAGCCTTACCACCCTGATTTACTGACAATCAAAATCGTCAAAGGGAGAAAAGGGTTAAAGATGGGTGACCGTGGAGGCTTGGCTTCAGCCACCATCGAGCACCAGGGATCGTCGGTGACCACGCGGTAGCGCTGGTGATCTAAGTCGAGCGTTCACCGCCGCTAATTTTATCTCTCTTCTTCTCTCCTAACGGGGGTTTTGACCTCGTGGAAACTCCCCCAACGTTCACCTACACCCTAGGGATCGGTGTTCTGTCTATCTATCCTCCTGATCCCTCTCTATCTGTGGGAGATCGTTGGGGGTGCCGATGAACTCCCTTATATGAACAGATAGAGTAAGAAACATTTGCCTACCTGGTAACATCAACTACCGGGCCTACCGGCGTTGGCGGAAGAGAAGGGGGCACAGCTGGGAGGCGCTGACTGGCTGAACTGGCGACTTCTGTGGAGAAAATGGCCAAGCAGTTGCAGCAGTGACGAGGAGAATCCGGTGGCGGGTAGTGGAAGAACGGTGGAGAAGCATCGTCGTTGGGGCTCAACGGCGGGAAATCGAGATTGAAAGGCATTGTTCTCTCTAAAATCTAAACGTTGATGTTTCGTCCAGTCGATTATTGGATTCTAATCTCTCTGTCTCTCTGTCTATGGTCTTCTCTTTCAGAACTCTTCGGGAAATAGGGAGGAAGTGCAGGACAACTTTCCCAGAGGCTGGGTCGTCGCTATCAGAACCTTCGGTATTTTTTTTAATAAGAAAACTGTTAAAAATATCGTCTATTTTGTTTTTTTTGCCCACTATTAACTTAGTCCTTTAATTAATATAGCTACTATTTTGATCTATTTTTTTTCAAATACCAATTAAAATCGTCCTCCGATCAATGGTGTGACATGAACCATAAAGGAAATTTGACTTGGTAGTCTATATTGTTTAACATTGTCTAATCCTCACATAAATGATGTTATTTTTTTGCTGAAAAGAAGTGATGAAAATTATGTTTTTTGGATAAAAATTAGATGATGTTAAATTACAAAGATTACAACGTCAGATTTCCATCATAATGCATGTCATACTATTGAAGGGAGGGTCATTTGGGATTTGAAAAATGTTGGATGGAAATGGTGACTAAATTAATTGGAGGACTAAATTGGTGGTTGGCAAAAAATTGAAGGACCATATGCATAATTAAGGTGGACAAAGACTAATAATACATGAAGCCCCGATCGGAATGAATGGAAAGTGGTGGTAATTGCACCAATGGTACAAAATTTTGGCCAATACTTTAACTTGGTACAAACTGAAATTTTTGTACATTATTAGTGCAATATGTTTTAAAAGTATTTCTCCTTAACACATTCCATTGATTTGATACTCACACCATTAGTGTCGGTTGACACTAACGTGTGTCATCTTATACGGCAATTTTTCTTCTACGCGGCCAATAAGCGCTGCTTACATAACTTTAAAAAGTCACATAAACATCACGTGGCCTGAAAACCTTCCACTTTCCCTCCATATGTTCTATTTATTCCCTGCACTGCAAGCTTTACCTCAGTAAAGTCTGCAGATACATGAGAGTTCCACGTTTCCCTTTCAATTTAAAGTACGTAAATAGGATACAATTTAAGCTTCGATCTTGCCCCCTATTGATTATTCTAAAGCAATTACAATGGAAACTGCATACATTAAAGTGCTTTTTAAATTACATTAATAATGAAAATGAGATTTAATGCTATAATTATTTTCGAATTAACAATTAATAAATTATAAATTTGATCATTACAACTTTTTGTGCCCTTAATTTCCTACTTTTTCTATTCTATTTTAAATTCATGAGTTTCCGGTATAATTGAAAAAATCATATTAGTAATGTTTTCCGATTGTACGGAAGAAAGCATGATCACATACAAGTGACTATGTGAGTTTTAAATTAATAAAATGCACAAAAGGGAATACTTTTAAAATATACTGTATTGATAAGGTATAAAATTGTACCGAACTGAAATATTGGTCAAATATTTTGTACCATCGGAGCAATTACGCCGTCAGAAGTGCGGTGCCTCTCAATATGGGATGAGAATGCAAGAAGCACATAGGATCAAGACTTACTGCTATAATCCTATTGCTGAATTTTGTAACATATAATTTAAGCTAGCTATTTAAAATGTCAGGACTAACACACAAGTGGGAGTATTTTGAATCATTTGAATTAATTCATATGAGCTAGCATATGACTCATGATGCATAAAAATTACATGTACCAAATAATATAGTAAGTTTTGTAGCGTATATATTTAGCATATATAATTTTATTATTATTCGTAATTTTCTCTTACATATTTTTTTTAAGAGAGAAAGATATAATTATTGCTTGTAACTTCTTTTGCAAAACATAATGTTTGTGGGATAATAATAGAGATAGTGTTATTGCTCATAACTTCAATTTTATATGTGAGGGGTAACACTGAAAATTTAAAAGTGAGACGAATTCGCCAATGGGTTTCCATATAGAGGAAAGATCATTATTATTATTTGATATAATTAAACATGGGTTGAGATTTGTTGGGCTGGACTTTTGCGTCTCCTCCTAAACTCAACCCCACAACCGACGAGACAACATTGCCGCCATAGATTTCTCGCTCCAATTTGCTATGGCCGTTCAAGCCGCCGAGCAGTCTCCCTCCCTCCCTCTCTCTCTCCCTCTCTCTCTCTCTCTCTCTCTCTCTCTCTCACTGCGGTGTCGGAGCTGCAGAGGAACGAGCAAGGATGGCATCCAAGATGGAAGAATTAGACTACTTCCTGTCTCCCCTTCTCCTCCCGTAAGTTCTATTTTTCTAGATGGGGTGGATTCACCATATTCAGGTCATGATTTGCATCCACATAATTTCGGTTGAACTCTTGGGTTGTTTCGAAGCTGTGGTCTTCTTTGAGAACTTGTAAAAAAGTTGAATTCAAGCGTAGTAGTCTGGATTAACCCTCCGATATTTAAGTAAATTGGGGAATTGAATATAAGGAAGTATAGAGGAAGAGAGGATGGCTCGAGGCGAGAGCCAGTACGTGAGTACGGGGAGGAAGAATTGCCCCATCCCAGTAGGTATACATATGGAGTTTAGGTCGGATGACCCAGATAAGTAAGTCGGGTCGGGTCGGTTGGCCCGGAAGGCCCATAAGCGTTGTCCGTATCAGCTCCCAAGCTTCCTCCTTTTTGATCGGTGACAACAAGAAAGAGCCCAAAGGGAACTGCCGTATCCATCCATTTAATGTCAATTCGACTGACATGATTACAGAGTGAGGTCCAGCAGGCTATACTGTGGGCCATTAACTTTTTTGATCTAGGCACGTATTGCATTGTCCAGGATTCGAACCCAGCCCAAGGCGCTGTCCATTCTCCCTGCAAGTCAGGGTAATGACTGGAAGTAGTTCGATATAATGACTTCAATATGATCTTTGGCGTCAAACCTGATATACAAAATTCGTGTTTTTGCCCTACCAATGTTCTTGATGGTCTTAGTAGGGAAGTATGGTTGATTGTTATTCAATGATGGTACCAAATATTTATTGCCGTGATCTTAATTCGGAAGTAGGTCGTGTTTTCGCTTAAATACAACTTTAGATCTATTATGTTTGAAATTTTGATCCCGTCTTCTTACACACACCTTACACTTAGAATTGAGTTTGAAGTGAATGATCTTTTCATGTTTAGAATTTGTAAATAATTTCATGGATCATGAATTTTGATTTCACTTTTAAAAAATCATGGGAGTTTGAAAAAAATAGAGACTATGTTTGAGATTCAATTAGAAAAATCATGGTATATTTTGAATAGTATGCATGAAAAATCATGAGCCGAAACATGTGCCAAGATTTTGAGTATCACTATTTGAGTTTGAAATTAAATTTAATATGCACTTTGTGCAATAATAATAGGACCCAGTATGCACTTGTGGGGACATATTCGACTATACCCAAGGATAGACTTGAGGAGCATTTCATCACCTAATCCTTTGGATCAACTAGGATGGAAGCCATTAATTGATTCCTCTCTACATGGCCTAACTTAAGGATGAGCCACTTAAAGTCGTACACCATCCTATTTGGTGTTATGAGCTTAAAAATATTAACAGAAAAAGGTGAGTTAAGTGTGTCTTTGTGATTGATTGAAGTCTTATTACTTATTCTCTACGTGCAATTCTTGACATGCATAACTTAAGTCAAAGTGTAACAGATTCATGAATAGTTTCTATGGATTGGGATGTATTACAAGAGAGTTAAGATTTGGGAAAAAAGTGAGTTGTTAGCCAAATTAAGAATTGAGTGATAAGGAGGTCGTTCTTAAGAATTCTAAAGAATCGACTACTTAGTACTGAAGGGACAATATCGAGGTTTGGTACTCTATGCTTGTGTTTTTTTTTTTTTTGTTTTTCTTGTTTTCTAGGTTAGCTTTGTTCAAGGATGAGCAAAAGACTAGGTCTGGGGGTGTTCTAATTAATTCGTCCTTTTATCCACTATTCAAATCTTGATTTTCAATTTTTTTTTCTCATGTTCCAGTTACTTTGGGTGTTTAACTTTCAAGGTTTTTATTTGTTTTAATTTTGCTTGTGATCAATTGAATTAAAGTTGAATTAGGTTAAATTTGTCAAGGTTGATGCTTCCCCATGAATTTAACTAATATAGGTTTTAAGTGGATTGTGTCAGCTCTAGGTGAAAAAAAGAAGAAGTTCATATCTTTCTAGCCAATTTATCCTAATTTTGCACGAACATCTTGTATTTGAAGTGGTACAAATTAAATATCATTTGAAAGCTTATCAAGCAAGATTCCAATGCATGAAGTGGACTAGAAATGACCTAGCTTTGACGAAAAGAAAGAAGATAGCGCATGTCATGGACATAGCTATAATGCAATTAGCACAGTGGGACTTGGACTTTAGCACTTATGTTAATCATTATCGGATAACATTATGGTAATCAAAGTGCTCCAATGTAGCTATGAGTTTTCCACCTAGGCACTAGGAAATTTCTTCCTTGACTATTTATGAGCTATTGAAGTAAAGCATTCATGTTGATTGTTGAATTCTCTAACGATAGGGAAACAGGTTTTGTAGTAATCACGTCACCTTCAATCTGAGATGAAAAGATCCCGTTCAACTCTCGATGTTGGGACTCCATATCTCTTTAATTCTCCTCTTCCTCAACCTCTTTCTCCTATTATCTATTCAAGATTTAGCATTTATAATCCAAAAAATTCCACTAAATATGTTCCTAAGTTTTTTTTAATCTTTTTGAATGTCCTTCAGTAAACTTTCAATATCAACTTCAAAGTCACTATGGAATGAGTAATATGACCATTTTATTAAAAGTCCATGATACAAAAATCTTGGATTTAGAAAAAAAAATATTTCAGAAAAGATCTACATGCTAAATAAGTAAGCTAGTTCTCGCCCTTACTATCCCAAGTATCAAGAAAGTAATCTTATTTATAAACAAATAAGTAGAAATTTCTTAAGTTATAAACTCAATTCAAGAAGTTATTTCCAAGTAATGCAACTTGAATTTCATTCTTCATCATTGTATATAATTCGTATTATGATCGGAGTTTCAAAATATCATTTAAATAACATCACATTCATGTTTTGATTGTTCTTCTTCTTGTTTTTTTTGGCCAAAACACTTGTTTGATTGTTCAAATAAGAAATATTCAACCATTTTATCCACCGCCTCTATTACTACGATAGCACATGGTTATTTCACATCAACTAGAATATCAATCACTATAATTACAACATTAATTCGAACTAATAATTTATCAATACATTCACTAGCACGATACATATAAAAATGTGCCATTATAGTCATTAGCACGACTTGGATAATAAGTACAAGAAGTACGTGGTACAACTTGAATAATGTGTCAGTATACCGCTGCCTTAACCTAAGCAATAGTATCAGCTACTTGACCGCATAGATGACATATGAGCCTAAAAACAACATTGTTCCATTTTGTTGCCGATAAAAAAGGTATATCTATCCAATTTTTTGTACACGCTCGTCAATAATAATTTTCAGTACATAATCCTCTTTAAAAAAATTTAGAAGAAAGCCTTGAGAGAGATGTATATTGACTGGTCGTGGATTATCCTGAATTGTGCCCTCCGTCGATTTAAACTACAGGAGAAATCCATGTCATGGTTAGTGTAGCATAGCATTGAGAGAGAAGCATTATGCTCTTTCTACTACCAAATCCATGCTAAATCTAACTAATTTAGTTTATGGCTTATTTGGCAAGCTTGATGATCATCCCTTTACAATATGTTTCCTTAAAATATTAGTGGTTGAAGTTCGAGTGAAAATATATACTGGATAATCAAAAATTAAGTTAAAAATTGTAATCTTACATGCTCGTAATAAATGAAGGATATGTGATTTCCTTATGTAATATACTGATTTTCTTGTGTCTCTAGTAAGAAGACTAGTTTAATATTCTCCATATGCATGAAATTTTTTGTCTTTTATGTATATATCTTGATTGGAAAAAAGGGTGTTTTTCTTTATATATAATATATCTTGATTTGTATACATACATATACACTTCAAGGAAACTTCCGTTGACCCGTCAAAAATGTACTTCAATTTGGAAGTCAATTGGTCAACCTTAGAATTTTCCTAAATGTGAAATGAAAATTCAATGCACTTGGTTCTAAGTTGTTAGTCACGTGGGAACGACTGTCTTCTTATCAGTGGGCGGCGGCTACTGAACTCCACCACAACCATAATTTCTTCAGTTCGTGCTCTGCCTCTTCTCTTCCTTCTTATTTCACTCCCCTTTGAGATGCCTCCACCGCTCCGTGATGGTGGAGGAGCAATGTCACGTTGCTTCTCCTCCTCGAGCTTCTATCTTTTCCTCTTCCTCTTCTTCTTGTCTCTGTCCCTGTTCTTCCCCTGTAAAGGGCATAACTCATTGTCAATGGGCCATTTTCTACGAGATGGTGAAACTTTGGTGTCCTTGCGTGGGAAATTTGAACTGGGATTCTTTAGCCCCGCAAATTCGACACTTCGATGTGTTGGGATATGGTACTGCTAAATCCTCAACTCTTATTTCTTTTGACGATCTCTTTTGCTTTACCCCTCTATTTGCATCAATCAGTCGATTTACTTCCTTGAAGCTTCAGGCATTGAGTTGGTTGATTCGAACCTTCTTGGTTTTGTCGTGTCTCATAGGTATCACAACATTACAGTGGAATCAATTGTATGGGTTGCGAACAGAGACAATCCTCTGTCCGACAAAAATGGAGTCTTGACAGTTAGGAGCAATGGCAGTATAGTAATTCTAGATGGTAGCAACAGGACGATCTGGTCTAGTTCCAATTATTCATCGTCTTCCCAATCCACCAACTCAACTGCCACTCTGATGGACACAGGAAATCTAATTTTGATCCCTACTGAGGACAATGATACCGACAGCTATCTCTGGCAAAGCTTTGACCATCCGACTGACACATTCCTCCCTTCCATGAGGGTGAAAGTGAATCAGGCTATGGGCGAAAATCGGGCCTTTACTTCATGGAAATCAGGGAGTAACCCATCCCTTGGGAATTACACGATGGGAGTGGACCCACGAGGATCACCTCAGATTGTAGTTTGGGAGGGATCAATTCGGAGGTGGAGAACCGGGCACTGGAATGGACTGATCTTTATGGGGATCCCAAACATGAATGCCAATTATCTCCATGGTTTTCAACTCTCAAGCATGGAGTCAAATGGTAACATGTACTTTACCTATACTCCATCAAACAGTTCAGACCTTTTGAGGTTTCGGATCAGGTGGGATGGACAGGAGGAGCAGCTTAGGTGGAATTCGACTCAGGATCAGTGGGAAGTTCTGCAGAGGCAGCCGGCCAACCAGTGTGAAGTATACAACCACTGCGGAGATTTTGGGATATGCAACATGGAGAATTCTCCAGTGTGTAGCTGTATGAAGGGGTTTACTCCAAAGCATTCCGTGGAATGGAAGAATGGGAATTGGTTCGGTGGGTGCATGCGGAGAACAGAACTACAATGTGGGAAGAATACTTCTACTAGTTCATTAGAGGAAGGTGGGGGAGATGGATTCTTGCAGATAGATGGTGTGAAGTTGCCCGATTTTGCAGATTTAGATTCTGCAAAGAGTGCTGACGACTGTAAAGCAAGTTGTCTAGGCAATTGTTCGTGCTATGCCTTCTCTTATGTGGTTAATGTTGGGTGTATGGTTTGGAGTGAGGATTTGATTGATGTGCAACATTTCGAATCCGGTGGATGGAGCCTTTTTGTTCGTGTTACAGCTTCTGAACTAGGTAAGGTGAAAACGCTGAATGACCGTTTTCTCCTAAATTATGCAAGATCTGATCCACAGAACTTGCTTAATTTCATTATTTAAGGAAAAGAACTGGTTTTTAAATGCCCTTCAAGATGAAAATACTAAGTTTATTGACTTCGTCGGATTTAGCCATGAGATCATACCCTTGTTGTGCAGATGGGAGCGAAATCTCCACCATCACGATTGTTCTTGTTGTCGTGATTGGAGGTTTCCTTTTCAGTGCATCGCTGTGGCTTCTCTGGAGGTTTAAAGACAATGTAAAAGGTAAAATTTTCTTATCGAAATTAAAGCACTAACCTTTGATCATTTTCTGTTTTTCTCAAATTTTGCCTATCTTTTCTTTGCAGAATACTCAATCTCTTGTTGCAGGAGAAGGAAAAATGAGCTGCCACAAATCGATATCAGCACGAGTGCCACAGAACTCTCTCTGGATTCATCAGGTCAACACGATCTTGTCAGAGATTTGAAGCAAGTGGGCACTCCTGGTTTGCCACTGTTCAATTTCAGTGCTGTAGCAATCGCGACAGACGACTTCTCAGAACACAATAAGTTGGGAAAAGGAGGATTTGGTCCTGTATATAAGGTAACTACAACAAGATGCCACCTTTTTGATAATTACCTGAGTTATTTCATGCTTGAAAAAGAAATGGATTTTTTGCATTTTTCTAAAAGGGGAAGCTACCGGGGGGGCAAGAAATTGCTGTTAAGAGGCTCTCAAGGAAATCATGTCAAGGCCTCGAGGAATTTAAGAATGAGCTCGCACTGATTGCAAAATTGCAGCACAAAAACCTTGTGAGACTACTAGGTTACTGCGTCAAAGGGGAAGAAAAGATGCTAATTTATGAATACATGCCGAATAAAAGCTTGGATTGTTTTCTTTTTGGTAAGTTTAGCCTAATAAATTTTTGTTCTATCCATATGGAAATAGAGTTTAATGAAATGAGAGGTCATTTCTGACTATCACCTTCTTAGCAGATCAATCCAAGAAACATCTACTAGACTGGAGGAAAAGATTACAAATCATTGAGGGGATTGCGCGAGGGCTCCTCTATCTTCACCGAGACTCGAGGCTGAGAATAATCCACCGAGACATGAAGGCGAGCAACATTTTGCTTGATGAGGAGATGAATCCAAAGATTTCTGACTTTGGCATGGCGAGAATTATTGGTGGGAATCAATATGAAGCCAATACTACCCGTGTTGTCGGCACATTGTAAGTGGAGTAATAAGTTGCAATAGTTAATTAGATGTCTATCTTGAAAGAGTCGAGAGGTTGAGCTAAGTCTACTCCTATTTGCAGCGGTTACATGCCTCCCGAGTACGCAATGGAAGGGATGTTTTCCGTAAAATCTGACGTCTACAGCTTCGGAGTTCTGCTCCTGGAGATTATAAGCGGAAGTAGAAACACCGAGTTTCAGTCATTGGAGCATTCTAATCTCATAGGACACGTGAGTCATGAATGCTTCATGAGTTTTCAATTGTTGAAACTACTCTCAGCAAGTTCTCTCCTAACGATAAGCCTAACATGTTCTTCCTCTCTAGGCATGGCATTTATGGAATAAAGGGGAAGTACTGGAACTTGTTGATCCTGCAATTGCAAGCTCGTGCGTGAGAAACGAGGTAGACAGATGCATCCATGTAGGGATGCTGTGCGTGCAGGACTCGGCTGCTCAGCGGCCAACCATGTCTTCGATTATTCTTTTACTGGAGAGTGAAGCTACAACTCTTCCAGACCCGAGGAAGCCCACATTTACTTCAAATAGGAGTGGGATTGATTCGGATCACTATTTCGAAGGGAAGGATGTCAACCAATCTTTGAATGATGTTACAGTCACAAGGGTAGTCGGTCGATAAGATGCAGAAATTTTGCTGGGTGTTCCTTTTGTGAATATGTGATTGATAGTACTGGGATTGCATTATTCAGGCTTGTACATGTATATACACAATTTTTTTCTTGCTCATGACATTGATGGGTGGAAATGCAACTGTTATCTGATTTTTCTCGCTCTACCAACAGATATTTGAGGCTCTTGCTTTCTTCTAATAATAATTAGATTGTGGGGAAAAAAAGAGAGAGAATAGGTTCGGTGCATGATAATAATTAGAGTGATATAAGAGCAGGTAATGAATATGAGAGAGAAATTTATTTGCATGCTTAAGCTAACACAACTTAGGTTTGCTTGCAATGAGAGTGAAGTAATTCGTGGGGGAATGTTAAGAGATAGCTGATCACTCTAGATATCCTTATTAGAGTTGGTGCTTAAATTTGGTTCCTCAATGTTAATTGATCTAGAGATAGAATAAGTTAGTATTATCCTCAAAGTTCATCTTAGTTTCATTGAGTTGTGGGTTAAGTGTATTTAGAACTTTAGGATAGCATCACACTCAATTGAAAACTGAGTTAAAATTAGGACTATGTGAAGTTGGGAACCCTAACTCTCATTCAAATTGGTTGAATTTTGTGTTTTTGCTTATTTTGTTTTCTTTCCTTTCTATTTTGAATTCTTACACCACAATATTGAATCAGTTTGGCTTGTTTTTTAAGTATGATGAAATAAAGTCTAGTAAACTAAAATCCTCATGGGAATGATATTTTACTCTCTCTACCACATTCCCTGAAACATACACTTGGGTGTTTTTCCATCTTTTAATATATGCAACAGGCTTTCAACATAATTGAAGCTAAGGCCAATAACTACTTCTTGGAGTGACCATGGCACCAAGGGCAACATCTAGAGTTCATTCCATCAATGATATCTCAGCACTTTCAACAAAGATAGATGTGATTTTGGTAGCCATGAAAACATGGGAAAGAGGAGCAAGTTTAAGTTGTAATGGAGAATCAATCTTGGATGTGGTGACAACCAAAGGGACGACTCTTTCTCAAACCCCTATAATTCGGGTTGGAGGAATTATGCCAACCTCTCCTACGGCAACAATAGGCCAATTCAACCTCCATATTTGGATTATATTATTTTGATGATGATGGTTGTGTGTTGCCTTACTTGTCTAAGTTTTTATTTCATTCAGGTTGATTAGTTTTGCTTGAATTTAATGTAAATAGTTTTCCTTTTTTTTTTCCATGCATGCATCCTTGTATGAAAATCCAAAAAAATTGAAAATCTGAATTTTTTTATTTTAAAATTTTGTGTTTTTGTGCTACCAATGTTCTTGATGGTCTTAGTAGGGAATTATGGTTGATCATTGTTCAGTGACAATACCAAACATTGATTGCCATGATCTTGATTCGATAGGAGGTCATAATTTTGCTTGAATACAACTTTATATCTATCATATTTGAAATTCTATCCCATCTTCTTACACTCACCTTGCACATAGAATTGAATTTGAAGTGAATGATTTTTGCATGTTTAGAATTTTTAAGTAATTTCATGGAATGTATGAATTTTGATTTTACTTTTACAAAATCATGAGAGTTTAAGAGAGAGAGAGAGAGAGAGAGAGAGAGAGAGTATGCTTGAGATCCAAGTAGAAAAATCAAGGCTTATATTGAATATTATGCATGAAAAATCATTAGTTAAAAAATATGCCAAGACTTTGAGTTTGAGAATAAATTCAATCCACATTTTGTGCAATAGCAATAAAACCCATTATGTATTTGTGGTGGCTGTTAGTTCATTTGACCATGCCCAAGGATAGACTTGAGGGGCACTTCATCATCTAATACTTTGGATCAATTGGGATGAGAGCCATTAATTTATTCCTCTCTACGTTGCTAACTTAAGGATGGGCCATTTAAAGTCATGTGCCATCCCATCCGAAGTTATGAGCTGAAAAATATTAATGGGAAATGATGAGTAAAGTGTGTCTTTGTGATTGTTTGAAGTATTATTACTTATTCTCTACGTGCAATTGTTGACATGGATTATTGAAGTCTAAGTGTAGGGGATTCACGAATACTTGTATGAATTGCAATGTATTATGTGAGAAAGTTAAGAGTTGGGATAAAAGTGACTCATTGACTGAATTAAGAATTGAGTGATAAGGAGGGGGTTATTCTTGAGAAATCCAAAGAATTGACCATTTAGTACCAATGGGACTACATTGAGCTTTGGTACCCTATGTTTGTGTTTTTTGTCTTGTTTTTATTATTTTCTAGGTTAGCTTTGTTCGAAGAAGAGCAAAAGTCTAGGATTGGGGGTGTTTTAATTGATTCGTGTTTTTACCCACTATTTAAACCTTGATTTTCATTTTTTTTCTCAAGTTCTAGTTACTTTTAGTGTTTAACTTTCAATATTTTTATTTGTTTTAATTTTGCTTGTGATCAATTGAATTGAAGTTGAATTAGGATAAATTTGTCAAGGTTCATGCTTCCCCATGAATTTAATTGAAATTGGTTTTAAAAAGATTGTGTCGACACAACTTTAGGTGAAGAAGAGAAGGAGTTCATATCTTTCCAGCCAATTTATATGAATTTTGTATGAGCCTCTTGTATTTGAAGTGGTGCAAACTAAATATCATTTAAAAGCTCATCAAGTAAGATTCCAATGCATCAAGTGGATCACAAGTCGGAGTTGAAACAATGTAGTTATAATAGAAAGAAAGAAGATAGCGCAAGTCATGGACATAGCTATAATGGAATTAGCATGGTGTGACCTTGACTGTAACACCTATCTTAATTGTTATCATATAACATTTTGGTAATCGAAGTGCTCCAATGGGACAACTCTAAGTTTTCCACCTAAGCACTAGGAAATTTCTTCCTTTGACTATCTATCGCTTATTGAAGTAAAGCATTCATCTTGATTATCGAATTCCACAAATGATAGGCAATAGGCTTTGTAGCAGCCATGTCATCTTTGATGTGAAATGAAAAGATCCAATTCAATTCTCAATATTGGGACTCCATATCTCTTTACTTCTCCTCTTTCTCCTATTATCCTCTCCAAGATTTAGTGGTTTTAATCCAACAAATTCCACTAAATATGTTGCTAACTATATATATATATATATATATATTTTAATGTTCTTTAGTAAACTTTCAATATCAACTTTGAAGTCATTGTGGAATATGAATATTGTGATCGGGGTTTCAGTATATCATTCAAATAGTATCACATTCATTGATTGTTCATCCCTTTTTGGGCCAAAACATTTGTCTAATTGTTCAAATAAGCAATATCCAAGCATTTTATCCACTGCCTTTATTATTATTATAACACATGATTTTTTCACGTCAATTAGTATATCAGTCAATATAATTGCAACCTTAATTCGAACAATAATTTGTCAAATATACCATTAAGATGGGCTAGCTAATAATTTGTCAGTACATTCACTAGTATAATGCAAATAAAAAATTTGCCATTACAATAAGGCCAACTTAATATTCTTGATATTCTTGAATTTTTTTTGTCTTTATATATATATATATATATGTCTTGATTAGGACAAAGAATGTGTTTTTCTTTGACAATATCCAAGAAGTTGGATTGTCTTGCATAGTTTTCTACCTGTGTAAGTTTCGTTTCTCTTTTAATGTAATGTAATAATTGTAGGACTAAAGATATTCTTCCTTCTCCTAAACCAAGATATCAATAAGAATGCAACGAAAGATGTTATCATCCTATAAATGACTAATTATGTGAGCTTACATCAAGTCGAACATATCCCTTTCTTATCAAATAGATTTTTCATATCATGACAAGCCTAACTTTAATAGGCATTTAATTTCTCAATTACCTATGAATAAGATGTCCTAAATTTTGTTGACTTCCCCATTGATGGGTCCCATTCATTACATTTAATAGGTTTGGGTACTTTTCAATTCCATCACTTAAAAATTGCACAAATGGTCTATTTTCGTAGCACACGATAGTCATCAACTGAGGGAACTTTAGAGAAGCTCATATCAATCTTGAGCACTCAATGGAATATTTCTAGCCTTCCTCTATATTGCTGTCATTCTTAACTTTATCAGCACTGATAGATTCTTTTACATCCCATGGATTCACTAAACCAAACTCTAATGATAAGTGGTGGTGACATATTAACCTCTGTAGGAGGAAAGTTCCACTTGGGATTTTTCAATACAGACAACTCAAGCAACCGTTATCTCAATATTTGGTTCTACAACATCCCTAGTGGCCCAATCATTTGGGTTACAAATAGAGGCAAACCACTTGACAGCATGTCTAGGACTTAGAAGATCAAAAATGGAAATCTACTCATTGAAGACAACTTTTCATGCACCATTTGGTCGTCAAGCACCAATAATCTATCATTAAGTAGCATAATTGCAAAGCTCCTAGATTTAGGTAATTTGGTTTGGAAATATGTAAACTTGGGAAGTTATCTCTGGTAGAGTTTTGATGATCCTACTGATACAATGTTGGCGGGATTGAAACTAGGCTGGGACCTTAAGGTTGGGTAGATTGGTATCTTACATCATGGAAGAGTGTAAGAGATCCTTCATATGAAAAATTCTCCTATGGAATGGACTGTCATGGATTTCCATAGCTTAAGCTTGTTGAGGGCAACATCACACGGTAACATCAAACTTGATTGCTTCCTTTGTTGTTGTGCTTCTACACATAAAATTGAAAAAACATTTGCCAACCCAATACAAAGTTTTGGTTTACAGATATCTTTTCTTAAATATTGACCTATATCGAAAAACTTATGTTAGGACTACCAAGTGAACCTTTCTTTCTTAATTGTGTTGATCCACACTAATATTTGAATGCCAATAGCCAAATAATAGAATTTATCCTTGTTAGATAGAGGCATCTCAAATAGATTTACTAGTACATGTTCCTTTATACATGGATAGGTTTGGTCCCATGGATGTCCATCTAAGTGGAAAATAAGCTAATATGGTGCATTTAGATGATAGAAAATGGGGACTAGTATTGTGGTTGTCATCCTTAAATCTAAACCAATTTTCAAGTAAGATTCCCGTTAATGAATTTTGTGTTGCATCTTTTCCCTTGCTCTCCTACTTGTTAGGATGGTGAGTCTTCGTTGTTTAAACTGACTTAACAAAGCTGTCTGTAGTTTTAGGCCCATTATTAAAGAGTAGAAAATGGTGTTAATTATTTATCATATGCTATTTTGCAATAAAAAACAATGCCATGCTGTATCCATATAAAGGCTTGACATTTATCATTTCGACAGGTTTAGGAGCATTCCTTTTTTTGGTAAAATCCATATGTCATTCGATTTAGTCCAAAATTCATCAATAGTATACCGTTCTCAGGGGATGTACTCTTTACATAATGTTATTGACCATAATACATTGTCAAGGAATACACTAAACTACCTAGGCAAGCTCCAATATTACTACATTTGGAATAACCAAACCTCGATTGGACACCATTATCTAAGGCACTAGTTGATTCATGCAACAAATATGTGAGATGTGGTCCAGATACAATATGTCTCTCGATGAATTCTCTCAGAACATGTAAATGCCTTCCATGATATATGTTTGAATCAACTCAAGAATTGGATACACCCAACATATGGTATGTAGTGGATGTACAAGGAAGAGCCCACTTAATTGTTTAGTTTCTAAAGCTTTTCAACAGCTCAAGTGGGTGAAGTTGCCTAACTTCTTACAATATCAAATGAATTCTAGCATGACCCGATAGGAATGTGAGGCAATGTGAATTGTGCCTACAGTATTTATGTCATTATCAGAGATAACAATGATGGGAGAGTATGTTGGTTTTGGTTTGGAGATCTTGTTGACAAAAGGGAAATTAATGCTAATATTAACGAACATGAAGAATAACTCATTTAGGTTGCAACATCAAAGCTAGGTACTAATTATGTGATTCATGATTGTCATTGTAATTGCTCAACTATACTTTCAATGTAATTAATTTGTTTTTCTATATACTGATCCATCTTAACATAAGGGAATTCCATGAGGAGGAAATGAGTGGTTGTTGTGATAGTGGCTTCTTTAGTTTTCTCAATAATTTTCATATGGGCTTATTGGAGGAGAATAAGAGGCCAAGGTATGTCAATCTTCCCTTGAGTGAAGAAACATTAGTCGGGCAACTTTCTTACATTTTTGTTATAGGAACAGGATTAAATGTTGAGGTTAGAAAAAAGGAGAATTTTCATTTACCAACATTCAATACAACCGTAGTTTTACAAGCAACTAATAATATTTCGGATTTCAATAAGATAGGGGAGGGGGAGGATTTGCCCCATTTACAAGGTAATCTCTTTTCCTTTAAATGTGATATAGTTGATAATATATCCACATCATGTACGGAGATTAGTGGGCAAGAAATTGCTGTTAAGAAATTGTCTTAGAATTCTAGGAAAGGTGTTGATTAGTTCAAAAATGTGGTCATGTTGATTGCCAAACTTCAACAGTGAAACCTAGTGAAGCTTTAGGGATGTTGTATTTAAAGAGAAAAGAGGATGTTATTGTGCGAGTACATGCCCAATGGAAGCTTGGACACCTTTATATCCAGTCAGTGTAACTTATCAACAATTTTAACATGAAAATGTGACTCTATCAAAACTAACAAATTGGTTCTCTAGGTAAAGCTGGGGAAAATTGTCTAGTTAGTAGGAGGGGATCTGACATCATTTTAGGCATGGTTAGAGGACTTCTTTATCTTCATTGAGATTCAAGGTTGACAATCATCCACAAGGACCTTAAAGCAATCAATGTGTTATTGGACAACAAGATGAACCCAAAAATATCCGATTTTGGCATGGCCAGGACCTTTGGAGATAATTAGTTCCTATAGAAGACCAAAAGGATAGTTGGTTCCTGGTAAGTCAACTAACAGCTCCCAATTTCTTTGCCACTTCAAATCCATGTTTTGTAACTTTATGAACTAAAAATATGGGAGTATCTCCCATTCACACAATTCAAATGCAGTGGCTAGATGTCTTTGGAATATGTTGTGAATGGGTTATTTTCTGTAAAGTCGGACATCTTCAATTTTGGAGTGCTAGTTCTTGAGATAATGAACGGAAAATGCAACATAAGATTTTGTCATCCTAACCACAGTTTTAACCTACTTGGGCATGTAAGCTTCTTTTTCGAGCTATTCCTACTAACATAAGTTCCTTCTATGGGATTTTTGATGCAAAACTCGGACCAACTTCCATGGATTCTATTCAAGTTCCAATTGGGCCAATTACGAGGGCACGAGCTAAGAAGTTCAAGGAGGCACTCAATGGGTTGGTTCAAGAGCTTATGGAAGAAAAGCATACATCAGAGCCCATTGAAGGACATTCTTGTGAGCTATAAAACCATGTCAATTTGATTCAAGCCCAATAGAAGTTCTAGAAGCTTACTGGCAGTTATAACTATTTAAGGAAACTTTCAAATTATGAAAGATTTATATAGTATTCTAGGATATTATTTAAATATCTTGATATATTCTAGAATATCTTTACAATATAATATCTTAGAATATATTGTACTATTTTAGGATATCTTTCTCTATGATATATTTTGAATATTTGATTTCTCCTTTTTATGTAACACTATAAATACCCCCTTAAGGTATTTAGCTTGGACGAATTTGGAGATACACTCTTAGTGAGAAATACATATTACTCTTCTTGGTTCTTGAGTAGACTTAGAACTTATTAAGTTATCTTGTGACGTTCTACAACCGGACTTATCACTTTGATTCTCTAGTTTGTGGGATTCTTCGTGTGGCGTCCTACTTGATCTGCAACTTTGGTTCTTGCCTCGTTAGGTAACGAGTCAAAGTTCATTATTTTCAAACTTGTTCTTTGCAGTTCTTGGGGTTCTTTTCCACGTTTGGTGTTGAGTCTTATTGCAAGTTGGTGGTGCTCTTATCATATTTGATATTGAGTTTCACTAGGGTCAGTAAGAATCACGTTAATTTTCTTCCTTTACCTTAACACATCACAATCTATAGGCAGGGAAAAAATGGGTCATGGGCAAAGCATAAGAGTTAATAGATCCATAGACGAAGGATTCTTTCCTATTTTCAGAAGTTATGAAATGCATACAAATTGGGCTATTGTGTGTTCAAAATCGCCCCAAAGATAGACCAACCATTCTTCTATGCTTCTCATGCTAGATAGTGAGACTGCAACATTTCCGCAACCAAAGGAACCTAGATTATACACTAAAAAGAGCATTGTAAGTGGAATAGTGACTGTAATGAATAGAAGGGAGCGTTGTACAAATGAGGTTAACGCAACTCTCTTGGAAGGTCATTAGATCTATGAAGTGAGAACAATCCTCTCAAGTGGGAGTTTTCTCCTCATAGGTCCACGCTATGACAATGCCACAATGAGCTTTGACCAAATGCATTTCTTCTCTAAGTGGATATTTGTCTATATACAAATTAAATACCTGACATTATATACAAATCCATGTGATTCGTTTTTTTTTTTTCACAAAACACTTTAAAGGTCTTCTATGTGGAAAATCGAACTTTTAGATTATGTGGAAGGATTCATCTTATTAGATACACACAACAATACAATAAGATGACATGACCTAATCAAGAATGTTGGGTTGTCAATTAATGTGATTTGATGAAAGTGGAATAAGGAATGACCACAAAATCAAGCCCCCAAGGTGAAGATAGGCCAATTCCATTATTGCATTGTCAATGAGCAGAGGATCGGAATTCCAATGAATAGGACCAAGACTTCAAATAAGTTGAACATCCTAAACAAAACCATAAAGTTTTTCTCTCTATATTTGAGAATTGAAATTCAATTTAGTGACACTTGGCTATTTGAATCCCTTTTTGTTTGTTCTTTAGCTATCATACACTAGTTCGTTCATGATCATTCATTGCAATCAAAGAAATGAGAAAAAAAGAAAAACAAAATTAATGGTTGAGACCATAGACTAAAATATGGACCCCCATGTTCACTAGATAGTGTAGACTTGATTTTTTTTTTTTTTGTTGGGGGGGGGGGTGGCGCCGCGTGGGGGTTGGTTGAGTGTGTGGGAGGTTGGGGGTAAGGGGGCGGTGGTGATGGTGGTGTAGGGAAGGTAGCAGTAAGGCAAACCAATCATCCCACCAATTCAGTACTGACCCCGAAAACATAGCATCATAGAATATCTAATATAGCTTGAATCATGTCAGCCTATATAAATTTGTTAATTAAGAAAGGCATACTTGATAATTTAAGTGAATTTTTAATTAAGGATTATTAGTCAAGGTGACCAAATTTATAGACACCTCAATCGATTCAGGGTAAGAAACTTTTAGTGTCCCCTCGAATCAATTCGAGAGCCATCGTTCATGTCCACCAGTCAATATACATATTTGACTATGTCGTGGCTTTCACTATCCACAGCACAAATCACTGCTTCAAATTGCAAGAGGGCATTGACCACAACTCCTCTCCAAAGAGAAGCACAATGAGATTTTCCGGCCAAGAGCCGAAGACCTTCTCTTGATCCTATCTATATCCTCTTTGTCAATCCTACTTTCGGCAGACTCAACATTGGAATCTTCTCGACAATGTTTTGAATCATGCTCTCTATCAATTTCATCAGATCAAGCATGTACACATAATAGTAAAGTTATGATGAAAAATAGCAATAGCTTGGCTTCTATTCAAATAGCCTTATCAATGATCATGTGTACTTCTGATTCATTTTATGTAACAATTTTTAGTAGTATTGTATATACAAACATGAGTACAAAAATACAAAAACAAATTCATATACTTCTGCATAAAAACTTTTAAAAACGTAATAATATTGTACAAACTGTAAATTTACAGTTAATTTTACCAAATTTTACTAATGTGATAGTTGATATAGCATACTAGTCTGATACTTTCATGTAGAAAAATTGAAGGAAAAAAAAAGGAGAAGATAAATCATCCTCTCTAACTTCGGCTCCCTTTGGTGTCCTTAACCAGGGTTAGCCCAATCTACTGTTGATGCTATAAGGAGAGAACATATCCTAAATATTTTGGAATCTGCTGAAAATATTATGAATGAGTATATGTTTTTTGTTGCCACTATTAGAATAATGACATGATTTATTATTTAGTTTCTAGTAGCCACAAACCACAAGATAACAGATGTTCCTTATGGCAATCATGAAATGATATTAACAACTTCCTTGCCATGCATGACCAAAGAAAATTTTATGATCAAATTTCTGAATAATTCAATCGACATTATGAGTTATTGGATTCTTTTTCTTAATATATATCATTGATTATGAATCACCTTGTTTTCATATGACCAATTATTTCCTTATTTTTCCTTTTACAATTGTAGAGGATCCAATGTTTAGGGATGATTGTGTTACATAGTGCTAGCAACTAAAAATGAGTTTTGTGGCCTAAAAAGGAGCACTCAGAAACATCCCTAGTGTAACATCATATTCAAAACTCGAGTTACTAAAGCAATTTTTAACTAATAAATTATTTAATACAATGATATTATTCTTAATAAATAATAAACATAACAAGGAACAGAGTTTCGACATCTCGACCACAATTTCAATCTTATTGGACACGTATGTCTCTTGGTTACCATCAAATTGCACGAAACAAAGAACTACTTTTATACTCACAAAAGCTATTCTCATAGAAGTAATGTTATTTATATTGAAATGATCCATGGAATTGTCTATCCAAGCTTGGAGGCTTTGGAAAGAAAGCAAAGCCTTCAAGCTCATAGACAGAGAAATGGAGGATGATTTACATGCTTCAAAAGTTATCAGATGTGTTTAAAGTTAGTCTTTTATGTGTGCAGTGACATCCTAAGGACTGACCTACTATGTTTTCCATGCTAACGGTGTTGGAGAGCAAGACCTTGCAATGTAGCTTCTATGCTAAGAGGAACCTCAAGATGAAGCACAAAGATTATAATTCGAGTGCAATAACTGTAACAACAATAGAATATACAAGATTCGGTCAAGTACCTTAGATCGCATGTACAAGAATTTCATCTTGTTTCTTGCCTAGACTTAGCCCAACGTACACAAAGTTCACTTGTTACAAATTTGCATGATTTTATCTTTAATAGTTAGCCGAAAGAACACTCATCTATTAGACATCATTTTCACTTAAGTAAATAAATTAGCAAGAAAGTCAAGTCCAGAGAAGGGACCTTGAAGTTGACAAGGCTAAAGTATTTGGCTATATGTATTGTGTATGATAGTCATAGTTTTGAATGACTGGAGCAACCGTAAGTATTACTCGAATAGTTCAATAATAAGTATACAAGAACCTGAGTGGAGAACTGCAAGATTAATAATAAAATTTATACAAATCAACTAAAAAAGCCTCTACCATAACTTGATAACCTTGATTCCAAATGCATGAAATTAAGAGCATCATCTAATTCCTAACCTTTTGAATGGGATGTATAGATGGAGACACAAGCCCAAATATGGGTGGAATTAGGAACCCCTCCTAAGAAATTACCTAATTTAGCCTTCCATGAAAAGGATAGCATTGATATCTATGTAATCATGTAATATTACACTCTTGATTAATTTGTTAATTAATTATGTAATTAAACCATGAGGGGCACTAATAAGGAGACTTCCATATTTATATTCTTATATTCTCCCATTTGGCCCCATGGCACAAATAAGAGCAGTAATCTCTAGTTTTGTCAAACATATATCCCGTCCAACTGTAGAATCCTCCCACCTATCTCCTAGAATACTACACACAAACCATGGCAATGATACTTGGTTAGTTGGTACTTCCATATATTGTGATGTGTAACATTTTGAAAATAGGCATTCTAGGGCAACATACAGACTCAAGATGAGCCGCATAGGTCCAACTTAATGTGCCAATGAATTCAAATTTTATGTGTACAATTGATGGAAATAGAATTCAACTTTATTATGTAAAAATAACAAAAATCATTAATACATTTCTAGAGTACATCAAGAAAAACTATATCCCTTGAAAGCTCACGCATTCAACATGTCTATGAAATTGTTTTACTAGTAAACCTTTTAGTCATTGGATCAATAATCATATTATCGGTACTAGAATGCTCAATAATCACCATGTTTCTTTTGATGTTTTCCCTCATGTTGAGGTGCTTGATATCGATATGCTTACTTCTTCCACCACTTTTGTTATTCTTAGAAAAGAAAACTGCAGCCTTATTGTCACAAAAAGTCTTGATTTGTCTCTTTGTAGAACAACTTGAAGACCACCTATAAAATTCTTCAATCATAAAGTCTATATTGTCACTTCATAGTATGCTGTAAATTGTGCCTTCATGGTAGATGTAGCCACAATGAAATTCTTGATACTTCTCTAGGAAATAGCTTCTCCAGCTAGAAGAAACATGCATCCTAGAGTAGATTTTCTTGGAATCCACACATCTGGCCAAATCAACATTTGATTGTTTGACCACCACCAAACAATCAACATACCTCTAGGTCAGCTGATAGTCCTCTATTCCTTGAAGATATTGCATCACTTTGTTTGCAACTATCCAATGTTGGACCCATGATTATAACATCCCAATAACCCAATTGGCAAGCATATGTTAGGTCTTGTACAAACCTAGGCATACATCAACCTCCAACTATTGACACATATGGACTATTTTTCATTTCCTCAAGTTCCAATTCATTCTTAGGTGATTGGTCCTTATCAAAGTTGCTCCCTCTAACTATGGGTGCAAGGCAAGATCAATAGTTGCTTATTCCAAATCTTTGCAGAATTTTTTCAATGTAAGCTTCTAACACAGACCTAAGTTCTCATCTTTTTGTCTCTATAAATCTCTATGCCAATGACATAAGAGGCTTCACCCATATCCTTCATTTTAAAGCTAGCAGAGAGAAACTGCTTAGTGTTTTCCAATAGACCAATGTTACTACTTGCTAGGAGGATATTGTCTACATATAAGACTACAAAAATGAACTTACTCCCACTAACCTTAAAGTACATGCATGCATTGATCAACAAGGTTTTCAAATGAAGTTATAACCTTGTGAAACTTAAGATACCATTGGTGAGATGCTTGTTTTAGTTTGTATAGACTTTTTAACCTGCATACTTTATTATTATAGTCATTAAAACCTTCAAGTTGGTCCATATACACCTCCTCTTCAAGATCCCCATTAAGGAAGCCATTCTTACATCCATTTGGTGTAACTCTCATCCATATGAACCACCAATGACATAATTATCCTAAGTGACTCCTTCTTAGAAATTGGAGAGGTCTCATGGTAATCTAAACGTTGCTTTTGAGTAAATCCCTTAATGATTAGTCTAGCCTTATATTGTTTGAAATTACTAGAAACATCTCTTTGGTCTTATAAACCCATTTACAACCAATTGTTATTGCCCCTTTTGGTAATTAACGAGATCCCACACTTGATTTTTAGACATAGAGTTCAACTCATCTTTCGTGACATCTAACTATAATGAAGAGTTATCCTCATTCATAACTTGTGAAAGGTTCATTAGATCATTCTTAGTCCAAAATCAAACTCACATTCAACAAGATAGACAAGACAGTCATAAAAAAGCAAGTTTCCTGACTTTGGAGGATCTCTTTAATTCAACTTGTCCATTATTTTGTATAGGACTAGTTGGCATTGTCATTATTGGTTGAACCTCTTCAACAAGACTAGTTTGTTCTTCATTTGGTTGCTTCCTATGATCAACAAGTTGCTTACGCTTTAATGCAACTATCAATATCTTAGGCAAGGGTACATGCACTCGAATGTCCTCAAACTTAATTGTTCGAGTATTGTTACTCCCACTAATTTCAACACCTTCGAGAAATATTAAATTGTTTGATTCGACAATTTGAGGGCTATGAAAAAGATAATAGAATATGTAGCCCATTGAATTCACAAGATACCTGATGAAAAAATCACTAATAGTTCTTGTGTCTAATTCCCTTATGTAGCGATTGTATATCTTACTTTCACAAGACAACCCCATATGTGTAGATAATTTAAATTAGGTTTCTGCCACATGAAATCTAGGAAGGTGTTTTAGGCAATGCCTTGGTAGGAACCATATTCAGCTATTCAATATATACACTATGATTTTAAGTGCCTCACTAATAATGATAATGGAAAACTCATAATCAGTAGTCATACTTCTAACTATATCCATAAACATTCTATTCCTCCTTTCGGCAACACCATTTATCCTACAGTGCTAGGCATTATGTGTTGAGCTACTATGCCTTCACCATTAAGTAATTCCGCAAACGAGCCGATGGCTTGCCCACTTTTTATGTACGTAGCATAATACTCCACACCTATATCAGATCTAAAGATCTTAGTGTTCTTTTCCTTTTGTCTCTCTACTTCTCCCTTAAATGATTTGAAAGCATCAAGTGCCTCTGCCTTTTTATTTAGAAGATAGAGATACATATATCTCAAATGGTAATGAATGAAATAAAATATCTTTGACTATTAAGTCAAAGAGTAGGAAAAGGCCCATAAATGTTAGTATGTATAATTTCAAGAAGCTCAAAAATCCTTCAAGAATGTTTAGATGACTTGTTTGTTTGCCTACCCTATATGCAATCTACACAAGTTTTGTAGTGGGTATCTTTAAGAGTCTTTAAGACTCCTTCCTTCACCAACCTCTTGATTCTCTTTAGAGAGATGTGTCCTAACCTCTTATGCCAAATTAGTATAATCAAACAAGTAATTATGCTCAAAGTCGAGACACAAATCGAGTTTATAAAGATTATCAACCATTGTACAATTTTCAACAATAGAATTATTTCTAAAAATGCTCAATTCATTCTGAAGTAGGAACTTATAGTCAAATACAACTAGATCTGGAAATAGATATCAAATTTCTAGAGAAGTCTACAGTGTAAAAGACATTATTTAATTCTAAAATATATCCTAAAGATAGAATTATTCTAAAAGTCCCAACTCCAACAACTTGAGAGTGTCTCTTTATTGCCTGAATAAACAAACTTCTCACTTTTTGTCAAGTTCCTTAAGTTGAGAAAACCTTGCATGGTATTAACAATATGGATTGGAGAACCAAAGACAATCCACCATGTACTTTTAGGAACTTCAATAAGGAACAACTCATCGCATACAAGACAAATGGAATTACCTCTCTTTTCGAGCCATTTCTTATACTTTTGATAGTCTTTCTTCAAATGACCATCCCTCTTGCAGAAAAAATATTTATCTTGTTTTTTCCCATTCAAAGCGACACCTTATATTGCCTTTTCTTGTAATCCTTCTCGCCCTTCCACTTCGAAAGGGCAACAAAATGAGGAACTTCAGGCTTGTCTTGTTTCATTACCTCCACACATTGTTAAAAGCTAAGTGATGGACCATTCTTTTTCATGTATGTTATAAGAGTTTTTGAATGGTCCATATTCAATAGGTAAAATCGAGAATGAAGTGGACTAATAAAGGCTCAAAGATGTCAATCTTTAGAGCCTTGAGTTAAGCTATCATATCCCTCATTTCTGTAATGTGCATAAGCACACCTTCAGAACTGTCGAAGCTCATGCCCGTCAGTCTCTTAATTAGGGTACTTGCCAAGGCCTTAAACGAAGTAGCAAACTGTTCCTCGACTGCTTTTAGAAAATCTTTAGCCCGAGTCATCTCACTGACTGCTTCCTATATGGTTTTGACACGGGGCTTCATGAGCATGAGGCTCGAGCGGTTGGATTTCTCCCAAGACTCATACTGTTCCTTAACATCAAGCACATCTCTTTCCGTATGAGCAAGTGGCTCCTCCTCACATAGCGCATAGTCAAGGTCCACGTATCTCAAAGTAAATAAAATATATTCCTCCCCATCAAAAAGGTTTTGTCCATCAAGAACTAGAACATGAACAATATTCTCAAAAACATATTGAAGAAGAATTGCAAATATCAAATATATATTAAGTTCTATGATAGATTAGAAATAACCATATATAGTAAATTCAATATTTCCTTTGGGGAATGGCCACGAATATTGCATGAACTCACTGGTGAGACAAGTAAATCCAATAATCACCATAAAATTACCCCTCATTCCTTTGAGACATAGGATAATCCCATAGTAATATCAAATTTACCTTCTCAGACTAATCTAAGTCCCAAGATTAATAATAGCCCTTTGGGGCAAAGCTATTGGCCACATGACTCAATTACAATTTTGATACTAATAACCATACTATAATATAACTATATGTGATTTTCCTTATGTATGGCGCTTTGACTACTCCAATAATTTTAAAATCACACTATATAACATCATACAATCACGTAACCTAATATATATATATATATATATTTGTGTTTGTGTTCTAGAATCATTAAGAATTTCTTACTACATAAAATATCACACAAGATATAATTAATTCAGTCAATATCATATGGCAATTCAATTTTCACTTCAAGCATCAACGCATACACATATTTATTTCAACAAATTAACCTAAGTTGACTTGATCAAAATTTTTATCGAGAATTCAATCAAACACGGAAACCAAATTGAAAAGTAAAGAACTTTCCCCATTTTTATTTAAGTGGCAAAGTATCCTGAAGCATCTAATACTTTTATTTTATGTTTCTATAAAAAGGAAAAGTGCATAGCCCCCAACATAGGAGCAACCCAACCTATCGGCTTAGGTCAAGAGAGCCAATCTACTGGCAGTAAGAAAGAGACGAGCCTCCCCGTCCCTCAGGGGTACAGTTTATCAATTGGTTCTCAGTGAGACAAATAGCGAGGCGAACTCAAACACTTGCTCCCCTTCCTCCTCAACCAAATAGGGTCATCTTCGCCATTTCCAAGCCCGTTCAACAACCCCTCCTCCTTGAATTGAGAGCCTCAGAAGTCACTGCGCTCCCTAGCAACCTTGTGATCCAATAGTTTGAGTTTCTAACACAATTGCGGGCCATGATTGAGAGAACTGTGCAAGATAGTGTGAAGTTGGAAGTAGATCGCTCTGTTGAAGAACGGTTGAGGACTGAAGGTATGGGAAAGGCCCACAAAGTTAACCCTCAAGTGGAAGGAAGAGCAGGAGGCCAAAAAAAAAAAACGTGGAAGGAAGAGCCTACTTGGACGCGACAAGGCACTGAAATTCAATCGTACAATTCCGATTGTCTTGGATCCTTGACAAGCCTATTTGGATCACAGCGGAATTAAGATCCACGATTGTCCCATATGAAGCCAAGAAGGAAAGGCCCGAATTTTACCTATGCCTCTCTGTTCACTCTATCGATTCCCTTATCTAGTCAACTCCAATTGCCTTGCCCGTGTAATTCCCTCAAGTCGTGTATTGATTCCGTTCTCACACTGCTTTAAAGGAAAGTGAGAAACACAGGTGCAAACAGAAGGAGAGAGAAGGAAGCACAAAAGACCAGAGAGATGTGAAATGGATTCTAGTAGTGAAAGTAAGAGAGACATCAACGTTGAGAGGACCAATGCCGTGGATAGGAAGGACGGTGTGCCGAGAAACTAAAAGAGACATGGCACCGCAGGTCACCTTCAGATAATAAAATTCATCCGAGCGATGTTGATTCTTTAGGTAGTGAAAAGAAACTAGAAAGAAGTCCCATTGTTTCAATCAAGAGCCATAAAAAGAACGAAAAAAAAAAAACTTGAGATCGAGTTGCGCATGAAGGCCCCTGAATCATTCAAAGCAAAGTAGTGTGCCAAGTCACCAGCCTAGTTGCAGGCTTTGAAATCTTTATGAATGAACGTTCAATCCAACTGTGTAGGATATTGTGATCTTTTCTCTCTATTTTGGTTTAGTGAAAACTCCCGAAGTTATCATTGTCTTTCTTGCTTGCCTATATCCGCTCGACAGAAGCTAATAATTCCAAAACATCCTCCATTCCTCCTCTGCCATCCTTCCTCGTGTTTGTGAAAGACGATCAAGAATCCAGGATGGTGCGCTGCAGTTAACAGGAAGGGGAGCTGATAAACAGTAGATAGAAAGCGGGAAGTGAAATTATGGGGACACAAGCGAAATTACAGCTTTGAAATAAAAGGAAATTAGCGATTTGAAGTAAATATAGGGATGATGAGGACGTAGGATTAAAAGTTTAGTGCCCTTGTCGTCATCCACATAGACTTAATCATGACTACTCAGTGTAATGTGACGCCGTAAAAGTCCCTGCAGTTTTCTCGGGGGGTAAAGATTGTGCTTGGTTGTGCATATGCTAAAATGACCGATTTGCCCTTTTAGTAATCTGCCCCCTCATCAATCTTAATAGTTAATTATAATTGATAAAGCTTGACATATGGAGCACGGAGAACAACCCAACAATAGCGACGCCCGTTGTACTTAGTATGCATGGATAAAGTAATTCACGATTTTGTTTTCCTGTTAGAATTATCACGAACTTAATATAGGACTAGATAAATGAAATTATAAGAATATGATCCACTCGTGGCTGGCAATTCGAGTTGAACTAGGCCACATACTCACACGAGGGAAGGAAGATATGAGGAAGTAAGTTACGGGTAGATTTTTTTACAGCATATATTTACATGATGTGGTGAGCAAGAGACCAAAAGCTCTTTCAAATTTCAGTTTCTACACCTGACACGTAAGTCAGTTCGATGATAAGCCTAAGTGAATGTGTATTAAGCTCATAATCCCAACTACTAGTAGCTGAATTGCCTCCCAGGGTTGCAGACCATTTTTGGTTCTTGATTTAATTGGCTTTGCATTTTGTAGTTGATGCTGTAACTCTTCTATTGTTGCAATCTACCCCGTGTATATTTTGTAAAAATTATCAACAAATACAATTACTTACTTAAAAACAAAAATAAAATAAAATAAAATAAAATAGTACGAATATCTCATTATGAGCAGTGCTCTCAAGTTCTCTTAGTTATGGACCATCAACTTGTACCATTATATTAGATTTGTTTTCCCTTGCAAATTCACACATTTAATTAATTATCATTATTTCAGCCCAAAAAATATATCATAAATTTATATTTGTATATATACATATACCAATAGTTTCATAAAATGATTCTATAAAAAAAAAGGATATTTTCAAAAGTTAAATTTCCTCCTTTTTGTAGGTTCAAAAATGAAGGAGAATATTGCATTTGGTCCCCCCATAGCAAATACGTGCCCAACAAGTACTCTACTTTCATATCGTGAAGAGACCCTAAAAAGCAGGACCGGTGGGCCGTCCATGAATTCCACTAGAGCGCCTCCGACAAAAAATGGACAAACACAGCATGATAAAAATACAAAATCGAAAGGCACGAATTCGGGAAATTGCATCTTCATTATATCTTTATTTTCCCCTTTTTTTCTTCTTTTTTTTTAGGAAAAGGCAAAATAAAAAGGAAAGTGCATGACAGCCTTATGCAAGTACATTTATATAGGAACAGGAACAAAAGGAGCATTCTGTTGATTAGCTCCAGGAGCTAAATTCGGCTTCCTGATTGACTAACAGCATAAAAAAGGGGGAAAAAACTCTAATATATAATTCAAACTGAATTTAGCACTTGTTCCTGTTCCTAATCTCCAGCTTTTTCATAAAATAAGATAAAAATTAACCAAAAATTATTCTTCCTGATCAGTGGCCCCAGTTCAATCATCTTCTGTAGCAAGCCATCATTCTGTTCTTGCTGCCATAGCCCAGCACTTGGTAGTGTAGTGTACGTGGTCTCACCTCCTCATCGTTATCTCTTCTTCCACTCTACTTAATTATATAATTTTCCCTCAAACAAACCGAGTTAGAATGGGAACTTGTAAATCTTAAGAGCTTTCCCAGTGTCCATGAACGGATTTACCGGAAGGATCCCCGAAAAGTCGGCATCCAGATATCAGTTGGGGTCTCACTAGTCACCGGAAATGTGCTAGATATTGGCACCAAGCAAAGTCCTCGGCTCTTCAGGTCTACATTTGGCCCTTCTGCATCTTTCATCAATTTCTCAGCGGAAACCTGTGAATTTCATGGTTATGTCAGTTAGCTCACAAATTATAATAATTCAAAGTAATTACCAAATGGTTAATATCTTGTAAGAGTAACTTCTTTGCTTCATTGAAAAGGTTATTACATATCTGACCCATGAAAGAACAAAAAGATAAGTTCTGTTATTTGACCTGTTGATCCTGAAACGGAGCTCCATTTTTCGTGTATGGTGTGGTTAGAACCTGTAATTAGCAACACCACTTTGATTAGCTCTAAACTCCACCTCGTAATCATATCAAGATAACATTTTCAGGGAAGAAAAACGAAATTTCAGCATTGATATATGTCAAACGAGACTCACGTTGACTTGATCATGCAAGAACTTGATGTACTCAATAGCTTCATGTAGAACTGAGGCTGTATCAGTCTGGAAAAGGGAGAAGCATTTTTCAGATAAATATTCCCTTAAAAGGCTTAGTATGACATTCTCTCTTTACTAATCTCTCCTGAAAAGTGGCGAGTAAATTGCAAAAGTTTACCTTTCCAAAAGGTGAAACCAGTTGCTGGAGGGTAGTGATTCGGTCCCCTAACTTCTCTTTCCGGACCTGATGACATACCAATTCGCAAGTTAGTTCTGCCCCCATCACTGCAATTAAATTGCAGGACATCATTACAGAAAGGAAAAAAAATCCGTGTATTATCAAAACCATTAATTGAAACTGAATCCAGGAACGTCTTGAGAGCGTACAGAACCACATATAAAGCCATAATACGCAGTAAGTCATAAAATTTAGGGAGATCACATATTATACTATATCTTTAACCTTGTTCAATATTTAACAGTTTCCATCAACATATATCGTTGACAGAAGTAACGACAAATGATATCTCGCGTGGAGTGAAAGCAACTTTCAGCTCTTTAACAGCTTTTCAACAGCCAGTTATGGTCCACATAAAGTTACGGACATCAAAACTCGTCTAATTTATCATTGTTGAAGGTAAGGTACCTTAAACGTTGGCATTGGTGATGGTGTTTCAATCCTGGCCCTTTTGAAAGCAGGTTCCTGGTTCGCTTTCTTCTCCACTGACCCACTGACCTGAGAACATTGAGAACTTGCTTGAATACTCAATCGAACCGCAAAAGACGGGACTTATTGTTGACATTTTTGTTGAACCGTGTACCATGCACATACCTTTGTTGCTTTGCTGGAACGTATCGGTTTCTCATCACATGAGCTGCCAGAGAGTGTTGATTGGGGTGAAGCTAGGAGACTTGCTCGGATATCATCAAGAGCCGACAAGGAGGCATTCCAGTATGGTGTCTTGTTAGAGAATTGAAACCGACTGGGCTGAGGTGGGTTTGGCAGTGAGCTATTGATCGGTTTCAGGGGAGAGGGTAACTTCGCGAAGGAAGCCGGCGAGGAATCATCAGAGCAGATCAACCCATAATTGGGTACCAACTGGGTGGGATAGTCTGCCGCTGGAGCGGTTGGTTGGTTCTCAAAGACAGAATTAGGTGGTTGGTCGAGCAAGGAACTCTTATTCAAAGTTGAAGGATATGTAGACGAGAATGAAATATTATGGTTACTATAATTCTCAGATGCTTGGGCAGGAAAATTAATTGGGGTACTGAAAGCACTGAATCTCGGGGAATCTTGATCTTCGACCAAGTTCCCGGAGAAGCTTCCAGCCAGTCCAGGACTCCAGTTCCTCTGGATCTGAGATGTGTCAGACAACCCAGTTTCGAGCACAATATTGTTGGGATTGCTTTGATTTGAAGTCATTATTCCATTGCTGGCACCTTCATCACTGCCAAAGACATAAGATAAAGAAATTTTATCATCTTTGATACTTGTTGTGTATTAGATCCTCTCTGCGCTCATCTTTCCTTTTTCTCATTCATTTTTCCTTTTCCTGTGCATCCCTCAATCAACTCTATGTTGACCTCCTCTTTCTAATTATTGCAAACATGAAATTCACAAGAATGTTTCCATTTTCTTTCACCCTTCTCACTGAAAATCAGACTTTCACATTACATGAAGGAGAGACGCCTAATTAGGCAATACTTAGTCTTGCATGGGAGGAATTTTATCAAAGATGTGAGGAAATTTTTATAAAGAAAAAATGAAAAGAATCCATATACTTACAACAGCAAACCTTGAGTCCAATCGCAGTTTCCCGGGGAGGCTAGACCGCAAAAGTTCGACTCTGCTGGCCAGCCGAAGCTTGCCATACTGGCAGCAACTCCCGAGCATGGCGATAAGCAGCCCCTGAAGAGCATGTTCCTCGACGGGTTCCACCGGTTGCCACTGCATACCCCGCCTCGATTAATAAACTCTTCGGCCATAGGCACGGATCGCGTATTATCCGGCAGCTGTAATCACACGGTTCCCTTCTGTGTATGTGAATCAATTATTTTGCCGAACTCCTCCTCCCTCCTCCTCCTTATTGTTTGGTGGAGTTCGTTCTCTGAAGATTGATAAAGAAGGTGGGGATATTTATATTTGAAAGGAATGCAAAAGGCTAATGGAAGCAGCCGGAAGAACCTGGTTGACATTTCAAGGGCACGATTGGACATATGGAAGAGATGAGATGAAGGCTTCTTCTTCTTTTTTTTTTCTTTTAAATGGAATTCGTTTTTCTTTTCCTCACTTTTGGAATTTTTTTTAATTTCCTTGTTCTTTTCTCCCAAATTGTCTCTCTCCTAGGGATAACTGGTCTCATTTTGCATTTCATAATATGTACTTAACAAATATAAATTTGATTATTGAAAAAAATAAAAGAAATGAGGATCAAATAATCAAACTACTTAATCATAATTATCATTTAAAAATCATTACTAATGTATATATTTTTTTTATTTTTCTAAACTCAAACTATTTATTCAGATAAGAAAATCAATCAATTTATATGCTTAAATTAATATCTCTAATAAATTTCATTGAGATAATATATACCATATATAATACAGATTATCTCCCAGTTATAATATGTGTATGCATGGGACGCTTGTTGTGATTGTCAATGTATTTTGAAAATTCTCTCGTCGGCTTCTCGCTTTCCGTTTCTTCCTCTTTTCGAAACTTTTTTTTTTTGCGATTTTAATTATTTAATTGTTGTAATGAGGAGGGCCACTGTGTGCTAGAAATGGGAAGGAAAAAGAGTTCGATCGAGTAGTGCAAATCTCTACTCATGATTAAGCGATTTTAACATATAACTTTATTGGTACGACAGAGTAGTATAAATCTCTATATTCTCAATCTTCTTTCAAAAACGAAGAAGATAGACGTTTGATCAAACTAGCACGGCAGATTGTCCTCTCTTGTATGTACTTTTCGTCGTCGAGGTCATAGGGTCGATAATGAACTCTTTTCTACTCACCCAATTAAATTAAATACTAGTTTTTCTCCTTTTCTTTGGTTGTAGTTGCTTAGTTTGGATTTAGTTCAAAATAAACTAACTCCAAACCCTAAGAAAATCACTTTAAGCAATTTGCTACATCTTATGGTATCAAGTAAAGCAATTAGAGAATTCGTGAGCGTATGAATATGATGGTGGTAAATCTTATGAGATTGCGTAAAACGAAGAAGATTGGTGAATACAATGTAATGTAAAGATTTGAAATAAATTAAATAGAAATTGTTCGTGCAATACATAAAGTAAATTTATGTGCAGCCAACAAAAAGAGAGAGTAAATTATCAGAAGTTGTAAAGCAATAAAAGAAAATTCAAAAGGGTTGATTTTTATTAGTGACGGTCTATTCAGGCAGTCTAACATTTCTTCCACCTAAATAATATTTAAATTCAAATTTGACTAATGAACTAAACAAGTTTATCTGTCAGTAGGCTCACTAGACTCGAATTATGATTAATTAAAGTGTAATGATTTTCTATACAATATTAGTACTTATTTAAAGAATGTAATTTTTAGAAGAATTTTATCCCTGATAAAACTCGTATATAAACTACTAAAGGTCCATTTGGATTTCTTATACCCGTAGCATATATTTTTTTTAAATCCAATTTTTATTCAATTGCAAGAGATATTACACAATTAGATAAGAAACAAAATATTTCAAACTAAGGCATAATTTTAGTTAATTATTTTTTAAATAGATATTTGAATACCATATTTAGATATCATTCATTTACTAGTATTTACCTCTCAATTTAGTTTGCCTATTATAAACTATAAATAGACAAGTTCTTTATATTTGAGCCAAAGATGGTCAAGTTGGTCCAATTGTTACTATCTAGGCAAGAAGTCATGCCATTAATACTAAACTCAACTAGCACTATAAGAATTTCAAATTATTGTAACAAAATTTTTTTTACAATGCAATTATTTGTTTATTACTAATTAATATAATTATAAATTATCTATCATTAACTTTGCAAATAAATTCATAATATTTATGAGTTTTTCAATAAAATAAAATATTATCCCAATATTTTCTCAATCATTGTAAAGTTACTATTAATATTTGTTATTTATCTTCTACATAGATGAATAATTTCTCTTGTATCATATTGTATAAATTCAATTTCTTATATTCCTTATAAGAAATACTTTAATTACCAAATTATACATTTCAACATATACAAGATATGGAAGCCATCGACATATATCTATTGTATTTGATTTAAAGATAAATCTTACAAGTATATTCTTAATCAGTAATAAAATATTTGAATAAGATATTATTTTAGCATAATATACACAATAATATGAATTTATTTTGACAAAGTTAACTACGTTAATTTGTATAAAAATGATTATAAGTTAATGTAGTTATGAAATATACAGTTATATATTATGTATTTATGATAAATTAACATATTGTTCAAGTATTTTCTTATTTATTGTATATATATATATATATTTGTTCTTTATCTTATACAATATATAAAGAATTTCTATTATATTGTATAGTAATACTTGTATCTCATTCTCTTGCAACAAATATTGAAAATCACATAAATTAAAATTTTCATCATACATAATATGACAAATTATTTTGACAAAATTTATGAGAAATATATTTTGATGGAAGATTTGTAATAATAATTTTAAATTATTTTAATGAAGGTCAAAGGACATTGGAAATCAAACTCAATTAATGATCCGTAGTGGGATCACGTCAAACCAAAATTCAAACATATCTTTGGTGCTGTGGTGATGGTTTGCGTAATATATATTGATAAAATTTTGTGCCATGAGATGGGATTATAATTGTAGAAGATGACCACTAGAAATTAAATCTTTAGCCACGAAAAAAAGTCACAAAATTATAGATTTAGTCACTAAAAATTATTAGTGACCAAAATTGTTTTGTTATTGGTAGTCACTGAAACATCCATGACTAATTATATTAGTGAAAATTAAAACAAAATAATCACTAAAAGTTGAGATATTTAGTGACCCAATAAGATAAATACTAAAAACACTAAATTGGAGACAAAACATTTAGTCATTAGGATTTAATAAAACAATCACTATAAGTTTAAAACTATCAAATCATATATATGTAATGACGAAAAGCATAAGAATTGAGGAAATTGTACTCGCCTTGATGTTGTGTTAAAATAATTATCATATTATTTAATAACATAATATTTATTAATGTTAGTTTATGAAATTTATTTTGACTAATTTTCTTAATAAAATACATGATTTATGTATTATACATATAATATATATACACAAATGACAGCTTAAAATCAAAATAATGTACAATCGATAAATTTAAAAGAGGACAATTAATTACATAGGTATACAATATTGAATATATTGTATAATATGAAGTTTCTTAAAGACAATGATGTGCGAAAGAATGATGGATAGCTATTAACAGTTGTTGCGCATAAACAAAATTAATACTATAAGATATTAGTTAATATTATTGAACATATAGATAAACATGCATATGATAAAGTTTAATGCATTTGTCCAAACAATAACAATATTATGCACTTGAGTAAGCCGCATTTGAACAATTAGTATATAAATTAGTTGATTTGTTTATTTATATAATTTCTATTGATGGTTGAGAATTTGATAATTTTTACATGTGGTTTGTTGAGATACAAGAATAATACTTAATTCTCCTTTGTTTTGGGATAAATAAAGAGTTTTCTGTTTTAGAACAATCCATCGCATGATATACAAATATAATCATTGATGTTATGTTCATGTATTAGAAAGATAAGATTTGGTAAGTCAAGTTGAAAAAAGTAATCATACATAAGAAACAAAATATGTTGGAATAACAATAATCAAATAGTTGATATATTAAAACTTGAAACAAATAAGCAAATTGTTACTTTGGCGTAATGTGCAAGAATATTGCTATAAATAAAATTCATATCAGACTAAAATTATGATGTATATGAATTGAAATTGAATTATATAAACGAATATCTCTTTAAAATTTGACAGAGGTGAACATATGCATGGTAATATTCCATAAGTATTTTAGTTATGAGATTGACATTTTTTTATAAATCATGAAAGTTGTCAATTGTATTGTGAATTAACAAAGTATTTTAAATTACTCATTTATTTACAAAGACTAGAATCATGTGTTAGTTCGTGTCACACTATGCTAAAGCAAAATGATTTATTGCTAGTTACAAACCTTAATTCATATTTATTTATGTGTGCATGGGGACAATCCACGCAAAGTTTACATCAGTGATTGTCACTTCTTGATACCTAAGGCTAACATGAATTTTGAATTATTGTAATAAATCTTTTGTCAAAATATATTTATTTTTTTATAACCAAATCTAATGACAAAATATGTATTATAAACTTTGTCAAAATAAATTCGTCATATTATATATATTGAAAAACTTGATATAAGAGATTTTAAATATTTTTAAAAGAGAATAAGAAATACAAGTTTTCTAATATAATATAAGGAATATTATTTATCTATTATATAAGATAAATAACAAATATCACAAATAAGAAAATGTTGAAAAAATATTATTATATGATAAAATACATAATTTGTAACCAAATTAATTTATAGTTTTTATTACAAATTAATGAAATTAATAATATATTTGTGATAGACTTTATCAAAATAAATTTATCATATTAGGCATTTTATGATAAAATAACAATTTGTCACGATAAAAAATATTACAAATATATGTAGAAGACTCCTATATATTGTATGTGTCAAAAGCTATAATTAATATAATTTTAAGTATCTCTTATAAGAGATACAAGAAATAAAGTTTTACAACATAATATAAGAGAAATTATTTATATTTGTGGAAAATATTTGGACAAAATGTAATTTTATTAAAAATGCATAAACATTGAATTTATTTTAATAAAATTCATTATAAATAGTTTTCTACTTTATTGATTTATAATAAAAAAATACGTACTTGAAATTTTTGTAGTGTATACTCAAATCCAAATCAAAATTTCATCGATAACTATTATGTTGCAGTACATGATTGTAATTATTATTTAACCTGGGTGGGAAAGAAAACATTCCAAAACAAGATTTTTTTAGTTAATTATACTTTTATAGTATTTGAAAACCATATTTTAAAATTATCCACTTTTCTAATATTTACTTTTAGAATTAATTCATTTATTGTAATTTATAGATAAAAAAGTTCCTATGTAATTTTTCATGGATCTGACAACCTATGTCATGTTTAGTAAACATGAATGAATGAAGTGGAGTGAAATAGAGTGGAAAATTTACCCTTTTTATTTTATATTTTATATAATTATACTATTATAAAATGATACGTTTATTCCATTAGAATAAAGTCTCTTATTAAGATATAATGAATGATGCTCATTCTTCCGAAAATTCATAAATTTTCAATCCACCATTTTTATCATATTTATTTAAAATAATTCTCTTGTATTGACACAAAAAAGCATTAATTGCTCCGATATTTCGTTCTATCGAACACATTTATTCCATTTCATTTCATTCGATTATACCAAGCATGATCTTAGTTTCTCCACATTTTATATTTTACGCAACCCTTTCTCAATAACCTCTAAAAATGGAAGAATGAAAATTAATGGATTTCCGACAGACACAAATATTCACGGTTTAGAATTTTACAGCATAAAGGATCATTCAATTTAAATCTAAAGTGATCGTAATTCATAAATTTTGTGTATGTTAAATAAACTGTGCACGGCAAAAATTGCTGAACAAAGGGAGATGTTGAAAAACTAAAAATGTTGCTTTGTAGCCACTAAAAAATTTCTATTTCTGTAGCACAATTTACTTTGATCCAATAATAACTTTCAAAAAATAAATATACATTTTAAATTATGAATTTCTAGATGAATATAATTCATTCCAAATTGGAGTAGGATGACAATAAATCGGGCTCTCACGGGAGTAATCATCTTAATTTCATTTCTTATTATGAATAAATTGATAAACCATAAGAAGTTATGCCATGGTAAAATGGTCCAAGAGACATTCAACTCATGATATTCCTTATTGGAGTGTCATCAAGGTCATATTTTTGCTCTACTAAATTTAAGATGAATATGATAGATATAACGGAGGGATGGTATAATAATATTACGCTTAATTTAAAATCAAGAGATCTTATGTTTAAGTACCTTAAGTGAAACTTCCCACACTTTCATATCCCTATTCTTGACATTCTTATTTGGGTTCACATGCATCCTTTATAACGGAAAAAAAAATAAAAACAGAAACAAAAGAAAAATGTAAAAAAAAAAAAGGATCATTCTATCAAGCCGGCCGCTGATAACACCAATCTCAACTTATGATGACCTGGCTAGACAAACATATATATGTGCCTACGTGTGTGAACAAGAACTCCTATACTTTTATCTTAATGCATACGTGCATCTAGGTTGATAAATATGTACAGAGAAATCAACAAGAACTCCATGTTCGATTTAAACAGTATCCACAGTCACCGACCCAACTTAAAGTAGCTGGGTCAATAACTAGAATAGTCTCCGGATCCCCTTAGCCAAGCTGGTTCCCAGCCAACTCCCTGTCGTGCAGGGATGGATTTAAGGGGGAGGCGCGACTGACACCTCTCTCGAGTTTCGCCTCCTTGAATCAGTCTTTGGGATCCATCCTTGCTGTTAGGTCCTCCAATCGATTCCCCAGGTCGGGCCTATGACCTACAGACGACATGAACCTATTATATACGGGGCACGTGAGAGGTCAGGTCATGTCGGACCATACTCAGTATGAATTGTGTCCTTAGGTATTTGCTCCCTGTGGTACCTCACTCATTTTGAGACCTCCGTATTGTTCCTTCCCTGCCTTTACCTCCTTCTGTGCACTCAATGAGTTTGGCTTATGGACAATTACACATGAATTTGGCTTCCCATTGCTAGTTTTTGGGTTGACAAACCGGAGCCAGCGAGTTTACTAGACTGACATTCAGTCGGAAGACTCCACAGTGAAGGACTTACAAAGTTAGAAAGCACAAGATTCTTGATAGTAGTAGAACATATGAAAATAAATAATTCATTTCTCTTGACAGAAGGAACATTTCGTCGCCGTACCCAATTTTGGTTTTCAAATTTTCGGCAAGAATAAGCTGGACTGTCCAGAACCCGCGTGCACCTACCTACAGATGAAGTCCGCCCACTAGTTCTCATGGGAAGGAAGGTCAACCCATTAGTAATGCATTTTACCAAATTACTGCACAGTGGTTCTACGTGTCGTACAAAATAAATAATTAATCTGCCGAGCAACCACACAGAGCACGACAAGTGTCATTGGGTTGCTAATAAGGGACATTTGCATGTACTAAAAAATTTACATGGGAAATAAGAGTAGTTGACTTGAGAATATCAACATTGACTAGTGTCACAAAAGAGAGGAGTTAGGCCGGATCCATATAGTAATTGGAAAGCAAAAACTTTCGTGGGTATTTCCCGGAAATTGCATGGGAATATGACTGCCGTTTAATCTTTGCAGGACAGACACCCACAGGCCAATGTCTACCGGCAAACGAAGTCAACCCAAGCGAAGGGCAAGCCCGAGGGAAAAAACCGCTTGACTTTAACGTGTAAAACGTGTCAGTGACAATGATAACCAATATTTATACATTTGTGCAAGTGAAAGGAAAAAGGAGTATGTATCAATACATCATATTATGTACACGTTTTTTTTCAGATCATATATAAATAATGGTAACCTGTCGATTTTGTATTTATTCTAACACGTAATCATTTTTCCCATTTACTGTGAATTACCGAGGCAACTAATGGCGATTGACATAACATCATAAAAAATTGTAAACAAAAGGTGAAGAGGGCCATGGCAGCAACAGCAGCCACGGACACCATACCTATCTTATGAGACAGTATTATCATATGATAATTTTTATGTGATGATATTAACTAATAAAATTTTAATTCTTTCTCATGTGATTATACTGTAATTCAATTTTAAATTTTATTATGATCTTAATAATTAATTTTTTAGGGCTTATTAATTTCGTATGGTCTATTTATAATTATTTTTTTATTTAATAATTAAAAATATGACATTTGTTAAATTTTTATGGGTTAATATTGTCGTTTAAATGTGTCACATAGTAACACTAGCGCTTGATGGGGTCGCTGACGCACCTGCGGGTTTGGATTAGGGGCAAAGTCATTGCCGCAGCCGTCGGCCCTGCAAATCTCGCACATGTTCCTAATTCTAATTTCAGTTGATTTTTCACTTATGGATTGGCAATTACTAAATCATTAAGTTTCCAAAATTTTATAGTGACGCGTCAACTGTCATTCATCACATCTAAAATTGATTAAAAATATATATATTGATGGTGTGTAGTTTTCATACAAAATTAAAAAAAACTAAAATTAACGAATTTATCAAAGTTATTGCACTTTTAGATTACTTACAGTATATACCATTTTGTAGATTTATCCTATATTTTCTCCTTCCTAATTTGTCCCTGATAGAATGTTACACTCGGTTGTAATTGAAGAAGATATTGTTTTGTTAACTAATTGCTGCGGGCAATACATTTATGATTGCTATTTAAGTATATTATTATAATAATTTGTTTTTAGCCATTGGCTTTGATTAGTCCAACTCGAGTGGGTTGGTCCATTTAGGGGTAAAACTCTCTTAACATAAATTATTTTCATTTATACTTAAATCTAAAATTTTATTTAAAAGGAAGAAATGTCGAGCTGTGTCAACCTAATATTATAATTAATATTGCTAATACCACTGCCGCATATTGTAGATATATACAAGCCTACTATGAGTAGGAAAGTCAAAGTTATTCATACGCATGATTAGTTTGATTTGTTACTTTTTTTTATTGGTTGTGGCTTTGCAATGAGATCCTTCAGTACTGAAAGTGTGATATTAGACCTACAAGACATCAAATTCATTTTTACTTGAAAGTAGTTGACTAAAGTATTTATATATATATATTTAAAAAAATTTCTTAATATTTTTCTGATGAGGAATTCAACTTTTCTTAAGAATTGATTTCACTTCTGATGAGGATTGAACTTTTTTTTTGTTTATGATCTTCATCATATTTGATAGAATGTTAAATAATATATTTTAGGGTAAATAACCTTTTTAATGTGAATTATGTTGAAATTCCTAATTTTACCGTGAATTATTTTTTTAGGAACAATCAATAACTTTCAGTTTTTTCTCTAATTCTACCGCCATCTACAATGATTTTCAGTTAAAAATGATAAACGATTGTTAGTTAGACTAAAAACGACTATTTTACGCCTATAATAAATCTTTTTTATCACAAATTTTATGTTATTTCCCAAATTTACCATGAGATGAGAGAAATTTTGACGTAGTTGGAAGCTTGATTCCAACCTCCATTCTCTCGTTCGACCGGGCCAGATTTGTCTCTCAAACTAACAAAAAACCAATTGGGAGGCAGTCATTGCCATTATGGTGGCCTCCTCCCTCCCATTCGATTGATTTATCTCTCAAATTGATAAGAAACCAATCGGGGGAGTCAGTGCCCATATTGGGACTCCCATCCCTCTCATTCAACAAATTTGTCTCTCTGATCAGTATGAGACTATTGGAGGGGATAATTAGTATCAATGTTGAGGTCCTCATTATTCGCAGTTTGATTTTTGAATCAATTTGATCAAATTGGGTCACTTGTCTCTCGAATGGCTAGGAGAAAAATTGACCGAGCCAATAGTAATAGGGCCAGCATTCAGACTCCTACTCGGAAGTACACAAATTTTCCTCAAATTAATTTATTCAAGATAGATTAAATTGAAGGGTCCTAAACTCTTTTACATGGATACTCACTATCTATGATTTGGTTAATTTGTATTTGATCGATCCGTGACGCAAATCGGCTAAATTGGATCTGTGAGACCCACTATCCAATCTTCCACTACCCCAGCTTGTATTAATTTCACCCATCAGTCCAATTCAAGAAGAATCAACTGAATTGGAGACAATGAGAGCCATGACACGGATTTCATCGCTCCCCATTCAGCCAATTTGTTCCGTACTGATCAGACAGACAAGCATCTGAGTTGAGAGTCATGGAGGCCTCAATCCGGAATCCAACTACCCTCAATGACACAAGTTTTTCGTTCTATCCAAGACAAGTTAGTTGAACAGTGGATGCTATAAAGGCATTGGTACTAGCAGTCACCTTCCAAACTTAGTGACAGGTAGATGAGAGATTGCCTAGTAAGTTCACCCAATGCAATGGCGGTTGGAATAGTTCCCCATGGTGTCCATAATATTTTTCTTAACTCGTGTTAAAATTGGGAAATAATACAAAATTAATGAATAAAAAAAGATATTTGTTACTGATGGTAAAACAATCTTTTTCAATTGAACTAATGGCTATTCATTTTTCAAAAAAAATGAAAATCATAAGAAATATTAAAATTGAAGAAAAATGAAAATTGTTTTTTTAAATGAAAGAAATTAATTCATGGTAAGATTGAGAATTTCAATAATATTCATAGTTAAACAAGTTATTTACCCTATATTTTATTTATAAAGGATCAAGTTTATATCAATTGGAAAATCTGGAATAGTTGGTGGGTAGTAGAAAATTTTCTTCTTGCATTTTTGCTATTGAAACTAATATTTCTTACCAAGAATAAACACAATCTCCCTGTAGGACATGCGCAGGCTAATTTCATCATGTCATGGACCGTCACCTAACAAGTATGAGCTACAAAAAGTCCTACTAAAGGAAAAGCAGAGAAAGTCTTCATCATTGACATCAAACTATTGAGAGTCAAATTTCTGGTGCTCAGTTTCGGTTGAAAGACATCAGCCATCGGGAAATTTTGAAATTGGTTGCCACCTAAACTCCCCTTTTTTGTACTAATTTTCTGGCCAAACAGTTAACATCTCAATCTGGTAAGCTTATGAATTGAGAGCTTACTGACTGAAACAATTATTAATTAAGTTCTTCCTGATTATCTGGGTCATCACGGTTAATTTTATTTGATGAAAAATCTTTATAATGGTTGTAACAATGATAATATTGATAATATAATAACAATAATAATAATATTCGACAATTGATTATTTGATTTATCTTTTTATTAATAAGCAAAAAGGATAAAATTAGTTCTTCTATAACCATTCTTACTGCGTAATATTAGGATTTTTGTGCTTAATTGCGAAAGTTTCAATGGGAAGAGGTCTGGTATTTCTCTGGCATGAGCAACATAAAGAACAACTTGGGGGCAACCCATTAAATTAACCCCCAAAAAATTCACAACTACAACGAAAAGTTAATTCTAAGACATTTTCCCAAGCGTATGCTCTATGCACTGGTCTGTTTCTTTCGGTAATATTTAGAAGTCCAAAAGAGACTTAGTCAATCCAGTACGAGGCAAGGTTATTCCAGGCGTGATCTCCTCCTCTAAAAAAAACTTCAATTCGAAATTGTACTTAAATAAAAAATGAACGAATCACTGTATATTAACGATATTTTTTATTTATAATAATGCTTTTAATTATGCATGTAATTGCTAAAGCTCGACTCATGTGACATAACATTGAAAAAAAATGGCGTATAAAGTTCATTAGATGGAAAACGTAGTGTTATAATAAGAACTTACAGACGATATTTCTAAAGGAATTACTATTAGTTGATTCATAAGTGTTAAGTTACAGTTGGCGGCGGTCTCAACTACCCGATTTATGTAAAAGTTAGAGATTATATATTGAATTACTTACCATTTTAGATTATGCATACAACTGTAAATAATTAATAACATTATATGTTTGATTTTTCATTTGAGTACATAACTCTTGGTGAGATCATTCGTATGTGTGCTTACGTATGAACAAACTTAAATTCATGAGTCATTGAAGTGTTCATGAATCCAGAAATGATAAACGCTCCTACCAAGAAAAACTAGTCATCATTTTTTTAACTTTGAAACATTGAGTTTTATATAATCTTTGAGGTCATTCAAAATTATAAATAGAATATCGAAACCTAATAGGCTAAACCATCGTCCTCCTCTTCGTCCTGTCTTACAACCTCAGTCTCCGTTCTCTCCCGTGTGCTAGGACTCTTGCGTTGAAATCTGGTGCCCAGAAATAGTCTCAACCGAAACGGTTGATTTTTCATGACTCCGCATGAATTTAGTAATATTTTTCATACTTGAAAAAACCAACCCGAAAATATCTATAAAAAAATGATATTATTTCATTTCATTCTACACTAAAAGTCTAGGAAGTGGAAATATTAAAGATAAAATTAGTTTGCAAACCCTAAAATAAATTATTATAATGAACTATCTATATATTATATTACATTATAATAAAATTATGTCAAAATTTAATCAACCAACCGTACTCAAATATGAATTATTTTACAAGAAATTAAACTTTTACACAATTTTTTTAAAAAATTACTAGGTTTAGATAATAAAATCAATATGCCCAAATTTACTGCTGCATTTATCAATGATTATTTAGAGTCAATCAAGTCAATTTTACTAAATCTAGATATGTGACTAAAACCTCCAGGCTCATCAACTCAGTCCGGAGAATCGGGCAAGCGTTCATCTAGTACAGCTATCCAATGACAAATGACCTGTAAATCAACTCAGTCCAGAGAATCTCATTTGACCAGTGGACTAAATTTTCTTCAGAGACGACATGGATGAATGAATGAATTGGGCAAATGCATGCCTCTGAAGGCTGAGAGGGAAGAGAGGAATTAGCAAACGACATGCTCATGACCAGCCAACCAACCATTGGGAGAGTCAACCTGGGGTCCACGCGGTGCGCGCGTGCCCGAGCCATCCAAAAAGAGTCAAAGTGTGACTCCGACAGGATCTCCCACAAATATTTTCTAATATATATATATATATATATAAACATATATATTATTAGAACATACTAATAATATTGAAAATTTCCATAAAATTAATTTAGATAGGAATCGAAATGCTTAATTAAAAAAATCTTAATCATAATTTTTTTATTTACCGAGGTTACTATTATATGTCATTTAAATATAAGAGAGATATTAAATTATTTTAATTAAATTATGTGTGTTTTAATTGCAGAAAAGTGGTCTGGGCTTCTCCCTCAATATGAACGGTTGATGCACTTCACCAAGAACCATCCTACGGCCACGGGCCGCATCAACATTATCGGCCCGTCTACGCGGGACCTTGTGTGCTGGCTGTGCTTTTCCAGCGGGGGGATCCCCCGCACATGGGATGATATCTATCCCCACTAGAAATTTCGGTATTTTAATACACAACGGAGTCATCGTCATAAATTTCTTCTACGGCTTTTAAAGAAAATTTACGATTTTTTTAAAAGATTATATATACACATATCATGAATGAATTTTTATTGAAGGATCCTCTCTCCCGATTTCCAGTATTTATTTATTTATTTTTCTTTATGGACTGAAGTCCCGGTTCGATAAATTAGGTAAAGTTAGTCAAATTCACTTTCGGTCATTACTATTATTTTTTTAAAAAATGGCTATTACATAAATGTATATCAAAATCCTTCGTTTTCTCACTTTCTTAGATGACCAAATTACCCATGTCACGGTGTCACTAATTAACTACAACCACTAAATTTTGGACAAATTAGTAATTTGGATAACTTCCGGCCCCATTCACCCACTTCTTGTTCTTTTGCTTTCCGTCCAATGTCTTCCCTCCCCCTGCCCACTAACTTATTTCAAAATAAAATAAGATAAAAGAAAGAATAGACACACTTAGAAAGGTAGATAAGTGCATCTTATGATAAAATTATAGTTTTAAAAATTTGATCGGGTCGGTTGGTTCAACCGAGAATTGACCACTCATTTAATATGGTTCCTATAAAAGACTCAATTACACTTTTAATGAAATCAACTCCGATTAAACTAGTTGGTTCCCAGTCCGACCGGTGAACCTAATTGAATCGATGAAAAAATCGGTCAACTTAAAATTTTTAAAAAAATTCATTATAATGTACATATTTTATTTTACTAAACTTATATTTATATTTTATGTTAAACTTTTATTTAATATAATAATTATATTAATAATTTTTGTTATAAATCATATTCAAATTATGATATTATATAAATTTATTAGTAATATTATATTATTAATATTATTTATTAAATATGCGATTCAACTTATTAAATCTCGGTCCAACCCATGAACCCATGCATACACCAATTTTTGGTTCAATCTAGTTTTAAAAACTATTGATAAAATCATGAAATTGATTCAATTGAGTAACTCAACAATTAAATAACTATCAAGCCGTTGAATAGGCGAAGAACATGAATAAACTTTGAAATAGATTATTTGTTTTTTTATTTGTTTTTTTGGTAAATTATACCTGAACCAGAAACTGATTGATCATATTGATGGATCGAATATTAACTATCATAATAACCGAATGATATTATAATTTCATTTTCCTAAATCATAAAATATTTCGAATATTTACTCTCAAGATGATGGTATATAGTTGTCATGAGATGGTCATCTTGTAATAACAATTAAACTTCATACATTCTTGGCTGCCCCCAAACCCAAGCATGGTTTTTTTGTAACATACCCAGGTCAGGCCCATTTCGTCCAGGTCAACCTATTCCAATGTCCCGTGGAATATTTAAAATAAGATTAGGGAAGTATAATAAAAGATACTGTGAATAGTGGTGGTTAGGAGACCGAAACATCGGGAGAATTATTTAGATATGCAAACTCAAGTGAATGTGTAAAACCAACCTCCGATATATAAATTCAAGAAATTAATTAAATAGGAAATCGGTAATTTTACAATATCTAAATATTTTTCAATCAAATATTATCATATCCTAAAATGAGATATATAATATTATTCTCACATATTTCTTATCCTATTTAAACATTGTCTCTAACATTATATAAAATTAATTTATTCAAAATATAATACAAGTATATATAAGATTTTCTATATACTTTTGTTTGAAAATTTTTTATAACTCAGAGCGCATACATATAATCATCTGAATGATTTATCGTTCTATATTACATACCAAATACTTACCTATCGCCTCCAAACCGCCACTCCTTTCTTGTTCTTGTTCTTCTTCCAATTTGTTGGGTCAATTATTTTTTCTTTTAAATTTAAATTTCTTTGTGATATTTTATTTTGAAAATTTGTGCTGCTTTTTTAAAAATATTTTCAGTGAATTCAGGATTACGACATGATCCAAGTGATTTCAGTCCATTGACTTATTTTGGATCAATAATATATGTTTCTAAGTCATCCGTCGAATTTCTGCATATTGTGGGCAATGTCGGTTCAATTAACAATTTTAAATATTCTCGGCGTCCGCGCAGCGTGCGTGGATCGCCAGTTTATTTAAATGGAAAAGTGAAATTTGAGATAAGGACACGGTTAGATCAATCTCTCTCTCTCTTTCTTTTATTTTTTTATTAAATAAGGAGGATATTGGTCATAATGATGATCTGTCACTACCATTATATAATGTTTAAGATTTGGATTCAACCGTGAATTTAGAAGATAAATGGAATAATTTACACTCTATTTTAACTTATTGTGTAGTACCATTGAAGAAATTGATATAATTCATTGATGTGCCAGTAATTTAGTTTAATTCATGATATTTTAAATTTATCAAACTATTAATGAAAGTGGATTTTGTACTATTAGCACTCCCTCATCGGATCAATCTAAAATTGACCGATTGTCCCGTATCAACAAAAGAATTACAGGCAAGCAAATTTGTGATTTCATCGTATAATTGATAAAAGTATCTCTAGAGTTTTGATAAAATTGTCGGAATATTCAACTTCAATCTTAAAACTTTCAAACTGACTTTTTTTTTTATTGTAACAAACTATTAAATTATGTTGATATTAATAGAATAATGTCAACAAATACTGATATGTAAGTGATATGTGGTATTATTTTACATTAAGATGATAACGTGGCACAGCATGTCAGCAATTAGCTTATGTCATGTCTGCATCAACACGATATAACATTGCGTCATGATAAAAATTTAAGTAGGTCTATTAGTAGATTTAGTACATTTTCCCTGGTTATCAAATAAAAAATCACAAGATTTTAAATTAGATTATCCTTTTTAAAAAATGGATTTCCTTCACCCTTTTATTTCTAATCTATAGTTCCTCATTAAGTAAAATGCCTCTCTTATGATAGGGAAGAACCAACATCTTAACTTATGCTTCGACATCAGAGAGAACATTCCTCACAAGAATGTCATACCACTAAATCGATGACTCCGACTACATTTTTCTTCTTGAATTGAACATGAATATATTATTAGCATCTCACAAAGTTTTCCACCGATTCAAATTGATTTGTCAGATCAATGTGTGCTCCTTCTGGATATATTTTTAGAAGGTTTACAAGGAAGTGGTAGTTAAGTCCATTACATAAAGAAGAAGAGCAAATTAGAAATGGCCATTTATGATATAATATGAAATTAGATAGAACCAAGGTAAATTTCTATAATTCAATAAAATATAATTAATTTTATTTAATTAAATATATTTAAATATTTAGTAAACATACTAATCTATTTACTATATATTATTAATTTGATTTATCACATAAAATATATTAAAATATATTTATTATATTTTATTATATTAGCTGCACTATTACAATCACATATTGATATAATACTAAATGCATTAATCATATAAATATATAATCAATACATTTTGGTACATTTAAATTAAATGAATAAGTTATGATTTGAAGGTTTTTTTATATGAATAATTTAAATATAATAAAATACGAATGACTGATGTTATGCAAGCAGGCCCTCATTTCTTGGGTAAAAAAGAAAAGGGGGAAAACCGAAAGCAAGAAAAATGGCTGGTCAGTTGTCAAAGACTGAACCCTGTTACCATCCTAGGACAAAACGTGTGACGCATGACAACGGTCGGCTTGCTTTGATGAAGAGAGGAGCCAGTCGTACGACCGGCGAAGTCACGGCAATCATTTTCTCTTTTCGATCTTGTGCTTGTCGGCTACTGCCCAATGGAATGTTGCCCCACATCTCACTCTGAAATTGACCATTTCGTCGGGAATGAATCCATTCTTCTCGCGCATATGATCTTCCTCTCTATTTTCATACACAATGATGGTTGTGCGAAGTCAAGAAGCAATTCCGTTTTATACATACATATGTAAAGAAATAATTTTATTCTCAATTGTTATTAGTTTAGAGGTTAATGGACTAAGATATAAAGAAAAATACTAATAAATCTGAGAAATGATAGATTCCTGATCACAATTTAGAGCTCGAATAAAAAGTTTAATTATTTCTGCATAAGTAAATATCGGTAATTTTAATATAAAAAATTGGAAGAAAATGGTACAAAATTCTCTTTTACATTACCTCGTATCCTTGTCCAGCATGTCGGTATAGCCCATTCTCATGCCATCACGTCAATCCCACCATCCATCTCTCTTTATTTCCTTTCTTTCTCGTAATTAGCGCCGTAAACCATGAGTGGTAACTTGCTTTCTTACTCCTGTCGAGCTTTGAGAATGGGTTGAGATGAGAATCCGACCCCACTCGGTCTGGTCTATCTTTGGGTGCAACTAACACATTCTTATTTTGCAATAAAAGTAATTAGCCTTCTTTATCATGCTATCGCAATAAACCGAAAACTTCATTCTCTAGAAAAAATAATAATAAATATATGCTGTTCCTATTCTAGCAAGTGAGCATCTTATAGTCAAGAACTGGATCATTCAATAAGTGTAATAAATGACATATAATAAAAAAATTTAACAACTCATACATAATACTTATTAAACTGCCCAATAACTAGAATGTAGAAGGTTCTAAATAGGTAAGTATTTGGTGCACATATTATCATTTATAACCGTGGAAAGAGAAGGGGTGATGAATGCGGCGATGCCATGCTGACGCAAATGAGAGGACACGTGGATAACGACAGAAGGAGCCACGTAAGTTTGAGAATAGTGGTACTGCACATGGCACGAGGGCAACCAGGGACACGTGTGAGGTCCTCGCTACTATGAATGAGCTGACATCATCGTGTCGTTATAAGTCAACCGTTTTTTAGGGGGGGAAAATTGTGGTAGGAATTTTATATATTAGTTATTTTTTATAGTTAAATTTTGTATATTTAAAAATTATTGTTATTCCTCTATTATAAACTTGGTTTGGTCACTATTTATCATGGTGATGCTAATGTGTCACTTTACTATTGGTAGGTACTAGATATACCACCTAGGGTGTGGTCGAGTGGTTCGACACTCATCATCCCAATGGAAAAACTCGAGTTCGAGTCTCACCTGCGGCAGGGAGCTCTTAACCCCTTAAATGGTCCGACCCGGGGCGATCTAGATTAATCAGCCGGATTTACCGGCGGTTTATACAATAAAAAGGTACTAGATATACCACATTTACTATGACAATTCTTTTGGTTAATACATTATACTATATTACGAGAATTATTTGATATATTACGATAACATGATAAAAAGTAGATATCATTGGCTATTGTGACTGTCTAACTACTACCAAATTATTATGTGTATAATTGATCTAATTATGCTAATATGTGACTAACTACCATCAAGTATTAAATTAAATACATCATAGTTATTGAAATGTGAATTTTTATATTGATGTGTTATGCTAATTTGGCGAGAATTGATTGAGATGCCATGAGAATATGATAAAGAGCTCATGATATGCCTTGTCATGTCAGTATGGATTTTAGCCTCAAACTTGTCACATGAGTATATGTAACTATTAAATGACGGTATTAAATTATAAATTAATGACTAATTATAATTATAATTTTAGTATATTATAAAATTAAATTTGTAGGAAATAAATATTATTATTAATATATAATAGTGAATTGATTATAAAAATGAAAGTATATCATACTTTTTTTACTATATTTCTAATGTTTTTAAAGTCGATTATGGCATGGAATTATGAGTTCCAATGGTGTCAGTGAACAAATGGGTTATTTAGAAAAGCAGATAGATCCGCTGGACTGGATGCCTATCCACAGTCATAGCTTTTCCCTAACCAATCAGTTCAGTCTTTGGAACTATAATTGAAACCATTACTTGTTAGGCATCAAAAAAGTGTTATTTACCCTTTTTTTTTGGGGGCCAAATCTTCTTCTTTTAAAGAAAAAATCCTTGTTGTGCACTTTTCAGAAATAATTCAACATGTTAATTGGTCACGTAACCGATCATGATCCACCTCATAATAAGTTTTGACCAGTGGGCTCTTTCGTGTGTGATCAGATGTGTGGGCGTGGGTTGACCAAGTGGGACATTCACAAATTCTTGTTTCAAAGGCAAGCAAACTGATGGACCTGTGTCGACCCACTTTTCTGTATAATTAATTTGACTTTAATAATTACAGTATAATCTTTAATAATGATGAATCCCAAAGGCGTCGCCCATTATCTTCCTATTTCGTCTAATATTCATGAATTTAATATGTCTTAACACTTAATAAATATACATGTATATCCTTTGATCGATCTATCCAAGCTAAGTTAATTTATTATGTAAAACCCATTGTCATCTTAGATTTTTAACTTATAAGATTGGATTGTATCATTTATTTAACAGAAAAACAAATATATAGTTTTTCTTCCAAATGGTGTTTTCTTCCAAAATATAAGGGGGAGAAAAACAAATCATATATGGTTACCCAAAAAAGAAAACAAATCATATATATATATATATATTTGTGTGTCACTTGGTAATAGAAATCTAATCGGTATGACTAATTTAAATTTAAATCAAGTCATTCACTAAAAAAATAAAACTCTCATGTAATCACATGAATTTTCTCTATTTTAAGAATAATTAATTCATTATATATTAAACTTAATAGCTAAAAGTAAGGTAATAGAAGTTTAGGAGACTAGGATACTCAAGTATTATCTAAAGATTTCAACCCTTAATAGATTTTGGATTTAATTATGAATTGTATTTTTGTCAATATATCTTTTTATTTTTTTTATTTCACTTATATTTTTTAAAAAATTAGTAGGATTTATTTGCTAAAAATATAGTTTTCATGCAATGGGGGTGTGATGAAATGGAGAATTACGACTAGGATAGTGAATAAATTAATTGATTTTACGAATACTGAGAAAATTTAGGGAAAGCAGGAGAATCCATCAATTATTATTCATTCAAATCTGACAATTGCAGGGCCAAACGTGAAGATGTGAAGGAGAAACCCTAATGAAAGGACATTACATAAATGCCACTGAAGAAAACTAGAAACAGAAAAATGTGAAATTGAGGGCTTTAAACAATGGAATTTCATTGAAAATTGCCGGGGCGTATTGCAAAACTATGCATCTTGCATCGACGGTTGTTCCCACCAAAAAAGGCCATATTCTACTGATGAAATCAGTGTGCTTGACCATTCGGTCAAACCCGGTCAGACTGGTCTCTGAAGCACCTTCTGAGCCTTTGAGTGCTCTAAGCGGTCCATAAAATCGAACTCTATCTGTGCTATGTCATGTACTCCCTTCTTCAAACATATAGTTAACATATCATATACAGGTATATAGAGAGCTAAGGGCTCTCTTGGCCACGCCAACCTAATTGGAATGAAGACCGAACGGGACGCATCATTGCGTTTCTCATTCTTGGAGAATCCGGATGACGCTCCTGCTGAAGTATTAGCTTATTAAATTTTTATTATATATATATATGTATATATATTCTCACGACATTTTTTTTAAAATTTCAATTTGATAAGCAAATAACAACCAAAAAAAAGCCTTATAGGCTGAATTGAATTATATAAAAATTTGGAGGAAAAAAATGATTTTGGAGTTCCAACGCTAACCTTTGCTTGGACTGAAGTAAAAGGAGGTGAAAGAATGAAAAATATGTAAAACGAGGTAAAATTTTTTTTACCCTAACTAGATATGTTATTTTAAATGAGATAAATGTACATGGAGATAAGCATGGATGTCCTTTTCCCTCACAAAAGCCATTTAAATTCATAATAACTTTGGATGAAATAGATATAAAATATTTATAAGTATAATAATATTTTCTTATTTTTTTTCTCTAAAAAGTTCAAATAAAAGGATAATATGGTTAATTAACTTAAAATTTCCGTCTTCCATTTTCTCTCTCTCTCTGTTTTTTAGCAAGCGTGTCCATACACACCTCCATTCCTCTCCCATCCTTTTCTTCCTTTTCTCTAGGTCCACGATTCCACATTTCTGTCTATCATATTCTTTTTACCATTTGTACATAAATCTTTGTTGAATTATGAGTATATATATATTTTTTGGCACATACCACATGAGTAAATTCTAACTAATTCAAGATAAATCATGTTGATCAATGAATAAATGGATAGTCTCCCAACTCTCTCTCAATTTTTTTGGTATTCCTTCATTTAACAAATTCTCATTCTTCACGTTTACAAAAATGAGAGAAGAATAATTTTTCCACCCAAAAGAAGAGGGAAAAAAAAACTCTGGTCTTGTCGAGCATGATGAATAAATGGACCTATGGGTATGTAGACATTTAACATTGCCAGTTTGAATTAACTAAAAGGCTAGTGGGTGTGTGAACGCATGACAATAATGCACGTAAGCACTCTGTATCGGCAACGATTAGCCAGTGTGAACCTGAGAGACATGCCATACCCGTAAAAGAGGTTCGAGAAAGTCGGCCCCCTCCACTAACTTTCACCATCTTGTCTTCATCCGAACTCCTCACCGTCAATCAATCCAAACAAAATCTTATGGGGCACTAAATTTTGTCCCATCATTTCTTTATATTACGTATATATTACCATCCGATTCTGTATTAATAAATGAGAAATTGATTATGTAGAATTTATTCATAAGATAATGTGCCTCTTTATAGTTTTCTATTTACATTTGACATTGGAATAAAATGGAATTTAATTTTTTTAATTAACTGTACTCTGGAAAGTGGTCATGTGCATTATGATGATTATTTTTCTTATATTTGCGGAATGAGATTTTCTTTTTAAAAAAGTTAAAAAAAAATGTGCCGTTCAATAGTTTTTCACCCTTAGCATTCCTTCATAACTTGAAGGTGGAATTAAAATTTTCAAATTTTCTCCTATTACATATGTTTTGTTCATAAAACCCATCTTATTTCATTCTTTCGTGCAAATGCAATCTCTTCACCACAAGCTGATTATGCATTCATTATATACCGAATGTGAGGTTCCTTTGTCAAACAAAAATTCCATTTTTTTCTTTTCTTTTTCTTTCATTTTTAAAGGAGGGCATGGTTAACGAAAAAGAGAATAGGAGAGTCATACAAAAAATTCAAGATTTTTAACCAGGCCGAATAGCACTTTGAGAGAAATACAATCTTTGAAGCAGCAGTCCATGACTTCTTTCAAACAGGCCGAATGCTCCGACGGGGTGTAAATTACACCCCTACAGCCCTTGTTCCCAAAAGATAGGATTGAAGATTCACGAAGGATTGTAGACCGATCTGTTGCCGCCATACACTCTGCAAATGCATATCTTGTTGACCCATCAATTGGTTAGACATTATCAGAGGAAAGGAATAGCTCGACGATGTGCTATCGGTACAAACGGGATGTCATTTTGAATATAGAGAGGATAATTTACTTTTCTAGGCCCATTTAGTCAGCTGAATGTTTCCGACCCATTGATTGTATGTTCTCGGCCCGTTAATATCATATGCCCGGCTGATTAATTTGATGGGCCCGACCCATTGATCACATCGGTTCGGAACATTAGAGAAAGGGCTCCGCCATGCCTGGATCATCAGAGAATGGCACAGCCGATTAAATATATGGGTCTGGATTAATTGAGAATGAACCACTATTAACAATATGGGCCCAAATAATTACTTGGGCCCACAAATACTTGCCTTATCTCATGACCCTTAATACCCGCCGTTATCACCTTGTCCATCATGGTTAGTGTCACGGGACCAATGCGAGGCACAAATTTTTCTGCGTCCCGTTGGCGTCAACACTCCGCTTGCCGACTAACCACACATTGCACGTACTGTCGAGGTCGTTCGATCATAGAATCGCAAAAGCAACGTAGAGGAACACAAGATCACAATTGAGAAAAACGTAACTTGTATTGACATATATCACAAGTACATAAAAACCCAACCCAAATCAGAATACTTACACGTAGTCACACGAGTATATGCCTCATAATCTCTCACTGCTTGCACTCCTCACCCGTCTCGTGCCTCCTCTCAAGAACACCAAACTGCCTACTCTGACTTGGCCTTCACTCTTTTGGAGTCTCTAGCTTTCTGTGTCTCTCATATAAGAATGAGACTGAGCCCCCTTTACATAGAGGAGCATGACATATTAGATATGATAATCGATATATCTGAATCCCTTGATTCTCTCGATTAGATCTTGATTTGACCAATCTCGGCCGTTGATCTGCAATCTCAAATATTGTTTCCATAACATATTGATTTGCCATATCCTGAGAGAATTTTTCCACGATTGTCGACTTGATCAGGTACGGATGACATGGCGCCAACTCAGCATCGTCGATCCGATCCACTCTCCTCCAAGGCCCATGTCCATGATCGCCTCACATGATCACATCTGTCTGATTGGGATTGTAGCATCCAACGGTGCCCGAGCATGGTTAAGGACTTATATGATCTCCACAAGTAGTCAAATCACTACCTGCTGAGTGTTTATCATCCCCTTAGCATCTGCCATGCATATCGAGTAGTGCGCACTCCTTGAGTGCCTTTGCTCAATCACATCTTGTTCACCGAGCATCCTTGAGTGTAGCATCGTGCCTTGCTCGTGAACATCATCACCACCCATACGTGCACTTGCCTACTTGTGGATTGTGACACTCCATGGCCACCCTTTGATCCCTCAGCCCCATTGCTGAGCCTTGATCGATCATCCACTCCACTAGTGCCTCCACATACGCCTACATGACCATCTCCATACTTGCCCGCTTATGGACCTGCAATTTATCCCAACACCTCGCATGTGATTGCCCGCGCTTCCTCGCATGCCGGCTATGCGCTACCACTGCCCCAAGGTATGGCTTGTGGTACGCATTCTCCGGGATTAGAGCTCAAGGGTCTTATAGTTAGGCAATAAGGTCATCCTCCGTAAAGGAAATCTAGTAAAAGGGCCGTCAAATGTCACACTAGTAGTTCAGTGGCGCTCTCCCTTCTCTCGGTTCTCCCATTGGTGATGGTGATGGATGATTTTCCCTTTTGCATGGGGTCGTCCTATTGATCTTGTTGACACGGCCTTTCTTCATGCTTGGCAGGAGATGCAAAGAAGTGACATGTGGACTCTCGGCGCCAGACGTTGGAGTGCTCCCCCAATTTCTTTATGTATTTTTGTAGATGACCTTCCCTGATAAGGCACTCGATCTCAAATTTCAGGTTACTACATTCTTCGGTGTCATGGCATCGAGCTATGTTGTAGTGACACTATTCATCCAAATCGCCTCCTAACGTCTCCTTAGACTGCACTGGTGGAGAGATGAGTCGGTTTCTTTCCCCCTTCGTCAACACTACAGCACGAGGCACTAGCAATAGGGTAAATTGCTCCTTTTGCACATTTTGATTCGCCTGGTCCTCACACTTGCCTTTCGGAACTTTACTCTTTAAATAAATATCTCTTACACACCGGTTGGCCTCTTCAAATGCCATGTAGTGTTGAGTTCACACCACTAAAATCAGCAAAATCCATGGGTGGATCCAGCGTGAGATTTTTCATAAACTCCTCATCCCACAGACCTCATGGAAAAGTGGCAACTTTCTCCTAGGGCATCAGCCTGCTACTTTGGAGAACCTATTGTACCATTAGGGCAGTGTCTCCATCTCCTTCTCCCCTAATCGCTGCTACTGGCTCTGGCTGAGTGGGACTTTCCAAGTCGTCTCCTTGGGGATCTAGTAGTGATTGGTTTGCAAATTGGTTGGGTGTTGTATATTAGCTGCGAGTTAGAACCATGTTTTCTCACGTTCCCTCAGACGACGCCAATTGTTACGGTTAAAAATTGATGCCCCCTTTACAGATGTGCTATCTATATACATTCATAATCATGGGCAACAGTATTTTCTTTGCCCTGAATGCGAGATGATAGAGGGAATATCTAGGAGAAAAGATTTGGGAATCATAGGGGATCTCATTGATTGGTTTATTCGTGCGATATTATTTCCTCTTTGGGCTTCTTTGCCATACTAGTTGTTTGGGAGAATCTGAGATGGGCATCCTTATGGGCTTTGTAAAGGACTAATTAGGTTCAGGGGTACAGGCCCATCAGAGACGATTGGAGTAGCTTCATCTACGTGATCAGAGAAGTCTTTGAAACTTTCATTAGCAAAACGCAGCTCTAGAGATAAATATCTCTTCCTTATCAAGATCAAATAACTTCCACCCCTTCCGCCCATAAGGGTAGCCAATGAATATGCACTTACGTGATCTTGCATAAAACTTGTCTCGAGCTTGTGGTCTCAGTGATGCATAGCGTATATATCAAAATTCGTCGTTTCTCGTATGATGGTGGCTGCTCAAATAGAACTTCATTTGGTGTTTTTCCTGACGACAACGGCGTAGGCATCATATCAACTAAATATATTGTTGTCACTATTATAAATGCCCAAGCCTCGTTCAATCTTTCTGAGAAAGTTGGTAAGTGCGATGTGAACTCTCAATGATCATATCTTTGGACTAAATCATACATTGCATACGATTGCGAGAATGGTGAAAACTCAGTTGGACATTGGAAAATAATCATTTCCCTACAATACTGAGTCGAATAATCTTAGGACCCTTAGAATTGAGCTAAAATGGGATAAAAAGCCCAGAAATGGAAAAGAAGCACCAATATGTGGCAGAATTGAGAGTTGAGGGAGCATAATGCAAAAAAGGGAAGTTTGGGGGAATACTAATCGGATTACCCGTTGACCTGATCTGCTTACCCATGTGACTAAAGTAGGGTAGTGGATAATTCGATCAGCTTACCGGCTATACTAGTAAGTTGCTGCCACGTGGCAGCCACCCACTGGGTCCTAGTGGTTGCTCGGGAAACCCGATTGGTCAAGGAGGAGTGAATGGGCCACCAACACATGAAGATAGAGAAAGTGGAGAAAGAGAGACAAAAAGGGAGGCGCAGATGAGCAACCACAAGAAGATAGAGAAAGAGAGAGAGAGAGAGAGTGGCGGCGCGGATGAGCCTACAAGAGAAAAAAGGAAGTGGGGAAGGTCCTCAAGCTACGTGCCATTGATCTAGAGAGAAGAGAAATGGGAGGGGAGGTCTTGCCCCAGAAAGCCCAAGATAGAGCTGTCCGATACTCGAGTTAGCCTTCTTGCACACATTTCCAAACCCAAACTCAAGTGAGCCATGAGGCAGTGACTCGAATCGTCCTTTTCCTAGCTCCATTACATAGCTCTTGAGTATTCCTCTGTAAAGTCATTTGTAATCAAGGATTTTATAATTTAACCTGATATTTTCTAAGAACCGATTACTTGTTTTCCCAATGATCTAAATAAAATAAAGCCTGATCTAGGAAACAATCCATAGAAATCATAAATGGTTCTCTTTGTGGGGCTGGACCCCGTCTCCCACAAATTTGCTCTCTCTCCAAAACTTAAGTGGCAAGCTTGCTTGAAAATATAATGCTCATGCCACGTTAAGTAGTATGTGACGGTTTTTCCATTCTACTCTCCCGTTTTGTTGGGGAATGTCGATAAATGAGTGGAGAATCCCATTGTTCAAGTAAAACTGGGGAATGAGTCCCCATGTAGACTCCCATTCATTATTAGATTTAATTATCTTTATTTGTCGCCTAAACTAAGTGTTGACCATATTATAAAATCAAAATCCCATAGGTCTCCAGTTTTTCTCTCATTAAGTAAACCCACACCCCACTACTTTTATAATCCATGATAATAAGGAAACAATGCAGGTGTTCCCTATGGACCCCATACGTCACAATGCAAAAGAAAAAAAAAAAACATGTAGTGGCACTACCTTCACTAGTAGAACAGGGAATATGAGTTTGTATTGACTGCAGACATCTATCACAAGGAGCATAATCAAGTTTCTTCAAAGAAGTCCAAGGAACCAAATGCAAAACCGAATGAGATGCATGACCTAGTCTTTGGTGCCAAAAAGCATGGCTTTGAGACATTGTTAGCGATGCTACACTTGTCGGTGATACGTGCCTCCATTGATAGACCCCTCCTCGTAAATCACCCACTCCAATGAGTTTCTTCGAGGTTGAGCCCTGCAAGATGCAACAGTCACGAAAGGCCATAAAAATGCAATTCATTTTCGTCATCAAGCATCTGAAGGAGATTAACTTGCAAGTGAAGCCTTGAACAAATAAGACATCGTGTAAAACCAAGGATGATTTCAAACGGACACGTCCCATAATCTCCGCATGAAATTGGAAATAGAGAAATTACTCACGCCCCTTTAAGTGTCTCTAAGCTTCCCGTCATTTGCATGGAAGCTCGTGTATCAAGTATCCAATCAGAATGACCACCGAAACTGTCATTTTTTTTCCTGACATGTTCTCTTCGGTCCCCTTCATATTCCTAATAAGTGAAATCTATTGTTGATACTCCTCTGGGGTTAAGCTAGGAACGATGTGATTTGAAACTTGCGAACAATAGGAGGGTGCTGAATCTACTTTTGCTTGTTCGGCTGGAGCAGCAACTAATGGGATCGATGAATGGGTTCACGTTGCTCTCGTGGGCTGATCTTATTCATGAAACAAGGCGGCCCTTCTTTGATCTTCTTCTCGACGAAGACTGAGTTGTGTCATGAGTTGGAATGCTCGTGGTGCGTTTCCTTGAGAGAATCTCTTCCTTAAATCATCCCACATTGTTTTTCACATCATCTGCAAGAGCAATGCTGGCCTGTAGTGACCTGTCCAGCGAGTAGAAAATCTACGCTACAACAACCATCGACTTGTAGATAAGCCAAGATTGATACTCGGGTGCTTCTGTATTGGGTCTTGGCAAAGTCTCTATCGATGAAACCGAGTTTTTTTTTTCTGGCCAATAACGCATTCTTCATCGCCATAGCCCAAGTATCGTAATTTTCACCCGTCAGCATGCACGGCACCGAGGGATTCCCTGGGCTGTCGAAAGTGCTGATCTGATGAGGTGATGGTGCGGTCATTTTCCTGCCCTCCAACATGGCTAGATGAGGCTCCGTTATTGAATCTCTTGAAGAATTTTGTCAATATCAGAAAACCCGTTCTGATATTGTGTCAAATTGCAAGCGGAATGGAGTGGAACTTGCTTGTTTATTCATGGATTCCACACTAATCACAATTGCAAGCATGTATTTATATTACATTCTGTAAATCAAGAAATAAGTGAACAAGCTGTACAACCAATGCATGTGTTACATAGGATTGAAATCTTCGATTCCCCACAACAATGAAGAGCTGTTAAGCATGACAGCTAATATTCTAATTTATTACCAGTAAATTATTATATTATACAATAATATTTTCAATAAAAAGGTAAAAAAAAGAAGAATTTGCGGGAGTTAAGGTTCTACAGGTTAACTGTGATTCTTTGCAAAAAGCACTTCATTTTCCAAAAAAAAAATAAAGAAAAGAAGAAAAAATTGTCTATAAATAAATTCAAACAAATTACTTAAAGATCTGTAAAATTTACTGAGATACTGTCAGTATCAATATAAAGTGTAGTACAATATCAGAGTAGTACAATATCAGATTGTATGTACATCACATCATAAATTACAATATTTTATTATAGAAGAAAGATAATATAAGATTATACATGTGATATAGTTGATAATAACTCTACCTTTAAAGCATATGACATTATGAAATTATATCAATTTTACCTATATTTATATATTTTTACAAATAATACAAAATTATATTTCGATATATTATCTAATAAAATATAACATGATCTAAAGTTATAATGTATGAAAAAAATATAGCATTTGACTTATCATACTTGACTTATAACTCACAAGAATTTTATCATAACTGTAATTTGTCTTGCAATTTTACTTATGACATAAAGTATAAATATAATTTATTCGAATCACATAAATTTTACATACTCATGATAAATAAGTAATATTAATTTAAAATTCACTCAAGTAAAAAAAAACTCTACATTGATACCATATGTCTGCAGTTAAATTTAGTCCATTTGAGCTTTAGTCGTCTATATATGTTGAATATTATGAAATTGATATTTAATTCTACTAGTTGGGAATTCGATTTATTTATTTTATTTATTTTCCCTTTTAGCAGGAGGAAAAGCCGAAAATATAAAACCCATAAGCTGCAGACCCTAAATTGAAGCCATTTATTGAGCTTCCTTTCCTTGTTCATTCGTCTTTGTTCGACTTCAAAACCTCGGAGGACAGGAAAGGCCCCTGGAACATGTCGACTCTCTCTCGTCTAGATGCTGCCAAATCCCTATCAAGCCAAATATACAAAGAGCGTAACCTCAAGCTTCTCGTCGAGAAGTTCAAGGAATCCTCTGCAGTGGACCGCTTCCGCACCAAAACTGGCCTCTATGAGCACACGGTCCGCCGGCTGGCGGCAGCAAAACAGTTTCAGTTGATTGAGGAGATCTTGGAAGAGCAAAAGAAGTACAGGGACATTTCTAAGGAAGGTTTCGCGGTGAGGATCATCAGCCTTTATGGGAAGGTGGGAATGTTCGACAATGCCCAGAAGATGTTTGATGAAATGCCTGATCTGAAATGTCCTCGAACTGTTCTATCTTTCAATGCCATCTTGTCAGCTTGCGTGAATTCAAATAAGTTTGATAGAATTGAGGAGCTGTTTAGGGAGTTGCCGAGGATGTTAGCTGTGGAGCCCGACTCAGTCTCATATAATATAGTCATTAAGGGCTTCTGCAAGATGGGAGCTTTGGAGTCTGCAGTTTCAATGCTTGATGAGATGGAGGAGAAGGGCCTGCCAATTAATTTGGTCACTTTCAATACCCTTTTGTATGGGTTTTATGAGAAGGGCAGGCTGGATGATGGTCAGAATATCTGGCAAAGAATGGGGAAGAATGGTGTCGTTCCTAATATCATAAGCTACAACTCAAAGTTGCTTGGACTGGTTTCTCTCATGAAATTGAAGGAAGCTGCTGAGACTGTCGACCAAATGAGAAATAAGGAAATCAAGCCAGATATCTTTTGTTTCAATTATCTGATTAAGGGCTATGTATCAGATGGCAATTTGGAAGGGGCTAAGTTTTGGTATGGAGAAATAGAGAAGAGTGAATTCGATCCGAACAAAACTACTTTCAGTATGCTCCTTCCATTTGCCTGTGATAAGGGTGATCTGGAATTCGCAATTAAACTCTTTGAGGAGGTTCTCATTGCAAAGTGCCGAGTCGATACTGCAGTTTTGCAGAATGTGGTAGATAGTTTGATTAAGGAGTCAAAGGATGATGAAGCGAAGAAGCTTGTGGAGCTTGGGAAGAGTAACAGGTCCCGCCAGTATGTATTGACACTTCCTTCAGGGAATTAGAAGCAGAGCTCAACATTTTAGAGGATTTAGTAAATTTGTTTCTTGTATTGAATTTTAATACTGAAGTGGAACCTTTGGTGCTATGCTGTTAAAAGTAATCCCTCGCTCATCTCAGCTTGGATATGAGCTTTGGCACAACTATGATCTTTCCTGCTCTTCTGAAGCATAGTGCTTTGAAGTTTGTTTCACCTATTGATTTGATGAATTTGCTTGTGAGCATTTCTCCATGCAGAGGCTGCTTCTGTTTCTAGTATCCGATAAACAGGATTTGGCAATATAACATGGATATGGGTGTTTATTGTCGGGATATTGTTTTCACATGTAATCTTTATTTTTTCTATGATAATTGATCTGATATCTATACGTTGATGACTCGAATGGTGGAATTTGTAATTTTATAGGCTGAGGGTGTTGCACTCATAGTATATGGAAGTAGCATTCAAATTACACGTTGCTGAAGTCCTGGATTCCTAGTTCTGAGGAATCTTTTAGTCGGTCAATAGGACAGGTGACTGAACGACTCTGATGCTGGAGATGTAGTTCTAAGAAGAGCCAAGAAAAGGGCGTGCTTTCCCCACCCTCTGCAGCTAAAGGTCAGGAGCGATATCATTCGATGTTATAGGTGCCTCTGGCCTCTTTGGTTACTGATGGCTTTACATTGAAAGGTGACAACGCAGAGCTTGGAGGTTCCATACTTGTAAGGAGAAAAATGAGAGAAACAGAGGTTCTAAAATACCATTTTAGATACCAAAAAAAGGGCCCTTACCTGCATCCTCCATCAGTCTGCCTTCTCATGATTCACTTTTAGTCTTGGTTTTGTGCAATTGGAAATCATGTCATGTTTAACATATATTATTCATATGTTTATGCCTGTTTCGCTTACATGGCATGTTAGGATATGAATTTTCAGATTAATATAAATACAAGATACATTATATTCCAATTAATAAATAAAGTATATAATCTATAATTTTGGTTGGTCCGGGCCAATCTTATTTTTGGGTCCTGTGCGGCTTCTGTGTGTCAGTTTTGGGTCAACTTGGGTGTATTTTCCGGATTTCGGATCTTAGGTTTTTTTTTTACTTAGTAGTCCTAGTCGGAGGAGAGTGATTAGGTAAAAGTGTTTAGAATAAATATATTTAAAAGGTATAAATTAATAAACTTGGGGAGAATACACTACTTTTTTTTAAACACAAATAATGCATCAGGTTTCATCAAGGTTTATAGCAGTCATTAACATCAGAATTCGATCCCCAATCCCCTACAGGAATACCAAAGCATCATGACTGTTTTTAAAAATAAAATAAAATGATTATTCATTCATGAAGTAGGATAAGAACAGCATGTTTGGGTCGACTCCTCCACTTCTTATCTCATGAAGACAAAAGGAGGTAGAGAGGGGATGGCAATAGGCCCAACAAAAATTGTTTTGCTTGCCCACCGGCCTAAGTTATGAGCTAGAAAGTTTTTAGCTCGTTGAAATAGTTTACATACCAAGGATCAACAAGAGACAAAATATCGCGAGCCTCTTTGATCGTGTCATCCATGTTGGCTGTCTGAGAAGTGCCTATGTTTCCGAGGTCCTCCACTATGTCTCTGGCATCACCTCTCAAACGGAGGTGCTTGATATCCATGTGCAGTGTGCGACGAGCTGCTTTGGGGGCTGCTTTAGCTTTGCCTTGAGCTGGGTCTGCGGTTACATTATGAGAGAACCATGCACGGATGAGCTTGCCTTTCAAATTGACACAAGCGACACCAATCCACGACTAATATTCTGTTATAGTCACTTCAAAGGAGAATGTGCTGTGTTGGCGCTCAGATCTGCATGAGATGTAAGTGCCATTAGCGAGGTCTTTTTCCCAGGCTTCAAAATGACTATGCAACGCACGCTTAATATTGTGAGTTGTATGGGAAAGGTCTGGTGCTTCTTTTTGTATGCGTGCATTATTCCTTGCCATCCACGTTTGATCCACGAAAGTCACTGCCTGCAATGCAAAGCTGCGCTGTATAGTTCCTTCAGGAGATTCCAGGCCGGGCCAATACTTGGTGCCAATTTAACCCACCTGTTTGTGATAGGCGTACGACTGCTAACAACTTCATTTGTTGGCGGTAAGTTCCAAATAATTTTCCAAAGTGAGAGTCTCAGCCGCTCATGAATTTTGATTCTCCCAAGGCAGTTCGATTGTGCTTGCTGGAGGCGAGTGCTGCGCGAGAATTTGCTGGCTTGGTTTAGCAGGTATGCCTCTTTAGTCCAAAATTGACCATTTGCCTTTTTATGCTATCTAAGAAATTCTGCCGTTGGAGCTGTCGGCAGCTGAATGGAGATTATGTTTTGGACTGTTCCTGCATCAAAGAGGTTGTTCAAGGGGTCCTCTCGCCATAGCATTGACTCATGATCAATTAGCTCAAGCACCCATATCGGTCGATGCTCATCAGACCCAGAGCTGCTTTCTTTTGGGATTGGCTTGAAGCTTTGGTTATGAGATATCCAAGTGTCGTCCTATATGTTGATCTCGTTCCTGGATCCTATCCTGAAACATGCTGCCTTGTGTATGATGTCAATGGTGGAACACATGCCTTTCCAAAAGAATGAGGATGTACTATGTGCATTATGATGCAAAATGGAATGGTTATGCAAATTTTTTGCTTTGAGAAGCGTGACATGAGGTTGGCATGGTTTTGTGTGACTGACCAGGTATGCTTGGATATGAGTGATCTATTATGACCATGCATGCGCCTAAATCCTCAACGTCCTAATGTTTTTGGCAAACAAAGCGAATCCCATGCCCTAAGATGGAGTTTAGGTTTTCCATCCATATTCAAGCCTCACAAAAATGTGGCCATCAAGGAGTCTAACACGCTGCACATTGTTTTTGGGATTAGGAAGATGCTTGTTGTGTATGTGGGTATAGCCAAAGCTACAGTCCAAGTAAGTACCTCCTCTTGCTAGGTTTTTCGCATTCCACACAGCCGTCTTTTTGTCATTTGATCCAAATTTGTTTCAAAGGCGGCTGTCTTGGCTTTTCTAATATGGAGAGACAAGTTTGGATACTTTGAGTTAAAAACACCTTTCTTCAAAACTATTTCAACTCATATTGCATAGCCCTTTCCTAACTTGATTTGGCATGTTTCTACTAAAGAACAATGAAGACTTGGACCTATTGATTGATTGGCTTGACCACTTCTAATACTTTTGCAGAGCCTGGAAAATCAATTGCAGATTTCTATTTGTGGCTATCACATCCTTCCTGAACGAGCTCCCCAAAATCAATTGCAGATGTTCTTGTGAAGGTATCTACCTCTAAAGCAGTGTTGGATAGTGTCACAGGGGTCGGCCTTCACCCAAAATTTTCCGTTCCTACAATGGTGCTGAGCAGTGTTCCGCACACGCTCAGCCAACCCAAACACAAGTAACAACGCGGCTCGGCTCGGTTTAGGAACAAAGGGACAAAATCGAACAAAGCAATGTAAGGGAAATCTCACTTGTATTCACAACCTAGATTACAAGAACACGCAAAACCCTTACATGACCTTACACAGACAAGCCAAGTATGTGCCTTGTGCGTCTAGCACTTGCACTCCTCACTTGGATAGGTGAACTTCGCCCCGGGAGTCCACGCACGGCTTGGAGAGAACTGGAGACAACACTGCCGACCTTCCTGGTTCAGCTTCCTGTCAAGGAGTCGTCCCTTTACTCTTCAAGTTGTCCCTCTCCCTTGCCTATCTGTTTGTGTCTCTGTGTGTAAGTGTGTCCCCTCCTTCTGCTGACCAGTAGTCCCATTTATCCTTGCAGGAGTAGGTTGCACAGTCCCTGGTAGCCATGCTTCTCCCACCTACCCGAGTAGCAGTTGGTGACTGCAGCAGTGTGATTGATTGTAGCAGTTGGATTGACTGCTTGGTAGCTTAGTCCTTTGACTGGGAGCCCATGTGCCCTCGACTAGAGCTGGTTGAGTCGGTTTGAGTGCTACCCACACTCAGCTCGGTCCTGGGCGTTCGCCCGTGCCTTAGATTGGCTACTGGCATCTGAGGTGCTGCTTGACTATGAGTGACCTTCCTTAACGGCACTTGTGGGAGCTTATGGCATTCCTAGAGCATCCGGATTGCCTGCCTTAGGAAGCATGTTGCGGGAGCATGCGCGCATCCGTAGCCTGCCAGCTCACCATGGAGCATGTCCTAGGAAGGCTTAGGGCGTCCCAATTGCTCGCCCTTGAGCGCGTCCTGTGGGAGCGGCCATGTGCATGTCTCCTACCAGTCTGCCTAGGAGCAAGACTTGCGGTAGAGCCCTTTGTTCGTGTCGCCTGCCCGCTCGCCCTTCCATACCAGCTGATCCTTCGGCAGTCTTCCCTCGATCCTGGTCCTGGTTGCCATGCGATCAAGGCCCGCATAGTAGTCATATCTGTGTTTAGGCCTTAAGGGGCTAACAAACCTCCCCCATTTGAGGAAGTCAATGCCCTCGTCGGAATAGAGCGGAGGTATTCCTGGATTTTCTCCTCGAACTGCCAGAGTGTAGCCTCCTTCTCCCAACTTGCCTCCGACATTGGCAACCCTTTCCATAGAACCATGTACTCCGTTCTCCAGTTCTTCTTGTTGTATCCCAACACCCATTGGTCCAGCGCTTGGTCAACCTCCTTCTCCAACTCCGTATACACATTCAACGAAGCATGCCTTGCCCTTACGCATTCCGCATCTGCGTCCTCGTGGTAAGGCTTGAGCAAGCTGACATGGAAAGTGGGATGAATCTTCATCCTCTCGGGTAGTGCCAAGCGATAAGCCACCGCTCCAACTCGCTTCACCACCTCGAATGGCCCCTCGTGCCGCTGGATGAGGCCCTTGTGCCATCTTTTGCTCGTCACTTTCTTCTAGATTTGGGGCGTCAATTTCAGCATGTCCTTGTCACCAACCTGAAATTCTAGCGATCGACGCCCTTGGTCCGCATATCACTTCATGTGGTGGACAGCTTTGGCGAGGCTGTCCTGCGCTTCCTCAAGCATCTCCTACTTGTTCTGAGCAAAACGGTAGGCAGCAAGACATGACCCCTCTTTCTTTTGGAGGGCCACTTAGGAAGGGGTCAATGGTTGGTAGCCCAAAGCGAGCTCAAATGGACTGAACCCAGTTGTTGAGGAACGATGCAGGTTGTAGCAAAATTGCATCGTGTCCAGGAGTTCCAGCCAATTCCGCTGGCTGGCAGTGACATAATGCCGCAAATACTCTTCCAGTAGCTGGTTCATCTTCTCTGTTTGTCCATCCATCTGTGGGTGGTTTGCTGTTAAAAACTTTAGCTCCGTCCCCATCATGTTGAAGAGATGGGTCTAGAACCTCCCAGTGAACCGAGCATCACGATCACTCACGATGTCCGTCGGGATCCCAAACAGCTTGACTACATGGCGATAGAACTCTTTTGCCGCTGTCTCCGCTGAACAATTCTTTGGGGTAGGCCTAAAGATCCCATACTTTGAGAACTTGTCCACCACCACCATGAATTCATTGAAGCCTTTAACCTTAGGGAAGCCACTGATGAAGTCCATAGAAACTGACACCCAAGGTTTCTCTAGAATAGCCAAAGGCTACAGCAAGCTTGCCTCAGTGCGCCGCTTGACCTTGCCTTGTTGGCAAACAAGACATGTCTTGACAAATAGTTCGACATCATTCTCCATCTTCGGCCAGAAGTAGGAGTGGGTCAATAGTGCCAGCATCCTTTCCTGTCCCGGATGCCCAACCCATTGCCCATCATGATGTTCACACAGTAGGTGAGTCCTCAGCCCTCCGCTGGGGATGAACACGCGACCACCTTTCGCATACAACAAGCCATCTTCAAGTTAGTACCTCCTCACGGTACCATCTTGGACTTGTGCGACCAACTTCTGGTACAATCAATCCTCCTTCACCTAATCCTTCAGTTTGGCCACGAAGTCGGATTCCAGCTAGGTCAGTGTAGCAACCATCTCTACTGCCTTCCTGCTCAATGCGTCGGCAGCATGGTTGTGATGCCCTGGCCTATGCTTCCACTCGAAGTCATACTCAGTCAGGAACTCCTGCCACTGGGCCTGCCTTGGGGACAACTTTTTCTACGTTTTAAAGAAATTGTTTGCAACATTATCAGTTTTGATCACAAAAGAAGTGCCGAGTAGATATACCCGCCATACCTGTAGGTAGTGCACAACCACCAACATCTCCTTCTTGTGCGCGGAGTAGCGTTGCTCAACCGGCTTCCACTTCCAGCTCTCGAATGCTACTGGATGCCCGTCTTGCACAAGCACTTCGCCCGCAGCATGATCAGAGGCATCCTTATGGACTTCGAATGGCCTGTCGAAGTCCGGAAGCTTTAGCACAGGTTCGGCCACAATCCGGGACTTGATCTTCTCGAAGGCATCCGCACACACCCCATCCCAAGTCCAGGACTTGCCTTTCCACAGCAGATCGGTGAGCGGGAATACTAGCTTCGAGTATCCCTTGATGAATTTCCGGTAGTAGTTTGCCAAACCAAGGAAACTCCGCATCTCGCCCACCTTGGTTGGAGCAGTCCACTCCTTGATGGCTTGTACCTTTCGGGGATCCATCCGCACCATGCCACCCCCAATTACGTGGCCAAGGAAGTTAATTTCCTTCAAGTAGAACTCACACTTTTCCTTCTTTACGTATAGCTGGTGTTCCCTCAACCACTGGAACACACAACATAAGTGCCCAAGATGTTCCTCTAGAGACCGGCTATAGATGACAATGTCATCGAGATACACAACCACAAACTTGTCCATTATATCATGAAACACATCATTTATGAGATTACAAAATGTACCTGGTGCATTGGTTAAGCCAAACGGCATAACCTTAAACTCATAGGACCCACACTAAGTCACCATTGTCGTCTTTGGCTCGTCACCTTCTGCTATGCGAACCTACCAGTATCCCGATCTCAGGTCCAACTTGGTGAAGAATTCGGCTCCACTGAGGTGATCAAACAAGTCTGCAATCAAAGGTACGGGGTACTTGTTCTTCACGGTGACTTTGTTCAACCCGTGATAGTCCACACACAACTGCAGCGTGCCGTCTTGCTTCTCCTGGAACAGCACTGGTGCTCCAAAGGGTGCCTTGGAGGGTTGAACTTTCCCCGACTCCAACAAGTCCTGGAGTTGTTTCCGCAACTCCTCCAGCTCTTTAGGCGACATCCAGTAAGGCGCTTTCGTAGGTGGCCTTGTTTTGGGAATTAGCTCGATCTTGTGATCTACCGCTCGCCTTGGCGGTAAGCCCTTGGGCAGTTCCTTAGGCATAACATCACAAAAGTCACCTAGGATCCCTTGCACCACGTTAGGAATTGCCACATTCACGCCCAACTCGGGCTTTGACTCGTGGATAGCTGGAAGGTATGTTGGCTGGCCCCTTTTCCAGCCCTTGGCTATTTGCATAGCCGAGACCTTCTCAGTCCGGATGTCCTCTGCATGGTTGAGGCCCCTGAATCCCCGAACGAAGCATGGCTTCTTCGGGTCTGCGATCAACAAACTAGGCAGGTGTGGCATAACTAATACATAAGCTTTCACCAGAAAGTTGTTACCGAGTACTACATTAAAATCATCCATCGGAATGATCATGATGTCAATGTTCCCTGACCACTCACCAATCTGGACGGGCACTCCCCTGGCCATCCCAAGCATGGGTTTGCCTTGGGAGTTGACAGCTTTGATGCGGCTAGCTTGCTTCTAGATTCGCAATCCATAGGCTTGCACAACTCGATCCGACACGAAGTTGTGCATTGTGCTAGTGTCCACCATCACCGTTGCCTCCTTGGCGTTCAAGGTCATTGGTATGTACATCAGACCCTACTTCGGTGCCTTCCTCCCCGAGTGGATGGCACCAAGGATTTGGAGAGGTGCCACTCTGGTCTGTTCGCCATCAGGGTCAGAGTCAGTCCTGTTTACTAGGGCCGACAGTTTCTCCCTCTTCGGGCACTCACGAGCACGATGGGGGCCATTGCAGATGAAGCACCTCGGGTGGGTCTTGGGGTCCTTTAGGGATGGACCTTCTATTGCCTGCCCTTTCCCCTTGTCTCCCTTGGGTGGCTTCTTCTTCTCGCCTTTGCCTACACTCTTGCCAAGCTTGGATGTCTTGTCCTTTGGCTTCTCGGCCTGCTTCCCCTTCAAGTCGTTCTTGGCTACGCGGATGTCTATCAATGCATCCACCTTCACCATTGCGGTCTGGAGGTCCTGGACTCCTTACCTTCGCAACTCAAGTTGATCCCACAATTGAAGACCCCACATGAAGTTGAACAGCTTGTCCAACTCGGACATCTCCGTGACATCCGGCAGCAAGGAATTGAATTCCTTAATGTAGTCACGTACTGTGCCCGTCTGTCTCAGATTGCATAGTGCATCCTGAGCAGCCCACGAAGTGTTTGTGGAAAGGAACTACTCCTTGAGTTCCTTCTTAAGTGAAGGTCAATCTTTGATGCGTGGCCGCCCACTAGTAGCAGCATCTTGCTCACGGGTACGCCACCAGAGTTTCACATCACCGGACAAGTACATGACAGCTATCAAGACCTGTTCCCCCTCTGGAAGTTTTCCTGCCTCGAAGTAGTGTTCTATGCCCCACAAGAAGTTCTCGAGTTTCTTGGAACTCTGAGTGCCTGTGAAGGCTTTGGGTTCAGGTATTCTTACCTTCGCCTAAGATCACTCTGCTTCGGCTGCCCTACAGCCAGCGCACATCAGAGGATGCACACTTCCTCCTTCAATCGGGCAACGTCTGGAACAAGGGATGCCAGCACCTCTGCTACAGTTCCACCAACTCCAGATATGTTGTCGAGGGACGTTTCCAAGGCCGCAACTCGATCCTTCAAGGCGTCCATGTGTGACATTCAGGTCACTGGTCGTTTGTTGTTGAAGATGCTCGCCTTACCACTGAACACGGCTCTGATACCAACTGTCACAGGGGTCGGACTTCACCCAAAATTCTCCGTTCCTGCGATGGTGCTGAGCAGTGTCCTGCACACTCTCAGCCAACCCAAACACAAGTAACAATGCAGCTCGGCAAGGTTTAGGAACAAAGGGACAGAATCGAACAAAGCAATGTAAGGAAAATCTCACTTGTATTCACAACCTGGATTACAAGAACACACAAAACCCTTACACGACCTTACAAGGACACGCCAAGTATGTGCCTTGTGCATCCAGCACTTGCACTCCTCACTTGGACAGGTGAACTTTGCCCCGGGAGTCCATGCAAGGCTTGGAGAGAACTGGAGACAGCACTGCCGCCCTTCCTAGTTCGGCTTCCTGTTAAGAAGTCTTCCCTTTACTCTTCCATTCGTCCCTCTCCTTTGCCTATCTGTTTGTGTGCCTGTGTGTGTAGGTGTGTCCTCTCCTTCTGTCGACCAGCAGTCCCATTTATCCTTGCAGGGGCAGGTTGCATAGTCCTTGGCAGCCATGCTTCTCCCACCTACCCGAGCAGCAGTGTGATTGACTGCAGTAGTTGGATTGACTGCTTGCCAACTTAGTCCTTTGGTCAGTCCTTTGACCGGGAGCCCATGCCCCCTTGACTGGAGCCGGTTGAGCTGGTCTGAGTGCCACCCACACTCAGCTCGGTCCTGGCCATTCGCTCGTGCCTTAGATCAGCTATTGGCATCCAAGGTGCTGCTTGACCATGAGTGACCTTCCCTAACGGCACTTGCGGGAGCTTATGGCATTCCTAGAGCATTCGGATTGCCTACCCTAGGAAGCATGTTGTGGGAGCATGTGCGCATCCGTAGCCAACCAGCTCACCATGGAGCATGTCCTAGGAAGGCTTAGGGCATCCTTGTCGCTTGTCCTTGAGCGCATCCTGCAGGAGCGGCCGCGCGCACGTCTCCTGCTAGTTTGCCTAGGAGCAAGACTTGCGGGAGAGCCCTTTGTTCGTGTCGCCTGCCCGCTCGCCCTTCCATACCAGCTGATCCTTCGGCAGTCTTCCCTCGATCCTAGTCCTGGTTGCCATGCGATCGAGGCCCGCATAGCAGCTCTATCCGTGTCCGGGCCTTAAGGGGCTAACAGATAGCTACTATCACATCCTTCCCGACCGTGCTCCAATTTTGTTCATAAAACAAAGCAAACATGCCATTGGGCCCTGGTGCCTTTGTGGCATCCATTGCAAATACTAGTTGTTAAATCTCTAGGTTGTTTGCGATGGAGCATAGGAAGTCGTCATCCTCTTATGTGATTTGTGGTGGGAATAGATTGATAAGTCCATGTGAACGTTGGGTTCGGAAGAGCGAATTAGTTGTTGGAAGTGATCCCCAAAAGCTTGTCCAATATTGATTGGGTTAGTCAAATAGTGACCTTTGGTCAACCTAAGGAATTCGATGGCGCTGCATCTTCACCTGATAATTGTGGATAAATGGAAGCATCTTGTGTTAGGGTCCATAGTGGTGAGCATGTTTCCCGAGATTTTTGCCGCCAATGGTTTCTTTTTGTTGAAGAGTCTCTTGAGGTTCAAGTGCCAGTGCTGCTTCCAATTATAGATTCTTTGAAGTTCGATCTTTTTATTGCAATTCTTCAATGGCTTCTTGAGCATAGTGATCCTTGTCTTTATACAGCCGAAGACTTCCCACTTTCATTTCTTGAACACTCTTCTTGTATTGGATATTTTGCTTTTCAATTTGTACATGCGGGATCCTGAGAAAGGATGAGACCATGCTTCTTTGATCACTTGTTTACATGTCGGACGCTGCAGCCACATCCCCTCGAAATGGAACAATTTTCCCTCTTTTGAGTGGCACCTACAGTACTCAATAGCAATGGCCGATGGTTCGAGGAGTAAGTGGGGAGATGCTTGATTGAGGAATGTGGAAAGGGTTTACTCCATTGTATATTTGCAATGCCACAATCCAATCTCTCCTTGATATTCTTCATATCCCCTCACCTTATTAGGCCATGTGTATTCGTTCCCTACATAGCCAAGATCTAGTAGCCCATTCATGGACATGAAATTGAGGAGTCCCGATGCGAATGAAGAGAAAAGATGTCGTCCACTTGCTTTCTCTTCTTGAGATATCAAACTGTTAAAAGTTTCCGAGTCCGATCCATGGCCTTGTAACGCTGCTGAATATATTTTTGCAAATTCATCAAGAGCCTTAGCTTTGGCTTATAATAGGTGGGCCATAAATGAAGTTGCACATCTGTGACTATTGTGTGGTGGGTAAATATATCGTATATCAATTAAGCACGAACTATGGCCACTTATTTATTTTTAGTACAAACTTTTTCTGTATGCCCTAATCAACATCAACTATTTGCCATTTATCAAGTTTAATGTGATGTTCATCTTTTCATTAAGTCGTCCTATGTGACACTACCATGTGAGCTACCATTAGCCTTATTGGCCAAATTAACATGCCACTTAGGACAACTTGACTAAAAAATCAAGGTCATGCTAAAATTAATAAATAACGCATAATTTTTGCCTAAATAGGATATGTGCAAAAAACTTGTGCTAAATTTGAAAAATTATTTAACTAAGATATTAACCCTTCCTTTTTCTTAAATCGTCAGCCATGAGTACAACCCAAACCAATACATTGAATTGATGATCCAACATAGTGGTCTCCCAAACAATATGATGGAAAAAGGTTGGATTTGAAATCAACACTCTTTTCAAGTTTTGTGAAGATTTGTATGAAGACGTTGGAATTTGTTGCAAGAATAGTGAAAGAAATTGAGAAGAGGAGAAACATGAACACTAGAGTTATGTGCTAAAAACATATTTCAAGGTAAACATCAATGGAGTAGAGCAAATAATCCACAAGCCCAAGATAGGAGATTATGACTTTTAGAGATACTCAATCTCATTCACAAGTCGCTGATATGACCTCACACAAAAAATGATCATTACCTCAATCTCTCAAATTCTCATACTCTTGTGTTCTCTATAAGTTGACTAGAAAAATCTCACCTAGTCACTCACTCTCATTTTCTAGTATAATATATGTCATGACTTCATCTATTTGAAATCCTAATATATAATCCACATTTTATGATACAATATATTTTGGAGATATATTATTTAAAGAAAATCCCTCTTACTAAGAAAACAACCAAATATTACAAGGATATAACAATGTTGATATTCTTGGTTGAGTACCATGGTGCTATGATGATTGTCATGACATTTTACAATATGATTACCTTTTGGCCATTGAGCATTGGCCATGAGTGTTGCAACACTGCATAACATCAAAACTATTTTGTTCTCTTGTGTCACGAGACTAAACTAGAATTGATACAAATCCATCTAGGAGTACAAGGGATCAAATTCAATTTGCCATTGATTCATTGAAGAAAGTTCGAGTAACAAGCTTCAAGAGTGTGGACATAGCAAAGTTGCTTCAAATAGAAATGAAGATATACTAGAATGGAAGGAGAGGTTCAAAAAGGGTAAGAGAACTATGAAGCATTAAGCTATTTGGAAGATACACACTACATAAAAAAGATAATGATCAAGTCTAAGACATGATTCTCAAATGAATTGTAGATAACAGCTATAATACTACATTATTTTGAATTAGAGATAATCCTATGGATATGTTATTAGGGATAATTGGTAGATTTTATTAAGATTTAGTTAGGGATAAGATTATATCTTTGGGATGGCTTTAGATTTGGGTTATTTTCTGAATTAGGAGGTTATAAATAGCCAAGATCAAGCATGTATAGAATAAATCAATTTTAATTACATTAAGTGAGTTCAATTCTCTTCTAGGTTTTTGAAAAATTTTCAAACTTATCGAAATTTTTTATGGTATACACCAAACTTATCAATAAATCTCACCATAATTGATTGTGACGTTTTCATTATACTAAGATTCTTACCTTTCTATAGATAACAGGTTGCAATTCCATTCTTAGGACCTTTCCTATGAACGACCTTGAGACATTATTGTATATGGGTTTCATCCCAAGATTTGTGTGATTCATATCAAAAATGTCATGACACTCTTCATAAATGTGTTTTCTTCATATTGAACTGCACATCCAAGATTGTAATGGATTTCCTTTACTCACGAATCTTCTCATGGGCTTTTGGCTTGATGAGAGACATACTCAACAAATCTTTGTCTTGGCTTGCATCGAGCCAACCACCATTAATCTTGAACTTGTTTGCTTTCCTTAGCCTATTCACAAGCTCCACCCATTGTGGTACATTATTCAAGTCAAAGACAATGTTGGGCTCCATTAGCACTCTTGCAGGTTTCCAACTAATAGATCCACAAGACAACTTTGATAGGCTTCAACAACCTCCAAGTCCTCAGTTCCTTGAAGCCTAATTTATTCATGCCATCTTGATTGCTTCCTTTGCCTATCTTGATCATGCTCCTTCTTATGTAAGGGTTGCCGCATCTTTGCAGGTCTTCACGATTTATCAGCCTTGACCTTTGCCAGTTGAGTTCCAAGAGTCTTAATTGACTTTACTATCCTCCAAAGTTGCTTCCACCTTTTCTTAGGTCTCGTTCTTAAACTTACCAATTGCTTGTAGTATCCTACATCCATTCACCCTTCTATGCCTGAGATCATCCAAACATTTTTGGGGAGTCGCACACTCAATTGCTTCTATAGTCGTGACTTTACTTAAAAGACATAGACACCTCTATGTGACACCCCTTTCATGACTATGAGTGCCCATTTTGAAACTTTCAACATTCTACCTTGGATATTCGCTCCTATAGATGTGGTTGACTATCATTGTGTTAGAATTTATCCTTAGGCTCCCACTATGTGGTTGACTATCATTTTGAGAAGAATGAACGACCATGTCATATTGTTACATCAGCTACCATTAACGGCATTAGTTGAAAATTAATGAAATGTACTAAAGTGTAATATATTTGAAAGGAAATATATCACAGAATTACATTTTAAAAATTTTGTACCAAAATGTTATATTAGTAAAATATTTTGTACCAACTATGTAATTTATCCTAGAAAAGAGTCTTAGATCTAATCTCTTAAATTATCATGCCTTCATGTTATCTAGAAGTTTATTAAAAAGATGTTGCTAGGCTATTCCCTCTCATCCTCTGGTATAGTATATCCTCTTGATTCCTTCTTTTTATAATCATAATATATTCTCCACATATTAGGATACAATATACTTTAGAGATATATTGTTTCAAGATAATTTCTCTTACAAGGGAACAACCAAATATCCCAAGATATCACAATCTTGATATTTTCTATAGATTGTCATGGCGTTGGGATAAATGTTGTGACATTATGTAATCTCAATACCTTCTAGCCGCTAGTGTCATGATGTTGGCTATAAGTGTTGTGACACTACATAACATCAAAAGTATTATGTCATTGAGCATTATGACAATAAACTAAAATGCCAAGGCACTCATTATAAACATGTTCTTTTTATCTTGAACTTCACATCTAAGACTAATGGATTTCCTTTACTGATGGTTCTTCTCATGGTCTTCTAACTTCGTGTGAGACATACTAGACATAAGTCATCACTTTCTTTTGAATCATTAATAAACAATTTCCAAACAACTTTCTAGTGGCAAATAAATTAATCAATTGCAAGGAAGGATACTAACAGTCTAGTAGGAGCTACTTACATAAGTTGGAGTCAAGAGATATTAGTGATTCACATCATTCATCTAAACAATAGGAGAATGTAGCTCAATCAACAACATTTTAATAGCCAAAAAATCGGTGAAAAGAATAATTCATCTTAAAATAATGCAAGGAATTATTGGGATAAGATGATTATTGACAATCCTGTTTCTTTTGCCTCAAAATAATTCATCAAAGAATTATAAATAGAAAGCATTTCCATCAAATTTGTCATGTATAGAAAACATCTTTTCTTAGTGGACACCCCAATTTACATGTGCTATGGATGAATCTATTATCATTCTAGAAATCCATATACATATCTAGGTTTCAAAGATCTATAATTGCTAATTATATCTAAAATGATGAGTTAATTTCCCATGGAGTAGTAGTTGTGCCATCTCTTAAATTCCATAACTTGGAATCATATCAAATCACAATCTCTTCTTGTAGATTTTGCATCGTCGGTTTTGAGATAGCTAGTGGAATACTAGTACTTGAAAGGGAAACAAATAGAGTTATTCTCGAACTTGATTAAGGTGGAATTGTTTTTATGTCAATAAACTCTAGCAAGGTAAATCCTCGAAGGAACTCAATTTGAGTTGCTCAAGATCTCCTATCAACCCTCTCCCTAAAAATTTCCATATACAGTAGAAGCCAAGCATCAACAAAAAAACATAACATTAATAATATCAACTAGAAAACTCAATGTTAACCAAACACCCACATTTAGAAGACCCAAAATTTGCAAAAACTTCATCACATTATTATTTGATGACTACTAGCTTTTCTGAAGAAGAGAAGTGTGATCTTGATATACTTTATTGATCATGTTCACACAATCCATGATATTTTTTAACTAGATTAAAATGCCATATTACAACATATCACCATCAATAAAGAAAAATATGCCTTTTCTATTTTTTTAAATGAAGGTTGAAGCCTTATAGGTGAAATCTATTAACTCTTAATTTCATAATTTTATGGGTTTCCTACCATTCCACATGACTGAAAATGCATTCTATTAATAGATGTGAAAAATTATTGGCGCCAGTCCCAGCTAGGGGCACGGACTTGCCTCAAGAAGGGACTATGGAAAGAAATCATAAGTTATTCTTCATGAATGGAGTTTAAATCTTTCATATATCTTTTGATTATAATAGAGCATCAAAATTTTTTGCTTGAGTAGTCTATTTTTTGTGATTGATCAAGAAGAAAAAAGGATTTTACGAAGTGTTTATTTGACAAGTTGGAAGCCCAAATATAATGGTTCAATTAAGTGTCTTGTCTCAAATGTATTCCTAAGATGTCATTTGTAGTTTGGAGGTCAAAAGTATTCTAAATTAATGCCTTGTTCTATCTTATAAATTGAAACAACATTTAAGTTCTTTACTTTTGATAACAATTGAAAAATAAAGTTCATAGAAAAATAAGGGTAAATAAGATGAAAAATCTCAAACTTTATATACTTTCTCAATGCTATCATAAACTTTTAAATTTAATTAGAATGGTTGACAATTTTTAAAATTTCACCATATCTACTATATTGGGAGTTTTCGTTAAAAAATCATTATTTTTTGTTGTAATGACCGTTTTATCATCCAATTTCATTTTTCTCGATTCTACCACCAATTTTTATTTTTTAATAAAAAATCAAGGAAAGTGAGGACCTTAGCTCTACCACCTAGCGTATAGAATGAAATCCCATGGTAGTTCAAATGCGCTAACAACTAAATTGGAATAGTTGGTCGAATCAATCCAAGATAATCCCAATTTAGCTTGTTCATCTCTTAGGTTAATTTGAGACAAATTAGTTAAATTAATCTTAGTTCAAGGCACAAATTAATTGAACCATAGGCAATATGGATAGTAATTGAGGCCGTAGCGTAGCCAATTCATTTGAACCATGAAAATCAATAAAATTGAAGTGTAGTTTAGTGATTTTTTATGATTCAATTGTCAAAGAAAAATTGCTCCAATTAGGAGTAATGGGACAATCATGTAGAGGACCGGATTTGGAGACAAACTGATCCAATATTAATTTTTGAGTTGTTTTTTGGTAAAAAATTTCTTTGTTATTATTGCACTAGGAATTGTAATTGACCTACTTTAGGGCAATGGATGCTAGAGTTAACATAAGATGTCCATCATCACTGATATAGTGGTTAAAAAATGAAAGTTGATGGTAAAATTAAAAGATTTAAATATGAAAGCAGAATCAGATGATTCTATTTCTCAATTTTTCTACTTGTTTCTACTTAATGTCAATATGATAGATTTGGAATACAAAATTTGAAGTCATCAACTATTGTGATTAAATTTAGATGTTTGTGGTAAAATTGAAGAATAACAAAAATTTGTGATTGCTCAGATTATTTACCCTAGAAATAAATGGAACAATCACAACATTGAATTTTATTGTTGTGTGTACAATTATATTAGCGCTGGAGGTGGTCAAATATGATTACAAATTATATATTGATACAGCCCTAATTATACCATTATGATAATAATTCAAGGGATTGATATTCATTCTTATCTACTAAGAGTTTTTTACTCCCCTACAAGTGCAATGGTAGGTCTCAAACATTGAGTTTGAAAAGAAGCTAGAGCACATATTGAAGAGCCCTTTGGTGAAGATATCTACAAGCTAACCATTGGTACTGATAAGGTAAATTAAGAGTTGTCATGTATTGACTCTCTCATAAATAAAATAATAATAAATTTTGATATACTTTGAGCGGGCATGGTAAATTGAGTTCCATTAGATGTATGGCAAAAACATTGTTACTAAGTACTAGAGGCTATTAGATATATGGCAAAAACATATGAGTGGAGATCAAACTCATGTAGTGAGGATTGAATCATAATCAATTTAGCAATTGCATTAACCAAACTCTTGTATTCTAATACTTTACTAGATCTATCACAATCGGTATACTTCTCAATTCAGAGAGAGAAGTGTAGTGGTTGAAAATTTTCTTCGGGAATTCCATGTTGAAAAAGCCCAAAAGGTAGGGAAAGACACATTGGGCTATCTTGTGAGTAGATATCATCCACATAGACTTAAAAAAAAGTCAACACAAATTTGTATAAGAACAAGAGCATTGAAAAACAAAGACTTGTTTGTATTAAATATGGTGAAACTAAAGATTTTGAATACATGAGTTTAGATGGAGAAACCATGCTCGTGGATTGGCTCTAAGGCATACAAGGACATGCAGGGTTGACATATGTAATTGGATTGAGGTTGAAACATATAAATTTCCTCATTAGGATAGCCATGAAGAAATGCATTCTTCACATCAAGTTGGTGTATCAATCACCTTAGAGAATGGCTCCAATAGTGACTGGCTTAGAAATAGGTCTAAAAGTCTCATTGTATGCCCTCATGTTGAGTTTAGACTTCAGCAATAAATGCACTTTATATCAACCCATAGATCGGTCTAATTTTTGTTTGATGTTGAGGTAAACATGGAAGGTGGTTCGGAGCTTAATAAGTGATTGAGGCATAATATTCATCTTTCATGGTTGCAAGTCACCTCAAATCCTTCACTGCCGAAGAGAGACTTGGGACCTCCATAATCAATAGACATAAAGAATGTAAATGGATTTCTCAAAATAGAAAACTAACTAGTTGCAAAAAGCCATCATGTACTTTGGTCATCATGTGATAGATTCTTTTAGAAGGATTAGCTACAACCCTATCAAGTAAAGGTTCAACATGTGAGGCATGATCACCCTAATTAATTGCTGGACTTACCCTAGAAGAGGAGATGGAGACATCTGATGATGATTTTACCCAAGTGAGGATAAGAAGAGGTGAGAAAAAATGGTTCTTGATTAGGGAGGGCTAAGAGAAATGGCATCAATTTCTATTGGTAAAGCCTCAAGAGAGCTCCTAAAAGCAATCATATTAGACACCCCAATATTTTGTGGAAAGGAATGATTGTCAAACATTATAACAATGAAGATCTGACTAGAATTGTGGTAAATGTTCAATATCCATGGTAATTGAGCGAATAATGAAGAAAGACATAAGGATATGAATGAAACTCAATTTTATAACTAAGGATGAAGATATCGAAAATCGAAACAACCAAATGTGCTAACGAGGTTATAACAAGAAGGGAAAGTAGAACCTGATAAGATGAGAGAAATTGCAAGGATCGCATGTGGAACTAATTGATCAAGACGACCACTATTTCAAACATAAAATCCTAAAATTTAGGTAGCAAGTGGGAATGAGCTAATAGTATGAATCCATATCAATAATATGCATGTATCCATTTTACCATGGTATAATATAGGCACAAATATGATAAACAAAGCCATAATTAAAAGGATAATTACATTCACTTACATAATAATTATTTTGTGCTCTTGAGTCCCACATAATCACATGATCTTTGGTCTATTATGAGCCTTTCAAAATCTTGGTTGATCTGATTTACCCAAAACATTCATAGTGATTGGGCTATGTAGAATGCCTTGACATTCTTTGTGAGTATTGTGACATTCACTTTATGAAACAACATTTGCTCTTGAGTGTCATGATGTTGGAAATAGAGTGTCATGACATTCATATTGTTGAACAAATTCTACCCATGACATCGAAACCAAGCACCATGACATTCACTTTCTCCATGTTCCTCTCTCATAATTAGCCTAAACTATTAGTAAAATGAGTCATTAAGTATCTGAATCTTTCAAAATAAATAACAATAGATCCCCAAAACAAGAAAATGACAAAGATCATATCAAACATATCTAAAAGGGTTAATATCTTAATTAAGCACGAACTTTAGTCATTTTTTCAATTTAGTATAAACCTTTTTGTATATCTTAATCAAGAATAAACTATACTCCGTTTATCGAATTTAGCATGTAATTTATTTTTGCGTTATATTATCTTACATGGCACTATAACATATTAGTGTCCAGTAAGATATCATTAGTCATGTCAGTAAAATTAACGTGTCACGTAAGATGATTTGACGGAAAATGAACATCATGCTAAAATCAATAAACAAAGTAAAGTTGATACATGATTGAGATGTACAAAAATATTTGTGCTAAATTTGAAATTTTCGTCAAAATTTGTACTTAATTGACCTTATCTAAAACTCAAGATACTTGTAACGGTTGACATGTACATCTGATGTGGAGATTTAATTTGATGTAACGATTGCATGCCAAATTAATTCTACAATAAAATAATGATATGGCAAGTTTTCATAAAATTTAATTGCCAAGTCATCTCCTATGTAACGGTTTGTAATGTTTTGAACTTATATAAATAAACAAAAATTATAGGACCAAATGTTATAAAGTTAAAACTATAGGATTCAATGTGAAAATGTCATTATGCCACAATTCTTCACTTGAAAATTGTCAATCGCTCCTCGTTTCTTGAATATAAATTAAGAGATAGATGTCTATATATTGAAAATTAGTAAACTTGTTCCGCTTATCAGAAAGAGCAAGAAAATGGTCCATGTTCCCCTCCGTTACCATGGACAAGTTTTCATATAGGATGATTTTATGGAAACATAATAATATCATATTTAATTTAAAATCAGAAGGTTCATACGATAATATTTACAAATGGAATTTCTATTATCCATTTATTTTTCTATTATTTCTATCCTGTAATTTTAGGCTAACAAGCTTGTGTCTGAGAAGGAAATATCAAGTGATCTCTCTCTTGATGCAGTCAATGCATTTTAGGTCAGATTCTTATTAATGGACTTTTTACCATTAATTTTTCTTTCATTCTCTTTGTTTCCACTGCCCCTTTCCGGAATCATGTATCTCCTTTACGATCAAAAAAGAAAAAAAAGGGTTAAAAAATGAAGAAAAAATGTAGTTGAATTATATATCATTATTGTCAATCCCGCATACATCACATCTTAATCTTTATCACCATTTTTCTAAATGCATAATAAAGTGTCCTCTTTCAAATTTTCATAAAAGTATGGTATTCCAGCAATTCATTCCTTCAACTAATCTAGTTTATAATCTAGGAAGATGAAATTCTATCTTCGGCATCATGTAACAGGAGAAATTCAATAATTTCTCATCAAGAACAACTATTAATCGCTTGTTGATTATGATTAACACAAGTACAACCATGTGCAACACATGAGGTTTTCCCTAATTAACTACATATATCATGGAAAGCTACATACATATAGAGAGAAGCCAGTATTCCAATTTGAGGACTGATTGTGTATATATATATATATATATATAAGTCGAATGCTCACACGAGAAGGTGAATAAATTCTAAGTCCAATTATTGATATTTCTTATATTGATATATTAAGTAGCAATAACTTCATGTACTCATCAATTCTTGGGAGGCGGTGGTTCTCGTCATAATCATACATGAGGGGCACCATTCTAGCCATATTGAGAGCAGCTTTAGCTGTGGAAGCAGAGAACGGATGGACGAACAAGTATTCTTTATTTAAGCTCTTCCATGCGTCAGATATCATCTCCTTCACACGGTCCCTTGCCCCTTTGAGCGAGCAACTAGGGTTTTCCTTCATGTAGCACTCTACGTACGACCCATCATACCCTTCTTGATTCTCATCCTGCAAAAATGGTCCAATAGAACTCCTCGTAGGTAAATTATCTTAGATATGCTCGTCCCTTGTATTAATCTATTAAAAAAAAGCTTCCTAATAAATGACAAATTATGAATAAATCTCGCTTCATATATAAAAGCTAAAGCATCTTTTATTATTAGTTCAAAAGTGCCTTAATTTTGATCAGGCTCAAAATGAGAAGTTAATTTCCTTGGATATGTAAAATCCAACCATCTTTATAGATCCAGATAAGATCATGTATAAATACATGTAGGTGTTGAAATATATGCTCAAAAAAAAATTCAAATCTACTATCTTGTAGCATAGTAATATAGGTATATATGCAGTCATATTCATTTGGATTAGGGAGAAGGCTGATATTGCCACACAGATTACGGAAATAAGAAGTGAATGGACACAAAAAATCTCACATACGTGATTAGACCAAACCCATGCTTCGGTTCTAGGACTCTTCAGATCTATCGACTTAGATATTTATGAATTGATTCATTCAACAATACTTATTCAATGAATATAACTTATAGATGTAACGCTGAAATGAAGAAGCTGAAATCATGTCTATGACCCTTGGTAGTTACAAGAAGCCACAACTATACTACTTACTACTTATTTTATTAATTTTTTTGGGTTAAGTTATTTTACTATTCTCAACTGTTTTGCTAAATACCATCATGTCGCAGTCACACGATAGGGATTTTAAACATATAATAAATGATCTCAACTGCACCTATCTTCTGCAAAATATGCTGAGCCCCCATGCCTATCCTTCATCATTGTTTTGCATATTAGAAATCGTCCACATGATTGATGTGGTAGGTATGGCTATGTCCTTTTTATTTTTTCAAAATTTCTAATTTACACTACCCAATATTTATAATTCCAATAAGTTATTACTATCTTACATTTAAATTGGATCAACCCACTAAGAATGTTTTTTTTATTAAGTAGTACTGTAGTATCCCCACAGCAAATTATTATTGTTTGTTCCTCGAATGTCTCCTTTATTAATGAAAGAGAAAGATGCATATATATACCTTGGCACTTCCAAGGTCATCCCAGAGGCGAAGGATCTTTGCTGTCGATGAAGAAATCCCTGAGATGCTGCCTAGCATGTCGAGATTCTGTCTGTTCGGACATTCACACAAATGTGCAAATAAATGAACAATCACTATATTCACACCGGAGCTGACCATTGCATTTTTCAAGTACTCATCCGCAGATGGATAGTGGCAAGAAGTAAACCATCTTGCTTCCACCAAGAATGCATCACATAGGCTCTTCCACTGTGAAGGCAATGATCAAATAAATATACATTAATAGAGATCCAATTAACTTCTCCTGTTTACTTGTTTTCCAATTATTTTGGAAAAGACTCTGCAAATTGTCACGAGTAATTTGGTTAAGATGTGCCCCTAAAGAACGGAAGAGAAAACACAACACGGATTTGTCACATATAGGAAATATTTGTAATCCCCTCTCCTTACATATTATTTGGTTTAACTCATCTAATATCTAGAAATTTTATGAATTTTAAGTAATTCAAATTTGAATTACATTAACTTATTATGTAATAAAAGTTTCTTGATATAAACTTATTTTGTTTATACGATTCAAATAAGACACCTTATTTAAAATAAAAAAATATCAAATCATCTTAACTAATATATATATATTATTACATGTTGGAGTTGAGACCCCACTTGTCATTAATGATTGATGTACGCATGAATAGAATTGGAATTGGAATAGCTACTCCAACTTCCATTCCATTCCTTACGATTGTATGCTTTGTTGACTTTACCATTATATTTATTTTTTTAAAATAAAAATAAAATTTACGAAAAATCATTTCTATAAATTTCAATTTTATTTTAAATTTATAAAGCTTTTCTAAATTTTAAAATTTTAAAAATTTCTGAAAATTCAACCAAAAAATATTAAGAATACTTAAATAATAACAAATTTTAATTACAAAATCATAGAAAATTTTAAAATTACAATTAAATTATAAAAATAAAAAGTAATATAAAAAATAAGAAAATATAGATATTATATATTATTAATATTTAAAAATATTACGAAAGTTTTAATAGACTACACATAAGGATATAATTAGTAAAACATTTTTATATTAAAATCCATTCTGTCAATGTTAAAGATGATACTAAATAGAAGATTGGTAATGAAAATAATTTTTCATTCTATCCCATTCCATTTTTAAAATCATTCCGATTCTAATTATAATTTCATTTTTACATACCCAACGAGACCTTATATTATTGCAGGTAGCGGTTAAGACCCTAATTGTTGAATTGAGACCAATTTTGTTAATTGAGAAAGATGATTTGACATAGTGACCTCAATCATAATAGTATACAATTTTTTTTGTTTAATTATCATCACTAAGTTTTCCTTAACTCATTTAATTCAATTTTTTACCTATCCCATTTAGACCCAAGTCTAAAATATGCAACAATTGGTTGTACAAGTAACCTACAGAGGAGGAAATTTGGCTGAAATACTTACTGATTTCCTTAATAAATCTGTTGGATTCCAACCATGCTTTTTATAGATGTTGAAGCTGACTTTATCGGTAATGTCATCTAGAGCCCTGAAGCATGTCTTCATGTAATCGGGTAGTTCTTCTATGCACTCCCATCTGAGCCCAAGAAACCCATGACTCTTATGTTAAAAAGTTCCGATGATTAATCACGCAAGGTTATGGGACAAAGACTCTATAAGAGTCGATAAAGCACCGTTGTCTTCTTTTCTATGAAAAAATGTGCAATAAGTGATTGTGCGAAAAGTACTTGAAGTGTTTAGTGTTTTCCGTGAAACAATTAATCAGTGGCGAAAAGTTATGAAACAATCGTCAGTGTCTTGAATATATATATATATATATATACATATATATATTAAGAAATCGATCTTAGTGCCATGGTTATTAATTTTCTTCGCTCACAAGAAGATGCCAATTAAAGTAATGTACTGTATTATAATGACCTGTTGATGGCTTCTGTGAATAAAGTGAGTTCTTCAAGGGATCCACGGACATCGAAGATGTCATCCATGATGTAGACCATGGCTATCGGCTTTGTTATATCCACTCTTTCCTGCGATAATTTTGGGTCTGGTAGCATCCCCATGGGCCACATGTACCATTTTATTGGCTGATCTCTTGCGAACTTCAACTCCTTTGCCAACCCTAAGTCTTTCCACCACCTATATTTTGATGTCCACATTCAGAAAAGTCTGTTAATATAAAAGTGAAGAATATGTCTCTTAGTTTTGATTTATTGGCTTTAATTTGACTGATCGAATCAACCTATGGAAGAAAACTCTACATGTGCCCTTTGATACTGAACAAATAGCAAGGAGCATAGTCTACGCTGCTGGTATGTGTCAAGGAATGTTACAAACACACACACACACACACACACACATATAAGTTACAAAAAGACTTACTTGTAGACTTGTAGGATTTCGTCCCGATTAATGGCTGCAACCAGGTTTGAGTCCAAAATGGCCAGCTCCCTAAATGCTGTGGTCCAGTCATAGTGGCCCCCATGGAAAACCTGGGAGCTCTCGAAATTGAACTTTGGCAAGCTCTTATGGAAAGGATTTGACAATGAGTTCCTCACAAGCTCTCTCAATAACGGAGAGCTCACGCCATTGATATCCTTAACAGTACATGGAAATCTATTTCCGGAACCACTTAGGGCTCTTCTACTAAATGTTGCTGCCTCATCGAGTATGTCTTCCCCTTCCATGCTCAAATGGGAAGCTTCATACATGCTCATTAATCCGATAATGTCCTTGCACAGATTCTGGTCAAATGCAAATCCGCCATCATAGTCATCTTTGCTCTTGAAGCCCTCAAAAATATCTGTACAATCGAGAGGTATGAAAGAATATGTAATGATTATAATTCATAAATGATGCCTGTAATTATCAAGAAAAGTAGCTCGTCCTCACATCCAGACGCAGTCCAATTTTAATTTAACCGCAAACAGCCAACGTAAAAGGTCCACACGCCCATACGGGTCGGGCATGCAATAATGCGTGCGAATTTGCAGAGGAGAATGGATTCGACACGAAAAGCAAGGAGAGACTTAGAAAACTTATCCAAGAGAAACAAGTTTAGTGGAAGTTGAATGAAGAGTGAAGGACAACTTCCAAGTGATGAAATAAGATAATATGACAAAATATGAACAAAATAAAAAAATATTAAATGCTTTCTTGAATGAATGTAAGGAAGATGATTATCTAGCCCCTCTTAAATATATATATATATATATATTTCAGTTATATAAGTATGAGTTTAGAAAAATGTTGGAGAAAATGAAATAAAAATATACAAAAAAATTTTACGCTAAAAATCAAACATATAATCTTTTAGTTGTTAAATTAAAAGTGATATCACTGTATCAATCATCTTTTCTTTTAAATCTATGATATGCACATGCAGAACCTAAAATGAAGACAATCATTTTTGTATCTCATTTTGCTATCATCCAAGGTCCCATACGTTTCAAAAATTAGAAAACAAAAGTATGCATCTCGCCAATTAATTAGAAAATTACTTGGGCTACCATTCTAAGATGGCTATTTTTCGTACGTTGGACGAATAATTAATACCCGACGAAACCAGGTTGTCATTTTCTGTGGGAGATAATTCTGCTACACATATATGGATGTGAAAAAAAAAGGTTGGAATTTTCCAAAAGGGAATTTGTGACCTCTCTCAATGTGAATAGGTTCATATATCTCTTTTGCATGAAAAAAAAATGTTTTAGTATTTGTAAGTGGGTTGTGGAGATCCAATAGTCAGAGGGATGAATTATCTTGTGGTCACGACAAAGTCTCATGGAAAGCTTCATTATATATGTGCACAAAAGACTGTTCAATATAGTCCAATATCACGATGTCCTCAAGATGTCAAATCTATGCTATTTTCACCTGCAAACCGTCCGCAGTAGTTGCCTATTTATTGCACGATTCTGTGTACTGAGTAGGCATGGATCACCATCAAGATTGATATGTAATACGTAACATGTATGTATATAAATTTTCATACGCACACGATGATTTCGAGATAGAAGGTGATATTCCAAAACTGCACGTGGCCACGAACCTGCAGGCACATTGTAGCCTTCCTGTCGTAGAAGTCTAAAACGAAGTGCAACCTCGTAGAGGCTGTTACTGCCGGAGTGTCCATTACAGCTGCAGATTAAATTTTCCTGCAGAAGGCTCCGAATCTCCTCTTCAAAGAGGTAGGCAATGCCAAGGCGCGGGAGAGCGTCCACCATTACTAGACTTTCTAGAGACCCCTTTTCCACTTTGCAAAAGTAATTCCTGGCTTCCTTCAGCCTTCGCTTGTGCAAACTTTCAGAACGATCCTGCAAAAGCATCAGTAGTCCATGGGTCATGATGACTTCATAACTTAACTCGAATATTATGGAATATAAGTGACGTTTTTTCAATCTATAATTTTGGTCCTCATGCGGTTTCTTTATGATATGATACTATTAATTCTGTACAAGTTCAGCACAACTAAATCATATATATAATTATCTAGATTTTTCTCCTTAGAAACCGGTACTTAACTGTGAAGTTGTTGAGTCCATTTGGCAGATGAGATGAATCCGGACGGGAAAGAACCAGGGCCTGGTATGGGGCAGCACTCCATTTCTCAATGTCAATCGATGTAGATATACTGTTGTCCGAATTGGACCTTGCTGTAATTCGTGAAAATCTTGAGGGTGTCGTTGGGAGTTGGGAACAAGCAAATGAGGCTTGGGAAAACGCCATGAACACCCAGATATATTGAAGGAAAGGCACCTATGGTGAGAATTAATTTTCAGAGGAGAAGAAGAAGATGATGGAGAAACGTTATCATGTTAGCTTGAGAAGGGAATCGCTGTCAATTTATAGGGCACCTACCACTATTATTGTTTTAAAAACCGGACTGAACCAGCCGATTTGGTAGGTTTGACCAAGAACAAGCTTGGCCACTCACCTAATTTGGTTCCCATAATTAACCAAATTATATTTTAAATGTGGTCAGCTTCAATGGAATTGGTTATTTTCGGTTGGACCAATAAACCCAACTAAATTAGTAAAAAAACTAATAAACTTATAATTTTAAAAAAATAAAAATATATTATAATATACTTATTTTATTTTACTATATTTATATTTATATTTTATATTAAATTTGGGGTTAATATAATGAATATAGTAAGGATTTTTATTATGAATTATTGTAAAATTATTAATATTATATCAATTTATTAGTCATATTATATTATTAATATTATTTATTAAATATGTAATTCGTCCTATTGAAACCCCAGTTTAACCTATAAACTCAAAAACGCATGACTTAACCGGTTCTTAATCCAATCCAATTTTCAAAACTATGCCTACTATCATTGATTGCGTACTGGTTGAAGCAGGCATAGTCCATGTGTTTCATGTTTAGATTCAAATAGCGGCTGACATTACTCCACACTTTCATTTTTGAAGAAATCCATTTCTAAATATAAGCCATACACAACAAATATGAATTAGACAAACTGGTTGGGCACCTCTTCGCATTGAACAAGATCTTAATCGAGAATTGTAAATTTTAAAAATTTAGTATTGAAATTTTTTTACTCTAATTAAATTAGTTTATCACTAAAAAATAAATTAAAACTATTTTGTATTATAAATAAGAAAGTCTGTTATTATTGATTGAGAGTATTTGTTTAAAATATGAATTAGCTGATAATAAGAAAGGGGTTAAGTGGAATGACATCGTTATTAGATTAACTATTAATATATTATAAATTTGATTTTTATCATATAACTTCATATATCCTATCTATTTCTAAACTCATTACCTCTCATATAATAAAAGAAAAAATGGCGGACAATATCTTAGTCCAGTAAAAGATATGAAAAGCAAGTCTTGTAGTGTATTGTTCTTCGATGAATTTCAGCCACTTATATCAGTACCATCTTCAATTGATATCCTCTCTGTTCCATGGTCGTTATCGCGCATATTTCTACGGAGTGTACTAAAGATAATTACTATACCGACACCATAGAGGTCGAACCACTGCACGAGAGTAAACATTATTAGTTCATCGAAACTGTTGATTTGTAGTTGGACAGATATGCATAACTTTTTTTTCGATAAATGTAATTTGATTCCTATTTTTCTATCATATGCAAGATGATTTCACAAAAGATCTCCAAAACTAGATATGGCGCAATTACACTCGAAATTAATTTGTGCTTGATCTTGGCGACTGTAATTAGCCTAAATCTATCTAGACTTATTGTCCTTGATTGCAAAACTTACTATTCTTTGGGTCCTCAAAAACTCTCATATTCCTCTGGTCCAAAAAACAATAGCAATATGTAAACATTAACTTGTAGATTACCGTTGATCTCATGATTCCAGTTACTTATATCCCGATTTAGTTTAGTTGAAGGAGTTGCATCGGCATGTCCCACACTTCCATGGTGATTGGACATCCATAGAAAAGGGATAGCACGTTTTAATAGAGGCCTCGACGAACACACATCGGAAGGATATCTGAGAGTTCCATCTCATGATTCAATCCATCATAGCTAATACGTTTGGACATGATATCCACCAAATGTTGGATGCTCTGGGGATGTGGACCTTGAACTAGATTTAGATAAACTTTAGCGTGACAAAAGTGGAAGCTATCTCGACAATGACAATAAGCAGAGGAAACAAGAATAGATGATTCTAGTTGTTGGAAGGAGCTAATGGCTTCTGGATCTGTGCATCGTGGCCAAGACTAGTTCCCATTATTACAGACCGCTAATAATCTTCCATTCGAGCACAAGGAAAAATATGCTCACCTCTCGGCTAATATAGAGACAAGGGTCCAGCATTGACAGCCCATGTGTCATCATGTTAGAAGAGAGTTCTATTATAATCAATTCCCACCTGACATGTTATGTTAGGCCAGGGCATTTCACGTAGCTTCAAAATTTTCCTCAATGCCCAAGACGAGTTGGTCAGCTTGACAATCCAAAAGTTGGCTGTTTTAATTATAGGGTTAATATCTCAATTAAGTATGAATTTTTGTCATTTTTTAAAATTTAGCATGAACTTTTCTACTTAATTTAATTAGGCACACAAACTATACATCGTCTATCAAATTTATCACAATGTTAATTTTTTTGTTAAGTTATTTTACATAGCACTATGTCACATGAATACCACATAGGTTATCATAAGTCAAATCAACAAAATTTATGTGTCACGTATGATAATTTAATGGAAAATGAATATTTGGCTAAAATTAATAAATAACACATATTTAGTGACTAATTGGGATATAAAAAATTTATCCTAAATTTGAAAAATTAGCAAAAGTTTGTACTTAATTATGATATTAATCCTTGGTCATATTCCTTTTATTAGAATTGGAGAACTAAATTCCATTTTTTGATCCGATCCAAAAGTTTGTGTGGCAATTTTGAAAAATAAAATGCTGTAAGTATCTGTGGGTAATATTCTTTAGATTTTTCTGATAACATATTAGGGATGCTTTCTTGTAGCCGCCCGCCCCATCGCTCACCTTTTCAACCAATCCTTTTTCTACTAGCGAATTTGTTTCTCTCCTCTACGTGTAGATTTTTCTTCCAAGGGTTTTTCCACGTAAATATGTTGTTCCTATTCCTTCTCTACTTTCTCTTGCCATTGTTTTCGTTATACACCCCTACAAGTAATATTAGAGCATCGGGTCTAGTTTGCTCACAACAATGGCAAACGTGAAGTATGTGATATTCCGCTTTTGGATCACGACAGTAGATTTTCATTGTAGCAAGTCAAGATGCTCCTTGTTCTTGCACAGATGGATTTGGATGATGCACTGTCAGGGTTTGATAAGATATGTCCTCCTCTTGGACAACGAGGAGAAATAACGTAGGGGTCACAAAGCCCTATCTTAGATTCACCCTCATCTATTAAATCAAATCCTGTAGGATGGATGTTCTGAAGGATGAAACCGTTGCTGCCCTATGGTTAAAATTAGAGCAATTGTGCATGACGAAGAGTTGAATTAGCAAATCGCATATGAAGCAGTGACTTTATTCTCATGGTATGAAATTGTTGCTGATCTAGAGACTATGGAGGTTAAGTATGATGAAGAGGATTTGACATGGATTTTGTTGCATTCTCTACGCTCTTCATACACAACCTTCAAGAATACGATTCTGTATAGCCGTGACAATCTTACTCTAGACCACATCCCCCACCTCATGTGTGTGTGTGTGTGTGTGATCTACACTTGTTTTCCTGTGCTTGTTTTCCTTCAATCTACGCTTCGCTGTTTTTTTCAACTAAGCTATAGCGGGACTCCTCAAATTTTGACTTTTTCTACATTATGTTATAAAACTTTAATTGTGACTCATTCAATCACAAATTTTATGAATTTATATAAGTTCTCAACATAATAAACTGTTAAACAGAGGAAATAATGTTATTTCTCATTGAGATGATGATTTAATTTGAGTGGCACCATCACAACATTATTTTGGTATAAAATTAATACAATATGTTATTACTATATTGGATGAGAATTGTCATGTTAACATGTTACGTCAGTAATAATTAATAATACTATAATTTATTTAATTCCCGTTATATTTAAAACTTATTTGAGTTATTAATAAAAATTTTAAGACTGAATAAAATATAAAATACAAGTTTTCAAAATAATTGAGTTATAATTAAAAGTTTTAGATGCTAATACGAAAAAAGATAAAATTCATGTTCCTCGCTGCAATTTTCTGTCAATTTTTTTAGATAAATGAATGTTTTTTGTCATTTGAAATTATAAAGTCAAACTGATTGAAACCCCCATCCCCAAAGAAATTTCAAGTCGTGTCTTGTCAAAGGGAGCAATAGTTATTCATGCGCATTCATCGGACTGAAAAATCTTAAATGGAATAGTTTTACTAAAATAATGGCACCCCCGGTCGTCGGTCGGTGCAATTATCGGACAGAAGGACTCTAAATATTCAACGCCATTGAAATAATACAATCATATATAAATGTTATTCAAAGGAGAAAATATATTATTATAGAATAAGCTTATCACCATTTTTTAGATTAAATATACTTTAAAAAATAATATGATAGCATATTTAGTTATTATTATGTAGTTGGGTGTTTCTATTTCCATACTTGATTATCTTACTCTAATATGTAAATAGGTATACTCTTTATGTCATTTAGTGAGTTACTCAATAAAAAATATTAGTCATTCTTGTATGTTTGACTTCTGAGCTATTATGTTGCATTCCTTTACTCTCCTCCTCGTCCTTGATTTTGAAAGCCAAGATGCTCAAATCTAAGTTATTTTGTCATGCAAAACAACTATTACACTGCATTGCATACTTATTTTGAGGGAAATATAGGAGATATAACTGTAAAATAAGATTATTGTGATAATTTAGGTTATACATATTTTAGAGAAATATCATGATGACATATTTAGTTATCATTATATATTTAGTTGTTTCTATTTCTTTACTTGGTTCCCCTATTATTTTTGTTATTTAATGAGTTTTTTATAAGGATAATCAGTTATTCATGGGTATTCCACCTCATGTTCACCATGTTCTATCCCTTTACTCCACTTCCTAACCCTTATATAAAATTTAACAATATATACCCATGCATAAATATATTCTGAAAAATCTGTGTACTGGTTGCCGACTTGAAAAAAATGAAAACCATGTTCTCATGTCCAGTACGACAACGTAAAAGACTTATCTTCATATAGTGATGATGACAATCATGGTTGCGCTTAAGTTTGAATCCGTGAAGCGTGAGAAACGTGTGTAGAAATACAGTGCACATTTTCCGTGACGGCATTCAAAGGCTTTTTTGTTTTTTGGAAAGTGCACTCAGAAGGTTAGATCAATTTCGGGGCAGGTCAAATCCTAGAATCGTTTTATTTTATGGTTGGTGATGCAATGAAACAAACTCTCAAGTCAGCTTACTGAGAGGAAAATAAAGAAAAATGAAAAAAAATTATGTTAAAATTCATTTGTCTCATGCAAAACGTGGTACTACTTGTCCAACCTTTATGTCTTTTCCAATATTCCTTTGAATTTTGTGACTCCAAAATATTCGGCTTGCTTTATCTGACGATGAAGACAACACAATTGCACTACCGGCTAACGTTAAGACAATTCCGGCACAAATTTCTAGGCTTGTCCGCAAATTTTTCTCCAGAGAATTCAAAATCCATGAGATAATCATACTATTGCCAATGTCCCACAAGTCAAATTCTGATGACAACCGATTTGGCTTTTCCAGGAAGGTATCAATAAACCCTAATTTGTTCTTCAGCTGAAGTGCTCTTCTTATCTCCTTGTCCCATAATTGTCTCCTGTTAGAATGGACGAGACGGGGGTCGCACTTGGACTATCTGATGGAGCGAGGTAGAATGGGCACAATACATCGGCCATCTTCTTCTCCGCCATTAATGGAATGGAGGATGGTTGGGCCCTTGGCTATGATACCATGTATATTGCCTTGATGTTTGGGCAATTCCTCAATCGAATTCACTAAGAATAATTACATCAATATATAGTACAAGAGAGAATTGAATCTTGCTAAAAAGAGCTACAGTAAAAATAGAGAAAGAATAAATAGCCATACAAGTCAAATTCTGATGACAACGGATTTGGCTTTTCTAGGGAGGTATCAATAAACCCTAATTTGTTCTTTAGCTGAAGTGCTCTTCTTGTCTCCTTCGCCAAGGTCCCATAGTTGTCTCCTATCAGAATGGACGAGACGAGGGTTGCACCTGGACTATCTGATGGAGCGAGGTAGAATGGGGACAATACATCGACCATATTCTTCTCCGCCATTAATGGAATGGAGGATGGTTGGGCCCTTGGCTATGATACCATGTATATTGCCTTGATGTTTGGACAGTTCCTCAATCAAATTCACTAAGAATAATTACATCAATATACAGTACAAGAGAGAATTGAATCTTGCTAAAAAGAGCTACAGTAAAAATAGAGAAAGAATAAATAGCCATACAGGAAGAATAAAAATAAAATAAGAAAATGTATATCCCATAATTGAGAATTTTTATCTCTAATTGGCGTTATCTGAATCAGACAACTTGATAATATGTCCAATTTTCAGGCATCAATCAGCGTCGGCGGCAAAGCTATAACTATTGAACCACTGTTCACGACGGTGAAACCCCCTGCGCGTGAAAACTTTCTCAATATATCTTTATATCTAACCTGCTCAAGCAAGAACCTCATGGCTAGAGCTCACACTTTTTGACATTCAGGAGCAACACTAGAGGAGTCTAATCTCTTACGGGGCATAGTTTTAAAAACTAGATAGGGCTGGTCGGTTCGACTAGTTCGACCGGGAACCGGCCACTCACCCGGTCCGGTTCCTATAAAAAATCCAATTGCACATTCAAAGAGAAAAACTCCGATTGAACCGGCTGGTTTCCGGTCCGACCAGTAAACCTAATTGAACTCGTAAAAAAACCTGCCGACTTAAATTTAAAAATAAAATATAAAAATTTATTATAATGTAACTATTTTATTTTACTAGACTTATATTTATATTTTATATTAAACTTTTATTTAATGTAATGGTTATATTAATGATTTTTGTTATAAATCATATTCAAATTATAATATTATGTAAATTTATTATTAATATTATTTATTAAACATGCGGTTCAACCCATTGAACTTCCGGTCCTATCTATGAACCCATGAACCCATACTTACATCGGTTTCTGGCCCGGTCCGGTTTTAAAAACTATGCTAACAGGCCATTCAACTTCCATATTATAGGGATATATGGCGATTCCGTCTCTTTCACTTAATTGCTGGAGTTCTGGAAAAGATAATCAAATATTGAAGCATGAGAGCTGGTGTACGTTAAAATCCATACCGGATTTACGCAATTATTAGTTCTCGTCGAGTCCCAGTTTTATTGATCTAGCTCCAACAACTTAGTCATGATAAACACATCAAGTGAACGCTACACACGTTTTCCACTTAGAGGAATAGTACTCTCGGCTTTGGCCACCGACATGTCAACATGGATGTTACAATGATCCAGAAAAAATTATAAAAAAAAAATTGTCTGAAGCCTTGGAAGAAAATACAATGTAACTGCCACTTCCATCCTCAAAGTTCAAAGGTTCTTCAGTTATGGAAACGTGAATAGTAATGCAAATCTAGCAAATCCCTGATAGTATAAAAATGAGAAAAAAAATTTCAGCTATCCCAACATGCTAGGCAGAATGAAGAAGCATCAATAGATTAGAGTGAATGATGTGGACATGCGAGGCTATGACTCAGGAAATCTAGCCAACTTAGAGAAGGACTTGATTTTAGATGGAAGAGGCCCAATGACAAGAGAATAATTGAAGAGATGATTGGAAGCTATTGGAGTTCTCACTATTGGATTATCAGCCCTAAAAGGTGAAGCCCAAGGTAAAAGAAACCTTAGCTCTATTCATTATCACGATCCAAAAACTTGACAAAATTTCAACACATAGATCCTTACAAGATGTTTAGTTTTTAACGTAATTTACAAAAACTCAATAAATGCCATAATTCTAATAAGAAACAAATTTTAATTGTAAATCTTCAGTTGGTTCCTATTGTCAAAAGCTATCTTACTCTTCTTACACAACCTTTCAAGCTTCAAACTTATATAAAAAAATATATGAGCCGCAACTTAATGAACATAATTTTTTAAAAATAAAATAATGAGTTAATATGCATACCTATTCAAATAATAAATTCGTAACATTTCAATATACCATTGAAGATCATTATCATCCATTCACTAGTTTCGTTTTTCTTACTTCCAAAATTGTAAATAATATTTTTTCACTCTAATTATTCTCTTGCAAATTCCTCAGTTAAAGCCAACTAACCTATAGAGACGTACTCGGTTTCCCTCACGTCATCCTCATTATTACAACAAATCTCATACCTGTGGAAAACAGGGTTTCTACTCATAAAGAGAATCAAAAAATAAGGACATTGTAAAAATAAGGGGTCGATTTTAAGAAAATGTCAGTATTAATTATGAAATCCTAGATTTCATAAAATCATTTTAGTGCACATGACTCTACAGAAAAACACCTAAGGGCTAGCTATGGATTCAGGAGAAGGATGATCATAATCGTCACCTTTGGAGTTGATAAATTCTTTAATTGTTGGCCTCACTATTCCTCATCTTGTTTGTCCCAACTTATCTAAAGATGAGTGTCAAGACCCCATCCATCATACAAGGGAAAAGTAAATTGTGTTCAATCATGGGAAGATTAAAATGCATAGATATGCTCAATGATTACATAATCTCAAGCTAAATAGACATGTAGGCAATATCAAACTATTATGTAGTAGTTAATCATCCATATGCCCCACAAAGTATGATACTAATTCTAGTAGTATCACGGTATTAATCAATCCTAACTATTCTAATGCGAGCAAGGAAAAGGATATGACCCGTGTGCGTGTGCCAGGTCAGGCACTGGCCACCTCATTGCCCCGCCCCGTCCCATTCATTATTATATATATAGTTTTCTTTTATTTTTATCCGATTCCAAATTTCCTATTATACACCGCGTTTTATGTCCCCTCCCTCAATCCATTTCCTAGAGTTTTTAAGCTTACGTTATTAACTTTAAACTTAGTTTAGATTGAAAAATTTTGTATTTATATTAGAGAATATTATGATGTTATTGTCATGAAAATTTATTGTATTTTTTAAATTTCGAGTAATTTGGGTTTGAATGGGGCAGCACGAGTCAGACCTATCCAACGTAGGGCAGGTCGTAAGCCTCCTGAATCTGATCCGTCGTGGGTCATGGGGCAGGGCGGCCCCCGTGCCTTCAAAAACTCCGCCCGTTGACATGCCTACTCGTGCTGCACAAAAAGTAGGCAGCCAATGCTTTTCACGTTTAAGATTCAACAAATGCATATAGGTCAGGGATTCCAAGCGATTGAAGTATTCCATGTCGAATATGTCTACATAATCTTACCAATGGATTCCATGAATATTACCGTACTAACGGACACGGAATACCGCAGCGATGTTACTTGCCCCCAGGAAAGGAAGCAATAGCAAGAACATGAAGTCATAAAGGAAACTAACAAAGATATCAAGGAAATTTCGTGATCACTTTTTGTGGTTGATCATGAGTAAAACGAGTGGCCACAGTAGCGGCCAGCCTTTTTCTTTGTCTCTTTTGGTCATTTTCGTGAATCGGGAAGTCTGTCACTTGTGATGAATTCAAATTTAAATAAGTTCAGCAATTTCAAAAGTGTAAAATAGTTTTAATCGTACGTAAATTTTCTTTATTCTAATATTTAAATATAGGGAAATTTAACAGTAAAAATAGATGAAGTAAAAATGGGATTCATATAATATTTTTCGTGTCTCCTCAAGCTTGATTGTACGACGGCCCCGAACCCTTCCCAAATCCATTCATGTTTAGCACAATTAACAATCTGCCCGGACAGTGAAAGAAAAAATTTGACCCCAGCAGCGCTCAAACGTTCAACACATCACCACGTGATACATGTCATCCAACGTTAACAAGTGTTCAACACCATATTAACCGTTGATTGATGCATGGTATTATCAACGTACGGTATTGGGGTAAAATTCTATTAATCGATACTCTCCCGAAAAATAGCAGCCGTATATCCTCCCAATTGGTGCATAGCAATATGTGGTATAATTTGATCTATGGAGTGGAATTGATATGATTCAAGGTGATTAGAATAATTGAATCCGATATTTAAAACGAAAAAATAATGAGGTTTAGATCCACATTTGCCATCATAGACAGATTCGTACGACTATTCAACCATGTGAATTTAGTGGAACATTAATAAGATTAATTGAAGGGGTTACCAACTTAACAAAAAAATGACGAAATTTAATGAAATTCATAGTGTTTTTACATGTCTTCACAAGTTGAGGTGGGCGGTACTTCCACTCCCTTTCTAGCTCCAGCCACGTTTAAAACGTTTTCACGAAAAAGAGGAAACAATTAATTGACCGAACGGTCAAAGGTCAAAATCAGCAGCAGTCAAATTCACAACCACCACAGCCACAATGTCCCGAAAGCTCTCATCTACATAAATTTCTTTGTTTTCAGGCAACTATTGTCCCTCTGTTTTGACAGAACATTGGAATATATCTGAATCGATTAGATTATGACTTTCATTTTGCATTTTATATCTCTTGCAATTTCCTTCTTATGCATCAATTGATTCCCTGGCCGGTCCTGTTTTCTCTGTTACTTTTCATCTTTCTTTATATGAATATACCATAAATCGATAGGTTGCCTTGATGATTTTTTTTTTAATTTGGGCAGATACAATCTAATGGATCTGTCAATTTTCAATAGTGCAGCAAAATACAAATATAAAATGAAAGGGTAAATGCTTCCTGCATTCCATTCCACCTCATTCTAACCAACCACACATAATAATACCTCATATGTTGCTAGTTTTGTTGGTGCTTCTTCATTCTACTTGATGGTTAAGATTATGTAATGTCTATGATTCATGAAAAGCCAGTACATATGGAGTTGTTAAATATAGCTATCTGCCTTGGATATCCTTTTATTTTATGAAAAATAAGTGAGTATGAGTTGGTTCATTTATATTGATGAACGACTTGTTCTTCGTGTAGGGAACCGTAATGGGCTTGGACAAAGTGGTTCCGTGAAGATTCAAACTCGCACGGTACCCTTGACCTATCAACCCAACCTACCACCGGCCAACGCAAGCACACCTACTCACACTCAGTATTGTCCCCACTAGTGCAGTATCATTTAACGGATGTATGAGAAGACATTTGAATCTTTAACCTTGAATTTACTTCACCGTGTAACATTGTGTTTCGCACAATTAGATCAATGCAAATGGTGGTAAGAGAGAAACTCTATTCTCGCTTATAGAGGATAGAAGATTTATATAATAAGAAAACTTCTATACTCACTTTATTAAGAGAAACTCAATTACCTCTTTAAATTGCACGATGTAAATATATGATAATAAAATTGATGCAGCCATGTGCAATGCCAGGCATTGTTTTCGTAATACAACTAGATATGTGATTGATACACATACACTGATATGCATACATATATATATGAAGAAGCCTTTATTTCCAAATTGCTAGGACTGACCACATATTGAGTAAATACATTGGGAGGAAGTGTGTTGTTCCTCCTAAGGTCTGTCGTGTGGGGTTTCCTTTAAGTTAATTGATTAAGCAGCAGTGACTTGATGTACTTTTCGATTCTTGGAAGGTGATGGTTCTCATCATAATCATACATGAGAGGGACCATTCTGGCCGTGTTGAGAGAAGCTTTAGCAATGGAAGTAGAGAATGGGTGAGGAAAGAGGCATTCTTTGTTTAAGCTCTTCCATGCATCTGAAATCATCTCCTTCACATGGTTCCTTGCCTCCTCGAGCGAGCAACTAGGGTTCTCCTTCATGTAGTAGTCCACATACGACCCATCATTTCCCTCTTGATTCTCATCCTGTAAAAAAGATTTAAAATTTTTTTCTTAAGTGTATGTATTGCTTCAAATTTCTTGTTCTTCATATTAATTGAGGAAAAAAAGGTCATGTCAAAACATAACTAATTAATAAATCATGCTCTCATTTGACAAAACTGAAGTATCTTTCAGATTAGTTTGGAATATACGTAATTTTGAAGTCAATTAATATTTTATCAAAGTAGACTCAATCCCTCACAACTGTCAACATTATTTCAAGCCCAAGCAACATATACGAGTAGCAATATTTTGAAAGAAATCTTGCGAGAAGAGAATGGATAAAAAGAGGATGGAAACATATGATTAGAATTGAATTTTGGATCTGTTAATATCATTTTAATATGATGGTGTGAACACTACATTCCTCAATTTTTTTTAATAAATTTAAAATTTTAATAATAAGATAATAACCATATTCCATAATTGAATAATTGAAAGGAAACATGTACTTTTCCTTCCTTTTCTAATTGAATAATTGAAAAGAAACATGTGCTTTTCCTTCCTTTTCAATGAACAGCAACATGTCTTTTCTTGTCGTTTGTAACATATGATTGTACTTACTTTATGGGTTTCTGCAAGATGTCAGTCGAAAAAAATGATAAAAGAGTGGGCAGTAAGAAGTGACTACTTATATTGAATACTTTTTTCAAGTAGCCAATTATTTGTGCTTATTATCAATAGTAATTATACGCTACAATTATGAAATCTGCTTCATTCCCTTTTAAAGGTAAAGTTATTTTATTGTTTATTTATTGAAATGTTTCTCTTTCCTAAACCTCTCTAGCTTCTTGTAACAATGGCCCCGCCCCTTCCATTGAAAATGTCAAGGTAAAAGCATCTGATATTGTGTTTGTTTAGTGGATCTTTATATTTTGTCAAACATATAAAGAGATAGCACATTATTTTACCATATCGAAATTTCATAACTGGGAGATCGTTTATAACCTAATGCACATACCTTGGCACTTCCAAGGTCATCCCAGAGACGTAGAATCTTTGCTGCCGGAGTAGAGATTGCAGACAAACGATTCAGCATGTCACAATCTAGGTAATTTCCACCTTCATACAAGTGTGCAAACAAGTGAACGAGCACAACATGCACACCAGAGCTAACTATTGCATTCTTCAAGTACTCTTCTGCAGGTGGGGAGTGGCATGACGCAAACCATCTTGCTTCTACCATGAATGCATCACACAGACTCTTCCACTGTGAAAGTAATCAATCAAATATATGGTAGTGTTTCCTTTTAACTTCTCCATTCTCCTTTCTCATCGAGGAAAGGATCACAATATAAATACATATTGGAGAGCGAAATAGCGAAATAATAGTTTCTAATGGTACACTTTACTCCAAAAAGTCTCATAATAAAAATGTTTAGCTTTTTGCATTTTTTTTCTAAAGAGGGAGTTCCGTGAACGTCTCTCTATCTTTCTCTCTCTCTCTCCCCTCTCCTTTCCACTCTCTCTCCCCTATATTATAGCAGAAAGGGACAGCAGGAATATAATGGTTATAATTATATTGATCAATGTCAATGTGAAATTAAAAAAACTTAAATTCAATTATCACCATCATGATTTACCATACTTATTTAGTCTCAATTCCTCTAATCTATTTTTAGGCCCATATACTTTCTTTAATGTTAGAATATGCAAGAACTAATCGTAAACGTAGACAAATTAGGCCTACGAAAGGAGAAATCAACTAAAATAATTACTGATTCCCTGAGTAGATCCGTTGGGTTCCACCCGCGCTTCTTATAGACGTTTAAGCCGATTTCGTTGGTAATATCGTCTAGAGCCCTGAAGCATGTCTTCATGTAATCCGGTAGTTCTTTGATACACTCCCACCTAAAATTCCAGAAAAACAATCCTCCTTGTCGTTAAAATATTGCCCGTCAATTATAGTGCAAGACTGAAGGACAAAAAAATACTATAAAACTGTAACACCTCTTTCATGAAAAATTGGATGTGGCAATCATGTGAAAAGTAGCACGAATTAGTGGCAAAAACATGGTATATGGAGATGTATTTTTGTTACCTGCTGACGGCTTCTGTGAAGAGAGTGAGTTCTTCAAGGGACCCATAGACATCAAAGATGTCATCGACGATGTAGACCATGGCTATCGGCTTTGTTATGTCCACTCTTTCTTGCGATAGTTTCGGGTCCGGTAAAATTGCCATTGGCCACATGTACCACTTTATAGGCTGATCCCTTGCGAACTTTAATTCCTTTGCTAACCCAAGATCTTTCCACCATCTACGTTTTGATGTACATATTCAGAAACAATTTACAATGACATTATATATTAATAATATAAGTCCGATGAATGAGTTGCTGGTTAATTTTAACTTAGTGGCATTAATTTGACTCACAAGTCCTAGAACAATTCTACCATTTAGGTGCCCTTTTTCTCTGAGACAGAACAAGTAGATGAGATGGGAATATATAAGACGCTGTTGTTATGAGTTAATTAATGTTACTGAAATACCTAGATGAGTTATCAAACTTACTTGGTGACTTGCAGGATTTCGCCCCGATTAATGGAAGCAACCGTATCCAAGTCCAACATGGCCAGCTCCCTAAATGCTTCCATCCACTCATAAGGCCCTCCCAGGTAAACCTGGGAGCTCCCAGAATCGAACCTTGGCAAGCTCTTGTGGAAAGGATTTGACAGTGTGTTTTTCACAAGCTCTCTTAGTGTCAGAGAACTCATGTCGTTGATATCATTACCAGCATATGGAAATAAATTTTCGGAACCACACAGGGCTCTTTTACTGAATGTTGCTGCCTCATCGAGTATATCTTCCCCATGTATATTCAAATGGGAAGCTTCGTGCAAGCTTATTAATCCGATGATATCCTTGCACAGCTTCTTGTCAAACGTAAGCTCACCATTGTTGTCGTCATCGCTCCTGAAGATCTCAAAGATATCTGTATGATCAGGATGTAGAAAAAAAATATTTGTTATTTTTAGTACAATGGGCGAATTGTTAGTTCCTTATAAAAATAACCATTTTTCAGTTTTATTGGGCCATTACTCTTCTATACATATATCAATGATCAAAAAATGATATCTAAAATATAACCCGAAATTTAATACTCATAAGTATGACTAAGACTTACTATACTTCTTTATTTTTCCATTCCTTCTTGTCATTTGTATGTTGACAGAACTTCTTACTCAATGGCGGTGATTTGTTGGAGACCCAACAGTTAGATCGAGGTATAAAATATCTAGTGGGTACGACGAATGTTCTCATTTATAACTATTATAGAGATTCCTTGTACTGAATAGGCATGGCCACCGCCAAGAACAATTTGTGTTATATAGTGTGTATGCATATAAATTTACGTTATACGTTGATCTCTAGCCAGAAGGTGATATTTCAGAGCTGCATGTAGCCACGAACCTGCAGACAAATTGTAGCCTTCCTGTCGTAGAAGTCTAAAACGAAGCGCCAACTCGTGAAGGCTGTCACTGCTGGAGTTGCCATTACAAGCGGAAATAAAATGTTCCTGCAGAAGGCTCTTAATCTCCGCTTCAAAGTGGTGAGCGATACCAAGACGTTGCAGAGCGTCCACCATCATTAGACTTTCTAAAGAGCCCTTTTCAACTTTTCCAATGAGACTCCTGGCTTTCTTCAACCTTCGCTCGTTTAAACTTTCGGAACAATCCTGCAGAAGCTTCATCAGTCAATTATCGAGTTGATACACACTTAATCGGTCAAACAATATCATGATGAATTCATAACTCCGATATGTAGACAGAATAGCTAGCTAAAATCAAGCACCTTTGTATATTGATATATAATTCAGCACATAAATGAGGAATTTACTATACGTTTTAGGTTCACGTGGTTTCACTATGATTGTTAAGATTATTAATGCAGTACATGTTCCGCACAACTGAGTCATAAAATTATCTCGGTTTTATTGCGTCCAAAGTGGTACTTAACTGTGAAGTGGTTGAGTCCATTTGCAGGACGAGATGACTCCAAAGGGGATGAAACCAATCCCTGATAAGGGGCAGCCCTCCATTTATTGACGTCCATCGGATTAGAGATCCTGTCCCGGAAATTCGATGAAGATCTCAAGGGTGTAGGTGGGAGCTAGAAACAAGCGAATAAACTCTTGGAAATATTGGGGGATGAACACCAAGTGAGATAGTTTCTGAAGAAGAAGAAGAAGAAGAAGATGCTGATGAAGGAGAGAAGTTACTTTTGTTGGCATGAGAAGTTGCTAATTTATAGGGCTTTAGATGAAGTTTTCTCGTGCTTAGGGATGGCAGAAAATGCCTGCCCCGCACTAGGACAGGTCGGGTCGTGGCCTGACCCGTGTGTGGGGACAAGTCAGGCACAGGCCACCTGGTTGCCCCGCCCCATCCCGTTCATTATTATATACTTTTGTTTTATTTCCTTATCATATTTCACATTTCCTATTATACACCACGTTTTATGTTCCCTCCCCCAGTGTCCTTCCAAGAGTTTCTAAATTTATGTTACTAATTTTAGACTTAGTAAGATTGAAAAGATTTGTATTTATATTGGAGAATATTGTGTACTTACTTTAATGTTATCATCATGGAAATTTATCTTTTTTTTTTAATTTAAAGTAATTTGGGTTTGAATGGGTAGGATGGGTCGGCCCAATTGTACTTAGGGCAGGTTGTGAACCTTGATCCGTCCCACTTAAGTAAAGTATTATGAATAAATATAATTTATATTGGACAACATTTACTTATTAATTAATATACTTGTCTATTCAAATTTGAATTTATCAAGATTTATTAATTTTTTTGGTACTACATGATTTTAGACCCAAAAAAAACATAAACTGAAAATATATCGTGTGAAGCAAAATATCTCCGAGTACCTTCCTTTGTCGATCGATAGATTGGAGAATCATAACCCACAATCATCTGCACCATCTTAAATCAATACTAATTTCCCCTCCCTGATCCTTTTCAGGAAATACAAATAGCATTGCACGCATAAATTAACATTCGCCATGGGTTGTCTTGGGGAAATACATACATAGCATTACATGCATGTATGAATGGATTGCGGTAAAGACAATCGTTATATACAGTGCCCATCAAGAGCTCGAACCAAAACACGAGTTAAAAGATTGTAAGACGTTCACTGAAACCTTTGATCTCTCAGCCACAAAGATACATATAAATACGTACCCAAAAAAAAATCATTTACAGTGACTTGTATCCCATAATTTCGTTACTGTACTAACAGCCGGCTTTTTTTGTAACCCACATGGAATACCGCAGCCATGTCATTTTGCCCCCAGCCAGGAAGGATTAGCAAGAACGTGAAATCAAGAAGGAAACGAATAAAGATATATCGAGCAAATTTCGTAGTCGTTTTTTGTGGTTGATCATGAATAAAACGTGTGGCCACGGTAGCGCCCTGCCTTTTTTCTCTCTTTCTCTCTCTCTCTCTCTTTTGGTCATTTTTGGCGAATCAGGAATTCTATCTCATGCCATGAATTCAACATCAAATTGGAACGGCAACCTCGAGAAAGTAGTTGAAGAGCGTCAATCGTGGGTAAATTTTCTTTATTTTAATATTTGAATATGATATCTTAAAAAAGAAAAATAATATCCAACAATCGCCTAAACTCATCAATATTTGCCATCCATAATATATTCATAAAATTTATTGGACGGAAGAAATTTAATGGAATAGTAAAATATAGAGATAAGTTTAACGGTTAAAAGAGGAAAATTTAACCGTAAAATTAGTGGAAGTAAAAATGGGATTCTTATAGTATTCTTCGTGCCTCCTCAAGTTCGATTGTACGACGGCCCTAAACCCTTCCCAAATCCATTCATGTTTAGCACGATTAACACCGTTTGCCCGGCCGGAGAGGATCAGAAAAAATTTGACCCCACCGTGAAAATCAGCAAACAGTCAAATGTTCAACACATGATCCAACGTTAACAAGTTTTCAGTACCATATTAACAGCTGATGCATGGTATTATAGCACATGGTATCGAGGGTAAAATTCTATCAGTTTATGGAGTGAAATTTATATGCTCGTGCATGATTTTTTTTTCTATTAAAACAATTGAATCCGATATTTGAAAGGAGAAGATAAAGATGCAAATATACTCATCCACACATGTCCCATCATGGAAAGATTGATACCATTATTCAATGATGTAAAATTTAGTGGAAGATTAAAAAAACTAATTTGACTGTTGAAATAACCCAACTTAACAAAAAGAAACGTTTTTTGGATGAAATTTAATGAAATTCATACCATATTTTTTTCTCTCAAATTTGTTTTTGTAATACTAATTAAAACTGAATTTTAACTGTCTTAAAAATAGGAGTATCCAAAGATTTGCAAATATTCATGTCAAATTTAATCAATACCTTTTCGATATAACTCTTTTGTGATATTGCAATAATTCCTCAAGAGCAACCTCAGTCAATTTGGATCCCTAATACAGAAGAGCCATCCCTAAGATCCCTAATACAAAATTTGACTAGCAATATATACAATGGCTATTGGCCTCCTTATCAGCCATATATAAAATGGGTGATGGCTTGCTATTTTGATAGGAGGGACATATAATGGTATTAGTTGCAATGGGCAAATATTTTCAGAGTTTGCATTAGATCATGTTCCTATTTTCAAGATCGGACACCTATATTAAATTAAGAAACTATAGAAAATAAAGAACTGGAAATTTAGCACATGTAACTATTGATATGAATCTAATTCAAAATGAAATGTCTAAACTCTTCAAATTATTTAATATCCAAAATTCTATTACCTCATAAGTACAGCATCCAACAAATAATTGTCTTTTACACGTTGGTTAGACTTTCCAAATTCAATAGAAAAAAAGGATTGTTTTGAAATGTGTCGACTTTACACTACCACATATTCTCTCTCATTGTGATATCCCCCTACCCTACACGGAAATTGACATATTCACTACTAAATTATACAGTTGGTACAAAATATTTTACTAATATAATATTTTGATACAAAAATTTTAAAATATAACTCCATAATATATTTCTTTTCAAATGTGCTACATTTTAGTATATTCCATTAATTTTCAACTAACGTTATTAATGGTAGCTAATATGGTAGTATGACATGGGTGCTGACTCAGTGACACATGTAACAATTGATGACGTGACACTTGTAATAATTTTAAATTACACAGTTGGTACAAAACGTTTTACTAATGTAACAGTTTAGTACAAAATTTTTAAAATGTAATTCCGTGATACATTTTCATTCAAATGTGTTACACTTTAGTACATTCAATTAATTTTTGACTAATATCATTAATGGTCGCTTATGTGGTAGTATGATGTGGGTGCTAACTCAGTAATATGGGTAACAATGATGATGTGGCACTCATAATAATTTTAAATTGTAAAAAAATGTAAAACTAAAAAAAAGAGGAGGAGACCTAAGGAGAGACTCAAACCCTCAACCTCTTATTTAAAATAATTTTATTTAACCACTTAATATATAAAACTTATTTGTTTTATATTTATTATGTCTTACTTTCTCTTCTATCTTCTTTTTTCCAAAATCCTAGGACGAGGAGTCACCTCCACGGGTGAGGGAAACCAATCGAGGCTCCCAATAGTCCCCTCCCTCTCCGACGAGGCCGCCAATGGCCAGTGGACCTCCAGTGACGTAGCTGGAATGGGAGAGGGCCTGTGGAGAGTTGTCAATTAGCGACTAATTGGGAGCCCCGATCGATTTCCCTCACCCATGGAGGCAACTCCTCGTCCTATGTTCTTGGGAAGAAAAAAATAGAAGAAAAAGTAAGACATAATAAATATAAAACAAATATGTTTTATATATTAAGTTTAGTGTAGTGGTTACACAAAGTTATTTTAAGTAAGCGGTTGAGAGTTCGAGTTTCCTTCTCTTTTTTTTAGTTTTGCATTTTTTTTACAATTTAAAATTATTACGAGTGCCACATTTGAAAGGAAATGCATTACTGAATTATATTTTAAAAATTTTGTACCAAAATATTATATTAGTAAAACGTTTTTTTACCAACGGTGTAATTTACCCACATATTCACTCTCTATCTTTTCCTTTTCCCCTTTCTTATTGGTCAAATGAAATTAATAGTCACAACCAGAGAAAACCACAAAATGTGGCATCACATCGTGTTACATGAAATGAAGCAACATTGGGAGAACTTCATTTCACGCATATGCATTGGTGTGAAAACAACAAAAAGAGATACCGTATTCAATTTGTAATTAAGAGGTACTTATTCGATTCTCAATAGTAAAATTTTGTGTACACATTTATTTCCATTTTTATTCTGTCCACATGTAGGTACATGGCCTCCTCTTGAAACGAAGAGACACATATGTTTTGTGACTATGTATTAAGCTAAAATTAATTAATTATTGGCTAATGGTACAAATTATGCATATTACTCGTGTAACACTAGTCGTTGGCGTGTTGGAATCTAGTAGGAGAATTTTCAGGCCGCTAAACATCGTATGGCAGTCAAAATTTTGAATTTTCGTAGACGAGTCTTAGAAGTAATTGGAATAATAGGGCGGCTTTACTACCCAGCAACGTTAGACTAATTAACATTATCGTAATTAAAGATACACATTTTAAAAAAAAGTTATTTCAGAAAGAGTTCAACAAATCATTTACCTATTAAACCATCCACCGAGAGGAACATAAAAGTCTCTTGTAATGGTAACACGGAGCTACAATGCAACTCCCTTACACTAGGAGAATTTATTTTGAAAGAAATTTATTTATTTTTTGACTTGAATCTGTATTAGTTAACCTCATTAACCAGGATACTTAAGTGTTAGAGAATTCAACTGCTCCGTTTTTTTTTACTGTCGCAATACTGTGTTTTATCACTCCTTTGCAGATTTAATATTCCTAAAATTTAGAGACCTTGTAGAGCATTTTTGGCTGTTTCCTTTTTTTTGAATAATGATTTTCTTGAATCTGTAGGTCAATGTTGTAATCCGTAGGTCAAAGAATTTAAATAACAGTGCAAATCTAATAAATTTCCTAAAATTTGAATGGCAGTTCCAAATGAATTAGTTTGATTAAAAAAAACTAGAGCTTGAAATTCGCTGCATAAGTTAACTATATGCTAAGTGGTGGTGATATGGACATGAAAAGATTAATTATTTATTACTGTTAAATTTTAAAAAATAATGTTAGTTATTTAAAAAAATGGAAAGCGAAAAAAAAAAAAAACAAACGCGAGTCATTCTGAGTGCGACTGGGAGCCACTCCCATCACCACTGGACAACGTGTGGCCGGAGGGAGTTCCCTTCTTCGTCAATCCCTCTCCCAAGCAAGTTCGTCGGCGGCCCAAGGTTCGTCATCGACCCTGCATGGAGCTGGTTCCAACTAGTTTTGCTTTCGTTCTAATCATCACAAAAATTTTTGCTCTTTATTTTCATTTTTTTTATATTTTCAGAGATTTAATATTACAGAATTAAAATTTTGTTTATTGAAATGTTGCATTAGTATCGAATATACGACAAGCCACATAAATAATGAAACAGAAAAGTATAAAATGTTTAGCTTTCCACAACGTCGAGTCATATTTCCATCCAACCAACGTCTACCATGAATAAAATGCTTTAGGACTGATGTGACCAGATTGATTGACTAGTCGTCCCTGTTCGAATGTTTGAAACTTAAAAAGCATCCAGCTGTAATTATTCCTTTCCTAACGATCAACTTCAGTTCCATATTGACGTATCCGCGAAGATCACCCAATGCTTAGTTTGTCCTGAACAAAGTGGGAATGAGATGGATCACTTCCCCTAAGGTAGTTAGTAGCATCCAACCCGAATCTGGCTTGGTCTATATCTGGAGAAGCAGGACGAAGTGGGGACGGCTCATGGGCACCCTGTGGAACTTCGAATTGCAGTCTTGCGTGGGCACACACTCCCCTAGATATATACTAGGCTGCATAACCACCGCCAAGGAAGACACTGCACCTCTCACATGTCTCCAAGGCCCAGATGCAGTCACGAGGATAAGGGCCCAATCAGATTTTAGCTGAGCATGAAATGCTATGAACGATTAATATGCTTGTAGTGGATACAAAGCCGAAGGGCGAATTAGCACTTACGTCTTGAAAAGACAATTCATTCATAAATCTTGGCGTATCGGCTTGGGACAAGCTGGGTCATTGCAGTAGAGATCCCAAGCGAAGACTTACCTAAAGGAATCCTCTTGGGAACCCCTAACAAGTTGGAGTTGGCTGGACGCGCATGAAATAGGCCCATGACTGCAGAAAGAGAAGAGATTAGACGTGAAGAGATAAATTTATTCATAAGAAAGTCGGATAAATAGGACAAAATTACCTCCATGGCCCAATACAATCCAGTGAATCCCATTTCTCTCAGTGGGCTGTAACATTATCTGAGTGTTGGAAAATGTGAGCAAGGCCCGTATTATCCTACCAAACTAACTCAGAGAGTGTAAGAAGCACAAATTCATCCTACCACTTTTGTCGCCCAATATGGTGGAACACAACAAGAATGAAATAAATTCCCCGGCAGCATTGTTCGTTGTTCCTCTGTCTCCGTTGGCCGTGATAGTCCCATTTCATAGGATCCGCTAAATTAGTAGCTGCCACCTTGCTAGAAGCCGATGTAGTGCATTACTAGTTCCTCCCCATCTGGGATGGTATTATCATATATTGGAGGTAGTGCTCATACTTAACCCAGTTAAAAGCAGCAAATTAACTGCGGAGCATGATGGTAAACTCTCCATGTGGTAGTAGCAGGAACTTTTCTTGTACCTCGACTTCTTCCACTTTTTATAATCATGCTGTGGGGGACATGTAGTCCTTGTTCACTTAATAAAAATCCTTTCTTGGTTAGCAAAAATCATGAGATGCTCCAGATTGTGAGATTCGATTGTAACTCGGGTTTTCAGTTTAAAGATGTGGAAGATAGGGTTTGATTTTCGAGAATATCAAGTTCAATTACGAATATCTTGGTTTCATGAAAAATCATTTTCTTGCACTGGACAATACAAAAATGACACCGTAGTTCTATGCGTTGAATTTAAGGGAAGAATAATCAAAGTCACAATCTCAAGAATCTCTTACAATGACTCTTATCATACCCAATGGTAAGCGATTTGGGTAAAGAAAATTGGTACCTAATTGCAAAGGTATAGTTGACAATACCCCAATTAGGCCTCACAAATGTTCAGCTCACTATTCCTCATCGCATTTAATTTGCATTTTATTTTGAGGTGATTGTTCTGGACCTTATTGAAATGAAACTATAAATTAAATAATTTACAATCAAGGAAAAGTAAGGATATGCTCGGAGATGTGGTCCTCTTGCTATGCAAACATGAACATAATCCAATTCATCAAACAACAAATAGCTACTCTTATACCCACATTCATATAAGATACTAACTCCAACATCGTCATGGCATCATCACTATATTAAATAACCCTAATAGTTCTAATGTAACACTTCAATTGAAATCCTACTTTAGAAAAGCGGTAAATCAAGTTTTCAACCACCATGAATGCTAATGGAAGCATTTATGGGAAGTTACAACTCCGGGAGGGTGTCAGCCTTCATGTAGCAATCCTATGTTTTCACATTGCCATTCTAGCATTAGAATGATTAAGAAAAGAATTTAAATGAATTGGTTAGAGCTCGGTCTACTGAGTCCTCCCCGTACATGGCCAGTATATGGCACCATCTAGATGGTTAGAAACTCGACATAGCTTGAAGGTAGATCATTACCTTGAGTCAAGATTGTAACGTAATATTTAGACAGTTAGGGATAATTTAACTAGGATTACTATGACTAGGACCTTCTCTCTGTTCTTTCTTTTCTTCTCTTGGGATTCATTGGTAAGCTTCCCAAGGTAGGTACTCCCTTTCTCTCTCTTGCCCCCCCTCTCTCTCTTTTCCTTCTTCTATTGCCTCATCCAAATGTGGAAGGGGTATTTACAGAGAAGGTAGTCCAAATAGACTACCCATTTAGTTTGAGATCAAATCTCAATTGGAAGGGCAAGAGAGTTCTTATTGGAATGAAATAATAGTAGTATTCTGACAACTTAAAGGGCCAATTTCTAAATAGTGGGGATCAAATTTAGTGTTTGTAAGTGTTGTATCAAGTTAGTTTTGTCGATTGCTTTTATGGGTGACAAATTTAGGTAATCTAAGAGGAATATCTCCTAAGTTGTGATTGATCTAAGAGTATTTTGTTCATGAAAAATGTACTGTAATCTCCATTGAAATAGTGGAAAATTGACCATGGACTCATCCCATAGTTTTTTCTCATGTTGGGGTTTTCAATGTATACATCATGGTGTCCATTTCTAGCTTATTGCTTATTATTCTATTCTATCTCAATTGCACTAGAATAGAAACTTTCTATTTGTTGCTTGGTCAATTTTTGGATTCATGCTTTCCAAACATGTGGTAATAGAGCCAAGTTTAGCAAGCCTAGGTTTTTTAGTATTCTCAAGATGGAGGAGTCTACAAAAACAATGTTCAAGTCAAATACATGCAACTAATCTATCTAGAAGTCACAAATGGAAGATGTAAGGATTTGTATGATCCCATCTAAGGAAATTCAACTAGACCAAAAGATATGGGTGATAAGGCACAAGAGCGCTTGAACAAGAAGATTACTGGATTAATTCAACAGCAAACACATAGTAGCATCTACCATCATCTTTCTTAGGAGACCAACACAAAAGTTCTAAGAGATAAGTTGGAGCATTTTCATGTGAGGAAGATATTGCAAGAAAAAAGGCATTTCTTGTAAAGAAGCTTGTCCACCTCTACAATGATAGAAGCAAAATCTACTAATTGACCCTAATAATATTTAGGGGAAATTGCCGTAAAAATCCTGTCAAATTATGAAATTCCCCATATTGTCACATAGTTTGTTAATCACCTCAAATATTATGTGGTATATGATTTTCCCTTATAATGTCATAAAACCTTACTACATTACATTATTTTGTCAACTACTAACTCTGCATACTAATGTGGCTTCTTTATGCTTACGTAGACCCAATTAAAAAATCAGATGGTCAAATTAGAATATAGAAGACCTTTCAAGTAATCATCTCATCTCACTCTCTATCCACACTCTATGATTCTCATCAACACTCCTCGGATGATTGATAGATGACTCACCATCACTCGTTGACCTACAATAAGTGCCTTTGAAGTTATCGATACCACTAAAGTCATTAGGAAAAAAACTCCCCCAAGTAATGTGTGAAGACACTCTATAGATAAAGAAAGCTTTTTTTTTTTCTGTTCTATTGGTTTTTATCATAGTGAAAGTGCAAAATCAGTTATAAAAAAGTAAAATTTTTATGTTTATTCAAAATATGCTGCCTTTTGCTTTTGAATTTATTTGTTGGTGTAAAACAAAATTCCTTTTTCCTTGTAGGATGGGTGTGGAAAGAGTTGAGTTCGATATTTTTTTCCATCATGGAGGCTATATGGCATCCACACAATGGTTAGCTATGTTGGAGGTGATATCACGGTTACAATAGAGGATCCTGATAGAATGTCTTGGTTTGAGTTGAAGGGAATATTAGATGATCTTGGTTACATGCATACAAAGAAATTATGATATGTAACTCCTAGATGTGAACCTGCATACACCGTATAGCCTTCCTATTGTAGAAGTCTAAAACGAAGCACGACCTCATAAAGGTTATCACTGTTGGAGTAGCCATTACAAGTGGAAGTAAAACGTTCCTGCAAATGGCTCTCAATCTCCTCTTCGAAGTGGTAGGTGACAAGGAAACTGCTCCCAACCGGTCAGATCGCCCAACCGGTGGAATAACCCAATTCCACTTAGTTGATAGAGCACACTATGGCCCTAGCCAGCTGGGCAGCCCAATACCACCTGGTCGACTAGCTCCACTCCGCTCCTCTTCCATTGGCCTTCCTAGTAGCCCTTGATCAGTCAACCACACCTCGGCTAGCAGCAAGTCGACTAGCTCAGCCCTACTTAGTTGGCCTAACATGCTCACCTCTAGTGCGATCATTGTAAATACCTTGCACCATGGAGGAAAAAGGAAAATTTCCTTAGACACTAAAAGAGACTCCACAATTCACCTCCCATAAGATTCTCTCTACCCAGTTCGCTAACTTAACCATCAGAGGGTTGTTCCGAGTGTCTCCACTCAGGTTAGGCTTGTCTTGCAGCTCTACCTACATTGCAAACAACCCAATGAGACCACAAGCACCTCAAGGAGATCGGAACTGCTTCGCCCTTCGACCATACAGGTCTGCCTTAAGGTTTAGGACTGCATCAGTTGGTGCTCTAATTGAGAGTCTAGAAGCCACCGCCGCTACAAAAACTGCAATGCTGCCCCACTGCGCTACAGCTCTTGCCTCTAAAGGCGTCCCACCACCTTGTTCGGCCTCGCTCAACCCCACCTCGGGGCCCTTTACCAACCTTAGGCCTCTATTTGGCCTCCCAATGTGCAAGACTTGATTGCAAAGCTCACCAATGTCGATCAAACCGTAGTACATGAACAAGTGAGGATCGAGGTGCAAGCAGCCATGACAAGAATGCACACCACTTCAACGCAGCCCCCACCCCCCCGCCCTCTGCACAACCACATGGGGCCAATGTAGATGAAGGCCATAACTCTGAATAAGCAAAATCTACGCCATTAGAGATGCTAAGGGCCCCAGCCATGCCACCCTGGGAATCGTTCATAGATCGAGCTTATCTCAACCATAATGTGGTTATGGGCAGGAACTAATTTGATAAAGACCAGTTATTTCGGCCGCCCCATAGGACAGCTATCAAACAATGTAGCATGGTTGTTCTTGGATATCCTACAGAACGACAACTCAACTACAACTATCCTGACATTTGTCAGCCACACGTCACTCTGCACAGTCACATCTCCCATGAGAACCCATACTGCCCAAGAGAGTCCATGGTTGCCTATCTTTCTCACATGCCCCATCTTTCTAGCTACCTTACTCCACACTTGCCGAATACAATACATGGGGTTGGATGTCAATTAGCTGACCCCTAACATTGCCATGCATGAGTACCCGCAGCGCACCCTCAGTGAGAGTCCCAACCTTGATCCCATGATGACCTTGCTGACCATTCTCCCTAGCTTAGAAGGCCAAATAAAAACCCAAGTAGAGCGAGTTCTCAGAGAAATTGATAAGAGTCACCATGTCGCTTATGAGGACGACCTCAACTCACCTTTTGCGACCGAAGTCCTTGGATGCCCTTGTGCCACTACTTCTCAACTCCCATCAAATTCCACCCTACAATGGTAGGACCATTCCAAAGGCTCATCTTCGCCTCTTTACAGATGCCTTGATAGCAAGAGGCATTCACAATGCACATATGTGTCGCCTCTTTCTGACCACGCTTAAAGGAGCTGCCTTCTCATGGTTCCATTCCCTTCCACCCAATTATATAAGCGATTTCCAATCTCCGGATTGATAATTCCTTTCATGGCTCGAGGGAAGCATTAAGCTACGCAAAAAGATTGGCAATCTGTTCTCACTCTGGCAACATGAGTTGGAACCTTTGAAGAGCTATGCAAGTAGGTTCATGGAAATTGCTGTAGATATTGAGCCACTCAACTAGGACGAGGTACTTCAAGCTTTTTGGAATAGTAATTCAATGCAAAGAAGTGGGCATTGAGCTCACCAAAAATCCCATCTACACCTTGGGTGACCTACAACGGAGCATTAATCACTTCACTTAGGTCAAGGAATCTATCACCCCATGAAACTTGTCAAGTTCCCAAAGCTCCGATAAGAAATGGAAGTCGAAGGACACAGTGCACAATGCCGCATCCAAGCCCAAGGTATCTCAAACTCCAAAGTACTCTTACAAGCAGGTTGCTCGGCGATTTACTTTACTCATGGCCCCCAGCCAAACAATTCTTAATGAGATCAAGGGCCAAAATCTCTTGACCTTGGCCAAACCTTCGACTGACAATCCATCCAACAGGTGATATTGTGAGTGTCACGGACAATGGGCACATGACATAGAAGACTGTCGCGACCTCCATAACAAAATTGTAAAACTTATCCAACAAGGAGAACTCTAGTGCTATGTGTGCGAGGCACATCTTGAGGTGCAAGAGCGACAACACCATCCCATCAACAACCCTCACTCACCCAGTGGGAGGTTAGCCCCCCTCCAAAATTATTGATGTTATTTTTGAGGGATCCGATATCCCCCTAGCAAGAAGCTGTAAAGAGAAATGCACCACGTATGAGGTTCGCCAGTCACACGTACAGAATAAATGCACTCCCACTCCACTACCCATGCTTATGGATGAGGCCCTTATCTTCATTGGTGCAAACTCGTCCCATGTGTACACATTAGTCATCACTCTCCCCGTTGGTGACTTTGACATCAAATGAATACTCATTGATACTGGCAGCTCACTGATGTTCCTTTTTATGATGCCTTCCCTAGAATGGACCTGCCATCTCATCCCTACGTACCATCCACACCCCCCTTAGTTGACTTCATAGGGCAATCCATAGTACTAGAGGGCACTATTACCCTCCGCTTACCCTTGGCCAAGAGAACCAATCCATCTCCAAGGAGGTGGAGTTCATGATGGTGGATGTTCCGTCTCTGTACAATGCTATTGTCAACCAGTGCATGCTCAACTCATTTAGTTGCGTCACCTCCACCTACCACCTTAAAATGAACTTCCCCACCTTAACCAGGGTGGGCAAAGTCTGTGGTGACCAATGGACCGCCAGGGAATGTTACGTCAATGCTCTCAAGGAAACTCTCCAGGTGGATACCACCAATCCTAGGGAGCATGACATTAACCGATCAGAGCCCATGGGGGACTTGGAGAACATCCCCCTAGGCCCTATCAACCATGCTATATGGATTGGCAAACTTTGCCACCTGACTTTAAGTAACAACTGATGGATTTCCTCTAGTGCAATGCCAACATCTTTGTTTGGTCTCCAATAGACATGCTAGGCATTGATGAATCGGTCATCACCCATAAGCTGTGCATCCTACCGACCCACAGGCCAATCTAACAAGCCAAACACCCCATACACAGGTGCCGCCTCGTAGCCGTCAAGGAAGAGGTGGCCAAATTAAAGGAGGTTGGTTTAATATGGTTGGTCCGATATCAAAGATGTCTCTCTATTGTCGTGATAGTCAGAAAGTCCTACGGCAAGTGGAGAATGTGTGTCAAATTCACTGGCCTCAATAAAGCTTACCCTAAGGACTGTTACCCTCTGCCTTGCATCAATCAACTCGTTGATGCCACCTCCAGTCATGCCCTACTCAGTTTCATGGACGCCTACTTTGGTTATAATCAAATCAAGATGGACCCTACCGATGAGGATAAGACTGCCTTCTTCACGGATGACTCGGTGTATTGTTATAAGTGTATGCCCTTTGGACTCAAGAACGCCGGCACCACATACCAAGGGCTGGCAAATCGCATTGTTAAACATCAACTTGGTAGAAATGTCGAAGCATATGTTGATGATATGTCGGTCAAATATCTCCAAGTTGACGACCACTCGGTCGAACTCAAAGAAACGTTTGATTCCCTCTTCAAGGATGATTCCTGCAAATTGTTGGGATACATCATTACCTAGCGTGAAATAGAGTCAAACCTAGAAAAGGTCCAAGCTATCCTGAACCTTGACCGTGGGCCCGACCACAACATCCCCCTCCTACGCGCCCCCCACCAACCCCCCACGACTCCCCCCCCCCTCCCCGGGGGAATGATGAAGGAGGTCCAATGCCTTAACGGGCAATTGGTGGCCCTCGGCCGATTCCTCTCCCGCTTGGCAAATAAATGCCTCCCTCTTTATGACACTTTACTTGGCGTCAAACGATTCGTCTAGACTGATGATTGCACCAATGCCTTCACTCAACTAAAGGCCTACCTCCTCCAGCTACCCGCCTTGGCCAAACCATAAGTCGGCAACATCCTTTGTGTGTACTTGGCCGCCAATGTCCGAGCCGTCAATACTGTCCTAGTCAAGGAAGTCGAGCCAGACCAGCACCCTGTTTACTTCACCAGTGAGGTTCTGCAAGGGGCAGAGTTAAACTACTACTCAGTGGAAAATGTTGCTTTTGTCCTCATCATCACCAGCCGACACTTGTGGCCATATTTCCAAGCAAACCCCATTATTGTTAGAAGGAACCAACCGCTTAGAAACATTTTTCAATGTCTTGATGTCTTGGGCTGACTCATCAAATGGCCATTGAGCTATGCACCTTTGACATCTTGTACCAACCCTAGTCTTTAGTGAAAGCTTAGGCCCTTGTTGACTTTGTCATAGAAACAACCAGACACCCAAATAGGCCAAATGTCGACGTAGAAAATCATAAGTCGGACAGTCAGGTTCTCATGACTAATAGATCAGGCACCAACAAAGGCGTTGGGGATGGCTGCATCCTCGTCTCCCTGAATGATGGTTAGCAACTAAAATATGCCATTGTATTCTCTTTCCATGCCATGAACAACAAGGCCAAGTACGAAGCTTTGATTACTAGCTTACTCATAACCAGGGTGGGCGAGAGTCACCTGGCTACACATCAAGTCCGACTCTCAACTAGTGGTACAAAAAGTCATAGGCAACTACAAAGCCAAGACAGGTAAGATGCTGACCAAGTTGGCAACTAACGCCCTACATGCCGCAAGGGTAGCTACATCACGATTCAGTCCAACAAGAAGTCACGCCTTTATACACCAATCCAGGTGCCAGACACCCATAACGCAGATAATTAGATGACTCCCATCGAGTTGTACTTGGATAAGGGAATGCTTCGCACCTCTAACCTTGAGGCTAGGAAAGTTTGTGCGACCAATGCCTGCTACATTCTCATAGATGGAGTCCTATACTGGCGTGGATACTTGTCCCCGTTGCTCTGTTATGTGGATGCTAAGGAGTGCAATTACCTCCTTCAAGAAATCCACGAAGGCATCTATGAGACACATGAAGCGGGTCAGTACATTGCCCACAAGGCTTTATGACAATGATACTATTGGCCAACCATGAGGAGCGATGCCACTGAACTGGTCAAGTAATGCCTATCTATCAGTGACACTCACACATCTCCCATTTGCCGCTTTCCAACTTACAACAGGTAGGATGCCCTTGGCCATTTGCCCAGTGGGGCATCAACTTACTTGGCTCTTTTATGCCCACTAAGGGCCAAAAGAAATATTTTATCATCACCATCGAATACTTCACATGTTGGGTGGACGCTGGGTCAAGGGGGTAGAACACGGAAGAGGTGATAATCTCATTCCTCAAAAAACACGTAATTAACCGATGCGAGATACCTAAAACCCTCATCTCTGACAACGGAACGCAATTCATGAGTTCTAAAATGAGGGAGTTCTACTAGGGCTTCAAAATTGCTCAACACTTTACGTGGTCGCCCATCCCCAAGCCAACGGTCAAATAGAAGTCATCAACAGAACCATCCTACATGGTTTGAAAGCTTGGGTCAAGAACATGGGTGGCTCATGGGTTGACGAATTGCATAGCATCCTTTGGGCCTATTGCACGATGCCCCATCTCCCCACAGGTGAGTCACCCTACATGCTAGTCTACAGGGCTGAAGCAATCCTCCTAGAGATTGGGCTTCGTAACCTAAGGGTTGAGAAGTTTGACCCCACTTCTAACTAAGTAGGCTTTCGCACAAAGCTAGATTTGTTGGAATAAGCACCTTTACTGGCCAAACATTGAGACTCTGAGGTGGCAAGATCAACAATCCGACATTTCAACAATAGGGTTAAACCCTGGAGCTTCCACGTAGGGGACCTAGTCCTTCGACATCACATCTTCGGAGGGCAGGCTGACAAAAATAAACTCTCCCCTAACTAGGAAGGGCCCTATTGCCTAGGCCTTGCCACCTATCAACTCGAGGACATGGAGGCAAAATCCTACCCTGAATGTTCCACACAGAAATTCTCTCAGTAGACTCCCTTTCTGCACTATGTAACTCAAGTAGTGATCAATAAAAAACACCTTAGCACCACTCATTCTCTCTCAAACCCAACGACCCAACTCCCTACAATCAGTCTCAAGTTCCATAGGGACTCGTGCTCTCTTAAACCTGACTCTTCGCAGTCTGTCACAAGCTTCATACAGGCTTGCTGTTACGGCCATGAGTTATGAGCTAGAACAATGCGTACCGTAGGTCGTACCTCGGGACTGCGGGAGCGCTACGTGCTTATGCGGGGCATGTGGAGAAAATGTTTGTGGTCAGGAGGCTAAGCTGGACAGGAGACTTGCTCGAGCAAACCAAGTGGAGTGGTGTGGAGCAAGGACTTGGTGGACTGAAGGCAAGTGCCATGGCCTTGGGTCGATGCTGGTCGACCAATGCAAGGTGGATGATCGCTAGACAGCCTAGGAACGCTAAGGCATGAGCGGAGAGTGATCGAGAGGCGCTTGATCGCTTCATGCCAGGGACGATCGAAGGAGCCATGTGTTGCTGGTCGGTGATAGTGCACGGTGGATGAGTGGAGATGCAAACACGCAAGTGAAGTCTTGATCATGCGGGACCCGATGATCGAGTGCGTGGGGCGCGACTACTCATAGAAGGTACACAAGATGCTGTGGAGCCCAGGATCGGTGCTCACAGGATAAGGATCGTTGACACAACATGGAAAGGTTCGATTGTTTCCTTATGCGGAACGGCTGGCGATCAATCAGGAACCAAATGGGGCACAGGTGTCCAGTGCGTCCGAGAAGCTGTCTAGGTGCGGCCAAGAGCTGTCCAGGTGGGACGAACATGGTCAAGATAGAAGATCATGTGATAGCAAACAATCCGGGAAAGTTTCTCAGGGATATGGCAATCAGTCTGTTATGGAAACAATCCTAGAGGGATTGGACAGATTGGAAACCTGATGGAGTGAATCAAGGGATTTGAATATATCAGTTGCCATATCGGGTTTGCTAGGCTCCTCTATATAAAGGGGGCGTTAGTCTCATTCAAAACACAACCAAGAGGCACAACCCAAGAGAGGGAGAAACCACAAAGGTCTCAAGACGTCTTAGAGAAGAGAGTCAAGGAGAGTAGCTAGAGAAAGTTGGGAAACACGAGGGAGAGCGAGAGAGGTAGAGCATAGAGTTGTTACTGCAAGGTGTAGCTCAGTAGTGAGTGGAGAGTGAGTCCCATCTACCCTTGTAACACCAAAATGTGTCGGGTTAGGGTGTGTCGAGTGAGGAGTGTAAGCAGCACGGAGGTCGTGAGGCATATACTCGACAAGCTAAGTGAGTTTGCTCTTGTAAAGGGTTTTTCATACTTGTACAATTGTAAATACAAGTGGAGTTTTCCCTTTGTATATTGTTCGTGTTTGTTTCCTTGTGGTGTGGTTGTGTGCCAGGCAACCTCAAACCTCGGTTGCAAGTGAGGGCTGGTTGGTAGGCGGAGTTGTCAACGCCTAGCGGGGTGTGGAAAAATTTGTGGTCCGCATTGGCACCGTGATAGTTGGTATCAGAGCTCGTTGGTCCAGGACAAGTTGGTACCATAACTAGTTTGTCCGTGACAAGTTGGTGTCGAAGCCAAGGTTTGTGATCGTGGTATCAGAACACAGTGGTTCGTGACAATTGGTACCGGGGCCACGTTCGTGCCAGTTGGTACGAGTTGAAGGTCTGGTAACGCCTAGGAGGAGCCTAGCGGTATCAGAGGAAGGTTGACTATGAAGAAGGTACTGCCTAGCTGGTCATGTGAAGGGTGCCGGGAGTCTAGGTTGGGAGAACCTAGAGGTATCCAAGCGAAGCTGGTGGCCATGACAGTACAACCTGTAGCAACCATGCGGACCCGATCGATGGAGGTGATGCGAGAGCATGTGCAGGCTCTTGAGGGTCAAATGGCAGATGTCACAACCAGGACTCCTTCAATTGATAGATTGGGGGAGCGGATTTCTGCCCTCGAAGACAACGTGGGCGAAGGCGATGATCTCAGCGGAACGCTGATAGACATCGTTAAGGCATTGTGACGAGAGCTCGATGCCTTGAAGGACGACATGGTGTTGGTCAAGCAGCAGTTGGCCACACAAACCGTGAGTGGGTTGGCAGGTGAGACTCGTGGGAAGATGAAGATCCTCGAGCCAAAGTCGTTAGATGGTTCTCGGAGTTCCAAAGAGTTGGAGAACTTCATTTGGTACATGGAGAATTATTTTGTCGCTGCAAAGGTTCCAGACTCGGAGAAGGTAATGATCACAACTATGTGTTTTGCTAGTGATGCTAAGTTGTGGTGGAGAACTCGTGTCCAAGATGCGATCAGTGCCGGATGATCCAGGATTGAGACATGGGAGGCCTTGAAGCGGGAACTCAAGGAGCAGTTCTTACTAAGCAACAATTTGTGGGTTGCTCGGGACGCATTGGCCAAGCTGAAGCACGATGGCTCTGTGAGAGAGTACGTGAAGGAGTTCAGTTCCCTAATGCTGGATGTTACGGACATGTCCAAGACGGACAAGTTGTATACCTTCTTGAAGGGCCTACAGTCGTGGGCACAACTTGAGTTGAGAAGGCAGGGCGTTAGGGATTTGCCCGCTACCTTGACTGCAGCAGATGCGCTGGTGGATTTGCATTCTGCTCAGCAGGAGGACGGATCCAAGGGGCAGGACAAGGTGCAGGAGAAGAAGTCAAGAGCGAAAGGCAAGTATGGTCAACCGGCTAGGACTGAAGAGGACAAGGGTGGGCCAAAGAAGGATTCCCAAACTCACCAAGGATGCTTCATTTGTGATGGTCCTCACCATGCGAGAGAGTGCCCGAAGAAGAAGAATGGAATGGGTACAAGTCGACGATAGGAGGAATCCGTTGAATAGCCGATTGAGAGGGTGGCTACACTTCAGTTGCTGAGTGCATTACAGACCGAACGCCAAGGAGATCGCTACGACTTGATGCATGTGAATGCTATGATAAACGGCATTGAGGTGGCAGCATTGGTAGATATTGGTGCCACAAGCATGTTTGTTTCCAAGCGGATAGTGGCAAAATTGGGGTTGCAAGTGCAACGATGCCCAAACTGCGTGAAGTCGGTGAATTCTCGAAGCCAGCAGATGAGAGGCATGGCAAGAGATGTGCCAATCCAAGTTGGAGAGTGGGAAAGAAGCTGGATGTGATGGTTGTAGAGCTAGACGACTATGATGTGATTCTCGGTAATAGTTTCTTTGTCGAAGCTTCTATTACCATTATGCCTGGTTTAGGTGGATGCTTGATAGGAGATCCCAAACAACCGAGCTTTGTGCGGGGAATCAAGCCAGATGGGGGCAACAAGGGTAAGAAGACTGAGAGCGGAACAGTCTTGCTAGTGGCTGTGAAGGATCAGCAGAGGCGAAGATCTAGATCCAGCATGCGCGATGGAGCCCTGTTGACGAGGGTGTCAACTTCCTCGGGCGGGGGAGGTTTGTTATGGCCATGAGCTATGAGCCGGAACAATGCGTACCGCAGGTTGTTCCTCAAGACTATGGGAGCACATACATGCTTCTGCGGGGCATGTGGAGAAAAGGTTTGTAGTTAGGAGGCTAAGCTGGATAGTAGACTTGCTCGAGCAACCAAGCGAAGTGGTGTGGAGCAAGGACTTGGTAGACTGAAGGCAAGTGCCATGGCCTTGGGGTTGATGCTGGTCGACCAATGCAAGGTGGATGATCGCTAGACAGCCTAGGAATGCTAAGGCATGAGCGGAGAGTGATCGAGAGGCGCTTGATCACTTCATGCCAGGGACGATCGAAGGAGCCATGTGTTGCTGGTCGGCGATAGTGCACGGTGGACGAGTGGAGATGCAAACAAGCAAGTGAAGTCTCGATCATGCGGGACCCGATGATCGAGTGCGTGGGGCGCGACTACTCACAGAAGGTGCAAGGGATGCTATGGAGCGCAGGATCGGTGCTCATAGGATAAGGATTGCTGACATCAACATGGAAAGGTTCGATTGTTTCCTTATGCGGAACGACTGGCGATCAATCAAGAACCAAGTGGGGCGCAGGTGTCCAAGTGCGTCCGAGAAGCTGTCCAGGTGTGGCCAAGAGCTGTCCAGGTGGGACGAATATGGTCAAGATAGAAGATCATGTGATAGCAAACAATCCGGGAAAGTTTCTTAAGGATATGTCAATCAGTCTGTTATGGAAACAATCCTAGAGGGATTGGACGGATTGGAAACCTGATGGAGTGAATCAAGGGAATCGAATATATCAGTTGCCATATCGGGTTTGCTAGGCTTCTCTATATAAAGGGGGCGTCAGTCTCATTCAAAACACAACCGAGAGGCACAACCCAAGAGAGGGAGAAACCACAAAGGTCTCAAGACGTCTCAGAGAAGAGAGTCAAGGAGAGCAGCTAGAGAAAGCTGGGAAACATGAGGGAGAGCAAGAGAGGCAAAGCGTAGAGTTGCTACTGCAAGTTGTAGCTCAGCAGTGAGTGGAGAGTAAGTCCCGTCTACCCTTGTAATGCCGAAGTGTGTCAGGTTAGGGTGTGTCGAGTGAGGAGTGTAAGCGGCATGGAGGTCGTGAGGCATATACTCGACAAACTGAGTGAGTTTGCTCTTGTAAAGGGTTTTTCATACTTGTAACAATTGTAAATACAAGTGGAGTTTTCCCTTTGTATATTGCTCATGTTCGTTTCCTTGTGGTGTGGTCGTGTGCTAGGCAACCTCAAACCTCGGTTGCAAGTGGGGGCTGGTTGGCAGACAGAGCTGTCAACGCCTAGCGGGGTGCGGAAAAATTTGTGGTCCGCATTGGCCCCGTGACACTTGCACTCTCACAAACTTGACTCCCTAGTATTAGTCTTGAGCTTTGCACAGACTAGTGCCCTCTCATGCTCATCTCCACATAGGCGATTGTGAACTTCATTAGCAAAGAACCGCTAGCTCTTCACTAAGGAGTCCCTTGTCCTTGTCACGGTATGCTTCGCTTACTCTTATTACTCTATATTCCTTAGTGCAGTTACCATCCAACCACCTTACTGCCACTTACACAGTTGGTCCTGTTACCTTCATTTCCCTTCATACACATTCTTCTTATATTGTCCAAATTAGTACTTGGGTTTATAAATGTAAAACATAAGATGATCGACACCATGCCCTATCCTTTGAAACACAGCTCCATTAGGTTGACACTTACAAGTTGCCCTGCCCTCGGCAGTAAAACAAAACAAAAAATAACAAATAACAAAACACACAAACCCAACAAGGAAAGACAATGAGCACCCTCAAACTATTCTAGCTCCTCGGCAGGCAAGTGGCTTCAGTTGATGGAGTCGCTCCCTTACTGGTGTGTTGCAGCTTGGGAGTTGTCCTAGATCATGGTATTGTGTGGACTACAGCTTCCAAGCTTTTGTGGGTAGACAAAATCACCGCCGGAGACGCACCTTGCACCAGTAGTCCCATCGGTATCACCAAGAGGAGTTTGGTGAACCCCACCCACCACCCCCCCACAAATAGCCTCCAAGATCTCTTTCTTGTACTTATATGACCTTCTAAAGTTGGCCACCCCTTCCTCTTTAGCCACCTCTACCTTCAATGGTGTCTCAGCCACTCCCTGTGCTAGGGTGTCTGGACCTCCTCTTGTCGACCCTCAAGTGTGCTATTCATAGCTGGTGCCTCTTGATGTTGACCTTCCAGGGCCTATCTACTTGCCTTAACTTCTTGGAGATCAACTTTGAGGAGGCCTATCTCCATCTCTTCCCCCGACAACCTCACCTATGTGTTGGCCTTTCCTTCCCGAAGGGTGCCTAAGTAGTGACTAGCTGCTCCACCTCCGATTCAGCTGTCACTAGCTTAGTAGAAAGGCTTTCTGTTAGCCCCTTGATGCTCGGACACGAACATGGCTACCAGGCGGACCCTTGATGGCATGGCAGCCAGAGACAGGATCGAGGGAAGACTGCCGAACGATTAGAAGCTGAGTTGTTTCCTAGAAACTAGGGATCATGGATCCCCCCTGTAAGGATAAATAGGACTTGGGTCTCAAGGTCGAGGGGAGCAACTGGAGAGAGTCAAGAGGAAACACTCCATCACAGAAGGTCGAGCAAAGGAAGGCCGGCGGTATTGTGACCAGTTCCCTCAAAGCTGAGTGTGAACTCCCGGAGCGAAGTTCACCCGTCCAAGTGAGGAGTGCAAGTGCCGGAGACACGAGGCATATACTTGGGCGTGACCGTGCAAGGTCGTGTAAGGGTTTTGCGTGTTCTTGTAATTCGAATTTGTGAATACAAGTGAGATTTCCCTTACCTTGCATTGCTTGATCCCGATCCTTGATTGCTAAACCTCACCAAGCTATTTCGTTGTGTGTGTTTGGGTTGGCTGAGAGTGTACGGGACACTGCTCAGCACCATCGCAGGAACGGAAAAATTTGGGTGAGTTCCGACCCCTGTGACAGTTGGTATCAGAGCCGCGTTCAGCGGTGTGCAAGGATTGGAATAGCAAGCGAGTGGTGACTTGTGGATGTCCCGCATGGATGCGTTAAGGGATCGAGTAGCAGCTTTAGAAACGTCCCTCGGCAACATGTGTGGAGCAAACGGAACTGTGGCGAAAGTTCTGGCAGTGCTAGTTCCAGACGTTGTTCGTTTGAAGGAGGAGGTGAGCGTCCTCCGACGTGCGCTGGCTGCCAAAGTAGCCGAAGCAGAGGGATCTCGAGCTAAGGTAAAGATACCTGAACCTAAAGCCTTTACAGGCACTCGAAGTTCCAAGGAACTCAAGAATTTCTTGTGGGACATCGAGCATTACTTCGAGGTAGGAAAAGTTCCAAAAGTGGAACAAGTCTCGATGGCAGTCATGTACTTGGCAGGTGACGCAAAGCTCTGGTGGTGGACTCGTGAGCAGGACGCTGCGACTGGCGGGCGGCCACGTATCAAAGATTGGCCTATGCTGAAGAAGGAACTCAAGGAGCAGTTCCTTCCCACGAACACTTCATGCGCTGCTCGGGATGCATTGTGCAACTTGAGGCAGACCGGTACGGTACGTGACTATGTTAAGGAATTTAGTTCCTTATTGCTTGACGTCATAGAGATGTCCGAGTTGGACAAGTTGTTCAACTTCATGCGGGGTCTTCAATCGTGGGCTCAACTTGAGCTGCGAAGGCAAGGAGTCCAAGACCTCCAAACCGCGATGGCAAAGGCGGATGCATTGATTGACATCCGTGTATCAAAGAGCGACCTGAAGGGGAAATAGGCCGAGAAGTCGAAGGACAAGGCGGCCAGGCCTAGCAAGGGTGCAGGCAAAGTCGAGAAAGGGAAGCCATCCAAGGGAGACAAGGGGAAGGGGAAGGGGAAGGCAACGGAGGGTTCATCCTTTAAGGACCCCAAGACCCACCCGGGGTGCTTCATCTGCAATGGCCCCCATCGTGCTTGTGATTGCCCAAAGAGAGAGAAGTTGTCGGCCCTAGTGAATACGACTGACTCAGACTCGGATGATGAGCAAACTAGAGTGGCACCTCTCCAAATACTTGGTGCCATCCGCTCGGGAAGGAAGCCACAGGAGCAGGGACTGATGTACATACCGATGGCCCTGAACACCAAGGAAGTGGCGGCAATGGTGGACACTGGCGCGACGCACAACTTCATGTCGAACCGTGTTGTGCAAGCCTATGGATTGCGGATCCAAAAGCAAGCCAGCCGCATCAAAGCTATCAACTCCCAAAGTAGGCCAGTGCTTGGGATGGCCAAAGGAGTGCCGGTCCAGATTGGCGCTTGGTCGGGGAGCATAGACATCATGATCATTCCTATGGATGATTTTGACATAATACTCAGTAACAACTTTCTTATGAAAGCTTGTGTTTCGATCATGCCACATGTGTCTGGTTTGTTGATCTCAGACCCGAAGAAGCCTTGCTTCATTCGGGGGTTTAAGTGCCTTAACCATGCGGAGGACATTTGGACCGAAAGGGTCTCAGGTATGCAAATAGCCAAAGGCTGGAAGAGGGGCCAGCTGACATACCTTGCAGTGATCCACGAGCTAGGGCTCGAAGTGGGCGGGAATGCGGAGATTCCTGACGTGGTGCAAGGGATCCTAGGCAACTTTTGTGACGTTATGCCTGAGGAGCTGCCCAAGGGCTTACCGCCAAGGCGGGCGGTAGATCACAAGATCGAGTTGATTTCGGGAACAAGGCCACCTGCTAAAGCACCTTACCAGATGTCGCCTAAAGAGCTGGAGGAGTTACGGAAACAACTCCAGGACTTGCTGGATTCAGGGAAAGTTCAACCCTCGAAGGCGCCCTTTGGAGCGCCAGTGCTGTTCCAGGAGAAGCAGGACTGGTCGTGCGTGGATTACCGCGGGTTGAACAAAGTCACCGTGAAGAACAAGTATCTCGTGCCATTGATTGCAGACTTGTTCGATCATTTCAGTGGAGCTAAATTCTTTACCAAGTTGGACCTGAGATTGGGATATTGGCAGGTTCGCATAGCGGAGGGCGACGCACCAAAGATGACAATGGTGACTCGGTATGGGTCATATGAGTGTAAGGTTATGCCGTTTGGCTTAACCAATGCACCAGCTACATTTTGCAATCTCATGAATGATGTGTTTCATGACGTTATAGACAAATTTGTGGTTGTGTATCTCGATGATATTGTCGTCTATAGCCGATCTCTAGAGGAACATCTCAGGCATTTATGTTTTGTGTTCCAGCGGTTAAGGGAACACTGGTTGTACGTAAAGAAGGAGAAGTGCGAGTTTTGCACCAAGGAAATCAACTTCCTTGGCCATGTGATTGGCAGGGGCATGGTGAGGATGGATCCCCGAAAGGTGCAAGCCATTAGGGAGTGGATTGCTCCCACCAAGGTGGGTAAACTACGGAGTTTCCTAGGATTGGCAAACTACTACCACAAGTTCATCAAGGGATACTCGAAGCTGGTATCCCCGCTCACCGATCTACTACAGAAGGGCAGGCCGTGGGCTTGGGATGGGGCATGTGCGGATGCCTTCGAGAAGATCAAGTCCCAGATTGTGGCCGAGCCTGTGCTAAAGCTTCCGGACTTCGACCGGCCGTTCGAATCCCACACAGATGCATCTGATCGTGCTGCAGGCGGAGTGTTGGTGCAAGACAGGCACCCCGTAGCGTTTGAGAGCTGGAAGCTGAAGCCAGCCGAGCAACGCTACTCCGCGCACAAGAAGGAGATGTTGGTGGTTGTGCACTGCCTACGAGTGTAGTGGGTATACTTGCTAGGCACTTCTTTTGTAATTAAGACGGATAATGTTGTAAACACCTTCTTTAGGACACAGAAGAAGCTGTCCCCAAGGCAAGCCCGGTGGCAGGAGTTCTTGGCCGAGTATGACTTCAAGTGGGAGCATAGGCCGGGGCACCACAACCAAGTTGCCGATGCTTTGAGCAGGAAGGCAGTAGAGATGATTGCCGCACTGACCCAGCTAGAATCCGACTTCGCGGGCAAACTGAAGGATCAGGTGAAGGAGGATCGGGTATACCAAAAGTTGGTCGCGCAAGTTCAAGATGGTACCGTGCGGAGGTACTGGCTTGAAGATGGCTTGCTATACGCGAAGGGTGGTCGCGTATTAATCCCCAATGGAGGGCTGAGGACTCAGCTGTTGCATGAACATCATAATGCGCAATGGGCTAGGCATCCTGGATGGGAAAGGATGCTCGCGCTGTTGGCACGCTCCTACTTCTAGCCGAAGATGGAGAATGACGTGGAGCTTTACGTCAAGATGTACCTTGTTTGTCAACAAGACAAGACGGAACGGCGCATTGAGGCGGGCTTGTTGCAGCCTTTGCCTATTCCAAAGAAACCTTGGGTATCGGTTTCTATGGACTTCATCAGTGGCTTCCGTGAGGTTAAGGGTTTTGATGGAGTTATGGTTGTGGTAGATAGGTTCTCAAAGTATGGGATCTTCAGGCCTACCCCAAAGAATTGCTCTGCGGAAATAGCTGCAGAAGAGTTCTACCGCCACTTGGTCAAGCTGTTTGGGATCCCGACGAACATTGTGAGTGATCGAGACACACGGTTCACTTGGAGATTCTAGGCCCATCTCTTCAATATGATGGGGACGGAGTTAAAGTTCTCAACGGCTAACCACCTGTAGATGGACGGACAAACGGAAAGGATGAACTAGCTGCTGGAAGAATACTTGCGACACTATGTCACTGTCAGTCAGCGGAATTGGCTGAAACTATTGGACACGGCGCAGTTTTGTTACAACTTGCACCGTTCCTCAGCTACTGGGTTCAGTCCGTTTGAGCTCGCTTTGGGCTATCAACCATTGACCCCTTCCGAAGTGGCCCTACAAAAGAAAGAAGGGCCATGTCCTGCTGCCTACTGTTTTGCCCGAAACAAGCAGGAGATGCTCAAGGAAGGGCAGGACAGCCTTGCCAAAGCTGTCCGCCGCATGAAGAAATATGCGAATTAGGGGCGGCGACCGCTAGAATTTCAGGTCGGTGACAAGGTCATGCTGAAATTGACGCCCCAAATTTGGAAGAAAGTGACAAGCAAGAGATGGCACAAGGGCCTCATTCAGCGGTATGATGGGCCATTCGAGGTAGTGAAGCGAGTTGGAGCAGTGGCTTATCGCTTAGCACTACCCGAGAGTATGAAGATTCATCCAACTTTCCATGTCAGCTTCCTAAAGCCCTACCATGAAGATGCGGATACGGACCGCATTAGGGCAAGACGTGCCCCATTGAATGTGCGCACGGAATTGGAAAGGGAGGTTGACTGCATGCTGGACCGACAGGTGTTGGGGTACAGAAAGAAGAACCGGAGAACGAAGTATCTGGTTCTATGGAAAGGGTTGCCAATGTCGGAAGCGAGTTGGGAAAAGGAGGCAATACTTTGGCAGTTTGAGGACAAGATCTAGGAGTACCTCCACTCTATTCTGACGAGGGCGTCGGCTTCCTCAAGTGGGGGAGGTTTGTTAGCCCCTTGATGCTCGGACACGAACATGGCTGCCAAGCGAACCCTCGATGGCATGGTAGCCAGAGACAAGATCGAGGGAAGACTGCCGAACGATCAGTTGGAACGAAAGGGCGAGATGCCAAGCTATATAGGGCGAGCTACCAGGCTATGCGGGAAGGGGTGAGCTGGAATTCCTATCCTCCCGCAAGACTCAGTCAGGGGCGGGTGAGCTGGACGTCCTATCCTCCTGCAAGACTCGGTCAAGGGCGGATGAGCTAGACTTCCTATCCTCTCGCAAGACTTGCTCCTGGGCGAGCAAGGCGAACGCCAAGTGGCAGACAATGCGAGAATGGGCGATCCCGCAAGACTCGGTCAAGGGCAGGTGACCTGGACGCCCTATCTTCCCGCAAGACCCGTTCAAGGCAAGTTGGCAGGCAACGGGCGCAGGGGTGCTCCTGAAAGACTCGCTAGGGAAAGTCGCTCACGGTCGAGCGGCGCTAATGTTCCATGCTATCAGTGATTGATCCAAGGCAAGGGCCCGGTGCCCATGACCGGACTGAGTGTGGGTGGCACTCAGTCAGACCCGATATACTCCAGTCGTGGAATGATAGAGTCTCGGTCAAGGTGCTGAGCACCATCGTAGGAACGGAAAATTTTGGATGAGTTCCGACCCCTATGACACTTCCATGGTAGCCTTCATTTCTTCCACCTTCTTCTTTCCCTCAATGTACTACTCTCAAACAAGCAGCATGCTCGTATTCTTTGCCAAGAAAGCCTCTCTGAGCCTGGAAGCCACGGCGTCATAGTATTCTAGCACCACTACACACTACACCAGTGAGATCGTAGAACCAAATATCAACTCAAGATGCAACTGACCAAAAGAAACCAAAAAAAAAAACCCTTAGCCCACTAAGGCATATCTGTAATAGATATGATCAACATTTGTTTCCCACATCTTGTAGCCCAAGGTTGCCCATGATACTAGCCAATGCCGGTGTGAATAGGTGTCGGCTAATATCACGCAATACCTCGATCCCCTCCTTTTGTTAGAAGGTTGTTGACTTTGAAATTCCCCAGTCTTAGTAAGGGGCCTTCCCTGTCATGATAGGGGCTACTGCGTATTCTCCCCCTCAACCCTCACCGCCACTACAATCCGAGCATCTATGACATGCATATCACTAAGTACAAATTTCCTAGTCTGCTAACAACGTATGACATATCCCAAGAACTGTCAGTTTACTCACTTACCTCAAACCCGACTTCAAACGTTGTGACCTAGATCAATGAGGGTGTGCCACTTGGAACGAACGTCAGGTTGACCGTCCTTATCACCATTTCCATCCCTGCTAGAACTTCTCAAGTGGACTTTCTAGTCCTCCATATCACCAAGGCCACCTCATCCTCATTGTCCTCCCCCTTTGACACTACAGGCTCTCTCATAGTCGGCACAGCTTCCTCTAGGACCTTAGAGCTATAGAGACAAGATGACCACGTTGTCACCCTTGCCACTAGAGCTGGAGCCCACCATCGATGACACTACCTCTACCAAAATGGGTTTATCTCGACTCGACCTCTCAGTCACTTCAATAGTCACCCAATGTTCGAACCCATAATGGCAGCCCTCCCTTAGATGCTAGAGCCTTTCTCCTCTTCTTATTTGGTGCTTCCTCTGCCAAGCCTACCTCAAACCCCTCCCCCACAGAGTACTCATCCTACACATAGTCAGTGAGTCCATCCCTTAGCACATCTAGTGTCAATAACGATGAAAAATCTACAAGAATGAAAGACTATAATTCAGTATACATACCCAAGATGGCTCGAAGGGCTCACTAGCATTAATAAAAAAGCCATTGGCCACCCAATCAGCCTCCAAGTCAAACCGCATCATTTGTTCCTCACGGAACCAAAACCTGTCATATCGATCTTCAGGTATCTAGCTCTTCTAGTTGTACGGATAGTTCCCTGGGTTGGCCACAAAAAACTAGGCTGACTTCCACCTCTTCATGTTATCAAGCAACCCTATAATGAGGGTGTCATGACTGCCATGACAAACCCTAAATGTGAAGTACCCAACATCCTTGTACCCTCCTCTTGCTCTCCGTCGCCCGCCTACTACTGAGATGAACTTATAATATTGTCTAAAAATCTCCAAATGGTACCTTACACCCTTTCGGTGACACAATAGCAAGAAACAATTCCAAATTAGTCACCCATTCAAAGCAATCTACCCTAGGCTAACCCTAACACTACCCATTGTAACTTGCTTTACATGTATGGCTACTTCCCCATTCTAACTTGCCTGGCATGTCGGCTCATCAGGCCTCGGAAGGTGAGGACTCATTGCTAGACTTAACTTACTCTCCTCTACTACATTCTTAAACATATCCCACATTATCTCATTTCGTACACTATTTGTGGTAAACTCAGCTTTACCTAGATCCATGCCACTATTGAAGTCTTCGCTAATATGAGAGGACGACATCTTTACCTGCAATGGCAAGTCATACACACATTAGACAACTTGTCAGATTCACTCACCCACCGACTGCTCTGTCACCCGTCTTTCTTGGCCACCTACTCCATTCCCTTGGGCCATTTTATGGCCCCAACCAACTCCCCCCTCCACTAACATTGCTGGCTCACCTCCCGACCCCACAGGACAATAACACCACCCCAACCTAGCATTCGTCACACATGTTCTTCATGTTCATCAACACCCTTCTCCCTCCCATCATAGACCGCATCCTCCAACCCCATGCTAGCACTAGTCCACCACTACCACCCAGTAATAACCCTTACGCCACTCCCCTGTGCCTTACCCCAACCTTCACCTCCACTCCCGTATGCACTCTGACACCGTCACCTTCCCTCCTATGCTTTCCCCTACAGTCCCATTCCCCACCATAGACATGCAACACAACAACTTATAGCCACAGTACAGTAATAACGATACTTACTGGTGATTTGCACTATGCAGGAGATGTCTTGAGTTCATGTGTTCCACAGACAATGCTGCACATACTGCTCCAAGTTCACCAAAAATTGCCAACCAATCATTCCTTGTGACTGTTCATTCCTCGACTATATAAGTAGGGAGATGGGAGCAAAATGGTAATTCACCACATTTAATTATCCATAATTATTTTACAGGGATACTTTTCATGAAAAGTCAACCAACTGCCCCTAGGGTGGTGCCACATGTTCCACTCCGCCGTCATTCCAACCGTTCAAACCCTTTCCCTTCCCCCACATACTTCTCTCCCCCGACTCCCTGAAAAACACTGATTAGCACCTCTACTACTCACTGATGGACACCAACTAACACACCTACTGTTAGACCCTTGAGTTCTAGCCCTAGAGAATGCATACCACAAGCCGTATCTCAAGGTAGTGGTAGCGCATAGCATGCACGCGAGGATGCGCGAGCAGTCATGTGCAAGGTGTTGGGATAAATTGCAGGTCCATGAGCGGGCAAGTATGGAGATGGTCACACAAGCGTGCGCAGAGGCACCAGTGAAGGGGACGATCGATCAAGGCTCGGCAATGTGTCAAGGGATCAGATTGTGGCCATGGAGTGTCACTATTCACAAGTAGGCGAATGCATGTATGGGTGGTGAGGATGTCCACAAGCAAGGCACGATACAACGCTCAAGGATGCTCGGTGAACAAGATGTGACCGAGCAACGGCACTCTAGGAGTGTGCACTACCCGATAGGCATGGCTGACGCTAAAGGAATGCTCAACACTTAGTGGCTAGTGAGTTGACTACTTGTGAAGATCGGATAAGTCCTTGACCATGCTCGAGCACCGTGGGATGTAGCAATCCCAATCGGACAGCTGTGATCGCAAGAGGCGATCATGGATGTGGGCCCTGGAGGAGAGTGGATCGGATTGACGATGCTGAGTCAACGCCAAGTCATCCGTACCTAGTCAAGCAAACAATCAGGGAAAGATTCTCCTTGGATATGGCAAATCAATCTATTATGGAAACTATCTTGGAGATTGCATATCAATGGCTGAGATTGAATAGATCAAGATCTGATGGAGAGAATCAAGGGATTCAAATATATCAGTTGCCATATCGGGTTTGCCAAGCTCCTCTATATAAAGGGGGTCAGTCTCATTCTTAGAGAAAACCAAGAATTCTCAGAGGAGAGACACAGAGAGCCAGAGACTCCAAGAGAGTGGAAGTCAAGTCAGAGCAAGCAGTCTGGCGTTCTTGAGAGAAGGCACAAGACGGGTGGGGAGTGCAAGCAGTGAGAGACTGTGAGGCATATACTCGTGTGACTACGTGTAAGTGTTCTGATATGGGTTGGGTTTTCGTGTACTTGTGATATATGTGAATACAAGTTATGTTTTTCCTCATTGTGTTCTTGGGTTCCTTTGTGTTGCTTTTGTGGTTCTGTGATCGAACGACCTCGATGGTACGCGCGGTGTGTGTGTGGCTGGTCAACATGCTGAGTGTTGATGCCTAGCGGGGTGCGGAAAAATTTGTGACCCACATTGGCCCCGTGACAGTTGGTATCAGAGTCGCGTTCGGGTGAGAAGACCCTCTGTCAAAGACCACACGTACTTTACGATCAGCAACCGTGTGAACTAGAGCGATGGAAGCATTGCGGGAGCGATTGGCGGTGCAAGAAGGCCACATTGCTGAGCTCAATGAACGAGCAAACTCGGCCGCTATGCTGGAACCTCGCATTACTGCACTTGAGGATAATGTCGACGAAGGCGACGATCTTGGAGGAACCGTAACTGATATGCTGAAGGAGATTAGGCTTGATGTAGCAACCCTAAAGGATGATGAGGTCTTGATCAAGCAGCAACTTGTGTCCCAGGTGGGGCCATCAATTGAGCCTTGTGGGAAGATGAAGGTCCTGAAGCCAAAGGCGTTTGAAGGAACAAGGAGTTCCAAGGATCTAGAGAACTTCATATGGGATATGGAGAACTACTTCACTGCTGCGAAGATCCCCGATGCCGAGAAGGTGATGATCACCACCATGTATCTCACTAAGGACCTGAAGCTATGGTGCAGGACCCGAGTCCAAGACGATATCAGTGCAGGCAGACCCCAGATTGAGACCTAGGAGGCATTGAAGAAGGAGCTGAAAGAGTAGTTCCTGCCGAGCAACACAACATGGCTTGCTCGGGATGCATTGGCCAAGCTGAGGCACAGCGGACCAATGCGAGACTACGTGAAGGAGTTTAGCACACTGATGCTGGATGTGATGAATATGTTAGAGACGGACAAGCTGTACACATTCCTGAAGGGATTGCAACCTTGGGCTCAACTAGAGCTAAGGAGGCAAGGGGTAAGAGACCTTCCTTCTGCCTTAACTACGACGGACGCACTGCTGGACTTATGCATTGCTCGTGCCGAGGAGGGGAGCAAGAAGTCCCAGCATAAGGACAAGGACAAGAAGTCCAAGTCCTACATGAAAGGAAAGCCAGAGAAGGGCAAGGGGAAGTAGCTGACCATACTAGACAAAGGAAAGGCGAAGGTGATCGAGGGAGCCAACGGGAAGAAGGATCCTCGTACGCACCAGGCTGCTTCATCTGTAATGGAACCCATAGGCAAAGGAATGCCCAAAGAGGGAGGGAAAGGTTACTACCCTACGGTCGAATGACTTCGACGAGGACCCCGTGCAGCATGTTGCCCCACTGCAGGCCCTCAGCACTATGCGGAGTGAGCGCCTAGAGGTACGCCACAGTTTGTTATTCGTGGATGTAACTTTGAATGGCAGGTGGATGTCAGCCTTGGTGGATACTGGTGCCACCAACACATTCGTATCAGATTGGATGGTACGACCCTTGGAATTGCGAGTGGAACGCTCTCACAACCGATTGAAGGTGGTGAACTCCAACAGCCAACCGATGGGCGGGTTGGCAAGAGATGTGCCCATCAAGATAGATGCTTGGGAGGGTATAGTCAATCTGATGGTGGTTCCTTTGGATGATTACGATCTCATCCTTGGAAATAGCTTCTTTGCAAATGCATCAATCACCATCATGCCTCATGTGGGAGGCATTGTCAATGGAGATCCACGACGACCCTGCTTTGTGCAAGGATGCCAAGGCCTTTCACACTCCGAGGAAGTAGCCACGGAGAAGGTATCTGCAATGCAATTGGCACGAGGAATGAAGAAGGGGTATCCCACTTACCTTGCGGCTATTAGGGAAGTGGAAGTGTAGGAGACGGAGGCGGACCATAAGATTCCACACGAGGTAGTGGAAGTGCTCGAGCAATTCCAGGATGTGATGCCGGAGGAGTTGCCAAGAGGGCTACCGCCGCGCCAAGCGGTAGATCACAAGGTAGAACTACTGCCAAGCATCGTTCCCCCAGCCAAAGCCCCATACCGGATGTCCCCTAAGGAGCTGGTAGAGCTACAAAGTCAATTGACCGAGTTGCTGGATGCGGGAAAGATCCAACTATCCAAAGCCCCTTATGGAGCCCTGGTGTTATTCCAAGAGAAGTAGGATGGCTCTCTCCGGTTGTGTGTTGACTACCGTGGATTGAACAAGGTCATGATAAAGAATAAGTACCCGATGCCCTTGATTGTAGACCTGTTTGATCGCCTAGGTGAGGCGAGGGTCTTCTCCAAGCTTGACTTGCGTTCAGGATATTGGCAAGTCTGCATCTCCAAAGGAGACAAGTCCAAGACCACAATGATAACTCGTTATGGATCCTTTGAATTCCTGGTAATGCCATTTGGTTTAACCAATACTCCTGCCACATTCTGCAACTTGATGAATGATGTGTTTCACGACATGCTAGATTAGTTTATGGTCGTCTATTTGGACGATATTGTCATGTATAGTAGGGACTTGGCACAACATTTGCAGCACTTGCAGGCTATTTTTGAACGGCTTAGGCAACACTCCCTATATGTGAAGAGGGAGAAGTGCGAATTTGGCATGCAGGAGATCCAATTTCTGGGCCATGTGGTTGGCCAGGGGCAAGTGCGGATGGACCCCAAGAAGGTGCAAGCGATCCAAGATTGGCCTCCACCAAAATCGGTGACTGAGTTGCGGAGTTTCTTGGGACTGGCCAACTACTACTGCAAGTTTATCAAAGGGTACTCGAAGAAGGTGAGTCCCTTGACTGATCTGTTGCGGAAAGATCAAAAGTAGACATGGGACGAGGATTGTGAAGTGGCGTTCTCCAAGTTGAAGACCGCCATTGTGTCGGAGCCCGTGCTCAAGCTCCCGGACTTTGAGAAGCCATTTGAGGTGCATATGGATGCCTCAGATCGTGTTGTGGGAGGAGTTCTCGTGCAAGATGAACATCCCATGGCATTCAAGAGTTGGAAGTTGAAACCTGCAAAACATCGATATTCAACACACGAGAAGGAGATGCTGGTTGTGGTGCATTGCTTGAGGGTGTGGCGAGTGTACTTGCTGGGAACCACATTCATGGTCAAGACAGACAACGTAGCCAATACCTTCTTTAGGTCTTCTTCAAGTCACAACTAAAGCTGTCACCAAGGCAAGTGCAGTGGCAAGAGTTCCTAGCGGAGTATGACTTCGAGTGGGAACACTAACCAGGAAGGCACAACCTAGTGGCGGATGCGCTCAGTCGGAAGACTTCAGACCAGTTGGCGGCTTTGACTCAGATTACCTCTAACTTCCTCCAGGATGTCAAGATCGCTACACTAGGGGACAAGACCTATCAATTCCTAGTGGAGCAAGTCAAAGACAGGACAGTGAGGTGGTATTGGCTGGAAGATGGGCTGCTTTATGGCAAAGGTGGCCGTTTGCTTGTCCCTAGCGGAGGGGGATTGCACTACCAGATGATGAAGGAGAGTCATGATAGTCCTTGGGCTGGACATCCAGGCTATGAGCGGACGCTAGCCCTATTGCCAAGGTCCTATGTGTGGCCAAAGATGGCCGATGACGTTGAGTTATATGTTAAGACTTGTCTTTTGTGCCAACAAGACAAGGTGAAGAGGCGAGCAGAGGCCGGTCTCCTACAACCCTTGGCAGCGCCAGAGAAGCCTTGGGTATCAGTTTCCATGGACTTTGTGTCTGGGTTTCTAGAAGTAAAGGGTTATACGGCGGTGATGGTGGTTGTGGACCGATTCTCCAAGTACACGATTTTCACCCCTGTGACCAAGAATTGCACAACTGAAGCTACTACTAAGGCATTCTATCGCTCCGTGGTGAACCTCTTTGGAGTCCCGACAGAGATAGTGAGTGACCGAGATGCTCGGTTCACAAGCAACTTTTGGACATGTTTGTTCGGATTGCTAGGATTCGAATTGAAGTTCTCGATGGCCAACCATCCACAAATGGACGGCCAAACCGAGCAAGTGAATGCACTGCTGGAGGAGTACTTGAGGCAGTATGTCTCAGCAAGTCAACGGAATTGGTTAGACTTTCTTGACTCTGCTCAGTTGTCTTACAACTTGAACCGCTCCTCTGCAACATGTCATAGCCTGTTTGAATTGGCAATGGGCTACCAACCACTAATGCCGCAGGAGGTGGCATTGCAATGCAAAGAAGGGCCTTGCCCAGCCGCATATCGATTCATGCGTGACAAGCAAGAGATGATGGTAGAGGCAAGAGATAGCCTTGCCAAAGCTGCTAAGCGAATGAAGAAGTATGCGGACGGAAACCAAAGACCGTTGGAGTTCTAGGTGGGGGACATAGTGATGTTGAAGCTCACCCCATAGATATGGAAGAAGATCACGAGCAAGCGCTGGCACAAGGGCTTGTTCCAACGGTATGACGGACCTTTTGAAGTGATCAAGAGAGTCGGGCCAGTAGCCTATCGGCTAGTACTACTAGAGAGGATGAAGGTGCACCCGACATTCCATGTCAGTTTCCTTAAGCCTTGCCATCGAGACGAGGAGCATCTGGAGCACAACCAGGTGAAGCATGCCCCTTTCACCGTGAGGAAGGAACTCGACAAGGAGGTGGAAGGCATACTTGATCACCGAGTGCTGGGTTACAGCAAGATGAACAGGAGGACTGAGTACTTGGTCAAGTGGAAGGACCTACCCGAGTCAGAGGCGACTTGGGAGAAGGATGTCACACTATGGCATTACGAAGACCTCATCCGGCGGTACCAAGAGTCTTATTCAACAAGGGCGTCGAATCCCTTGGGTGGGGGAGGTTTGTTAGACCCTTGAGCTCTAGCCCCGGAGAATGCATACCACAAGCCGTACCTTGGGGTAGTGGTAGCGCATAGCATGCACGCGAGGATGCGTGGGCTGTCATGTGCGAGGTGTTGGGATAAATTGCAGGTCCATGAGCGGGCAAGTATGGAGACGGTCACACAAGCGTGCACGGAGGCACCAGTGGAGGGGACGATCGATCAAGGCTCGGCAATGTGTCGAGGGATCGGATTGTGGCCATGGAGTGTCACTGTTCACAAGTAGGCGAATGCGCGTATGGGTGGTGAGGATGTCCACGAGCAAGGCACGATGCAATGCTCAAGGATGCTCGGTGAACAAGATGTGACCAAGCAACGGCACTCTAGGAGTGTGCACTACCCGATAGGCATGGCTGATGCTAAGGGAATGCTCAACACTTAGCGGTTGGTGAGTTGACTACTTGTGAAGATCGGATAAGTCCTTGACCATGCTCGAGCACCGTTGGATGCAGCAATCCCGATCGAACGGCTATGATCGTAGGAGGCAATCATGGACGTGGGCCCCGGAGGAGAGTGGATCGGATCGACGATGCTGAGTCAGCGCCAAGTCATTCGTACCTAGTCAAGCAGACAATCGGGGAAAGATTCTCCTGGGATATGGCAAATCAATATGTTATGGAAACAATCCTGGAGATTGCAGATCAACAGCCGAGATTGAACAGATCGAGATCTGATGGAGAGAATCAAGAGATTCAAATATATCAGTTGCCATATCGGGTTTGCCAGGCTCCTCTATATAAAGGGGGTCAGTCTCATTCTCAGAGAAAGCTAAGAATTCTCATAGGAGAGACACAGAGAGCCAGAGACTCCAAGAGAGTGGAAGTCAAGTCAGAGCAAGCAGTTTGGCATTCTTGAGAGAAGGCACAAGACAAGTGGGGAGTGCAAGCAGTGAGAGACTATGAGGCATATACTCGTGTGACTACGTGTAAGTGTTCTAATCTGAGTTGGGTTTTCGTGTACTTGTAATATATGTGAATACAAGTTACGTTTTTCCCCCATTGTGTTCTTGGGTTCTTTTGTGTTGCTTTTGCAGTTCTATGATCGAACGACCTCAACGATACACGCGGTGTGTGTGTGGCTGGTCGACATACAGAGTGTCGACGCCTAACGGGGTGCGGAAAAATTTGTGACCCACATTGGCCCCGTGACACCTACCACTCGCTGGGGGACTCTAACCAACGCCCCTCTTACTCACTAGGGGACACCGACCATGCCCTTGTTAACTGCACCCTTATCTAGCACACCTCACTCTCTACTTCCCTACCCCACAAGTAGGTCCATAAGTGGGGGACAAGTGATAGGAAAACTGCACCCGATTAGTCAAACCGGTCAAACAACTCGATTCCATTGAGTCAGTAGGGCACGCTCTACACCATAATGTAGAAAGAAAATTAACAAATATATTATAATATATTTATTTTATTTTACTAAACCTATATTTATATTTTATATTGAACTTGGGGCTAATATAATAGTTATATTAAGAATTTGTATTATAAATAATAGTCAAATTATGATATTATGTCAATTTATTTGTAATATTATTTATTAAATATATAATTCGACCCATTAAACCTCTAGTTTGACTCATGAATCCGTGAACCTATGGCTTGACCAATTCCCAATCCAATTCGATTTTAAAACCGTGGTCTATCCTCTTAAAATTTGTTGTACTTATCAAAAAAGTTATCATTCTTAACATGAATACAGGATATTGTGATGATAATATTTGTCACAGTAAATCTTATTTCTATCATAGTATGCTAGTTGTTGTGAAAATAATTGCCATGAATTTTGTCGAAACAGGCTCGTCAAAATGGATATATTATGAAATAAAAACAATTTTTCACACTATTTCATTATTTAATGTAACGACCTTAAATTTTATCACTAGAAATAGAGATACTGCGATAAAGATTAACGTCACAATTTTCAAATAATTGGGTCACCAAAAATATAGCATTTAAAGAATACGAGTTAAACGACAAGAATGCCGGAAAAAAAAATACCATTTAGTATGTGAAGAGAGGTGAGATAGACGAGGCAGTTATGGTGACAGAAACTGTGTTATTAATTGTAATGTATGAGAGAACGATGAAGTCCATCCATGAGCATTCTCGAAGGAAAGGTGTGATACTGTGTGAAATTTTCCCCTTTTAGAACTCACTACTTCCAAATACCTTTTTTAAGAGTATATGCCTTTTTAACGGAGTAAATATATCATAAATACTGCAATTTATGATGTTAATTGTGATTCGGGTATTCCCAACTTCCAAGTGACACTGCATCAAATTTTAACATGATACTTAAAATGTTCTTTATGAAAAAATTAATCTTGATTTTTATATTAATTCCTAAACTTTTAATATTAGCTGAATCAGTTTTAAAATTTCTATTAAGTAACTTTTCGGTACTAAAACCTTTATTTCATATCTCAGAAATCCTAAATGTAATGAGCTATCAGATCGGTAGAGAGTAGCGAAAGTGCAGCAGCCCTGGGCAGCGTCCTGGAGAAGTCGTGGCACAGAGCCAACCCATCCATTCTTCCAAGGGCCAATAATTTTCGCAGCAAATAGCGCAGCCTTTTCAGGCCCAGAACCAAGACTGGAGAGGGGCGGCCCACGACTTACAGTATCGGACGGGACGGCTCGTCACTACAATATAAAAGACTCATAAGTTTATAATAAGATAGTAAAAATAATGAAAAAATAAAGAGTTACGATAAATTTCACGATAAAAATTAAATCCACACATTCTTAGCTATTGAACCGAAAATAGTAGTACAACACAAAACCCACTTTCTCCATCAGTGCATCTTTGAACGGCCCACACTGCCGTAATATTCACTCTTTATTGCAGGAGAGAGAAGGAGACCGAAAAACACACACACCTCTTCAGCGATGCCTGACACACGCCGATGCTCTCTCTCCCCTAGCGACTCTTCTTCCCGTATCCCCCACCTTCAGCACATTACTCTGCCATCCATTCTCCTCTCTTTTTCATGCTTCGAAACAGGCGGAGCCCTTGCCTTTGTTCTCCACATTGCGGGAGGGAAGAGGGGAGAGAGGCAAAAAGAGAATGGCTCCTGCCGTGAACGTGAGGAAGTGGGGTGAGGAGCTACCTTGTACAATTACGAACCAGCCTTAAGATCAAATAATAAATGAAATTGGAGTGGATGGTAGTTTTGGAATCTAACCTCCTCCGCCCATATAATAGTAGAGATCAAGAACGACTTTGACTGGCTTTTTTTCTTTTATTTATATATATATATTGCCTTGGATTTTTCTAAGAGGCAAAGTCGTTTTTCGACACCCTTTTCTTTCTTTTCTTTTTTGGTAATGTTTGTGTTTTCTTTTCTATTTTTTTTATGGGATGGTAGCTGATTCATGGATGGGCAGAGCCACCGGTCGGTCAAATAGTTAATTTGCTTCAGCCCCACCAACGCTTCTTCCCAGATCGGAGCCTCCCTCCCTTGACTTCCCGCTCAGCTTCCACCTCCATTTCCACGCGATTCTCTTCTTTCTGCCATTAAAAACTACTCCTGCTCCTTTCTCTGTTTCTCACTCACCCCCATCCACCCATCAGTCTGGAAGCGCAACCTCTTATCTTATTCTCTTCTCCCCCCCTGATGGACCCGAGCTCCGCTGCCGAACCCGACGTCGCCCACGACTTCCGCCCCTTCTTCAAGGTGTACAGGGACGGCCGCGTCCAGCGGTACAAGATGCACGGCGAAGTTGGGCCCGCCCCTGCCGGAGAAGATCCCGCTACTGGGGTCCGATCCAAGGACGTCGTCATCTCATCGGAGACCGGCGTCTCCGCCCGCATCTGGATCCCCAGGATGGACAGCGCCCGGAAGCTGCCCCTCCTCATCCACTACCACGGCGGTGGATTCTGCGTAGGCTCCTCTTTCGACTCCATCGGGCAGAGTTTCTTCACCACGATGGTCCCCAAGGCCAACGTAGTTGCAATTTCGGTCGATTACAGGTGAATAGAACGAAGTACTCATTTTCATTTCAAGACACGAATCAGTTAGTACAGTACGTATTAGATCGATCACTCATAGGAACTAAGATTGTCTCCATCTCTGTCTCTGCTAACAGGTTGGCCCCAGAAAGCCCCCTTCCCACGGCCCACGAGGACGCGTTCGAGGCCTTGAAGTGGCTTGCTTCCCACTCGGGCGAGCACGGACCCGAGCCGTGGATCAATGAGTATGCGGACCTCGACCGAGTCTTCCTGTCTGGAGAGAGTGCCGGCGCCAACATCGCCCACTACGCGGCTATCCGTGCTGGGACCACAAAGCTGACAGGGCTGAGAATCATCGGATCCATCATAGCCCATCCCTTCTTCGGGGGCAAGAAGCCCGACAAGATGATCATGTTCCTGTGCCCGGGCAGCCCAGGCACAGATGAGGACCCGCTCCTGAACCCGGCTGTGGATCCGCACCTACCAGAGATGGCAGGCGAGAGGGTGCTCGTCTGTGTTGCCGAGCGTGACTGGCTGAGGGACAGAGGGGTGAAGTACTATGAGACGCTCCGGGACAGCGGATGGAAGGGGGAAGTGGAGCTCGACGAGGCCAAGGAAGAAGACCACTGCTTCCACGTGTTCAAGCGGAACGAGAGGGCCGAGCAGCTGCTGCAGCGGATGGCGGATTTCATCAACCGGGAATAGATATTCCATTCTGCCGTCTGCGGCCATCGCCGTTAATCCGCTTTAAGTAGATTTACCTCAATTTAGCTCGGATGGTAACGCCGTTAAATCCAATGACGAGGGGGCATGAAAAGAAATTGGCCTTACGATTGGGTGAGACTGAGAATGTAATTTCAATAGATAATCATCATATTTTATGCAAGCTGGTTTGTGGTTTCACTATTTAAAAAAAAAAAGAAATCAATATCTTTCATTTTTTTTCTCAAATTATACTATCTACCTATCATGTTTTAAAAAAACATGCGGTTAGTTTAATATAAAAAAACTATTTTATCCTCAATAATAAATATATTTTAAACCAATTTTATATTATTTTCTAATTTTATTTCGAGTCAAGAATAAAAAGTGGAGGCTGTCGGGGTGTTCCGGGCGAGTTTACCAACAATGTCTAATGCCACTAATGGTCCAGGATGGTTCTCTTGAAAATGAGATCCCACTGTCCCCCAAATCAACATTTATAAACTCATATTGATATTGGTGTGAACCGACACGCGGTGAAAGTCTTAAATATAAAAATGTACATTCTCAGTATTTGTACTTACTTGAATCCCTAAACTGGTGGTGTCCCATAACAGTTTCAAGAATTGAACCTCTCATCAGCAACCTACTTGTGTCAATTGTGCATATTCTATACGATGCCCCATTTTTCATTTTAGATTATAGATCGTGACCGGCCGCTTACTAAAGGACTTGATTTAGCCCAATAGTAAACCAAGCCTTCAAATAAAAGAATTTTATATCAAAATTATTTGTGAATAAAAAAATTATATTGTCTAAACAACAATTTAAATTAAAGAAATGTCGACATAAAATTCTCAAAATGTAATTTCATTTGAAAGTTTCCAATTCTAAGAGAGATGAAATTAAAAAATTCCTCTAGACACATAATCTCACAAGCTTATCTTCTAATGCTAACCTCTAAGAACCCTTTTGAATCCTAAAAGAAAAATGTTAAAAGAAGTGATCTACATTTGTTCAGTAAGTAACCGATTCCCACCTCTACCGAATCAAATATCAATAAAACATATCTTATTATTCTAAATATTCAAATAAAACTATAAAAATTGCTTGAGATAAATCCTATTTAATTGTACAGTTCAAAATGCATATTAAAAATTCGCTAAAATATTCACTCAATATTACATTTGTAACAATATTTAATAATTCAAATAAATAATATTTCTTATGTTCCACTCATTGTCGTCGGCATTATGGTGACATTTTGTCATGTCACACAAACTTGCCGGCCGGTTCAACCTAGATAATCATTCGACAGTATAGTCGTTGGCTCAATATGAAATTCATCAGTATAGTCATTGGCACGACTCGAATATTTTGTTATCTAGCTCAATAAATAGTATCGCAATATTTCAATAATGCAGTATACATATGGGCCTTAAAATGGAATTCAAATCAACTTCTATGAATTCGATCAATTTCATAATTTCAATTAATTTTCATAATTAAATTCATAATTTAAATAATTTTACAAATTAATTATCTCACCAAATTGTACATCATCTTCACAATATAATTTTGTCTAATATTTAATCCTCCTTTAGAAATCATAAAATATATTTCATGCACAAGAATCAATAATTATTTAAATTTCATAAGTGTATTTTCATGACATGAAACAAATATCATGTTTTCATATTTTTCACAATTAATAGAGGTGAGTCCAAATTACTTATTTTAATTTATCTTGAGATATCAGCTCAAAATTTAAAATCTAAATCTGAAGACAATTCTCTAATTGAGATATAATATCAAATGCTAATCTATAAAAATATTTTCATTTTAATTTACTGGTCAGAAAATGTCAATAAATTACAATAAATCAATTTAACAACAAAAGTCATGACTCGAACCATATAGTTGGATTATTTCTTCTTAAAATATAATTTTTATAAGTTCTGAAATATTATTTCTAATAATAATTTTTAAAATAAGTAAAAATCAACAAAATCAATTTCCATTTTACAAAAACTTGTAAAATCAAATATTTTAGAAAAATCCAAAAAAATTACATAAAATAGTAATTTTGATTATGAGCTTAACGCCGCAAGAATCATTAAAATCTAAGCACAGATAAGGCCAAACATGCCTCTCAAAAACACTTGTGCATTTGAGACTATGCAGTCCTGAACTACCTAGCATACCAACTTCAGGGAATCCTATTTACCTACCTTGTCTAGTAACCAAATTCAGTGTTCTTGGTGTACATGAAATCATTGTATTACGTATTTGGTTTTAAAATGAAAACACATTCGAAAGGCTTAGTAATAAGCAAAAAAACTGGGTTCAAAATTGGTTGTTCATCATGTTTATCTTTCGAACAAATTCAACAATTTTAATAGACCAAATTTGGGACGTCGTTTCTCTACCTATAGAGCTTCAAGTCCATTGTTTTTGGTGTTTTTGGAAACCTTGTATCACGACCTTTAAATAAAGCAAATGGGACTCCTAAAAATAAAGAAATTAGTTCCTAATGCAATATCTCATAAACTGCTCAACGAAATCAAATTCCTTAAAAAGTCATAGCTTCCTAGTGATGAAAAGAGTCTAACTATATAAAGAAATCAAATAGAAGTGACCGATCTAGCAAGTTGCCATTAACGACCCAAAATCAAACTCTCTCTTTAAATCTATTAAGAAAAGATAAAACTAAAGAAAAGTTACTTCAAAAGGGCAGAAAATTTGCCTAGAGGATGGGATTCAATTACTTGAATCATGAGAAAGAGGCTAAAACTTGTTCATGGCTTCGTTGTGGCCTCTGGGCTTCCCCCGACTACTTCCTCCTTTTCTTCAATATAGAGAAAATAATTTCAATTAATCCCCAATATCTATATGTGTGTTATTTAGCATGTTGACTATGTTGTTGGGGGGTGATTTCATTGTAGCAGATCGTGTGTATCAGTTTTAAGAAGATTATAACGTCCCTTGTTGATCTTTTGTTAATTGAGTCAATTTTGTGAAAGAGAAAGATTGACTTCGCATCTTAGTCCCTCCATTTAGTGTCTCTTAAGTGCTAGTCCTTGTACTTTTGTGTTATTATAGGTTGTCTTGCACATGTTGAGAAATTTTCTCAACAATTGGTTGCTTCTTTTTTTTTTTGTTTTGAACGTGAAAGGCTTGTTCATGGAACCTAGATGATAGATTTCACTTCAATCCCTCCCGGATATAGTGTTCTTGAGTCACTCTCTCTTTTTCCTCCAATCGATTAAACTGAGAAAATACATTTGGCTTCAGCCAGAAGAATGGCGGAAAGGAAGCAATCAAGAATTGCCTAAAGAGCATACTTCAATCCAAGACAATTAATGGCCATACATTTAATTGGAAAACGTATTTGCCAATAACTTCATCACTATAAAACGATTTAATATTACATGGAGCAGAGGCAATGGTTTGCTAACATAATGTGCAATTAATTCAACAGGTTTTTCTTTATTTTTTTTCCTTTTGTACAACAATTGTACTTCACGTGCACTCATATATATCACAATATATATTTAATTAAACAACATTTGATAATTTAATACACATATATAACAAGAATATTATTAAAGTTTTATAAATCTAATTATATATTTAATTCCGAAACAATTTTCTTTAATAAGACCAATATTGAAGTCTAACAACATACTATATTTACCAAAATAGTGAGGATTTTACTCAAAGGGTTGAGCACATTAGTTTTTGTAAAATTAAATAATTTAATTATATAATGTCTCTGATATATTAAGGTATTGATAAAATGTGAAATCTTCACAATTATCCATATATATTTTGATTATCTAGTAACTAATTCAATGATAAAATATTTGAAACTCTTTTCCAATTTTTATTACTCACAATCTCTATAAGAGCCTTATAGAGTACATAATACTTTACATATAATTCAGAGAATCATGTTATCAAAACCATAATTTAACTCTTATAAAATATTATAGTAATCCATTGGACATTTCTTTATGCGAGCAATTTCAGTGAATTCATTCCAAAATGAGCAATTACATTCTTATATTAATGACATTTCACAAGTAAGTATAATATCACTTATTATCTACTTTAGAGCATATAATAAGTGTATTAGTCTATCTAGGTTACTAATTTCCTATTCAACGATTCTACAATTGGAACATTTTTAGACTTAACTTTATAGATTTTAAGTTTTACTTATATGATCTCATCATAATCCTAAAATGCATATCATAGTAATTAAATTACACAAATTATGATGAATAAATAATATCTTAGTTTTAAGTCATGAATAATAGATTATACCAATTGTATCAAATGTGATTGGATTTAGGGAACTATTCCCAATAGATATGAGAATAATGGCTATAATTTAAAACCAAAAAAATCGGCCAAATCAGGGGGTGTAACAACCTTGATACAACCCTTACACACGACTCATTTGCTCATCTATAATTTGAGAAATAAGTTGGTCGAATCAAGGGTAGTGAGTGTATTAATTATGACATTTATTGCCTCCATGAGGGTAAAACATATTTTATACATCAAACTAAAGGATGTTTGTATATTTTAACAGAACATTATGAGGGGTAGTAGAATTGAATAAAAAAATGAAAACTATTGATCTTTTTTGCACAAAAAAGTGCATCTTAGAATTGGAATTTTTTAAATAATTCATGGTTAAACAAACTATTTTCCCTTTCAATAACAAAAAAAAAAGAGAGTAAGTAGCAATTTGTCACCTTCTCAAGATTTATCAAGGGAACGGGATTTTCTTATTTAGAGAAATTGAATTCCCTTTTTCAGGAAAAGTGAATCAAATTTTCCCTTAACAAATATCAACAAATGGAATCAACCATTTGATCTTGTTTTTGGTGTAGAGCGACACCAAAACAAATATTCACTTAGATTTTATCAGTTGGTTCAAGCATGGCTCTCTTTAATTCTCTCTCTCACTAAATGCTCTCAATCACTATTTTGGATTCTTTTTCTTCTCCCACAATGGGAGCATTTATTTTGGGGATTTCTTGGGCAAGGATATTTTCTGCACTTATGATATTGCTTCCTTTCACGGTAGGAGGTAGAGGATTAGGCAATACCCGCAAAAGTTTTTTGGAAAATTTTATCTTGAAAACAAATTCCTCTAACTTAGGATTTAAAGAAAACTCTTTTACATGTAGTAATAGTAGGTAAGGACATGATCACATTAGGCAAAGGCTGGATAGAGCCATAGCAAATGAACTTTGGAGATTTAGCTTTTCCTAGAGTTTTAGTCAATCACTTACCTGTCACCTCTTTTGATCATAATCCACTTTTATTAAAACTGTAGCATACATCAAACTCAAACCCTTCCCCATTTAGATTCTTATCAGCTTGGATTAGAAACTCATCTTGTAAAAAGGCAATAGGGAATGCATGGAAAATGAACTGCAGGGGCTCAAATCAATTCAAATTCTCTAGCAAAATTAAAAACACCAAAAAAGCCTTAAGAGTTTGGAACAAGGAAACTTTTAAAATTTGTGATAATCTAATCGATTGCATTCTTTAGGAAATAGACTCTAACCAACAATTGCAAACAGACAAAAAGAAGTTGAGCTTCAAATAGAACTTCAAGAACTCTTAAAAGGAAAAGATACGGTATGGCAACACAAATCTAGGGAGCTTCGGTTGAAAGACGAGGGTAGAAACACAAAATTCTTCCATAGGTCTGCCATCATCAGGAAATCTCGCAATCAAATCTTATCCATGAAAAATGACATTAATGAAGTCCTAACCAATTAAGAAGAAATTGGAAATTATCTAGTTGATAAATATAGACAACTTTATTCTGCCACAAGCTCGGATTCTCCAGATGACTTAGGACAATTGATTCAGCCCATAGTTAATTATCAGGAAAATTTTGTCACTCATCCAAATACCTAGTGTTGAGAAGATAGAGAGCACAACAAGATCCATGAACTCGCTTAAGACTTTGGGTCCAAATGGGATGCCGGCTCCATTTTATAAAAAATATTGGAACATTATTAAGGAAGATTTTATTTCCTCAAAACAAGTTTTCTTCTAAAAGAATGGAATACAACCTTTATAGCATTAATTCCTAAGAAACAAAGTGCCAATCAATTTGGGGAATTTAGACTAATTAGTCTCACTAATACTTATTATAAAATCATATCAAAATTACTTTGTAATAAACTGAAATCGTTTCTGAGTATATTCATTTCTTTTAAATCAAATGGTTTTCCAAGAAGGCAAGTGGATAAATGAGAACATAACCTTAGCGTAAGAAGTAGCAGACAAAAATGAACAAAACAAACTCAGAGAAGGGTTGGGTAGACATTAAAATAGACTTTTGAAATGCATCTGATAGAGTTGAGTGGAGCTTCATTCGTGCAATTCTCATTAAAATTGGTTTTCATGAAAAATTTGTCTAATGGATTATGCAATGTGTAACCAGCCCAAGTTTTTATATTCTACTATGTGGTACCTTTTTCAATGGTGAAAGGGGATTGAGATAAGATGACCACTTGTCACCTTTCTTTTTCATAATCCCCAGAAATAAAACTTTTCAGAAATAACTTAAGTCTCCACCACTTATTTTTTTCGAATGACCTCACAATAATAATCATAGCCTCACAAGTTGATATCACAAATTATTCTAACATAGAATTTTTTTTATATTGGAGTGGTCAATCAATAAATCATGATAAGTCAGGTCTCTTTTTCTCTAATAGAGTGAGGGGAAGAATCAAAAGTGAAATTAAAAATATGATCAACATGAAAAAGCTAGGTGCTAATAGTAAATATCTAGCGAACCCCCTATTCCCTAAAAAGGAAAAAAAGTTGACTCATTTGAGTTTCTAGCATGTAAAATAAAAAAAAAAAAAATTGGTTGGCTTGAAAACCAGAACACTCTCTTAGACTGGTAGACCCACCCTAGCTAGAATTGTAGTAAATACCATTCCCGCATACACCATGGAGCCTTTAAATTGCTAGTGTCCATTTGCAATAGAATTGATAGCATTGTTAGAAGATTTTGGTGGGGGCAAAGCTAATAGGGAAGGTAGATTTTACTTGCCTATTAGCTGGGATGTAATGACTCAACCAAAACAATTAGGGGCTTGGGATTGAGAAGAACAGCTGATTTCAATAAAGCTATGTTTTCTAATATAGTGTGGAAACTAACAACTAATTCTAATAGCTTGCATCAACTATATTAACAAATAAATATGGTAGTTTTATGATCCCTAAACCAAGAAATATCAACTCTTATTCCCTCTTTTGGAGAAGTCTCCATTCTTGTAGGGAGTCCTTTCACAAAGGTTATTGTATAATAATTAATAATGGTTTAAATAGAAAAACTTGGCTAGATCCATGGATTCCATATAATCAAAACTTCAAACCTTTACCTACAAATAACAATGTTGTTGTTTATCACAATTTGAATGTTGCTGATGTTTTTAAGAATAACAGTTGGAACATAGATATTTTAACCAATTCATTCGATATAAATACTATAAACAGCATCCTTAAGATATCTCTCCCTTCTCTACCTCAAGAAGATAGGATATCTTGGATTAAAAATAAGTCAGGTGATCAATTAGTCAAGGGTTTTTATTTTTCAAACTAGGATAGTAGATTCAATAAAGGCAAAGAAATTTTTTGGAGCAAGTTATGGAAGAGCAAGTTTCACGACCAATTAAAACTCCATGCTTGGAGAATGATCTCAAGTAGTCTCTCATGGGCTTATGCCGATTACATGGATTGCCCCTTATACAAGATGGGTCTTGATGGCTTTATGCATCTGTTTGATTATTGCATTTGTATAAGAGCAACCTGGAGACAATCTGCACTTCAAATAATTGGTGAATTTCCTCAAAACTGGGATGGTAGTCCAAAAAAATTGATTGATGCCCTATTAAACCCTCTCAAGCTTCCGGATGATTCCTCCTCTTTAGTTTCCTTTGTAGATTTTACCTTATTTGGGTTGTGTTATGGATCAAATCGGCAATTCAGCCACAGGAAGGGAGTGCTAATTCAGAGAAGAAGAAGAAGAATCAAGAGGGAGGGGGAGGGAGAAGTTGAGAGAAGAAGACAGCACCAAAGGAGAAGAAAAACCATTTATTCATCTGCTTGGTTCTAGACTAGACAACCCTGCTCTATTATACCCTTCCTGACAAGACAACCCTAACGACCTTAATAGCCCTTGTACGTGAATGTCACAAGATGGGCCCTCAACTAGTACATATATTTCATTTGGCCCCAGTTCATTACAGTTGTCCCCCAACACCCCCCCCAACTTCTACTTTCTATCCGCTTAATCCCCCCACATGTATCAATTCTCCCGTCCTTCAAGAACCTTGTCCTCAAGGTTGACGGTAGGGAACCGTTGCTGCAAATCATAGAGAAATTCCCATGTAGCCTCAGTAATTGGCAAGTCAAACCATTGAACGAGGACTTTGGTTGTTGCACGGTTGCCCCTCTTCACCATCTTCCGGTCAAGGATGGCCAGTGGTTGCATTGGGAGGGCTGCATCTCCTTTGGCAGCACCACCAGTTTTGCGGCAGGGGGACCAGTTGCCCTTTTGAGTAGCGACACATGGAAGACAGGGTGAATTTGAGATCAATTCGAAAGAGCAAGCTTGTAAGCAACTAGCCCTCTTTTTCCCACAACTGTGAAAGGACCATAGTAACGAGGAGCTAACTTGTGAAACAGTCGATGGCTTAGGGAGGTTTGTCAATAGGACTATAGCTTCAAGAACACCCTGTCCCCGATCTCGAATTAGTGTTCAGTCTAGTTCTTATTAGCCAACTACTTCATGCGATCTCGTGCCTTGCAAAGGTTAGCCTTGAGAAGGACAAGGAATTGTTCTCGGTCTGTAAGTAGTTGGTTGACCGCTTCCATGGGAGAATCATGGGGCATGTAGGGCACATGGAGCAGGGGAGGGAACTCATATAAAACCTCGAAGGGGGTAGTTTGGGTAGCAGTGTGATATGTGGTGTTATACCACCATTCTGCCAGTGGGAGCCATTTGAACCAATGGTGGGGCTGTTGCCCACACATTCACCGCAAATAACATTCTACACATTGGTTGAGAACTTCGATCTGGCCATCGGTCTGGGGGTGGTATGCTAAGGAGAGATGGAGTTCCACCCCCTTTAAACAAAATAGCTCCCTCCAAAATTTACTGAGGAAAACAAGATTGCGATCGCTAATGATCAGTGCCGGTAGGCCGTGAAGCTTGCAGACCTGGTCGAGGAATTGCTGAGCAACCATTGGCGCGGTGTATGGGTGCCCCAACCCGATGAAATGGCCATACTTAGTGAGTTGGTTGACGACCATCAAGATGATTTCTTTGCCATATGATGACGGAAGGCCTTCAATGAAATCCATGGAGACCTCCTTAAAGGCATATTCTAGTATGGGAAGGGGTTGTAGAAGGCCAAGGGATGCAGTCAGGTCATACTTGTTTTGTTGGCAGATTGTGCAAGCTTGCACAAATTCACGAAGGTGCTCTTGTAATCCTTGCCATGTTAGGACTGCCCGGAGCCTTTTAGTGGTCACCTGCACTCCTAAGTGACCACTCTAGGTGCTATTGTGAAACAATTCAATGAGTTGCTGCTGCAAGGGCTGAAGATTCCCAACCACTAGGCAACCTTTTTTTCACAGCTGATTCCTCATCTAGGTATATTGCCCAACCATTCCTCCCTCTTGTTTTAGGGTTGCCAATGTCCTTTGTAGATGTGGGTCTGACTGCCAACTATCTTGGATCCTTTGATAGAGGTTCAGGGAGATAGTGGGGATGGTGCACAATCCTACATGTTCATCTAGTAGTTGTCGTATTATCAGCACCCCTTTTATACTGGATGTCAAAATCATACCCTGCTAGCTTGACTAGCCATGCATGCTGCAGCAGTGTGTTTAGCTTTTGGTCCAGCAAGAATTTCAAGCTTTTATGATCCGTCTGGATAGTTAAGGGCCTCCCTTGCAAGTAATGGCCCCATTTCTACATGGTAGACAAAATAGCAAACATTTCCCATTCATATGTAGAACAGCTCCTACACTTGGGGGAGAGGGGCTTACTTAGATATGCGATGGGATGGCCTCCTTGGGATAAGACTACTCCAATGGCTAACCCTAAGGCATCTGTCTCAACTATGAAATGTTGATTGAAATCAGGTAAAGCCAAGACCGGAGCTTAGAGCATAGTTATTTTCAGCTCTTCAAACGCTGTCATGGCCCTATAAGACTAGTGGAAGGCCCCTTTCTTGAGGAGATCCATGAGTGGTTGGCTCATCATTCCATAACGTCGGATGAACCATCAATAATACCTTGTCAAGCCTAAAAATCCCCACAATTGTTGGAATGTCGGCGGTACATGCCACTCTTGGATGGACTGCAGCTTTTCAGGATCAGTGGCAACATCATCTGTCAAGATGAAATGTCCCAAGTACTCCACCTTGGTAGCCCCACATGAACACTTGCTCCTTCGGGCATACAAGTAGTGTTGTCGAAGCAACTGTAAGACATAATGCAAGTGTGCCAAGTGTTCCTACAATCGGGCACTGTAAACCAAGATGTTGTCAAAGGAAACAAGCACAAACCACCGTAGGTAGGGTTGGAAAATATTGTTCATCATGGCTTGAAAGGTGGAAGGGGCATTCATCAGCTCGAAGGGCACGACTTGGAACTCATAATGGCCATTATGCGTTCAAAATGTTGTTTTGTACACGTCTGGTTCATACATGCGAATTTGATGGTATCCAGACTTCAAGTCGAGTTTAGAAAACAATTGAGCCCCATGTAGTTCATCCAAGAGGTCATCGACCAAAGGGATTGGAAACTTGTCCTTGATAGTGCATTGAGTGCTCGGTAATCCACACACATGTGCCAAGATCCATCCTTCTTCTTTATGAGAATGATTGGAGATGCATAGGGACTGTGGCTTGGGTGAATGATCCCTGCCTTCGCCATCTCGACCGTCATTTGTTCAATGACAGTTTTTTGATCCATCGAATGCCGATAGGGTCAAACATTGACAGGGGCAGCTCCATTCTGTAATGGAATGCGGTGATCATGCCCTGGCTTGGGGGTAACTTGCACGGCTCCCTGAAGACATCCTGGAATTCATCCAAAAGGCCAAGAATGGCAGAAGCGACTACTATCATTGTTTCCTCTTCCACCTGGACCCCCTTAGCTCCAATGAGACTACAGAGTTGGATGGAATCAATGTGTTCAAGGTGATGTAACATCCTCTGCATCTGGTTAGGGGTGGCCCAACGGAGGTCCTCTTGGAGGATTCCTTGTAACATGCACTCTTGCCCATCTCGGCTAAACTTGAGGGTATACTTGTTGAGATCCCATTTGAACTCTCCCAATGTTTTGAGCCACTACACCCCCAAGATCACATCATATCCTTGCAGTGGTAGCACCCACATTTCAACAGTGAATTCATTCCCCTACATACTCCAGTGGAAGTCGCGGCTTGACGAATTGCATTCTAAGACGCTACTATTAGCCACAGTAACCTAGAAGGGCTTGATGGTAGTTGTGCCACTCCCCACCATTTGCACAACCTGTTCATCAACAAAGTTATGGGTGCTTCCAGAATCAATCATGATTTGCAGCCTTCTTCCCTTAGCCAACCCCATGACACATATCGTCTGTAGGCTAGGGAATCCTCTGAGGGCGTGTATGGAAATTTTAGGTGCCGTCCCCTCTAGCTCCATTTCTACCTCAAACGAGACCTCCTCAAGGGACTCCTCACCTTCTAGGATATACAGTTGCCGCCTTTTGGGGCAAATGTGGGCGGGATTGAATTTTTCATCACAGAAAAAATATTGGCCCTTCGCCTGTTTCTCATTAATCTCCTAGCTGGATGAGTGCTTGGGCCATCGTGGTGTCGCCATGAAGGGCTTGGAGTTGGACGGGGCTGGCAACAATCCCGCGGTTGTTTGGGGAATCCTTCATTTGTTGGCTACCTTTGAGGGGTATTGTGGAGTGGATTGAAGTTGGGAGGCACCTTATGGACCACTAGCGACCACGCATGCCATTGCTTTTCGCCTAGTCCCCCCATCCCCTCCATGGAGTTCAAGGTGTCCTCCTGTATCTTGGCCAGTGCTATGGCCTCGTGCAGGAGTCATGGCCACAACATATGAATAGGAATCTGAATTTCCTTCCTCAGTCCTCCAAAGAACGAGCTCAACACCATTTCATCATATGCTTCTACCTTATGGAGTACCTTGTTAAGCAGTATATCGAAGTGGTCCAAGTACTCCTGTAGCAACCCTATTTGATACAAATTCTTGAGTTCCAAGAAGGGGTCCTCATAATCCCGCTTGCTGAACCATGACCAGATGGCCACAATGTATTCGAGTCATCCTACCTTTTGCCCTAGATGGCTCATTTGCAGCATAAATGCCCGGTGCCATTGTAATACCTTGCCCTCAAGGTGGATTGAGGCTAATTTGACCTTTGACTCCTTTGGGGTCCCATCGAACTCGAAGAATTGTTGACAACGATAGATTCAGCCTTCCATGTCCTCCCGAGCGAACCTTGCGAACTCCATCTTTCCCATGCATGCCGTCTTAGTGTAGCAACCTCTAGCATTCACCACTCCCAACCATCCCACGTCAATCTCATGTGACTCCACCCCTAGCCCCTGGGTCTGTTGTGCTAGGAAATCATGGAACATCCCACGGATATCAATCTTGAGCTCATCAAACCTTTGATCATGGCGGGACAGGGTCTCCTGCAGCTTTGATAGCTGTTGCTCATGTTCCTTGAAAAGGGTGTCGATTCGTCTCGCCTCCTCTGCTCTGGTGCTTGTCATGTGCCAGGACCGTGCTCTAATACCAATGTTATGGATCAAATCGGCAATTCAGCCACAGGAAGGGAGTTAAGGCTGATTCAGAGGAGAAGAAGAAGAATCAAGAGGGAGGGGGAGGGAGAAGTCGAGAGAAGAAGATGGCACCAAAGGAGAAGAAAAACCGTTTATTCATCTGCTTGGTTGTAGACCGGACAACCTTGCTCTGTTATACCTTTCCTGATAGGACAATGACCCTAACAACCACTAACGACCTTAACAGCCCTTGTACAGGAATGTCGTGGGATGGGCCCTCAACTAGTACATACGTTGCATTTGGCCCCAGTTCACTACAGTTGTCCCACCGCCCCCCACCACCAACACACCCCCCCCCCCCCGCCACCAAACTGTCGGCTTAATCCCTCACATGTATCAGGTCGATACTTTTTTAGAGGGTTTACAGGGAGAGGAATGTTGCTGTTTATGAACAGAAAAAGAGAGGAATTATGGAATTTGTTGAATCCATTATTGATTCATTCAATGAATATAAGAGAATGTTGCCATATGGAATGGAAGATAATGTTCTTCTTGATATTAGGAATGAAGAAATTTCCAGGCGTTTGGTTATACCCCAAAAGCTGTAGAACTACTCCATTCATATTTATATAGAAGCAACTTGGGCGGGGGGAAGCTTGTGTTGCAGGGATGGCACCGGGGATGCGAGAGGATTCTCTCTTGGAATTAGAAAAGCTATGCCCATTCTCCAACCCAAGCTAAAGTTCTGGCTATCATCATAGTAGCGCAGATCACAATATCAAAGAGATGAAAATTATTTTGGTTTATTATGAATCTCTTGTTTCTGTAAGTTCTATCGACAAACTAAGTAAAGTCCCTTGAGATTCTCTAAGTTTATTAGTGTCTTTTCGGATCACCTCTAATGCTTTTGATTTCTGGGCCTATAAATGCATTGACAGAAACAGGAACTCCTATGCTCATTGTCTTACTCAATTAGGCAAGGATTATGAAACTTTTGAATTGTATATTTTGAGGAAGAGGCCTCTTCCTCAGGTTTATAATGGAAGTTGTAATTTTATTTTTTAAAAAAGTACTGTTTTATGGTGACATTGGGGCAAAGATACCTTCTCCTCAAGAGCCCATTATAATTCTCGCTATCTCGGTCAATAAACAAGCTCCTAGGCAAAATGAGGGTCGAATTGGACTTCAAATTCAAATATAGGGATTAAAAAGGAACTGAAGAAACTTATGCGCGCAAAATTGGAATTCCCTAAAGATCTGGGAGAGAGAATCTCGTCGCGCAGCCGATCTAAACCCCCAAAATTTTCAGAAAATTATCATTGCGCCACTGGCCGCTCTCTGCTCCTCCGCACCGCTGAGAACCTCTACCTTTCCTCTAAGCCAACTCCACTCTTCACCAAGTGAAACCGATCCCTACTGAGAACAGATCAATCTCTCTTCAGCCGACTAAAGCTTTGGCGAAGAGCTTGATAGCCAGATAGGATGGGACACCAGGCGGTTGATAACCTGACGAACCTCTTCACGAAGGCGACCCATGACCTGGCGATGGTTCAACATCGCCTCGAGAGGGAGTTTCAGCAGACGTACCCCGACAATGTAAGCGGAATTCCTCTGCCTATCCCATAATTTGATCAATTACTGATGCAAGTGGTCGTCGAGCTCGATTGCCCTTGTCTTCCAAATACCGACTAGGGATTTCGACTCGCTGGAGATGGAGTAGGTCTCTGCAGGCATCAAAGCCTTCTGCTTGGTTATCTATGAAAAGCAATTTGAAGCAACCGAAGAAAGGAACTTGTGATCCACTGAAACGTTAAGGGCTTATGTTTCAAATGGAACTGCACTTCAGTGGGAAACCAAATCTGATAAACAATTCCATTATTTTCTAGTGCACCTTTGTCGAAAGTGGGATTTTCATTTTTCCAAAACGTGGCCTAGAAATCTGAACTTAATCTTTCCCAGCTGCACTTTCATTTGCTTTGTTGAATTTACAATACAAAAGGGAAGTAAAACAACAGAAGAACTGGTATCAAATGGTGATGTTGATTGGATGATTGTTTTGCAGGCAAATCCAGTGAAACTTGTCTCCAGGATAAAGAAAATACAGGAAGATCTATCAATACTAAGAGGTCAATGCCAAGAGCTTCTTGCTGCAAAACAGGTTTCCTCTCTTTTATTCTGCTCCAATAACATTGCAGTAAACCAGTGAAGTTCAAAATGATATTCATTTTGGTTTCTTCTTGTTATGATTTATGTATACTCCATTTGGGTACGATCACTCATAGGGAGCTCTCTTGGGGAAGTAAGTTATCATAGCAGAACTGTTGGAAATGTCTCATTCACTGCATTTGTAGTTAGTGAACTAAAAGTTTCATTTTCTGCTAAGAAAACTATAATTCTGTTGTCATTTTACTGATGGATAACATGGCGTTATTTTTCTGTGGGTGAGTTTATGTCTTTCTCTGAAATATGCAGGATTTGATTGACAAGGCTCAGAGGACTCTTGTCGGGAATAGAAAAATGATTCAAAAAATGCAGGCATCAGCTAGGATACCGCAGACTGATGATTCTGATGACCCGGCTTATGCTAACTTTATCCAGGTCCTATTCCTTCTGATTTTTTTTTTTTGGTTTTTTGATGATTTGCCTTTCTTCATCTAAAAGTTCTGGCATTCTGGGTAAGTGGTATTACAGCTGGCTGGATTATAAGCTATTCATAAAGATGGGTAATTATGAATAGCTTACGTACAATTTCTTCCTACTTGCATGCGTTTTTTAAGGCCTCTTTGCTATTTGATGAAACATTTGCATGTTAATTACTGTGGGACGTGTAATTCTTCTACATTTCCCTGATTCAACCCTATCTTCTTGGCAGAAAAGAGTCTATGAAGTCATGTATCTCCCAATAACAAGCTAGTACTATATGAGTCTTTATTAACTAGAATCATCTAATCGGGAAACAAAACAATCTAAGGTGCTGGTTCCCAATTTGTCTTATGCGTGCTGGTGGTGGTCCTCAAATATTAGTTTACTTGTCTTAGTTTTTCTGTAAACTAATATTCTCTTTTAAGCCGTCCTGCTCAAATCTCAATCCTGTCCCTAACGATCAGAAGGTTGTCTAATTTCCAAGTGGAGTCTGAAGTTTTTTGCTCCATTTGCCAGCAAGCAACCGATATTTACATTGGCAATGTTTCTCGCCATGACTACCTGGATAATGGATTCCTGGTTGCGCTTCAGCTGGAGACTTGCTACATTAATATTCCAATATACCCTTCAAAACCTGCACTAGGCATTGAATGATGTCCTGATCCCAAGGCAATGAAGTAATTTGTTTGCTTCTTGCTTCTTGCAGATCATTGATGAGTGGACAGCCCAAGTTCAATCCAGAGCAGGTAAGATGATTTATAGGCACCAATATATTTGACACTGTTAGTACTATGACAAAGGAAATAGTAGGCATGAGGAGGAATTTAAGTTTTAGGGTAGACTTTGTCACCAAATTGATTTTCAGGACAGCATGCATTATGAAATGTCTTAATGCTACTATGATTATGATTCCATGGCTTTCTTCAGTTGAAGTTTCATTATAGTATTTTTCTAAAGGAATGTTGAGAGTTGATTTGTTAGCAAAGACTCGTCTTCTTCCTTGTAATGTAGTATTTTGTTTTTGGGGATGTTTTCACCATTTCTATGTATTAATGCAGGCGAAGAGAAGGATGTTTCCAACTCCGAGCATATCAACAAGTTACTTTTCTCAGCTATCATTTAGATCCAGAAACCTCTGCAAATATCAGTTTGAAAACAAGAGAACGTTCCCCCTCTATGTATTTGAGCTGAAACTACATCTTTATTCATGTAAAACAGGGATTGAAGAGCTTTGTCGTGGAATCTTAATGTCTGAAATAGGAAACAGTTTTCTCCATCTTTTGTTCTTGCCCTCTCCAGCTGGGTCTTTGTCCTACCTGTCAACTGCCCCTCAGATCATCAAACTCCGCTTTAAGGCTAAAATAAGAGACATGCATAAAACATGTGAAGCACCAGGTTGTAAAAGATGAGTGTGACTAACCCGATGCTACGTCCTTATTGTGCAACTTGCAATCAACCAATCAGATTTGGATCCAAACGGTGACATGAGGAAGCCACAATAGAAATTCAATGATATTGCTGTCCTATAGCATAGTCACGGTTGAAAGTCTTACAAAGGATTGGACATAAAGAAATACCACTACATTTGTTAAAGCTATTGTCAATAAAAGCAGGTCTCAGGTGTGTGCCTCACATAAACTGGAGATTTCTATATTTTCAGATCATCACCATTGTTATTCGAACATGTCACTCATTTCTGCTTTATGGGAGGCATACTTCTTTTGAAAAGGCATCTTACTGAGTCTAGAACAAGCAGACGGAAAAAAAGGCAATGACATTGTTATGAGAGCAAGCAAAGGCACAGGCAAACATTACTCAAAAGTGAAAGTGTTTCTAAATATACTGTCACCGTGGAAATCGCTCAATACAGGCAGGTCCTCTCCAAGATGAACAGAACAAGGAGTGGTTTCTCTGACTAACCTAGCAGTACCTTTAAAAAGGGGAAAAAGAAACACTTCGAAAATGAAAGCAATAACTACAGACCCGGCAAAAAGAGAATGCAGTGATGACAGAAAACAAGACTGTTCACTCTTTGTCAAGTTGTGTACACTAGAATGTCAAGAGAATGATATGAAATCAACATGGAAAAAGCCCTGCATTGGCATAGCAATTTACCCTATGTTAACATACAATTTCATGAAAAATGTATTCAGAGTAATGAAATCTCTTCTACTCCGAATGGTCTCTCTAAATATAAGCCTGAAAGTAGCATATTTTCTTCCACAAAACCGGGAAAAATTAAAATAAAAAATAAAGGCAAGCCAGGTTACACAACCACGTAGAAACACAATCTATTATATAGACAGAATAACCTTGAGCTCACTTATAGCTGCTGCTTTCAGTTCCTCGGATAAGCTGGCAATAAAAGCATGCCTACATAATTGTACAGAAACCACCAGAAACTACCATGAAAGGTGCTTGACTCCAGGAATGCAAATAAGCACTCATCAAGTGATACAATGAAATAACTGATCATACAGACTGGGATTAAGTCATTGATAACAGGTCCAATCAAGAGAGAACAACAACAGAAGATTCACTGGTCACTATTATTTAAAACTCCATTATTGAGAAACCAAGTAAACCATCTTGCTGCTTCAGAACAAACTAAAGGGTACTCTTGAGCGAATAAAACAAGCACTTCAGCCCAAGGGAAAAAAACCTAAGAAAAAAAGCATATGAAACAATCCATATCAAAAAGCAAATATTCAAATCAACTGAGAAACAAGGCGGAAGAAACACGATAGAACTATCCCATTTTATAATCATAGACTGTCAGATACTCCAAGAGTTGATTCTGCGAAACATATCAGCTAAACAAAATGCAGCTGACCATCAGTACCAAAAATATACCCAAAATTATGATAAGAGCCCGGATAAGTTCGTAGCCAAAGAACATCAAACATTAACTTCCTAATGATTTATAAGCCTGACCAATAAGAGCAGCCTGCTCCTGAATCAACCTGGCCTGCTCCAAAACAATATCTAACTCTTTTGCTTGCAACTTCCTCCATTTATCATCCATCTCAGCCCTCTTCTTCCCATCAACTAAATTCATCCCTTTCCTTATAAAGTCCTCACTCACAGCCCCGTTCCTGCAAAGCCCCATAATCTCCTTCAACAACCAATGAGATCCAGAAACTGCAAAATCTTCCTTCCTCTCAACAATGAGAGGTCCAGCCATCTCCCTTTTCTCAGTCATTTCAGAAGAACCCCATATCTTCCTTGACAATTGGAGAAAAGCCTCCTCCTGGGGCTTGAGCTCCACACCCTTCGAGACCCTTTTCTCATAGCTCCTGAATCTCTTCTTCAAACTCTGAACCTTGCTCTGCAGTTGCTGTTTTGTGATGAGGGACTTGATCTTTTTCTTGATGAACTCGTACAGATCGTTGCTGTCGTGCACCGGGTTGCACTTCTTCATTTCTGAGAACTCGATTAAACCCGTCATCACCGCCATCTCGTCCGACTCACTCCATATCCGCTGGAAAAACGGCTTCTTTTCTGTCTCCGACTTCGATTCGGTCTTGACCCGCTTGGATGCCTTCCCGTTGGAGATCTCTTCAGCGCTGCCTTTCTTTCCATCAGGTTTTGCAGGGGATGGCTTGCTCTTGGTCTTGGCAGCTCGGTCGATTGTCTCTTGTCCGGGCTCAGACTCAGTTTCAGAATCTGAAGATTGGGTTTGAGAATTCTTCTTTGAGAGAGGAGGAGGAGGAGAAAGCACTTGCTTTTCTTGTTGTTCCTCTTCGTCTTCATCCTGGGATTCTTCCTCTTCCCCTTCTACTTCTACTTCCGTCTCTGAAGAAGAAGAGGCAGAAGGCGGGTCATCGCGAAACGAACGCTTCGGCGCCATCGACTTGAGAGTGTTCTCTCACTGTCCTGTTCTCTTTAGTTAATCTATAGGAGAGATTTTGGAGGCTCATTAGGGTTTTTAGCCCTAATAAATATAATTAGTGGATTTTTTTCTTGATATAAAATCACAGTAATTCATAAAAAATATTAATTATAAAAAGCTTTAAAAAAGGATTGTATAATTATTGCAAATGATTGAATATTATATTGTATCAAATTTTAATTTTACTAGCATAGATAAAAATAAATGACCCATCAAGTTCTCAAGTAGTATTAGGAGTAATCAGATCAGGTATCCTATAATTTTTTATAATACTCAAATTTACCCTATAAGAGACCAATTTTCCAAAATCTAATACTTGCACCCTACCCTATTAAGTATAGGAACCCGGATATTGCCCGTAACTTGTATTATATCACAGGTTCTGGGTACATGTATAGGAACATGTTTAATTATTTTTTATATATTTAATATTGACAATTAATTAAGTTTAATGTACAATTCATAGTTTTTTTTGGTAATTTAATGTGGTTGTTTTAACCGAATTTACTATATTTTAAGTTAATTTTAGGAAAATGTCTTATACATGTAGTATCATTTACAAATTTCTCTAAATTATTAAATGTATTTTATATGATAAAATTGATATATATAATTATTATATTAGATGAAATATCATCAAATTAGGAATATAATGGTACTAATAGTATAAAAAATTGAAGTTTAAACGAAGAAATTATAGATCACCAAAATTAAGTCTGTAGAGTAATTTTAATGTTGGGTATCTAATTCTGATTCTAGCACCCTGTAAGTTAGAATAAAAATCGGCCAATTCCAAATCCTTTTACCCATAATCTACCCACTAACTGTGCACAAGCTTAAGTACTAGTGATTGGCCCGTGCAGACGGAGAGATAAAAAAACATTTTACAGAAAATTTTATGCCTACAGAAACTTTTATATTTTCTTATCTAATTTGTAGAAATACGTTTACGTGCTTCGTAAAATTTATTATTAACAATTAAAAATATTATAAATCATAGAAAATTATTTGAAGGAGTATTATTTACGACAACTGATAATTTTAAGGGTATACTACCCAAAAAAAATGTGGTATTCGAATTCTCCCAATTTAAAATAATTTGAGAAAATAATGGTTTGTATAAATTATGAGGAGTTTTAGGAGTTAATTATTTAGGAATGACCAAGTGAGAGTTAATTCTAGTTATCAGAAGGTAGGTAATATGGTCCCAAGAATTCTTCATGACATTAGTATCCCAAGAATTAATTCGGAAGACCAAGTTTTCTTTTATGTGTAAAACTTGTAGAAATCAATATGTCCTAACAAATTCATCTTGTATTTGGATCAGCTGGTTCAATTTAAAAGATTTAAATGTAAAATTTAATTTACAGAAGTAAACATCAAATTGCCAAAAGAAGACGGTAAAATTCCATTTGGTATTTTCAACGGATATTTGCAGCATTCCATTTAAAAGAAAAGTCATGTAAATTGGCTACCTATAGCAAAAAGTTTATTCAGAATGCACATATCTAAAAATGTAAACTTACAATTTAGTTCTCGATGTTCAACAAAACAAATGGTTTACTCTCTCTATAGCAAAGAAAGCTAACGATACGACCCAAAGTTTGAGAAATTTGCTATCAAGTCACTCTAACAGTCAATAATCAGTCAGTTTTCATACTGATAGGTGAGATGGCACAATAAGGTCTTCTTTTCCGATGTGGAGTAGAGAGAAACCAAATGGTGCATTTCACAATCCTTCCCCTCCCCCAAAATGACCACATTTCTTCATTCTCACCTCCATTTCTTTGTTTTGCCACGCAAACCAGAGCACTCTTGTTCCTTTAACAAAGAAAGACCGAAAGTCCTAACACTCTCGAGTTATGAAATCGAAGGTGCACCCATCCTCAATTCAGTGAAAAAGTGGTGAATTTGCTGTCATCTTGTGGATTAGAGGTAAAAGCACATCAATGCCTATCCATTTGTGTTAATATACAGTAGTTATTGTGATTCCAACCCTTGCTTATGTGGCACCATTTATGTACGGTTGTGGTCTCCCATTTCACTAATGTTTCTAACTTCTTTATGCTTCTTTTTTTTTTTTGTCTTTCATTTATGGTGTCCCACATGTCGATTTGTCAATTTGTTGACAATAGATGCTCATGGTCCCATTTCCTAATTTTTTTTGGTGTCAACTGAGCAAAATTGAAACAAAACTGTAGGTTTATTCTTTTCATTTTTGCTTCAGCTATGGAACTTGATAATAACGATGGACATGGCAGTGGAGGGGAATGATGACAATTATGATATAATATTTGTTGATGGAGATTACAATACTGATGAGGAGGCTAATGAAGATCCTCCATACAAACCTCTACAAGATGAGAGTGAGGATGATGAGGAGCTTGGTTGTTCTAACTAGTCCAAGTCAAATAGAAGGCCAAAATGGAGAGCATACAATGCAAAGGCGAGTTCAAAGGATGTGGGTGGACATGTTGAGGAAAGAAGAAGTTTTGAGGTCCCTATTATTGAAGAAAATGAGGGATATCAAATGGATGACATGGAAATGGTTCTACAAGATAGTAGAAGAAGTTTAGGGGAAGCCACCACGGTATGTTCTAGGTGCTAAGTATGGTGAAGTAAACTTGCAATTGGAAATGTTGTTTCCAGCTATCAAGATGTTGAAAGAAGCAGTGAAAGACTATATTGTTGCAATGGAGAGGGCTGTGAAGGTCATAAACAATGACAAGGAGAGATATAGGATGAAATGTATAGGAGATTGCCCATGGGAGATTTTCTGTTCATGGGCTGAAGCTTATGGAAGCTACCAAATCAAGATTTTTAATCCTAATCATATATGCAATAGCAAGCTAAAGAACCCAATAGCTTATAGGAAATGGGTTGCTATGAAGGTTGTGGATAGATTGAAAAGCAATCTAGAGAGGATTGCAGTTAATGGTTACAATTTTATGGCATAGAATTTCTAGGTTCAATTAGGAGAGATGAAACTATATAGAGCTATGCATGCAAAGACTATTTTGCTAAGCTATTAAGAAGCAATTTCCGATTTACTTGTCAGCTTGGAGTAGATGGACCAAGCCTTGATCTACCAACAAGGTTTGATAGACTATATATCTGCTTTTTTGCACATAAGAAGGGTGCCTTATCTACTTGTAGACCTCCTATAGGTCTTGATGGGTGTTTCTTAAAAGGATACTATGAAGGTACCCAACTTGCTGCCATGACTTAGGATGCAAACCATGCATTTTTTGTTATTGCTTATGCAATAGTCAATCAAGAGACAAAGGACAATTGGACTTGGTTCTTGGGCAAGGTATTTGAAGATATTGGACACCCAACCTCACATGGGTGGAAATTTATGTTAGACATGAAAAAGTTATTCTCTTATTCTTGTTTTCATTTAAACATATGTTATTTATCTAATGATAATCTAACTTCACTATATTACTATTTGATAGTGCCTTATACCTACAATGTAAGAGTAATGTCTTGGAGTAACTCAGACTTTCTGTGAAGCGCCTTGAATCTAGTGTTTGGAAACAATAGAGAAACACAAAGCTCATAGCAAAATTATGGGCTTGCATTAGATCCCAAACAATACTAGAGTCCATGAGGAATTATGAGGAGCTAAAATCCATGAATGAAGCTACGTGGACATATATGAATAAATTTCCTCTAGAGACATGGACAAGGGCATCGTTTAAGGTAGTTTCCAAGAACTAAGCTTTGCTAAATAATATGACCGAGCAATTCGATGGAGTAATAATGAAGTTCAGAGGCAAACCAATATTGACCATGCTTGAAGAAATAAGGACCTATCTAATTAATGGATCGTATGAATGACAACCAAGATCTCATGCCTAAGTATAAAGATCCCATTTTGCCAACATCTCATACCAAATTGGAATTGTCAAAGAAAGAAAGCAACTCTTGGAATCCACTTTAGGCTGGAGAAGAAACGAGAGCCAAGTTTGAATTTCAACACATACTAAGAAGGACAAAGAAATTTATAGTTGATTTGAAGAATCTTAATTATTTGTACAGGGAATGGGACTTGACTGGAATCCTGTGTTCCCATCGTGTCACTTGCATAGGGTATAACAATTTAGTGCCTAAACAACTTGTGTATTCTTTCTACTCTAAGGAGACTTGGGAAAGCACATATAGGCCTTATATTCTCCCAGTGAAAGTGCAAGATCAATGGGAGAAGACTGATATGAATGTTGTACTCGCTCCTTAGTACTCTAGAGGTGGTGGAAGAGCAAAGAAAAAGAGAAATAAGAAAAATAATTTGCCAAAGAACCCCTATAAAGGTAAGAGGAAATACGCAAACATGAAGGGTAGGAATTGTGGTGCCCATGGGCATATTAGTAGGAGTTGTGAGGGGACCACAACTACTAAGAGAAGTAGGCCATGTGATAAGGTGTTTTTTTTCTTGATACAACCTTTATTTTGTTTTCTTGATATAATCTAAAAACTTTCACTTTTTTTAGGGTAAAGCAATTGATGGTGTGGCACCAAATTGAGAAGCAACAGTAGATGACAACCAAGTAATATTTATGTGTACTATGGACGCTTTAAAGATAAATTGTGATGTCTTTTTTTTTTAATCATTATGCAAGCACAGAGAGTGGACTCAAGCCCAACAAGTAGCCCAACGGCAAATGTGAGCTTGGGTCATACCTCTATAGCCACTGTAAGATTTCAACCCACTAATCATGTATTACATTTTCATTATAGTAATAAGTTTGCCATTTCAATCACATATCATACCTTACTTTTGGATTGATTTTGTTTTATTTAATGTTTTTTTATAGGGAATGAACATATGGAGAAATGGCTACGGAATAGATCCCAGTAGGACTCATTTGATTGGCCAACTATACAACTCATTCCACATGCCTTCTTAGCTGAGTAGAACTGCAACAAGACCACTTCCTCGTAGGTCTTCAACTCTCACCTCAACTCCATTCAATCTTGTAGCTCAAACTTTAGCTCCCTCAATTCCTCTATCTCAAACTTCATCAATGAGTAATCCAGTTATATTTAGTTTAGCTATTATTCATATGTAAAGGAAAAGGAAAAGGAAATTGACACTACTTGCCAAGTGGACAAGAAGTACAAAATGAAGGTGACCCAATTGGAATTTTGTTATGTAGAAAACACGAAGACATGACTTGAGAAACCATAGGAAGGGCATAATGACCAAGATGTCGGTGCCACAGAGAACTAGATAGTGACGAATTGAACAAAGCACATGGAAGGGTGCAGGTGCTTGATTTTGATTCCAAGTAGAACAATCCATCTTCAAAATGTCCTCAAAGCAACTACCTACGGGTTTGAATGTCCTTCATGAGAAAGTAATCAAGATGAAGCTCAAAGAAATATGATTTATCCTTTGTAAGTTTAGGAACGAAAAGTAAATTCATAGATATTGTGGGAGCGCACAAAATATTATTTAGGGCAAAATTGCAGGTGGGAATGTAAAGTGTAAAGGAATTGGAAGAAATAGCAAGTAATCATTTACCATCACCAATCATCAATTGTTCCGATGCATGATCCTCTTAAATAGCAAGATTTGAAAAATCAGCTCTGACATGATGAGTGGCCTTGGAGTTGACATACCAATCCAGGTTTCTATTGATCGATTCTCCCCGATGAGCAACATTCACCTGTAGAAGCTAAAGGTTTTTGTGGCAAATAAGGGTAGTAAGAGGTAATATGCCATTTTGAAAGCATAATTGGCATAAAGGGAGATTGGCCAATGTTAACACGCCTAGTCGGCTAAGAAGGACCAGCCCCAATATGATGGGCTATAACTTTCGCTAGGCTTGTATTGGACGAAATTTTGGAGTTGTAGGATGGCCCAACCTATCTGTTGTTTATTCTTCCTTGGTTCCCTCTAGATCCTAAGCCTCACTGCCCTCATCTATAGTTCCTTCCTCCCGAACCTTGCTGGAAATTGGGGTTGACATACTATGAACTCCCCCTATTTCCGTGGCCCCCTCTTCCCCAACCTTGTTGTTGTACAACGACATTCTCCATCATAGGAGTGGCAGTGACATTCAGCACAGCTGGAGCACTATCAACTAGCCTTGAGAGAGGAGAGAAGAAACCATGCTTGGATTTCCAGTTAGTGTGCTTAGCATCCTGATTGAGCAAGAGTGAGGTGAGATGGTGGGTGGCCATGGAGTCCATAGTTGGTTTGAGAGCAAGGTAGAATGGCTCCCAATCATCGCCAAGACCTACAGGGAAGTGCTCATTGACCTCGAAGGGTAGCTTAGCAACACTTAATTGGGAAAATCAGTTGGTCAAGTCTGAGACGTCCGTTGGGTAAGCTGACATCTTTTGCCTTTGGCTACTTCGTCCTACAAATTTAACATCTTCCGCGTAAGTCCTACAATAACCAATGAAGGTAGCCACTGGAGGTCATACCTCAAGACGAGAATACATCGGTGGGTCACACCTCTAGAGGTAGCCACATGCTTTAGAAGTCTGCAATTTGAAATTTTTAGCCAAAAAAAAAAACAATTCCAAACTTCAAACAACCCAAAAATTCTATGTTCAGTAAGGTTACTCCAAATTTCTAACATCCTAAGAATCTCCAACTAGATTTGTGTATGTCCATGAGATCTTCATGATCACAACTTCCAGACAATGGCACATTAGAAGCAGCTACTCCATAATTTCTACTAGGATGAGCATCTATGATGCAAAGAGGAGTGATAGAGAAAGAGAGAGAGAACTAGATAGTTAGGGTGCTTTTGGGTAGCCTAGGTAGCATAGAGGAAAGAAAAGGGTGAAAAAGAGCAGCGGGTCTCACATTTTTACAACATATGAATTCCAATGAACACATAATGGCAACCCCCTCAAAAAAACATGTAGATGTTACACATCATAAAAAATTAATAGAGTTAGTGTAGAATTGTTGGTTTGAATTAAATTGTAGTATATTTAGAAAAATTTGTATCATTAAGTTATATTTTAAAATTTTTATATTAAAGAATTATATTTATAAAAATTTCTGTACCAGTTATGTAATGTTTTTCCTTATTAGACAAATACATTGCATGTTATGTATATTTCAGAAAAAGTAGGCAAACAAGATCTTTTATGCAATTTACCCCATTTACTAATGTATGAATGCTACATATATTGGTAATGTAATATCATAGCGTTTGAACTAAAAGTAAAAATGGTGTACTGCTGGTTTTGTTACAATGATGCCGTTTATCCAGGGCTCCTCAAAATATCCACAAGACAATATTAAAACAATTAATTGTATCAAATCAAATAAAAAATCGAACAGCTTTAATCGATTTAGCTCAATTCAATTTACCAATAATATTTGGTGTAGTTAATTATATTCAGCAAATTGAACATTTTTATAGTTATATTATATAAAAACACAATTAAGTTTTACATTAAAGGAGACACTTTGTTTCTACCTCTACTATAATCATCTTGTGTATTCTTCGATTCAATGTATAATAAGTACACTACTCCATCTACTTTACTTTTCTTCAAACTCCACTGGAACTATGATATACTTTGAGTAAAGATACAATTAGGTTTACAGGTATTGAAATAGTATAAGTCAAATTTGGTGTTAGCTTGATGATTTAGATACTTGATGTGTATTTTGTTAGAAAATTCTGTTCGGAAGTGGGTTTCAAATATCGCATGACCACTTTTGATGCTTTTTGAAACTATGTCGTTCCATGTACTTTTTTCATTTTATAAATCAACTGGCTCCATATACTTTTGAATTATTGATAATCCAACTTTTAATTTCTAAAGTCTATAATTCTTTGATTTAGTTTATATTATTATTATTTTTTGCCTTTGATTTTGTAAAAATCAGCTGAATTTTTCTTCAATAAAAATGTTTAACTGATTAGCCGAATCGACAAAAACCGATTTTAAACAATTCGTCTTTCCCTCTTTGGTGGTTAAGGTTCGGACCTATACACCCTTAAACCAAATCGAATAGAAAATATGATTCACTGTGGCTCGAAATAGTTTTGTCAAATTGAATCAACCATGAGTAGAAACGAATGATTGAAGAGTGAAAACAAAAGGGAGAAAATTAGACACAGCACTTGTTTTGTCATCTTCAACTGTGGCAGAAACCCTTATTGCCTTCTTGTAGGTAGAAATAGTTCAATGGATTTGTTCAAATTTTATTAGTGAAGAAAACTCATGATTCAAAGAATTTAGGCCGCCAGCTAGATTCTAGGGTAGCCAAATCAACTAAACTTTTGTGTAGGAAATGATGACACTTCGCAAACAAAATTACGATATAAAATCCATCAGACCAAGTTCACATTCAAGCTTTGCAAGCAATATATGAACAAGTCAATGCGGAAAATATCATGATTTTTCAGCTCATTGCGTAAAAGAGGGCTTCTGGAAAGACATGCGAATCTTGATGATCTCTCTTCTCACATAAATTATGAATGAGCTTCAAGAAATTTGACCCATTGTGTGTTAGGCACCAATTGGTTGAGGGGGCTAAGTGGAGAACAGCAAGAGGGGAGGGAGCGAATTGCAAAGAAGCGGTTCAGGAAGTGGCATGGAGGAGGGAAGGATAAACCGGCCAAGGAAACCAGAAGGAGGCAGTTTTGAAAATCAGTTGTGGTTTGCCTCTCTCTCCCCCTGTGAGTTTCTCTCTTCTTCTTCTCCTCCCTGAACCCTAGTTCTTCTCCTCCTTTTCCCTCAATCGGACGATTTCTTCCGTCCTTCTCATGGATTGCTCAATTAGATCCTAACATTGGTATCAGAGCCTCCGATTCTCGGCCACGAAGTGATGGAAACACGAGCCCAAGAGACCCGAAGAGTTGATGCCGCCATTCGGGAACACGAGCAGCGGATGGACGAACTGAAGCACCAGAACAACCTAGTGATGGAACAACTGAGAACACAAGAGTTGAAGGGCGATCAACAGTATAACGAGTTGCGTGAATTCATCACTGGGTTAAGCTTCCAAATACAGAGTCTGCATACAGGAAGCCGCTCCGATGAAGCACAGACGGGGGGAACGATGTCCCAGGAACAGCATCCGAACCACCGGAACGATGGCTTTGGGGCACTATGGCGGATTGGGCGGATTGATTTTCCGAAGTTTAGCAGGGATAACTTCGAAGGATGGTTGTATAAGGTCAACCAGTTCTTTGAGTTCGATGCAACGCCAAACGAGGAGAGAGTCCGTCTGGCGGCCATCCACCTGGATGGAGAAGCCCTACAATGGCACCAGTCCTACATGAAGGGGCAACGAGTTGCCCGAGGGCAGATTACCTGGAACGACTATATTGATACCATGGCTGTGCGATTCAGCCGGTCGGAGCACGAAGACCCGCTAGGGGACCTCAAGAACCTCTACCAGGAAGGTAACCTCCGAGACTATATCACACAGTTTGAATTCTTGCTCAATCGTGTGGAAATACCGGAGGAGCATGCTGTTAGTTTCTTCCTAGCTGGCTTAGAACCCACAGTCAGGAATCCAGTTAGGATGTTCAACCCCACCACCCTACGCCAATGCTATTCGTTGGCCAAGCTGCAAGAAGCTACTCTGACCACGACCAAACGCAGTGACTATCGGAATTATGTAGTCAAGCCGGCCCTGAGTTCAGCCAAACTTCCCATGGCTAATGCAAGTAGGGGACCTCCGGCCAATACAACCGCGGTGAAAACGCCCAAGCCTGAACCGAGACCCATGGCGAGCATCCTACCGCTACCAGCGAATGTCAGGCCATTCCCACAAAGGTAGGTTCGGACCATGACCAGCAAGGAGATGGATGAGAGAAGAGCTAAAGGGTTATGTTTTAGGTGTGATGAGAAGTTTGTGCCGAGGCACAAATGTGCTAAGAGGCAAATCTACTCCCTCCAAGTGGAAGAAGTGGAGGATGAAGAGGAGGAACAGGATGAGGAGGTGCTGCCTGAAATCTCTGTACATGCTCTGTCAGGGGCCCCTAGCTTCCAAACCATGAAGGTGGAAGGACTGGTGAGGGCCAAGAAGCTATAGATTTTGGTGGATCCAGGGAGCACTCATAATTTCCTGGACTCGGAACTGGGGAGGAAGGTGTGTGAGGGGACCAAACAGATGAACCCCCTGAAGGTGTCCTTGGCTAATGGGATGGTACTCACGAGTGAAGCTGTGTGCCACGGCTTCAAATGGAAAATGCAGGGCCACTGTTATACCACGGACGTGTACCTCTTACCCTTGAACAGCTATGATATGATCCTGGGAGTACAATGGCTCAAGACTCTGGGTAGAACGACATGGGATTTTGGGATGTTGGAGGTGAGCTTCCAATGTGACGGCGAGACACGAGTGCTCAAGGGGCAATGGGAGACCAATCTCCAGTTGATCACCAGGGGCAAGTTGGATAAACTCCTCCAAAAGAAAGGACAGGTTGCGTTGCTGCAGCTGTGTAGCTTCCAAGGACATGAAGGGCCAAGAACAGAGGGGAAGGCCAGTCTGGAAGGTAGCTCCCAAGTCGAGGAGGTGATAGCAGAGTTTGGGGATATCTTCTCCGAACCAAAAGAGCTTCCGCCTCACAGGTCCCAGGACCATAGGATACCACTCAAGGAGGGAAGCCAACCAGTGAACATCCGACCCTATCGGTTCCCAATGATACAAAAGGCCGTGATTGAGCGGCTCACCCAAGAAATGATGTCTGCAGGAGTGATACGACCCAGTGGTAGTCCCTACTCGTCCCCTGTTATCTTGGTCAAGAAAAAAGATAATTCCTGGAGGCTATGTATTGATTACCGGGCATTGAACCAACAAACCATCAAGGACAAGTTTCCCATACCAGTCATTGAAGAGTTGTTAGATGAGCTTCATGGGGCCACAGTCTTCTCCAAATTCGACCTGTGCTCGGGGTATTACCAGATCAGGATGTATGAAGGGGACATACAGAAGACAGCCTTCAAGACGCACGAAGGGTACTATGAGTTTGTGGTGATGCCTTTCGGTCTGACCAATGCGCCCTCGACGTTTCAAAGCTTGATGAACCAGGTGTTCCACTCTCACTTGCGTAAATTCATACTAGTATTTTTTGACGACATACTTGTGTACAGCCGGGGCATTGATGAACACATAGCACACCTGCGAACTACCCTCCAGCTACTGCGAGACAACACGTTGTATGCCAAATATAGCAAATGCTCTTTCGCAGCAAGGCGCATTAAGTATCTGGGGCACTTCATCACAACTGAGGGTGTATCAACAGACTCGGCCAAGGTAGCAGCAGTGCGAGATTGGCCACTGCCCCAAAATGTGAAGCAGCTCAGGGGATTCCTAGGCTTGGCAGGGTATTACCGAAGATTTTTCAAGTCATATGGACAAATTAGTCGACCGCTAACCAACTTGCTTAAGAAGGACTCATTCTAGTGGAGCCAGGATGCCGAGAATGCATATAATGAATTGAAGGAGGCTCTGACAGCAGCTCCAGTGCTAGCATTGCCAGATTTTTCACAGCCCTTTGAGATTGAAACAGATGCTTCCGGGAATGGAATGGGAGCGGTGTTGATGCAGAAGGGGCGTCCCATTGCTTATCTCAGCAAGGCATTTAACCCCACTCAACGAGCTAAGTCAGTTTATGACAGGGAGCTTCTGGCCATACTCCTAGCGGTGAAGAAATGGAACCAGTACTTGGTGGGGCGGACATTCATCATCCGGACCGACCATCGCAGCTTGAAATTTCTTTTGGAACAAAAGCTCTCAACTCCCCTACAACACACCTGGTTGGCCAAGCTTGTTGGATATGATTTCAAGATCCAGTACTGAAGAGGGAGCGAAAACAAGGCAATTGATGCCCTGTCACGAGTAACCTCTGGAGATGTGGCCTTGTATGCCATCTCACAGCTGACAACAAACTTATACCAACAAGTGGTCGAGAGTTGGGAGCAAGATCCAGTGTTGAAAGAGGTTGTCCGCCAATTACAAGATCATCCCACAGCCCACGCACGGTACTAGTGGGTCAATGGACAACTGCGGAGGAAGGGGAAACTGGTGGTAGGCAGAGTACCAGAATTACACACTACTATCATCTAGCTGTATCACGCAAGCTCTCTCAGGGGTCACTCTGGGGTTCGAGCAACCACTCAAAGGGTAGCTGCAATGTTTTACTGGAAAGGACTAAGAAAGGACATTCGTGCATACATAAGAGGTTGTGAGGTGTGCTTGCGTAATAAAACCGAGACAGTGGCCTACCCCGGACTGCTGCAACCCCTCCCAATTCCCAAGCAGGTTTTTATAGATGTGAGCATGGATTTCATTGAAGGGCTGCCAAGGTCCGAAGGCAAGGATACGATCATGGTAATAGTGGATCGGCTGACTAAGTACGCCCACCTCATAGGTCTGACCCATCCTTACCAAGCCTCGCAGGTGGCTAGAGCATATGCTGACAATGTGCTGAAGCTACACGGAGTACCAGACACTATTGTAAGTGACCAAGATCCCATCTTCTTGAGTGTCTTTTGGCAAGAACTTTTCAAGAACCAAGGAGTCTCGCTATGCCTATCTTCAGCATATCACCCCCAAAGTGACGGCCAGACAGAGGTGGTTAACCGAGGGATTGAGTGCTACTTGCGGTACATGTGCAGTAGGCGGCCCACGCAGTGGCACAAGTGGCTACCGCTTGCAGAGTGGTGGTACAATACCACACATCACACTGCTATCAACTGCTCTCCATTTGAAGCCCTCTATGGATTCCCACCTCCCACACACATACCTTATATACCAGGTGTAAGCCCCTTTGTGTCCCGACACGAATATGGCCGCTATGCGGGCCTCGATCGCATAGCAACGGAGGGCCAGGAACGGGAAGGAACTGCCGAAGGATCACCTGGTATGGAAAGGCAAGCGGGCAAGCGACACGGGCAGAAGGATCCTACCAGAAGCCCCATCCCTAGGAAGAGCAGGGAGCAGGAGGGCGCGACTACTCCCGCAAGCGGAGCCCACGGGCGACGCACGGGAGCACACCAGACCCTTCCAAGGACTATGCCAAGCTATGCTAGTATACCACGGGCTCCCGAGAACTCTCGCAACCTCGCTCCAGGAAGGGGGCAGCCCTATCGCTCTAGGAGTGCCATAAGCCGGTTATGCCATAAGGCGAGCGCTCACGGTCGCACGGCATTGCGGGAACCAGGAAGGGATTCGAAGGCAGGCGCATTGAACCACGGTCAGGCTGAGTGTCGGTGGCACTCAGCCGGACCGGACCAGAGCAGGTCGTGGGGACATGGGCTCCCGGTCAGAGGACTGACCAAAGGACTGAGCTGGTAGACAATCAGTCCAACTGCTGCTGTCAACCCGACTGCTGCAGCCACCAACTCTTGCTCGGTAGGTAGGAGGGGGATAGCTGGCCGGTGCTGGAAGACCAACCCAGCAAGCATAAAGAGAGGGACGGCTTCTGGCAAGAGAGGGATGAGGGGGAATTCCTGGCCAGCTAGCAGAGAGGGGGCAAGCAGACAAGTCCAGGAGGAAGACCGGAAGAGCTGTCTCCAGTCCCTGCTGCCAAGGCAACCTTCCCGGGCGAAGATCACCTGTCCAGGCGAGGAGTGCAGGTGTAGGAAGCACCGAGGCATATGCTTGGAGTGTCCCGTGTACTTGTGTAAGGGTTTTGCTTGCTCTTGTATACCGAATTGTGAATGCAAGTGAGATTTCCCTTGTAAGTGTTCTGTTCTGTCCCGATTGTTGCGATAACGGGTCGAGTTGTATTGCGCTGAGTGTTTGGGGTTGGCTGAGAGTGCGTGTCGCCCTGCTCAGCACCCTCACAGGGAAGGAAAATTTTGGGCCAAACCCGAGCCCTATGACAGTTGGTATTAGAGCCGTGTTCAGCGGAAGGCGTGCGTCTCCAGCAAACAACAAACGACCGGTGACCTGAATGTCACGCATGGACGCACTGAAAGATCGAGTTGCGGCCTTGGAAGCGTCACTCGGCGACATGTCCGGGGTAGCTGGGACGGTAGCCGAAGTCCTGGCGTCCCTCGTTCCGGACGTTGCCAGACTGAAGGAGGATGTGTCCCTCCTCCGTCGTGCGTTGGCTGCGGGAGCAGCTGAGGCAGAAGGATCTCGAGCAAAGGTAAGGATACCTGAACCTAAAGCCTTCACTGGCGCTCGGAGTTCCAAGGAACTCGAAAACTTTCTGTGGGATATAGAACACTACTTTGAAGCAGGAAAAGTCCCTGAAGGAGAACAGGTCTCCATGGCGGTCATGTACCTGTCCGGAGATGCGAAGCTCTGGTGGCGCACTCGTGAGCAGGATGCTGCTGCTGGTGGACGGCCGCGCATCAGAGACTGGCCTTCGCTAAAGGGGGAGCTCAAGGAGCAGTTCCTCCCTACGAACACCTCGTGGGCTGCTCGGGACGTGCTATGCAGCTTGAGGCAGACAGGCTCGATACGCGACTACGTCAAGGAGTTCAGCTCCTTGCTACTGGATGTCACGGAGATGTCCGAGCTAGACAAGCTGTTCAACTTTACGCGGGGTCTTCAGTCGTGGGCTCAACTAGAGCTACGGAGGCAGGGTGTCCAAGACCTCCAGACCGCAATGGCCAAAGCGGATGCGCTGATCGACATCCGCATGATCAAGAACGACTCGAAGGGGAAGCAGGCCGAGAAGCCGAAGGACAAGATGTCCAAGCCCGGCAAGAATGCGGGCAAAGGCGAAAGGAAGAAGCCACTCAAGGGGGACAAAGGGAAGGGGAAGGCCACGCCGAGCACTCCCCTGAAGGACCCCAAAACCCACCCCGGGTGCTTCATCTGCAATGGCCCCCATCGGGCTCGTGAGTGCCCGAAAAGGGAGAAGTTGTCGGCCCTGGTAAACAGGACTGACTCCGACTCTGAGGGAGAGCAAACCAGGGTGGCACCTCTTCAAATCCTTGGTGCCATCCGCTCGGAGAGAAAGGCAACGGAGCAAGGGCTGATGTACGTGCCAATGACCCTGAACGCCAAGGAAGCAGCAGCGATGATAGACACTGGCGCCACGCACAACTTTGTCTCGGACCGAGTCGTGCACGCGTATGGATTGCGGATCCAGAAGCAAGCCAGCCGCATCAAAGCTGTTAACTCCCAAAGTCGGCCTGTGTTGGGAATGGCCAAGGGAGTTCCCGTCCAGATTGGCGAGTGGTCCGGGAACCTGGACATCATGGTCATTCCGATGGATGACTTCGACGTCATACTCGGCAATAACTTTCTGGTAAGGGCCTGCGCATCAGTCATGCCCCACTTGCCAGGTTTGCTGCTTGCAGACCCAAAGAAACCCTGTTTCGTTCAGGGATTCAAAGGCCTCACCCATGCGGAGGGCATCCGAACAGAGACCGTCTCGGCTATGCAACTAGCCAAGGGCTGGAAGAAGGGCCAGCCGACATACCTTGCTGCTATCCATGAAGTGGAACCTGAAGTGGGTGGAGTAGTAGAGATCCCTGATGCGGTACAAGGGATCCTGGGCGACTTCTGTGATGTAATGCCCGAGGAGCTACCCAAGGGCCTACCGCCAAGGCGGGCGGTAGATCACAGGATCGAGCTGGTTCTGGGAACAAGGCCGCCTGCCAAGGCACCTTACCGGATGTCGCCCAAGGAGTTGGAGGAATTGCGGACGCAACTCCAAGAGCTGCTGGATTCAGGGAAGGTTCGGCCCTCCAAGGCGCCCTTTGGAGCGCCCGTGCTATTCCAGGAAAAACAGGACGGCACTTTGTGGTTGTGTGTAGACTACCGCGGCCTGAACAAAGTCACTGTCAAGAACAAGTATCCGGTGCCCTTGATCGCCGACTTGTTCGACCGCCTCAGCGGAGCTGCATTCTTCACGAAGCTAGACCTGAGATCAGGCTACTGGCAGGTTCGTATCGCCGAGGGCGATGAACCAAAGACGACGATGGTAACTCGTTACGGGTCTTACGAGTTTAGAGTTATGCCTTTTGGTTTAACAAACGCCCCGGCCACGTTCTGTAATCTGATGAATGATGTGTTTCATGATGTAATGGACAAGTTCGTGGTTGTGTATCTTGATGATATCGTCGTTTACAGTCGGTCGCTGGAGGAACACCTCCAACACCTGCGTTTTGTGTTCCAACGATTGAGGGAGCATCGGCTGTACGTGAAGAAGGGGAAATGCGAGTTCTGCACCAAGGAGATAAACTTCCTTGGCCATGTGATCGGTGGAGGCGTGGTGCGCATGGACCCCCGGAAGGTCCATGCCATCAAGGAGTGGATTGCTTCTACCAAGGTGGGCGAGCTGCGGAGCTTTCTTGGATTGGCCAATTACTACCGCAAGTTCGTGAAAGGATACTCCAAGCTGGTATCCCCGCTCACCGATTTGCTACAAAAGGGCAAGTTGTGGATTTGGGATGAGGCGTGCACAAATGCCTTTGAGAAGATCAAGTCCCGGATTGTGGCTGAACCTGTGCTCAAGCTCCCGGACTTCGAAAGACCATTCGAAGTCCATACCGACGCTTCTGATCGTGCTGCAGGCGGAGTGCTGGTGCAGGATGGGCACCCGATGGCGTTCGAGAGCTGGAAACTAAAGCCGGCCGAGCAGCGCTACTCCGTGCACGAGAAGGAGATGCTTGCGGTCGTGCACTGCCTCCGGACCTGGCGAGTATACCTGCTAGGTACCTCTTTTGTGATCAAGACAGACAATGTGGCAAACACTTTCTTCAAGACGCAAAAGAAATTGTCCCCAAGACAAGCCCGGTGGCAGGAATTCCTGGCGGAATACGACTTTGAATGGGAGCACTGGCCAGGGCGTCACAACCAAGTTGCTGATGCGCTAAGCAGAAAGGCAGTAGAGATGGTAGCCGCTCTGGCCCAGCTGGAATCTGACTTCGTGGGCAAACTGAAGGATCAGGCGAAGGCGGAGCAGGTATACCAGAAGCTGGTCGCGCAAGCCCAGGAGGGTACCGTGAGGAGGTACTAGGTGGAAGATAGCTTACTCTATGCGAAGGGTGGCCGCGTGTTTGTCCCCAGCGAAGGGCTGCGGACTCAACTGCTGCGAGAGCATCACGACGCGCAGTGGGTAGGGCACCCCGGCAGAGAAAGGATGCTTGCTCTCTTGACCCGCTCCTACTTCTGGCTGAAGATGGAGGCTGATGTTGAACTCTTCATCAGGACATGCCTTGTTTGTCAGCAAGACAAGGTCGAGCGGCGAGTAGAAGCCGGGTTGCTACAACCTCTGCCCATTCCTGAGAAACCTTGGGTGTCGGTTTCCATGGATTTTATCAGCGGCTTCCCAGAAGTGAAGGGCTTCGATGGGGTCATGGTTGTGGTGGATAGGTTCTCAAAGTATGGGATCTTTAGACCTACCCCAAAGAGCTGCTCGGCAGAGACGGCGGCAGAAGAGTTCTACCGCCATGTGGTGAAGTTGTTCGGGATTCCCACGGACATCGTGAGCGATCGAGATGCGAGGTTCACTGGCAGGTTCTGGACCCATCTCTTCAAAATGATGGGGACGGAGCTGAAGTTCTCGACCGCAAACCACCCGCAAACAGACGGCCAAACGGAAAGGATGAACCAGTTGTTAGAGGAGTATCTACGGCACTATGTCACGGCCAGTCAGAGGAATTGGCTGGATCTCCTAGACACGGCGCAGTTTTGCTGCAATCTGCACCAGTCTTCGGCAACAGGGTTCAGTCCGTTTGAGCTCGCCATGGGCTACCAACCATTGACCCCTTCCGAAGTAGCCCTCCAGAAGAAGGAGGGGCCCTGTCCTGCTGCCTACCGTTTCGCCCGAAACAAGCAGGAGATGCTGGAGGAAGCCCAGGACAACCTTGCCAAAGCTGTCCGCCGCATGAAGAAGTATGCGGACCAGGGGCATCGACCGCTGGAATTTCAGGTCGGGGACAAAGTCATGTTGAAGCTGACTCCCCAGATCTGGAAGAAGGTGACGAGCAAGAGGTGGCACAAGGGTCTCATCCGGCGATACGATGGCCCGTTCGAGGTAGTGAAGCGAGTCGGCGTGGTAGCCTACAGCCTGGCACTACCCGAGAGGATGAAAATCCATCCCACCTTCCATGTCAGCTTCCTGAAGCCTTACCACGAGGACGCGGGTGAGGAACGCTCGAGGGAAAGGCGAGCTCCGCTGAATGTACGCACGGAGTTGGAAAAGGAAGTTGATCAGGTGCTGGACCAACGTGTGCTCGGATATAGCAAGAAGAACCGGCGAACGGAGTACCTGGTTCTATGGAAGGGCTTGCCAAGATCGGAGGCAAGTTGGGAGAAGGAGGCAACACTCTGGCAATTCGAAGAAAAGATCCAGGAGTATCTCCGCTCTATTCCGACGTGGGCGTCGTCTTCCTCAAGTGGGGGAGGTTTGTAAGCCCCTTTGTGTCCCGACACGAATATGGCCGCTATGCGGGCCTCGATCGCATAGCAACGGAGGGCCAGGAACGGGAAGGAACTGCCGAAGGATCACCTGGTATGGAAAGGCAAGCGGGCAGGCGACACGGGCAGAAGGATCCTACCGGAAGGCCCATCCCTAGGAAGAGCAGGGAGCAGGAGGGCGCGACTACTCCCGCAAGCGGAGCCCACGGGCGACGCACGGGAGCACACCAGACCCTTCCAGGGACTATGCCAAGCTATGCTGGTATACCACGGGCTCCCGAGAACTCCCGCAACCTCGCTCCAGGAAGGGGGCAGCCCTATCGCTCTAGGAGTGCCATAAGCCGGTTATGCCATAAGGCGAGCGCTCACGGTTGCACGGCATTGCGGGAACCAGGAAGGGATTCGAAGGCAAGCGCATTGAACCACGGTCAGGCTGAGTGTCGGTGGCACTCAGCCGGACCGGACCAGAGCAGGTCGTGGGGACATGGGCTCCCGGTCAGAGGACTGACCAAAGGACTGAGCTGGTAGAGAATCAGTCCAACTGCTGTTGTCAACCCGACTGCTGCAGCCACCAACTCCTGCTCGGTAGGTAGGAGGGGGATAGCTGGCTGGTGTTGGAAGACCAACCCAGCAAGCATAAAGAGGGGGACGGCTTCTGGCAAGAGAGGGATGAGGGGGAATTCCTGGCCAGCTAGCAGAGAGGGGGCAAGCAGACGAGTCCAGGAGGAAGACCGAAAGAGCTGTCTCCAGTCCCTGCTGCCAAGGCGACCTTCCCGGGCGAAGATCACCTGTCCAGGCGAGGAGTGCAGGTGTAGGAAGCACCGAGGCATATGCTTGGAGTGTCCCGTGTACTTGTGTAAGGGTTTTGCTTGCTCTTGTATACCGAATTGTGAATGCAAGTGAGATTTCCCTTGTAAGTGTTCTGTTCTGTCCTGGTTGTTGCGATAACGGGTCGAGTTGTATTGCGCTGAGTGTTTGGGGTTGGCTGAGAGTGCGTGTCGCCCTGCTCAGCACCCTCACAGGGAAGGAAAATTTCGGGCCAAACCCGAGCCCTGCGACACCAGGGGATTCATCAGTAGCAGCAGTGGATGCCCAGCTCTCGGAAAGGGAATCCGCAATCAAGGAGCTACAACACCAGCTAAGCAAGGCACAACAGAGGATGAGATGGCAAGTTGACAAGAAACGGTCTGAAAGGGAATTTGAGCTAGGCACCTGGGTGTTCCTAAGACTGCAACCATACAGACAGCAGACGCTGGCGGCCCGAAGGTTCCACAAACTCAACCCCCGATATTTCGGACCATACTTGATCCTAGAGAAGGTGGGAAAGGTGGCTTACCATCTAGAATTGCCAGCCGCAGCTCGAGTCCACCCAGTGTTCCATGTCTCCATGCTCAAACAAGCTCCAAGACCAGCCACAGAAGAAATGCCTATCCCAGCAGCCTTCAGTTCTGACTCAGCCCCACACCCAATTGCCATTGTAGACAGGAGGATGGTCCGAAGGGGCCGAATGCCAACAACTCAAGTACTAGTGCAATGGTCTAATGGAACACCGGAGGGGGCTACCTGGGAGTTCCTCCATGACATAAAACTCCGTTTCCCTGAAAGCAACCTTGAGGACAAGGTTCTCATAAGGGGGGAGAATTGTTAGGCACCAATTGGTTGAGGGGGCTAAGTGGAGAACAGCAAGAGGGGAGGGAGCGAATTGCAAAGAAGCGGTTCAGGAAGTGGCGTGGAGGAGGGAAGGATAAACCGGCCAAGGAAACCAGAAGGAGGCAGTTTTGAAAATCAGTTGTGGTTTGCCTCTCTCTTCCCCTGTGAGTTTCTCTCTTCTTCTTCTCCTCCCTGAACCCTAGTTCTTCTCCTCCTTTTCCCTCAATCGGATGATTTCTTCCGTCCTTCTCACGGATTGCTCAATTAGATCCTAACATTGTGTACAACTACACCATTACATTTGGTCGATTCCATTTTCTATCTCTGTCTGTCGTAAAGAAATCTTAAAAGCATCTAACCTGCTGGTTCTTTAAGATTAATTAATTTGGTATAAAAAAATCCAATGCAAAACTCTGCTACTGCGTGATTTAACTGAAAATCGAATTTCAAGGCTGACATTAATTTTACCTCTGCAGATTGCAGAGGCAGGAATCCCAACTTGAGCTCAGTTCTTGAGCTCCTTTCAGCATATCAGACCATAGAATATGTTATCATGGTAACATTCTTTGCTTATCCATGTTCGTGCGCATAAAACAGACTCATTTGTCTCATTATTCATTGGTATAACTCCCTTTTAACGAGGTTCAACTTTGGTGATTGAAACTTCATTTGTAGACATTGGATTTGACTCGCTTGTAGATTGTGAGAATCCTGCCTCCCTAGGCTCTGGTTGAAGCTTAACAGTGCTGCCATGGAGGAAAAATGCCGGCTGTTGAGGGACTGGTAATGCAACAGAATAGCTACTAAGCATGTGAGCCACAGTGGCCATTGTGGGACGAACAATGGGGTCTTCCTGTAGGCTCAAGTGAATGCATCTGATGACTTCATTTCTCGAGCACGAGTCTCTCAGATCAGGATCCAATACTTCCATGGGTGTCCCATCAATCCAGTGTTTCCAAGCCTAATAATTCAATTTCTTCTCAAGTCAGTCTGCCGAAAAAAAAATGTGTAACCTGGCGATATTGAAAGAAAAACTTCCACTTCCCATGTTAGTTAACACATAGGAAGGTACGGACATCTACCCAATTAAAATGGCCTACAGAGCTTCAAAAGAACAGTGATGTAATAATTATTGAATAGAATTAACTTACATAGCTTGGAAGATTCTCGGCATTGCCTGACCGGTAGAAGGAACTGTTTTTCTCCCCAGATATAATCTCCAAAACCAAGACACCAAAACTATACACATCTGATTTCACTGAGAACTGCCCATGCATTGCATACTCCGGAGCCATGTAGCCGCTAAAATTATTCAAACAACGTCAGAACAGCTCAATAAATGGTGAGAAGAAGAGAGATCCAAGCAAAATTGATAGCCACTTACTATGTTCCCACGACTCTGTTTGTAGTTCCTTCTGTTTGGTCAATGCCGAAGATCCTTGCCATTCCAAAATCTGAAATCTTTGGGTTCATTTTCATATCCAATAACACATTGCTGGTTTTGAGATCACGATGAATTATCCTGAGCCGTGAATCTTCATGGAGATAGAGCATTCCCCTTGCTATCCCTGATATGATCTTGTATCTCTTTGACCAATCCAAGAGTTCCCGTTTACTTGAGTCTGAGATTGTTTATCAATTTTATATTCTGAAGACATCAAGAGAAGTGATATAGGCATCAACTGAATAGACGGAGCATACCAAACAAAAAGTAGTCAAGGCTCTTATTTGGGACGTATTCATAGATAAGTATTTTCTCCTCCCCTTGCAAGCAAAACCCAAGTAGCCGCACAAGGTTTCTGTGTTGAAGCTTCGCCACCACCACGACCTCATTCATAAATTCTTCAGCTCCTTGACCTGAGCTCCTAGACAATCTCTTCACTGCCATCTCTTGTCCATTGAGAAGCACGCCCTGAATCAATTATTAGTGAAGTACATCAAGGCCAATGCAGATATCTTCACCTCTAGCTTCATTGTTTATTTGAAAACTTCATGAATGACTTCCACAAGTGCGTCACCTTGTAAACATCACCAAACCCTCCTTGACCTAGTTTGTTATCAGAGGAGAAACTGTTTGTAGCAGCTTGAATTGCGGTGAAATCAAACTGTAGAGATTCAGCTGTAGTGATAGCAATTCCAACTAATAAGAAACAAAGATAGAACAAATTAGGCCTCTAACAGACAACTCCTTCAACCATATGGTTAATCAACATAACATGATATCATAACATGCTTTACCACTGCTCGCTTGTGTGACTTCTTGTCTTGGCACTGCTCTGTTGCGCATGAAGCAGCATCGAATGAGAAGCAAAATCATAGATGCACAAATTGGAACTACAATGGCCACAATTACCCCTGTTGAAATTTTTCGTTTTCCTGCAAGAGGAACTTGTGTTAAACGGCAAGGCTCTCTCTACATGAACAATTCCAAATGAAATAGTTTTGCATTTTACTAAGTAATAAGAAGGTTTTCGGTAGAACTGACAGATCTTCCTGCAATAATTTCAAAGCATTGCTATTTGACATATGCATAGCTTAATCTTATAAAATCATTTACTGGTGTTGAGTACTTCCATCATTATGGACCTCAAACACACCTAGCTCACAACTAGGCTGAAGACTGATTAAGATCCAATATGCTGTAGATCTGTGAAAACTATCTTAAATAGTCCCTGAACTCTCTTAATCCTTAAATAATTATACTGAAAATAATTAACCCTTATACCTGAAGGCCTTGACATCAAAGTCGGAGGAGGAGAGGTGACTACATCAGGGCTGGGTATAGGGGCGGGAAGTTGTGGCAGCAGTGACACAGCGGTTTCATTATAGAATAAATAGGTTTCGTAACGTATGTTGCAGCTCGGGAGAAGGTATCTAGCCCCTTGCCTTGATAGAAGATTCCGTCCAACTGCGACTTGGAGGCACTTGTTGCAGTCACTAACAGTTAGATCAGGTGTACACTGCGCGAGGGTGTAAAGTGTCTGCGATGTCATTGTGTAATTGGTTTTGTCCACCGCAAATTTCTTACCTGCCAGTTGGCCACTGGCAGCCTTTGGCACTACGGTCGTCAGCATCACCTCTAGCATCAGCTGGTTGAAGCTGGTCGGGTCCCCTGAGATGTTGTTAATGTTGTACAGAAAAACACTTGGATGCTCCCTCAAGGTGGAAAGGATCGATTGGTTGGAGTATGTCAACATGCACTCATCATACCTGTCAGCGTTAGAATGTGTCAAGGAAATTGACATCCAAGCTGAATCAGGATAACATTCTTTAATATGTATGCCGCAGTTTGACTAATCTTTCAAGGAATAGTTCAAAGGCGCCTATGATTTGTAATGCGTACACGAAGAAGATCACTGTGTTTAGCCAAAAGGAAAGGAAATATCAATAGCACGCTAGCATCGTCCTTTAGTACCAAATGATGGAGACTCTGTGCTGGGGGCATCTCTGTAGAATCCCCTGACTCGCACTGGTTACACATGCTTGGCACGGACCGGAGTTCTGATCTCCACGGCAGAGGAAAAGACCGTAGACCCTGTCTGGGGGGCCCTGCCCTGCTACAGCGCTTGCAAACCCGGCGATGTAGTCAGAGGTATTAGAGGAGATCAGATTGGAAAGCACGGCGTTGAGGTTTCTTTGGTAGGTGCTGTTAGCGGTGAACATAGTATCGTTTTGGCAGATATGGTACAGATAGTTGGGCTCAGCTTGAGCTTGAGCTCGGCAAGAAATCGTGAGCAGCAAGCTGAGGAGAAGGAAGAAGATGGAGAAACAGGAGATTGTGCTGGAGACACCATTGAAGGGAGATGAACCCATTCTATGCTGGTTGAATCATCATGGGAAAGTTTAATTAGTTTAATATAATGCCTCTGCCTGGCGACTTTTCAATGACCAATTCTCCTGCGTTAGCTAAGTTTGAAGGAAGAAGATGGAGAAACAAGTCCAATTGGTGGAGTCACCATCGAAGGGAGATGAACCCATTCGGTGCTCGTTGAGTCATCATGGGAAAGTCTAATAAGTTTAATAAAATGCCTCTGCCTTGCTACTTTTCAGTGACCAATTCCCCTACGTTATCTGACTTCCATTGGGACTGTACAAAGTTGTGAAAGGGAGGAAACGAGTAGCAAATTTCCCCGTGATTTTTCCAAAAATTAATTTATACATGTATTAAAATATTAAATAAAGCCAGAAATAGGAAAAAGTGAGTCGAGGACAGCATTAGTTATAAATTCAACTCTCATCATTCTATATTACCGTTAATATTGGGTAAAAATAATTTTTAATTTTCAAAATTAATTAATTAATAAATAGTAAGAGTAGTTTTTTAAACTTTATTAAAAGCTCACATTGCATTTATATTTTGAATGTTAATACAGATTTCGTCCTTCTTTTTTCGGAAGATATATACTAAATTACAGTTTATGATTTCCACGTGTCTACTTATATACGAGAGATTTCCACATAAAAAAAACAAAGAAGTTTGCTCAGTATTTTAAGAATAAGCTGGTCAACTGGTGTGTGGATTTCTCACCCAAGATTAATGAGACATGGGACCAAACATAATGGAGTAAATTACACAATAATACAAAATATTTTACTAATATAATAATTTGGTATAAAATTTTTAAAATATAATTTCATAATACATTTTCTTTCAAATATAATATATTTTAGTACATTTCGTCAATTTTTTGCTAACACTATCAATTGTTTATAACGTGGACGACTTAGGTAAAGCTCTTTGATGATATGGCTTCATATTTGAAATAAGTGGATTGTTACGTGGCACAATAGTAGGACTCATTGTCTCATTTTCCCTTTTTCTTCTCTACTATTCTATCTCACTCTCTCAACCTAAATTCAATTAAATTTTTTTTTACCATTTAATAATATCTAATTTTTCCTAATTACCTTTTATTTATTTATTTTTTATTATTTTACAAAATGACAATAATATAACATAGTAATATATTAAAGAGTAATGAACATATAACTTGATCTTAAGATTAATTTTTAAAAAAGTTTTATAATAAAAATTAATTCAAAAGAAACTAAAAATTAGTAATAAAAGAGTAAAATTATTACTAAATATTTTCATGATCTCTCTTTTGCATGAAGATACGTTGTTAGGTGCTCCATTTTGTTTCCCTTTTAAAATTTTGTGACGATTAATTGAACATTCTTATTCTTCCTTTCTTATTTAATTTTCATTGAGGGGAATCAAAAATGGAACTCTACTTCTGTTGGGTTCCTTAAAAAAACCAAATTTACTTTAAAAAATTGTTGAAAAAGCGGGAGGGGGAAGAGAGCTTTGTATTTTTTTTGTAGGAGGAGATTCAATTAATTCTCACAAAATTTTAACGAGATTGAGAAATTAAGAAAATATTTAGTATTAATTTTACTTTCTTATGACCAAATTTTAGTTTCTTTTGAGTTAATTTTTTATTATAAATTTTTTTGAAGATCAGTATTGAGATCGAGTTACGTATTCATTATCCTTTAATATACTACTATGTTATATTATCATCATTTTAAAAATTGACGGAATATACCAATGTATAGTACATTTGAAAGAAAATGTGTCACGTAATTACATTTTAAAAATTTTATTCAAAAGTGTTATATGAGTAAAATATTTGATAACAACTATATAATTTACCCAAACAAAATGTATTTGCCGTTTTGTCAAGGGAATTCCACGCCGTTGGCCAAGCTCAAAGTGGAAGTGCAAGGTAAATGCAGAATAATATTTCACATCATCATATTCTTTTTATAATTACCAAATAAGCTCTCCATAAACTCCTGTTTTAGATAAATTCATGCGTGAACACTTGGAGAAAGGAAGGGGACAAGAGAGAAGATCCAATTTAGATTAATTAAATAGTTAAGCATCTCATCTAGTTAAGTAAGATATTAAATCTAAATTTTGTGCGTAAAAAATCAAATTAATTTTTTTTACACATAATATAACAATTTAAATCAAAGCCAAATTAGTGGGTTCTATTATTTTTTTTCGATTACTGAATTTCTTAGATCGAGAAAACGGGGAAGATAACAAAGGAGTCCCAAAGTCAAGGATTCTAACCACGTCCCTATCCGAAAGTCAATCAGTCATGTGAGTTGAGTAGGTAAGGGTAAGACAAGAAGAGATGGTGACGGGAGTTAATGACCGAAGCGCATTACGCTCTACTTGGACCTTTCCATTCTCACGCCCGGCAGAGGATTGGATCAGGAGGGCGCACAGGCTTTTCTTGACGATAAGGGATGCTCTGCATCATATATTAATAAAGCACTGACAAAGATACCCAAGATGGGTCAATCAACCACCATAGAAGAGTTTGCGGCCATTGGCCCTAATCCAACAAGGTAAAAAGAAAAGTTAATTTGTCCAGAAACGAAAGGTCCATTTATGTCAGTGGATATAATGTCCTTCAAACCATCCGTTGGTTCCACCAAAAGAAAGGCTTCAATTGAGACAAAAGTGAAGTTTTTTGCCATCCAAACAACATAATCAGCGGATCCATTGCATTCCCGGTACATGCGCCCCTCCACAAGGTTCCTAAATTCTTGTGTGTATTTGCCTACACACATTAATTCTTGGCAAAAACAGCAAGTTCGTCTAAAATCTTGGACCATACCATATCAATTACAGTAAGTGTATCTAATTCAACTATTAAAAAGTCAATCCCAAAATCGTAGCCACCTGTAGCCCATCCGTAAGTCCCCATAGCTCCGCTAGCATACTTGAATCGGTCCCAATTTGTCTAATACTTCCCTTAATCCAATGCCCGTGGTCCGTACTCAATATACATGGTTTCGGACCGTGGTGATTTGTGCTTCACATATTAAGGAGGTTTAGCATGTGATCTCATTATTTCTGAATGAAGTGCAAGAGAAAATTGACCTCTTACAATGGTACTCTATCTTTGACCTCACACCGCTCTCTTTAAAAAGACCCGAATGTGTAATCCCCATATTTGAATAGCATATAAACTGAAATATATTAATTATAAGGAATTTCACCCAATAAAAATAATAAATATCCACAAAATATTTGAAATATTCATTTTCTAACATAGTGCCATGGCCCTAATGAAGAATGACAGAGTGTTGTGTATGCTCAGTAGCTTCTGCCTTCCAATGCCATGGTGCTACGTATGCTCAGTATCTTCTGCCCTCTGATGCCATCACAATGAATACAAATGTCACGTTCCTTCAATTTTAACTTTACATATAAGTAAACAGTGGCTCTTCTCCTCATCTTTTGGGTTGATAACTCAGATAAATATGAGTCACATCGCAACAAAAACTTTCTTGAAGAAATCACAAACTGAACCTCCAACCATCACCGATTTCTATGGAAGAAAATAGGATGTAGACCATCGGGTTGTGGGGCTTTTCTAGGCTTTAGGGCTCCGACGGCTTTACTAACTTGGGGTTACACTACTAGTTCCCTCGCTAAATCTTCAAATGGGTGATCAAAGGATCAAATCTCAGGTTGGGAGGGTCAACAGGAATTTTTCCAGGGATCCTGGTCTGACCGCAAATTAGTTTTGAGGTGCGCTTCGATTGGTTCAAAAATACTGCGTAGCATAAACTGAAAAAAGGGCTCGGACGGCTTCCCAAATTTCTAAATTAGAAGTTGGGACTACCAAGCCCTCATATCCTCCTCCTCCACTACGTCATGAAGTTGGAAATACAAATCAGCAGAAAGAGGACAAGAAATCTGCTCTGAAGAATATTTTCACGAAAAATTGATTAACAAAAGACTTCAAACGGTTATGGTCAAAATACCACTCCCCCACGTCATTTTTATGAGGCAAAGATTTTATTTATCTCCCTTTTAAGGATGGTTGAAAAATGGAAAATTTTAATATTCCTCTCTCCCTCTAAAAGCCATTCCGATCTCAATTTTAACCATCAGAGTCATAGTTTTAAAATCCGGACTAGGCCGGCCGGTATAACCGGTTCAATAGGGAACTGGCCACTCACGTGGTTTGGTTCCCAAAAAAACTTAATTGCACTTTAAATGAGGTCAGCTCCAGTTGAACCGGTTGGTTTTCGATCGGATTGGCAAACCTAATTGAACTGGTAGAAAAATTTACCGACTTAAAATTAAAAAATAAAAATATATTATAATATACTTATTTTATTATTTTATATTTTATATTTATATTTTATATTAAACTTTAAAGTAATATAATGTTTATATTAATTATTTTTGTTATAATATTATATAAATTTATTGGTAATATTATTTATTAAATATGTGGTTCAATTTATTAAATTCTTAGTCTAACCCATGAACTTATGAACTATGCCTATATCGGTTTATAGTCTGATTTGATTTTAAAAACTATGACCACAATTCACTCTAGCTATCCAAAATTGTTCCGTATTTCTGTCTTTTAACTGTTTTTCCAAACCCTTTAGAAAAGCCGAAGTGCCGAGTGCTAACTTTTTGTGGATTCCCGCCAACCTAGCAAGAATCCTTCTTTTCTTTTTTCATGGAAACAAATTGCCAAAAACTTCTTTATTCCAACTTGCAGCCCTTTCTTGAAAAATTCTGATTGCATCCTTGAGCTGATACCTTCACACTTCCCATGATTCCGTCACCAATTGAGAGAAAGTAGGGTGGGACAACCACTTGGACTCAAATCCAAAAGTTCGCGGGGACCAAAATGTGTTCATTGGCTTAAACTCAACTAATAAGGGACAATTATCTGAGTGAGCTCTCGGGAGATGTGTAACTTTAGCATCTGGAAACATAAGTCTCCACGTAGAGTTTGCTACAGCCCTGCGTAAGCGTTCTTCCGTCAAATTTGGCAACTCCCTCAAATTCGTCCACGTAAACGTGCACCAGAACAACCCAGATTTATCAATTCACAATTATTGAACATTTCACCATTGAAGGGGAAGATAACAGCTTATTAAAATCTTCGGTAGCAATCCCAAGGCATATTATCCATTTCAGCAACACATTCTAAAATTTTCCAAACAATGAGCCTTTCCTCATACCCGAGGCTAGCATATATTGCTGATAAAAGCCATGGATGATTAGAATTTCTTACCTCAATCATCGCATGGATCTCTTGTTCAGTGGATCCAATGACTCTAACATCTGTAAACACCTCGTCCCACATGACTAGGATACCCCCTGTCACGGGACCAATGCGGGGATCGAATTTTTTTGCGTCCCGCTGGCATTGACAGCTTTGTCTGCCAACCAACCCTCACTTGCAATCAGGTTTTGATGTCACCTGACACATGATTACACCACAACGAAACGAATATGAGCAATATATAACGGGAAAACTTCACTTGTATTCACAATTGTACAAGTATGAAAAACCCTTTACAAGAGCAAACCCACTCAGCTTGTCGAGTATATGCCTCACAACCTCCGTGTCACTTACACTCCTCACTCAACACACCCTAACCCGACACACTTCAGCGTTACAAGGGTAAACGGGACTCACTCCTCACACATCGCTGAGCTACAACTTGCAGCAGCAATTCTATGCTTTGCCTCCCATGCTCTCCCTCGTGTTTCCTAGCTCTCTCTAACTACTCTCCTTGGCTCTCCTCTCTGAGATGCCTTGAGACCTCTGTGGTTTCTCCTCTGAGAATTTTGGATCGCCCCTCCTCGAATGAGACTGAAGCCCCCCTTTATATAGAGGTGCTTGACAGACTAGATATGGCAATTGATATACTTGAATCCCTTGATTCTTTCCATCAGATATCAATCCGTCCAATCTTGGCCCTCGATCAGCAATCTCCAAGATTGTTTCCATAACATATCGATTTGCCATATCCCGGGAGAATCTTTCTCCGATTGTCTGTTATCACATGATCTTCTATCTTGATCATGTTCGTCTCACCTGGACAACTTCTCGGCCACACCTGGACAACTTCTCGGACGCACCTAGACAACTATGCCCCACTTGGTTCTTGATTGATCACTAGCTGCTCCGCATAAGGAAGTAATCAATCCTTTCCATGTTAGTGTCAGCGATCCTTATCCTGTGAGCACCGATCCTGCGCTCCACAACATCCCACGCACATTCTGTGAGTGGTCGCGCTCCACGCATTTGATCATTGGGTCCTGCATGATCAAGACTCCACTTGCGTGTTTGCATCTCCATTCGTCCACTGTGCACTGTTGCTGACCAACAACACGTGGCTCCTTCGATCGACCTCGACATGAAGTGATCAAGCACTTCTCAATCACTCTCCACTCATGCCTTAGCATTCCCGGGCTGTCTTTAGTGATCATCCACGTTGTATTGGTTGAACAACATCGACCCCAAGGCCATGGCACTTGCCTTCCGTCCACCAAGTCCTTGCTCCACACCGCTCCGCTTGGTCACTCGAGCAAGTCTCTCGTCTAGCTTAGCCTCTTGACCACAAACCTTCTCTCCATGTGCCCCGCATTAGCACGTATGCGCTCCCACAATCATGAGGTACAACCTGTGGTACACATTACTCCGGCTCATAGCTCATGGCCATAACACCCCCCCCCTCCCCTTGTATCCTATTGTCTCCAATGCTTCGTCTCTATCAACTGGAAGTCTTGAAGTTACTTCCCCGATTCTGTCACAGCTCAATCTCATTTCCGTCAGTACAAGGATATCTAGTCTATGGACGTTGATAAGATCCTGAACTTTGTTAAGGGCATTGAAATGCCCTTAACGTTCCACACCAACACTACCAGATGGAAACTGGCTGGCATAACTCTATTATCTGCATTCATGTTAGTTAAATACATTACATTCATTTCTAATTAATATAAGGAAGCAGATATCGGTCCCAATGGTTTAATGAACAAGTCACACATCCCTGGCAATTGCCCATGCCGCTGTGAGGATCATATGCAAATTGTCGTTGTCGGCCACCTCTCAGTACCAAAATCTTCAATAGTCGTCTTCCCAAGGCGGGATAATTCTCCACTATCTCCTTGTCCGTTAACCACATTATCTTTGGGATTAATACAGATGTTACAAGACTGGTCAATCCGTGGAAGAAGCTCGGGTAGATTAGTGGCTGTTGGTAGTAGTCTCTCCTCACAGTTGCTGCACTTGCCTCTATTGTCCACTAACTAGCCGGATGCGGTATTTCAAGATCGTCCAGAGGAGCTGTCACCACTCACCAGCAGAACAAACTCTCTCCTTATCACTTCCATTAGAAAGTTATGTATTTTGCTCCTTCTTTTGGACCCTCCACGAGCAATATCAGGATTCAAGGCAACAAGCTCTCCGGTGGCTTGGGGCCTCTCTGTTGGTAGTTTCCCAAACAGCAAAGCCCCACGGCACTTCCATTAGAAAGTTGATTTTACTAATAGCTCCTTGTAGATATGTTTTCTGACTTTAACATGCAGTACAACTCTTATAGAGATGGAACTGAATGATCCTATGAGCTTGAGATAAGAGTACCGTGAGTATATGGCCCTTTTATCTTGTAAATACTGCATGAGACCTATATCCCAATGCATGGAATGCTGTTTTTCTGTCCTGTCAATTCATCTTATGGGTTGCACAGAAGTGATTAGCATATTTTTTTTGCCTTGTTAAATTTCTGATCTTAGCAAAGCAGCTTTAGAGTGAACCGTGTAACATATTTTGATCAACAGTCTGCCAATCTAGCACTCTTTAATGGGCTTATGACTCCCCTAACTTTTGACTAACATCCAATGTGGATGTATTCTAAATAAAAGAAAACCCTGCAAATCAATTATTAATTTGTCGCGAGGTGCTAATATTTAGTAAAAAAAAAAAAGACGAGATAGATCAGTCAACGGAAAGGCATGCAACCAACATAATTTAGTTGTACTTCTTCAGCTTTTCTTCCCCTTATCAAGGTCTCGGGTTCAACTTTTGTGTTTTGAAAGAATTCATATTTGGAGGGTTTTACCATTGATTTGTTGGCTTACCTCTATAGGGGGTTCTCTTACAGTAATTGAGGAGATGAGATATTGCACACAGGTAACGCCAAAGCAGTGAAATAGAGAGGGCCTAGAGAGAAGGAATGGGCAATCTCTATGAGCTAGAGTACACAGTGACATGAAGGATCAAAAGGATTCTCTCCAATTGCTCCAAGCTCTCAAGTATACTTTCTTTTTCCAAAAGAGCCTCCCCTCAAGTATTAGGAAATTGACTATTTATAGCAATTCAAGGTGTTGTGTAACTAATAGAAAGATACCATTTGTCAAATGTTCTTTGGATAAAATAAATAACGTGTCGTGTTGCACTCTAAGCCCATAAGAAAGGTTAGAAGAGCCCATTAAAATAGACTCGCCTAATAAAGCCCCATTCCAAGCCCACCAAGCCAGAACTCTCTAAAACATCCCATTAATGGGCTTAGCTTAGGATCTTGCCACTAATCTTATAGTTAAGCCCACATGCTCTTATATCATTTTACATATATATGTCAGGTGTTGAACTTTGGCAATATTTGAGTCACAAGCCCGAATTGCATATGCTTACGGTTATGCAATTCGGGCTTTGAGTCGTAAGTAATGATTTCTCATATCGAGCTTTTATGATCTTCGAGTCATGAACTCCGTCTATATACTCGATGGTGGTTGAGTCATGAGTAATTCACCAATTATTGTAAGATAGTCTCAACGGTCTGATGACACCTTAATTTTGCATGCATAGCTCTATAATCTTTGAGTCACGAGCTATGCCTTCATAGTCTTTAAGGCATGAGAGTCTATTGACTATAGGGGTGGACTTATGACAATATTTACATGCATTTACAACCTCAAATCTAAACTAGTCATAATTCGATAAGTTTTTGGATATCATCATGTTATTGGTATTTTAAGTTGGCTGGGATAGTGCAAAGGCTTCAAGAATATGAGACAGCCAGGCATACAACATTAGTTGGTGCAAAAGTACCTCTACAGGAAAGAATACCAGTTTGAATCCCAAAAAGAGGATAACATGTGAATCCTGAAACTTGGACCCTGCCGGATAGTTTAATAAAAAAAATCCCATTAATACGTGCAGGCCGAATATTGAAAACATAATTGCAATTTACCTCAGCATGATGAGGCGGTCTAGCGAATCCAACCCTGTGATCAATTCCCAAGAAGCATGCATTTCCGTCAAATAGCATAATAGGTCACATTGTGAAATTCATTGCTTGTCCATGTCCGTGCACTTGTGGTGCACACTGCTGGCTCATTATTCATCGCCAAGCATCTCTGGCCTAACGAGGCTCAACTTCAGTAATCGACATTTCGTTCACTGACATTGGCTTTGACATGCTTGTGGATTTTGAGAATGCCATCTCCCCAGATTCGATGTACGACTGACCAGTCCTACTACGGAGAAAAGATGCTGGTTGTTGAGGGATTGGTAAAGTAACAGAATAACTCTTAAGCATGAGAGCTACTGTTGCCATTGTGGGCCGATCGGCAGGGTCTTCCTGGAGACACAAAAGGCTCAAGTGGATGCATCTAATGACTTCATTTCTCGAGCACGATTCCCTTAAAATTGGATCCAAAACTTCCATAGGCGTGCCACCTCTCCAGTGTTTCCAGGCCTAATAAATCATTTTTTAAGTCATTTTGCGTGAATGCATAAACCTTGAAATAGTAAAAGGACAACTTCCACTGCCCATGTTGTTTGGCGTGTGGGGAGTTATTGTCAAAGTCTAGTTAACTTCAATCAGATCTTCGAAACAAAATACTCAATTAGTAGAAAGGATTGAGCGATATATAAATTGTTGCATGGGACTTACATAGCTTGGAAGGTCCATGGCATTGTCTGACTGATAGAAGGAACTGTTCTTCTCACCTGATATAATCTCCAAAACCAAGACACCAAAACTATATACATCGGATTTCACAGAGAATTGTCCATGCATTGCATACTCCGGAGACATGTAACCACTAAAATTATTCAAAACAATGTTAGTACAGCTCCACAAGTGAGCAAAGATTCAAGTGAAATTCAAAGCCACTTACTATGTCCCCACAACTCTGTTGGTGGTTCCCTGGGTTTGGTCAATGCTGAAGATCCTTGCCATACCAAAATCGGATATCTTTGGTTTCATTTCCATATCCAATAGCACATTACTAGTTTTGAGATCACGGTGAATTATTCTAAGCTGAGAATCTTCGTGAAGATAAAGCATTCCTTTTGCTATTCCTAATATGATCTTGTTTCTTCTTGACCAATCCAAGAGTCCTCGTTTCCTTGGATCTGTGATTGTTTATCAAATTAATTATTTGAAGACAACAGCAGAATTGAGATAGCATCAACTCAAGTGATCAAGCATACCAAACAAAAAGTAGTCCAAGCTCCTGTTGGGCACATATTCATAGACAAGCATTTTCTCTTCCCCTTGCAAGCAAAATCCAAGAAGTCGCACGAGGTTCCTATGTTGAAGTTTTGCCACAAGCATGACCTCATTCATAAATTCATTGGTTCCTTGGCCTGAGCTCCTAGACAATCTCTTCACTGCCACCTCTTGTCCATTAAGAAGCTTGCCCTGAATCAATTGTAATAGCATAAAGGTCATGTGTGCGGATATTTTCAATTTTAGCTCCATTTTATTTGAAATCTTTATCATTAAATTATGCAAATACTGTACCTTGTAAACCTCGCCAAACCCGCCTTCTCCTAATTTGTTGTCAACGGTGAAATTTCTTGTGGCGTCTTTTATTGCAGCAAAATCGAATTGTAGAGATTCGGCATTTGTGAAAGAATTTCCAACTAGCAACAGACAAAGGTAAAAGAGATTGGGCTTCAAAGAGACAAAACCTTAACCATCCAGTCGAAAAATAGCACATAATATCTTGAAATACTTTACCACTAGTGTCATGTCTGACTTCATGTCCTGGCATTGCTCTCTTGCGCAAGTAGCTGCAAATAATGATGAAAAGCACCACAATCGCACCTACAGGAGCAACGATGGCCACAATTATCCCTGTTGAAATTTTCCGTTTGCCTGCAGGAGAAACTTGTATTCAGGGACATGGTTCTCTTCACGTATAATTCAAAAGAAAGATAGCTTTGCTTTCTTATACGAACAACCGAATCTTACTGTGAAAATTTCAAAAAAATATTGCTAATTAAATGATACAAAAAGCTTAAGTTTATACTTATGATCTGCCGGCTTTTTGGGCTAAAACTTCCCGCCCATTACTGGGTCCATAGACTAATTAAGGTTCATAATGCTGGAGATCAATGAAAGCCATATCGTATAGTCTCCATACTCTTTCTCTTCTTAAATAATCTTGTAAGATATAGTCCAATCTTTTACCTGGAGTTGGAGGAAGGGTGACTGCAGTGGGGCTAGGTGTCGTGGGTGCAGGTGGCGACAGCAATGAGACAGCGGTTTCATTATAGAACGAATAGGTCTCATAACGTACATTGCAACTCGGGAGAAGAAATCTAGCCCCTACCCTTCCTTGAAGAAGTTGCCCAACTCCCGCTTGGAAGCACCTGTTGCAATCTGCAGCCGTCAGGTCAGGAGTGCATTGTGCGAGAGTGTACAGTGTCTGCAACGTTGTGAAATTCTTCTCATCAACCGCGAACTTCTTGCCTGCCAGCTGGCCACTGGCAGCCTTCTGGAGCAAGGCGTTCAAGGTCTCCCCTAGCAACTGGTTGAAGCTGGTAGGGTCCGAGATGTTGGCACCATTGAGCAGCATGACCCCTGGAACTAACCTCACAGTAGAGAAGAACGATTGGTTGGAGTATGTCAACATGCACTCATCATACCTGTCAGCGTTAGAATGTGTAAAGGAAATTGACATCCAAGCTGAATCAGCATAACATCATATGATCTATGCTACAGTTCAAGCGACCTAATAGGTAATATGAAAGCACCCGTAATGTGTAGTGCATATATGGAGCAGTTCATTGTGTTTAGATGAAAGGAAAGGAAAGGAAATATCACTGGCACCACGCTGTTGTTTTCAATCTACGAGTACCAAATTATGGAGACTCTCTGCTGGGGGCATCTCTGTAGAATCCCCTGACTCGCACTGGTTACACATGCGTGGCACTGACCCGAGTTCTGATCTCCACGGCAGAGGAATAGACCATAGACCCTGTCCGGGGGGCCCGGCCCTGCCACAGCATTTGCGAACCCAGCAATGTAGTCAGAGGTATTAGAGGAGGTTAGATTGGAAAGCACGGCGTTGAGGTTTCTTTGGTAGGTGCTGTTAGCGGTGAAAATAGTATCGTTTTGGCAGACATGGTACAGATAGTTGGGCTCAGCTTGAGCTTGAGCTCTGCAAGAAATCGTGAGCAGCAAGAAGAGGAGAAGGAAGAAGATGGAGAAACAGGAGATTGTGCTGGAGACACCATTGGAGGGAGATGAACCCATTCTATGCTGGTCGAGTCATGGGAAAGTTTAATTAGTTTAATATAGTGCCTCTGCCTGGCTACTTTTCAATGGCCAATTCTCCGAAGCCTTTTCTCCTACGTTAGGTGAGTTTGATTTGGACAATACAAAGGTGTGAAGGGGAAGAAACGAAGAGGAAATTGCTCCCATGGTTTCTCGAATATTTAATTAATTTATACATGTATTAAAATATTAAATAAGACTTTTTACCATAATTTTTAAAATAGGACTAGACCTAAAATCGGTCCAAGTATGAGTTTATGAGTTATATTGGCATTAAATAAGTCAAATCGCATATTTAATAAATAATATTATTAATAAATTAACATAATATTATAATTTAATTTTGATTTATAACAAAAAGATTAATATAATCATTATATTAATCACAAGTTTAATATAAAATATAAATATAAGTATAGTAAAATAAAATAAGTACATTATAATATATTTTTATTTTTTTAAAATTTTAAGTAAACTGATTTTCTTACAAGTTCAATTGGGTTCATAAGTCTGATCAGAAACCGGCCAGTTTAACCGAAGTTAACCTAATTTAAAGTACAATTGGATTATTTATGAGAACCAGACGGATGAGTGGCTAGTACCTAGTCGAATCGGCTAGCCCAATCTTGCTTTTAAAAGCACCCTTTTTGACTCTTAAGAACTGTATCTCTTTCTATGCTAATAATCCTACATACCGTCAAGATAGGGTAAAAATAAAATTTAAAGGTAATAAATAAATAAATATGTAAGAATAGTTTTTTGAACTTTATTAAAAGCTCACATTGCATTTATATTTTGAATGTTAATGCAGATTTCATCTGCCCTTCTTCGGAAGATATAGACTAAATTATAGTTTTATGATTTCCATCTGTCTACTTATATACGATAGATTTCTACATTAAAAAAAAAAGAGAACAAGTTATGCTCAGTATTTTAAGAATAACCTGTTCAACTGGTATGTGGACTTCTCACTCAAGATTAAGGTGAAATGGGACCAAACATAATGTCTTTGCCGTTTTGTCAAGGGAATTCCACGCCATTGGCCAGAGTCAAAGAGGAAGTGCAAGGTAAATGCAGAATAATGTCACATCATCATAATCTCTTTATAATTACCAAATGAGCTCTCCATAAACTCATGTTTTAGGTAAATTCATGCATGAGCACATGGACAAGGGGAGAGGACAAGAGAAAAGAGTCAATTTAGATTAATTAAAATAGTTTAGCATCTCATCTAGTTAAGTGAGATATTAAATTTAAATTTTGTGAGTAAAAATATTAAATTAAAAGAATTTTACACATAATATAACAATTTACCTAATGGGTATGTGGAATAAAAATTTCCCTCGAAAAGTGGCAAAAGTATGACTTCTCTCGATCAATTTGAGCTTCTTCACCGATTTTGTCAAAATCTGAGTTGCAAGTCAGGATGTGGCAACTGTCATTGCATGCATGTCTTCAGCTTTGAACGGAATTCATCTAATAATGCCATGGAAATGCAACTCACCATAACCAATATAAATTAGTTAAAATATTATTTTTTCCTCTTTAAATAAAATTTTAGATTTAAATTTTATAAATAAAATAATTTTATATAAGAAAATTTTTATTCTAAATAAGTTACTTAATCTAAGTTGAATTAGTCATAATCTAATAATTTTATAATACCATAAGGCAGTTGATTTACGCCAATAAACTGTCATGAGAAGTTCATCTAGAAGCCGCTCGAAGAGATTGCGGGGTCAACTGTAGAACTAGAAGCCTGAGGTAGTCTTTATATATATATATATATATATTATTTTTGGGTAATTGCCTGAGGTAGTGAGTCCCGTATAAACAACTTTATGACATCTTCACGTCTAGATATTCTTCTTCACTTTGTTACTTTGTCCTTGTTCTCTTCAGTACCCTGCCACCTTTCAAGAAAACTAGGCATGCCTTGACCTAGGTTCTTATATCTACAAAATTTATTTTAGAATGCCTACACTTTGAAGGCTAAATCATCGTTTATGAGGCACATTCAAATCCATTTATGACGTGTCTTATGGTTCTCATACATCATAGATATCTTAGGCCAATTATCAGGTTTCCCTTCTTTCATGTGTTGTATATTTTTGATCTGTTGCTTCATTATAAAATTCTATTTTGTTATTTTGCAATTCTTGTCAAGGTAATAATTACCCGAATTGCGTTACTCAAAATCACAAATCTTGTTATCTTGTACATCCGATGAAATTAATACATCTCCACAGAAAAAGTCACATATCAAATATGGTCATAATCAAAGAGCACGAATAACCAATACAGAGTTATTGCTCTTCATCGGGAAACTAGCTGGGGTACAGCAATGAGGCCTCAGTCTCTGGGACATAGCTATTCGGGTCATTTTCAGCTGTCTTTGGATCATAGGGTGCCTTGGAGACGTACCCCCGTGTAGATGAATTGTCTGATTGGATTCCAGTGTGCATGAAAAATGCAGGTTGTGTGGGCACTTGGAGGATCAGAGAGTGACTGTTGAGCATGAGAACTATCGTGGCCATGGTGGGCCTGTCAGCGACGTTCTCCTGAACACAGAGTAGGCCGATGTGAATGCATCTAGCCATTTCCGATCTTGAACCTGAACTTAGAGTGGGGTCAATTATGTTCGACAACGCCCCCTTCCCTCCAACTCCTCCATGCCTGAAAGAATATTTTAGCATGTATCAGGCAAGGTCACATATAGTTGAAAGACTAATGAAAATGAAAGATGTGTTCAATTCGTAAACTCTGCTTTAAAATGGAAAACATCTTCACAGTTCTTCAAACCAGAAAGGAATCCATGCTTACGCTGCTGATAAGATCCTCTGCTCTATCTGTGTTCCCAAATGAGTTGTTTCTCTGACCACTCACAATCTCGAGGACCAAAACGCCAAAGCTGAAAACATCCGACTTAGCAGAGAAATTCCCATGCATTGCATATTCTGGTGCCATATATCCACTGTAGATCATTGGGAATGGTTAACCCAGATGAAGAAGTAAAGCAACCCCATGTTAAGAACTATAGCTAATATGCTATGGAATGTACGTACTAGGTTCCCACAATTCGGCTTGTGTCTGCTCGAGTTTGGTCCTGAGCAAACAATTTTGCCATCCCAAAGTCTGATATCTTAGGATTCATGTCTTCACCCAGCAGAATATTACTAGCCTTGAGGTCTCGATGAATAATTCGGAGTCTTGAATCTTCATGCAAGTAGAGCATTCCTCGGGCGATTCCCATTATTATCTTGTGCTGACTTTCCCAGTCGAGTAACATGCGCTTGACAGGATCTACCAGAATGGGTAAATGCACGCTTATTACTTCCTCTCCACAATAAAACATGTGCTTGAAATTAAAATATCAAGGGAAGAAAACAAAAGAGTTTACCAAATATGAAGTGATCAAGGCTTGAATTAGGTACAAACTCGTACATAAGAAGTCTTTCAACTCCTTCCAAACAGAAACCTAAGAGCCGTACAAGATTCCGGTGCTGGAGCTGAGCTAGTAATGTGACCTCATTTTTTAGTTCTAATTCCCCTTGCCCTGAATTTCTTGCCAACCTCTTCACTGCAATTTCTTGCCCATTAGGAAGTCTTCCCTGATGAGATGAACCAAGAACATTCATTGTCAGCACACAGGAAAAACAAATATGCTGTCATTCGTTCAATCATGGTACATATTTATTACCATGTATACAGCACCAAATCCACCACGTCCGAGCCTTTTCACATCAGAAAAGTCGTCTGTTGCTTCTCTGATTGTGTCAAAATCGAACTGCAGCGACTCTGCACTGATGATATCATCCACAGGTTCCTCAGGGGTAGAAAAACAAAAGCATAGGTACAAAGTTATACAATGTTGGTGTCTCAACTCAGAGAAAAAAATGGTGTATCACCTTGCTGCTCCAAAGCAGAATTGGCAAATTAATTTAAATGACAGATTCAACTCACTCTCAAGGTTGATTGTTGGTCTCCTCCTCCTCCTCCTCCTCAATCTTAGAAACAAGAGGATGCCCAAGAGGATGATTACTGCTGAGACCACTGCCCCAACACTAACGATGATCACAGTTCCTGAGTTGCTCTTCTTTCCTGCAAAATATAATTTTTTGAGGGTTTAAGATGATAAAGCATTTTAATTGACTAGTCTGCATAAAATAACTCTCCCAGTCCCCTCTACCAGTCCACACGGGACTCAAGTCATCAAATAATGGGCTTTTCCAGTATCTGGGATGGTGTGCTTTATATATATATCATGTTATAAAGCTATGGAAACGTTTTGATTAAGGAAAACGTGAAATCTAGAGAAGTTTGTGCTTTTGGGGTGGGAATTACCAATTTATATCATGTTATAAATCCAGAGAAGTTTGTGATTAAGAAAAACATGAAATATTGAAGAGGGAATTATCATCCAAGCTAGGACCTAGCTAGGATGCTATTCCTATGCCTCCATGCTTTGTGAGAACCAGTCTCCTCATCCCAAACAGGTCGGGAATCAGGCCAGGTTTGGGAGGGTGAAGTCTGCCTTGACCTGGCAGCGTGAGGCAAGTCATGGTTCCATCATTTTGTTCGACAATTGTTTCTATCCCTCAGCAAGAATGGCTCAGATGATCTTTTTGTGGATTTTTCAAAATTCATATCATGTTCGACAGTGTAATACATCCATACCTGATGGTGCTGGTGGGAGAGGCTCAGCTACAGGGTCAAAAAACCGATAGGTCTCGTACCTAAGGAGACAGCTTGGGGCCAAAATCCTCGGCCCTGGGCGTCCCACGCAGCAGTCAGAAATCTTTCCCATTACTGTCAAAAGACAATCACTGCACTGGTCCTCTGATAAGTCAGGGGTGCACTGAACGAGTCCGTATATTGTATCAAAATTCACAGAGTTGTTCCCCGTCGCAAACTTAGAGGCCCACTGTTACTAGTATAGGCTACTTAGAAAAATAAACAGAAAGTAGTTTCCTTGTCTAACCGTTGTAAGAGATTTTGGTAGAAGCGGTTATGAGACCATATATAAACAGAAAGTAGTTTCCTTGTCTAACTGTTGTAATAGATTCTAGTAGAAATGGTTATGAGACCATGTATAAAAGGGATGTAAGAATGAAAAAAAGGCAGGACAGAAAAACAAAAAGAAATGTTTCCCCCTTAGCGACTTCTCTCCCCCTCTCTTCCCTCTCTTTTATTCTTCCTACTAGCGCACTTTCTCTCGGTAGTCACCCTCTCCAACCCTCGCCATTTCCTATCCATATCATTGGTATCAGAGCAGGCCCCACCCTTGGACCTACACAGAGCATTAATGGAGACACGTTCGCAAGATGCACGGAGGCTCGAGGCCATGGTGAAAGATCATGAACAGATGCTGCCACAATTGCAGGGACAAGCCACGTTGGTTACAGTGCAATTAAAATCCATGGATGAAAAGATTGATCAGCAATGTGATCACCTCCATGAGCTCATAACAGGGCTCAGCTACCAGGTCCAGAATCTTTGCACCACCATTCGATCAACAGGGCAGACCAGCGAGGACTCTGGGGGTCGAGAATGGAGGCACAATGGAGGGGACGGTGGCCTAGGAGCACTCAAGAGGATAGGCCGGATTGAGTTCCCAAAATTCAGTGGGGTAAACTTTGAAGGGTGATTGTACAAGGTGAACTAGTTTTTTGAATTTGATTCCACCCCGGACGAGTGGAAGATTAAGCTCGCCTCCATACACATGGATGAAGATGCGCTGCAATGGCACCAAGCATTTATGAAGGGACAACGAGCAGCTAGGGGGCAATTTACGTGGACCGACTACATCGAAGCCATGGCAGCTTGATTCAGTACAAGGGGGTACGAGGATCCAATGGGGGAGCTAAAGGCCCTATTTCAGGAAGGTACATTGCGAGACTATCTCAAACAATTTGAATAGTTGCATAACCGTGTGGATATCCCCAAGGAACACGCTATTAGTTTCTTCCTCACTGGTCTAAACCCTGAGATAAGTAATCCTATTAGGATGTTCAACCCTCGCACCTTACAGGAATGCTATGCACTTGCTAAGATTCAGGAAGCCACGAATGTCGGCCCAAAAAGAAAGGAACCTAGGGGGATCCTTCCTAATGCCCCAAAGATGCCATCATCAGCCCCCATATATCACCACTCTATTGGCCCAGGTGAACCCAAACCGCGCGACAGTATACTGCCACTCCCGCCAAATGCTAAGCCGCTTCTGGTGAAAAAGCCTGCCAGCTTTCGAAACGTCCACACTCTAACCGCTAAGGAAGTAGAGGAACGCAGGGCAAAAGGGTTTTGTTTTGGATGTGATGAAAAATTTACACCAAGGCACCGTTGTGCAAGAAAACAAGTATACTCGCTGCATGTGGAGGACTGGGGGGATGGTGAGGAGGATGAAGGGGTCCTACTTGAGGAGGAAGTCATCCCTGAAATTTCAGTACATGCCTTATTAGGTGCACCCAGCTACCAAACCATGAAGGTAGAAGGTTGGGTCGGGGCACGACAACTACACATCCTAATTGACCTCGGCAGCACACACAACTTCCTGGATCAAGAAGTGGGGATAAAAGTGTGCGCAGAGGTCATTCATATTCCCCCATTTAAGGTGGCAATGGCAAATGGGATGGAACTGGTTAGCGAGGCAATGAGCAGGGCCTTCGGTTGGAAGATGCAAGGGACCCATTATACAGCTGATGTCTACTTCATTGCCTTAGGGAGCTATGATATGATCCTGGGTGTGCAGTGGTTGTCCACCCTTGGCAAGACCACATGGGACTTTATCAACTTAGAAATGAGTTACCAAAGGGACGGCAAGACATGTGTGATCAAGGGGAACAACCACACATCACTGCAGCTCATCATGAGTGGCAAATTGGGTAGGCTCCTAAACAAGAACGAGCAAGTTGCAGCCATGCACCTCTGCAACCTCAACATCCAGGAGCTGCTACGGGTGTAGGAGGAAGGAAAGGGAAGTGCGGCAGCCACTTCTGCTGTGCTAGAGGAATATGCTGACGTATTCGCAGAACCCACAGGTTTGCCGCCCCCTAGGACACACGACCATTGCATCCCACTCAAGGAGGGCAATCAGCCGGAGAACATCAGGCCCTATCGATTCCCTGCAGCACAAAAGACAATTATAGAGCAGCTCGTAAAGGAGATGCTAGCATCAGGGGTCATAAGACCCAGCTGCAGCCCATATTCATCTCCTGTGATATTGGTCAAAAAGAAGGATCACTCATGGAAGCTTTGTATTGATTACCGAGCACTTAACCAACAAACCGTCAAAGACAAGTTCCCCATTCCCGTGATAGAAGAGCTGCTGGATGAACTATGTGGCTTGAGGATTTTTTCCAAAATTGACCTGAGGGCTGGATACCATCAAATACGAATGAAGGAAGATGACATCTTCAAGACGGCCTTCCGCGCCCATGAAGGCCATTATGAATTCGTGATGATGCCATTTGGTTTAACCAACGCGCCCTCCACATTCCAAAGTTTAATGAAACAGGTGTTCTGACCTTATCTTTGCAAATTTATCTTAGTATTTTTTGACGATATTCTCGTGTATAGCCCAGGCTTGGAACAACACATTCAGCACCTGCGGGATACACTCAACTTACTACGTGCCAACAGATTGTATGCTAAGTGCAGCAAGTGTTCCTTCGCCGCCCAACGAGTAGAGTACTTCGGGCATTTCATCTCCATTGAAGGAGTATCCACTGACCCAGCCAAGGTAGAGGCAGTCCGCAATTGGCCTGTTTCAAGGAACCTAAAGCAGCTTCGGGGATTCTTGGGTCTTGCAGGGTACTATAGAAGGTTCGTACAGTCCTATGGACAACTCAGCATACCATTAACTAATCTTCTCAGGAAGGATTCCTTCCAATGGGACACGGAGGCTGCCGACGCCTTCAAGAAGCTAAAGGAAACATTGAGCTCTACGCCCGTATTGGCGCTCCCCAACTTCATGCAGCGCTTTGAACTTGAGACGGATGCCTCTAGCCATGGAATTGGGGCTATCCTAATGCAGGGTGGACGGCCTATTGCTTATCTTAGCAAATCTTTAGGGCCCCACCAGCAAGCTAAGTCCATGTATGACAGAGAGCTCTTGGCCATTCTCCTTGTTGTCAAGAAATGGAATCAATATATGGTAGGTCACCCTTTTATCATTCGGACAGATCACCGCAGTTTGAAGTTCCTGCTGGAACAAAAATTATCTACGCCCCTCTAACATACTTGGCTCGCTAAGTTAGCTGGGTATGACTTTGAAATCCATTACAAGAAGGGGTGTGACAATAAGGATATTGACGCACTCTCCAGGGCAACGTCCAAAATGGTATCTCTTTGTGCTATTTCGCAAGTCTCTACTGACCTTTTCCAGCAGATTTGCCACAGCTGGGAAGAAGATAGTAGGCTACAAGAGATCATCAAACAACTTAAGCAGGGTACATCGGGTTGCAGGAAGTACCAATGGGTTAATGACCAACTAAGGTGAAAAGGGAAACTAGTGGTGGGCAATAATGCGAGGCTTCAGGGTGCTATCATTCAACTTTACCATTCAAGTTCTGTGGGGGGACACTTGGGAGTCCAAGCTACCATCCATAGGATAGTTGTGCTATTCTTCTGGAAGGGACTAAGGAGGCATGTTCGGGCATACATTAGGGATTGTGAAACTTGCTTGCGCAACAAAACAGAGAATGTGGCATCGCTAGGCCTCCTACAGCCCCTCCTGATACCCCATCAAGTATTCACTGATGTAAGCATGGACTTCATTGAGGGACTTCCCAAATCGGAAGGAAAAGATGCTATCATGGTTGTGGTAGACAGATTGACTAAGTATGGCCACTTCATTGGCTTGACTCATCCTTTCCAAGCTTCCCAGGTGGCTCGAGCCTACATAGATCATGTCCTGAAACTTCATGGCATGCCCAACACCATTGTATGTGATCGAGACCCCATTTTCCTTAGCAACTTTTGGCAAGAATTGTTTCGAAGCCAAGGGGTGTCACTATGCATGTCATTTGCTTATCATCCGCAAAGTGACGGGCAAACAAAGGTGGTGAACCGAGGGCTCGAATGCTACCTACGATGCATGTGTAGCCACTGTCCCACTAGGTGGTTTCAATGGCTTTCATTAGCAGAATGGTGGTATAACACCACTTATCATACCGCCATCAATTGAACCCCCTACGAAGCACTCTATGCAGCTCCCCCTCCTATTCACATTCCATATATACCTGGGGACTCATCCAACACTGCAGTTGATAACCATTTGAGGGACCGTGAAGCTATGGTCAAGGAGCTGCAGCAGCAACTATGCAAGGCCCAACAGCGAATGAAGAGACAGGCTAACAAACGAAGGATAGAGCAGGAATTCGAGCCTGGACATTGGGTTTTCCTAAAACTCCAACCCTATCGCCAGCAGTCCATTGCCAATAGGAGAAGCCACAAACTGAGTCCTAAGTACTATGGACCGTACATGGTTCTGGAAAGAATTGGGTCAGTAGCCTATCGGCTGGACCTCCCAACAACTACTCGGGTCCACCCGGTCTTCCATGTCTCCCTCCTTAAGAAAGCCCTTGGTCCCACAACAAGGGTTATCCCTGTACTTGAAGAGGTTGATACTACAAGAGCCCCACAACCAATTGCCATCCTTGGTCGCCGCATGGTCAAGCATGGGAGGAGGGCAACTACACAAGTCCTAACACAATGGTCCCTAAGCGACCCCGAGGAGGCCACTTGGGAATTCCTATATGACTTGCAACAACGTTTCCCCGATGTAAACCTTGAGGACAAGGCTGTTAGAGAAGGGGAGTAATGTTACGAGTATAGGCTACTTAGAAAAATAAACAGAAAGTAGTTTCCTTGTCTAACTGTTGTAACAGATTTTGGTAGAAGTGGTTATGAGACCATGTATAAACAGAAAGTAGTTTCCTTGTCTAACTGTTGTAATAGATTCTAGTAGAAGTGGTTATGAGACCATGTATAAAAGGGATGTAAGAATGAAAAAAAGGCAGGACAGAAAAACAAAAAGAAATGTTGACTTCTCTCCCCCTCTCTTCCCTCTCTTTTATTCTTCCTACTAGCGCACCTTCTCTCGGTAGTCATCCTCTCCAACCCTCGCCATTTCCTATCCATATCACCCACCTTCTGCTGCGGAAACTCTGAGATTGTCCAGCAGTTCTCGTGCCGCAGTGTTAAACTGGTCTGATCTCAGGCTAGCATTTGCAAATAGCTCGTAGCTTGGGCTGGTGCTAATGGAGCCAAGTATGGACTGATTCGTATAGCGGAGCGTGCAGTTCTCATTCCACACGATTGCCTGCTTTTGGTTTGGACAGAGCCGTCTCAGGTCGGTGGCGGAAGTCTGAAGGCAATTCTGGCAGGCGTCATTGGGGACATCACCCCGACACAGTCCAGGGACGGTGATTGTCTCAGAGGTTTGTGCCAGTGGTGAGGATGCATTGAAGAAGCCAAAGTTGAGGTTGTTGATTGGAGAGAGGATGCTGGTCAGGGTTGTCTCATAGGAGCTGTTGGTGGTGAAGTTACCCGACGTGGAGCATACTGCATGCGGGAAGAACTCCTGGGCTCGTGCGAGACAATAAAAGCGTAGCAAGAAAATTAAGGGAAACAAGATGAGGAGCAGAGGAGTTGGAGAAGCAGAAAGAGCCATATCTTGTTTCAGATATGGCACTTCTTGGTAAATCAGCAGCACTTTCAGCTTATGGCCGGTTCCAGTTTATTGCCTTTCCTCCACCCACTAATTATATTCGTCCTTTTTTCTGAAAAAAAAAGAATTCATCATATTATCATGTTTCCAGCTTTTTTTTTTTTTCTTTTATAAACTGCCGTTATCCAATTAGACTTTGTCCAACTGACAATCCGGATCACCTCAGGTCGGCCTATTTAAGAGGTTAATAACTCCCCACCGCTATCCAATTAGACTTTGTCCAACTGACAATCCGGATCACCTCAGGTCGGCCTATTTAAGAGGTTAATAGCTCCCCACCGCAAATAGGACTCGAACTCGGGTCCTCCTCTTGGGATGATGAGTGCCGAACCACTCTATCACGCTCACGATGAGTGTTTTCTTCAGCCTTTTCTTTTTTTGGTATAAACCGCCGGTATCCAGTTAGAGCAACGAGTCGGCCCATTTAAGGGATTAAGAGCTCCCCGCCGCAAGTGAGACTCGAACTCGAATTCTCCCATTAAAATGATGAGTACCAAACTACTTTACCACGCGCACAATAAATATTTCCAGTCTTTTCAGCATAGGGTAAGAAGTTTCTAAGTTGAAATTGTTACAAATGTTCAGCTTTTCTGCCCACGTCAAATCGATTCGATTGGGACACGCCTTTTTGCCTGTCATATCAGTTGAGAGCGCAAATTAGTATTAATTTAAGAGTCTGATTAGTACGTTAAGCCCTGTACCAGGTAGAGCCACACGGGATCGAACTGTCGTGGACGCCTTGATATTTATCCGAGTGCTTTGAATAGATCTGATTAGACTTTCAGTTTATCTCGTGAGGTTCTATGTTTAATTTCCAAGCCCAAAAAAAGGGAAAAAAGGATGATGCCTATGAGGTTTTTCAAGAGCTCACGATTCAGGATCTTCCTGCTTCTGCTTCATATTCTCAGGTTGCTCAATGCGATGGATGTCCTTTGAACTCTCAGGGTGCAGTTCAGATAAATCCAGATATATATTGTAAGGTATCCTTATTAAGGCACGGAACGACTGAGGATTCTGCCAAGAAATTTTAATTTAGTGGTATGATTGCAATGGAAGTAGCCGAAGACAATGCGAATAGTCGTTGTCTATGAAGAGACCCATTCCCATCCATGGCTTTTGCGGGTCAAACATGGTATCTCCTTCAAAGCCAGCCTTTGCGGCCGTTTATGGAAATATTTTCCTGGAGTGAACACCTTCCCATGTAGCTCAAGATCTGCGATCGATTTCTTCCGTGACATTATTTACTGGATTAAGCTTTCTTGGTGGTTGCAGTTCACTGTCTATGAACTCATACGGGTCTTAGAAATGATGGACAAATCCTCAGATGGGAGCAAGGGGAGTCAAGTCTCAGCGGAGATCTCTCAATTAATACGGAATTAGAGTATCAATTTTTTGTGTGAAAAATTACAGAGATCTTAAAAATTTGTCAATTTTTTTAAAAGTAAATCCTAAAAATTTCAAAAAACCCTATTTAGTATTATATGTTTGATTCCATTACAACATTAGGTTTGTCAATCTCCGTAACAAAGTGCTGATGTGATAATTTCTATGCTAACATGTCACATGGATGGGGCAAAAAAATGATACCGTGCTGCGATGACATGGTGTCGAGTTGCTAACATGGCACCAAGTTAATGATGACGGGGGACGCAGCATAGCCATTACAAATAGTGGTTTGTACATGTTTAATAACAATGGACAAAAAGGACTTAACAATAAAACGGAACCAAACAAGTAGAAATGAATATAATAATTTAAAATTTTTAGAAATTCTTATAAAAATTAGCAAATTTTTAAGATTTCTAGTATATTTTTTTCCATGTAGTTTCTTTTATTACAAGTTCATAGTTGCACAACTAAATCAATATTTAAAATAGTTATTGCACTATATTTTCCTGAAATTTGAATGCTCCAAATTTATGCTTTTATAATAACATATACATTTTGCATTATTTTGGCTCATCTTTTATTAATTGGAAGTAACGATAAAATTTGTGATGCACAACATAGCTCACTTTAAAGAATTCCATTCGAGTTTTTATTAGACCCATTACAAGAATACATACAAAGAAGTTCAAAATGGCACCCAATGGATTGGTTCGAGAGTTTATACATTAAGAGAATTTTAATTCAAGTATGAAGAATGTTTTAGAAGCTATTTGTACACCTCTGGCCTAAATCAATATGCTCTAGAGTTGACTATATCAGAATTTATTCGAATTATGATAGATTTCATTTAGCAAATTTTAAAATATGTTCAAATACCATTGAATATGTCAAGATATATTTAGGATTTTTTCATAAATTTTTAGGATATATTAGTATATGTCTAGACTAGCTGATATCTTACAATGTCGACATCGTAAATATTCCTTGGAGTATTCAAATTAGTAATTTTAGACACTTTGATTACTCTTTTATGAGAATATTCTTGATTCTTTACCAGGTTTAGAATTTATCAAATTATATCATTACATTTTATAACCAAACTTATTATTTTGATTCTCTAGTCTATTGAATTCTTGGTTTGGCATTGTATTCATTATGTAACTTTGATTATGGCCTCACTATGTAGCACGTCAAAGTTCACCCTTTTAATACTTGCTGTCTGTAGATCTAAGAATTCTTTTCCGTATTTAGTATGTTGTTTTATCATAAGCTAATGATATTCTTATTATATTCGATACTATGTTTCATGTTGAGTGGGTGAGGTTCACATTAAATTGCCAACCCCACAATAAGAAGGGCAAATGGCTTGATACCTTACTATGTATTATGAAATTTTGTGTAAGTTATGAACTAAAAAAATGAAAATTGTCACAAACATTTCATATTTTCTCAAATGTCACAAATGTTAAGTGATAACATCATACATTGATGTATCATTTTTATGCCATGTGACACAAACATGTTTATTTATACCGATGTTACATGATAACATGATATCCGTGTAGATAAATAAAAGGAGAATAAGTGACAATTCTCTAGTTGACAAAGTTCATAATACTATAGGAAAAATTCATCAAACATAATGAGCAGTGATAAATTTTTATATATACCTTAGTTATCATTAACTAAGCAATAATTATAATTTAGATACCAAAAATACCCTTTTTGGCAAATTTGGAAACAATATAGAAATAATATATTAACATTATCTTTCCAAATTGAAAAAATGTAAAAATAACATAAATTCTAAAATTTTAATATTCTAAAAAATATTTAAAATCTAAAAACCCAAAAATATTAACCTTAAAAATTTTTGAATGCTAAAAATTGTGGAAACAATGAATCCCCAAAATTTTAAGAAACCCCAAAGAGATTTTTAAAAACTCTAAAAGTGTAAAATCTGTAAAAGATTAATTATTTCAATTTTCAATAATTAGAAATTTGCTTTTATCTATAGTCATGTCAATATTAAAAAAATGAAATAGATGCATTTGAAATTTATTGTAGTTTTTGTTCGGTAAATCGGTTATGAGATGCCTTTTTCTATTTCTAGATTGCCCAATATCTGTTTTACATATTCTCTACGAAAATGTTTCACTTTCATAAGGTCTTCTTGACTCTTATTCAAAAGGTTGACTAATGATGTATGCTGGACTTTTTGTTTGGTAAGGAAAAATTAATTGGATATAAATTATTTCCAATATTATGCCAAGGATATATTAGGTATTAAAAAATTAAATTAGTTAATTGATGATTATTTTGTCATATAAGTAAGCAATAATTGCTTATCCTATGTCCTAATGGCACATTTAAAAAAGCTAATTAAGAATATAAGAATTAACTGCGAGTGTAATTTTTAAGTAATATAGTTGAATATTTTTAGTAATAGGAATTTGAATTGGTGTTGTTTGGAAGTGCCTTTAATTCGAGTATTATTATATTACAGTGTAAAATTATTTTATAAAAAATTATTTATAAATAAAATTATTACATTTAGTAAGTTTTAAGTTATTGGGAATTCATATGGAAAAGTAATATTACAACATTTGATATCATAGATAAAATCTTTAAAAAAAGAGGATAAAATTGAAATTTCAAAGGGGGAAATGATGATAGGGTGGAGCGGGTCCAAAGTACAATCAGAATTCCATGGTGAGGGAGGGGGAAAGTCTTTCTCTGCAAAAGGCCCCGTCGCAATAAAGCGACTTGATCCGGTATTGTCAGATTACCCCCAGATTCTTCCCCCAAACATTATCAAGGGCGGTGGAAAGTAAAACATTTACACCTAAACTAAATATCATATATTTTCTTCATTTAAAAAATAATAAATAATTTCTTGGACAATGAGAGAAACAAATTACTTAAACAAATAAAATTGCTGCATTTATGTATAAAATAATCATTCTTATTAATTTTTTTAACTATATAAAAGATTTATAATTTTATAATTAAAAATATATAGAAATAAAATGCATAAAAATTTTAGGATGAGAATAAATTATTGTGTTAAACTAATGTTATTGTACAAAACTCTTTTTTTTTGTTCTGTTTGTACCACACAATATCCTCTTACTAGATGAAGTGCATATCGAGACTAATATTCGATCGGGCCGAGAATTATGAGAAAATTATTGTCAATCCTCCCAACCTGAAATTCCATCCATAAATAACTTATTTAAAAATCTAATAAGGAAACCAGTAATTCAAACCAAGTTAATTTTTTTTTTCTTTTTCATTGATAATTGGATAACAACTATTGCTTTCATTGCCTCCACCGATTGAATTTCCAACAGAAAGTCAAGCATTTATTTCCGAAATTTAATAATAATTTCCTCTTTTCTTTTACTCTTTTTTCTAAATACAGAATTTTCAGGATAAAAAAAGAGCTTTATTTACCGATAAAAATTTAATTCTCAACCTTTTAGGATTAGACTTGTTTTGTCGTCCGCATAATATTGAATATTTAAAAGTGACTCGATCTTTTTATTGATCGACAATTGTATTCTAATTGTAAATTATCTTCTAAATAAAAAAGCAGAGACCTCGAAAGAAGGGAAGGGGCACGAACCCATTTATCCACCTGCTATCCTACCCCCGGTGACACTGTCGGGATCGTCATTATAGGAGTCAAGCTCCAACCGTCTGTCGAGTAAAAATCCACGGTGAAAACTGAGAGGAGAAGAGTAGAGATGTTAAATGGATTGGTTTGGCCCAAAATTATTTCGTCAAAACTCATGGCTAGCTTAGACAATCTCCAAATCGATCTGTAACAGTTTTTATTAGGTTGATAAATAGTTATGAACTAAATCCAAGAAACAGGTGAATTGAAGTTGAACTAGCCCAAATCATTTTCTTGTTGAATCAGCTTGGAATCATGGAACTGGTCTGGAACATTTGCAAAATCGGCCCGGCCCGGCCCGAACTGCCAAATCCTATAAATCAACATCAAATTATATGAAATCAATTTAAAATTTAAAAAAAATTATTCATTTAAAATAATTTAAAAAAAATATAAATAATTCACGGGTTAAACTGACCCAAACCATGAATCGACTCGCTTATGAACTACATGATTGAAGAGAAGCAAGTTGACCTCAACCAGCTTTCATTCCTTTCAGATAATATTATGTGATCATATTGTGAAATTTATTGCTAGTCCATGCTCACGGACTTATATAGCATGCACAATTAGCTATTATTCATGGGAAAGAATCTTCGTTCTAACGAGGTTCAACTTCACTAACTGACTCTGTGTTCACAGACATCGGCTTCAACTTGCTTGTGGAATTTGGGAATCCCATTCCCTTCGACTCTGAGTTTAGCTGACAAGTCCTACTGTGGAAGAGAAAAGCAGGTCGTCGAGGAACTGGTAAAGTAACAGGGCAACTACTAAGCATGAGAGCTACTGTCCCCATTGAGGGTCGATCAGCAGGGTCTTCCTGGAGGCATAGAAGGCTCATGTGGATACACGTGATGACCTCATTTCTCGAGCATGAGTCCCTTAGGATTGGGTCCAACACTTCCATAGGTGTTCCATTCCTCCAGTGCTTCCAGGCCTAATATATGAAAATTTTTTAAGTCAACTCTCCAAAATAGAGCATAACCTTGCAATACTGAAAGGATGTCGGTAGGCATGTGGGCAGTTATCATTGTCAAATTTTAAGTAGAGCTTTGAAACGAAATAGTCAATTGGTAGGAAAAGATAAGAGCTTTTGACGTGTATATTGTTGCATAGCACTTACGAAGCTTGGAAGATTTTCAGCATTGCCGGTCTCATTGAAGGAACAGTTCTTTTCACCCGATATAATCTCCAGAGCCAAGACTCCAAAACTATATACATCGGATTTCACTGAGAACTGCCCATGCGTTACATACTCTGGAGACATGTAACCACTGAAAACATAATAGAAACCTTAGTTAGTACAACACTCTCGATGAGTAGAAAAGAAAGACTAAAGTGAAATTCAAGGCCACATTACTATGTCCCCACAACTCTGTTGGTGGATCCATGGGTTTGGTCAATGCCGAAGATCCTTGCCGTACCAAAATCTGCAATCTTGGGGTTCATTTCCATGTCCAATAACAGATTGCTGGCTTTGAGATCACGGTGAATTATCCTGAGCTGAGAATCTTCATGAAGATAAAGCATTCCCCTTGCTATACCTGATATAATTTTGTATCTCCTTGACCAATCCAAGAGTCCTCGTTTTATTGGGTCTGAAAACATTTATCAATTGAAGATTACGAAGACATCAGGAGAATTGAGATAAGCATCAGTTCAGCAGACGGAACATACCAGACAAAAAGTTGTCAAGGCTCTTGTTCGGCACATATTCATAGAGGAGAATTTTCTCTTCCCCTTGTAAGCAAAACCCAAGTAGTCGCACGAGATTCCTGTGTTGAAGCTTTGCCACCACCATGACCTCGTTCATAAATTCTTCAACACCTTGACATGAGCTCCTAGACAACCTCTTTACTGCCACCTCTTTTCCATTATGAAGCAGGCCCTGAATCGATTTTTAGTTAGATGAGATCAATGTTATGAATAAGGGTATTTTCAACTTTAACGCCATTTTGATGAGAAAGCTTGTTTATAAATTCTGTATATGTCTCACCTTAAAAACCTCACCGAATCCGCCTTCACCTAATTTGTTAACAGGGGAGAAATTGTTTGTGGCAGCTTGTATTGCAGCAAAATCATGTTTTAGAGATTCAGCAATTGTGACATCATTTTCATCTAATAACAAAAAAATGATCGAACAAATTAGGCTTTAAGGGATCAAAGCCTTAACCATATGGTTGATAAACAGAATTAATATCCTAACATGCTTTACCACAACTGTCCTGTGTCGTCACTTCATGCCTTCGCACTGCTCTCTTGCACAGGAAGCAGCAGCAAATGATGAAAACTACGATGGTCACACCAATCGGAACAATGATGGCTGCAATTGTCCATGTAGATTTTTTTCGCTTGCCTACACAAGAAACCTGTATTCAATGATATGGATCTCTTCTCCAACAATTCTCAAGGAAAGTAGTTTTGCTTTCAGGTGGAGTAAATAGAAACTTTCTAATATGACCAACATGATTTCCCTGTAGTAATTTCAAAAACATTGATAATTAACTGGTTCAAAGAATAATGTAATTGTTATGTGTTGTCTATGCTGTTAATCAGCACTCTCGTCATTTTGCAAGGTTGAAACGCTGATTAAGGACCAATTTGTTGGAGATCAGCGAAAGCCATCTTTAATAATCTCCAAAATCTTTTAGTTAAACATACTGGAAATACCTAATCATTCACCTGGAGTTAGAGGAGGAAGGACGTCTTCAGCTGGGCCAGGTGTAGGAGCTGGAAGTGGCGACAGCAGTGAAACAGCAGTTTCATCATAGAACGAGTAGTTCTCATAACGTACATTGCAGCTGGGGGAAAGGAATCTAGCCCCTACATTCCCCTGAATAAGTTTGTCTTTTCCCGCTTGGAAGCACTTGTTGCAGTCGGCAGCCGTCAGGTCAGGCGTGCACTGTGCGAGAGTGTACAGTGTCTGCGATGTTTTGAAATTTGTCTGATTCACCGCGAACTTCTTTCCCGCCAGTTGGCCACTGGCAGCTTTCCGGAACAGGGCCGTCAGTGTCTCCCTTAGCAACTGGTTGAAGCTAGTAATGTCTGAGACGTTAGCACCGTTGACCAGCAAGGGAACATCCCTCATGGTGGGGAAGGTCGGTTGGCTGGAGTACGACAACATGCACTCATTATACCTGTCATCGTTAGAATGTGCAAAAGAAATCGCTGACTTAGCTGAATCAACATGAAGTCTTTTGATATGTGTGTTACAAGTTGAGGAATCACTTCTTTGGTGATGATGTCCGATCCATATGTATAGAATTTTGATGCATTTAGATTAAAGTAAATATCAATGGCACATTATCTATCAATACCAGATGATGGAAACTCTTTGTTGGGGGCATTTGCGGAGAATGTCCTGACTTGCAGTGTTAACGCAGGCTTGGCATGGACCGGAGTTCTGATCTCCACGGCAAAGGAAAAGCCCGTAGACCCTGTCCGGGGGGCCTTGCCCTGCTACGGCTTTAGCAAACCCAGCAATGTAATTAGAGTTGTTAGAGGAGGTCAGAGTGGAGAGTACGGTGTTGAGGTTCCTCTGGAAGGTACTGTTGGAGGAGAAAACAGTGTCGTTTGGGCAGTAATGGAATAGACCGGTGGGCTTAGCTTGAGCTTGTACCCCGTAAGAATTGATGAGAAGCAAGCAGAAGAGGAGGAAGATGGATTCACTGTTGAAGAGCGATGAACCCATGCCTGCTCCATGGATCATCATGAGAAAGTTTGCCTGCGATCAGTGGTTTATTTGATAAAATGCCTCTGCTCGCTTTCTTTTCAGTGACAAATTCTTCTATTAATGTGAGTATGATTGGGACATGTTGAAGGTATGAAGGGAAAAAGGCTATATGGCCAACAACAGAAGCATAGCTTTGGCTTTCCTTGAGAAATGGAGTGAGCACTAAACTTGGACTTAAGATTTATTCCGTGAATGACATGTTTCCATATTAATGGTGGCCAACCTCCATCCAGAAGGTTGAGGCTGACTTAGTATTCTCATGGGTACAGTTTCTTACGTCTACCATTAGCCCTTCTCATGTAGTTCATTCTGGCCAGGGATAAATCTAGAGTGTGCGTAAGGGTAGGGGTGATCACCCCTTGATCTAGAAAAAATTGTGAAATTTTATCCATAAACTCAAACTTTCATTTCTATGTTGAGTTTCACGTTCACACCATTTTGACAATTTTCTTTGGACCGTGAATTCAATTTATGGCAAGGACAGCTCTATCGTTCTGAATTAATGCTAGGGAACCCTTTTTCCGTTCAAAACTATTTACCTTTTCTAACGATGCGCTTGCCTCTTGACGTGCAAAGATGGAACCAAGTCATGAATGTGCACATTCATAAAAGAAAAAAATTGTATAATATATATACACTTATTATGTGTAGCATACATTCACAACCATACATCTCGAACAGGAGATTCTTCTTGCTGCTCGAGTGAGTAAAATGACAGACTACAATACAGTTTTTTCTCTTGTACAGTCATTCGTATTGAATCTATTGATCACAAGTTCAGTTGTTCAACTGGTGGGACGTAAAACCACGCATCCGGTAACCAACTTTAAAACTATTGACTGATAGAACATTCAGCATATGATCTATCTATCCATATAATTTTAAACTAACAAGAGAGCGAAATGGAAGAAGCTGATATATTATCTTGACTTTGTTGAATTTTCCGACGCGTGATAACGGGTGCAGAAAAGTCAAAAGGCCAAGGACTCTATATTCACATTTCCTGCTTGTGGAATGAAGACGTAGAGACAGGCTGGAGATGGCTACAGGAGTTGACTCACTGACGTACGTTACACTCTACTTTGACCCTTTCTATAACCTTACGTGCTAAGACCAGACCACTGTGGGGAGTCTTGGTGAAACCTGAGAATTCATATTTTTATTAGGAAATATGCAGCATAGTTGTCAATTAATTATATGTGTATTATATATCTAGACGGTTAGGTTGATTACGGGGATAATTGAATTAGTGAAATTATTTCTTAATTTTTGGTTGATTTCTTTCTATTTTAGTTGTTCTTGTAACTTGTACATACAGGCGGCAATTTACTAATAAAAATTGGAAATTTTAGCCCCAATTATTCAATTCTACGTGGAATCAAAAAAGTGTGATTCTGATCAGTATCACGGTATTCTTCAATTTCCTTTACCCTCTGTTTTCAGCTTAAGTCTTTTTTGAGAGCTTATATGGCAGAAGCCAACAAGCAGCACTCTCTGCTCAAGTGTTTCATCCACCTTTCTAAGGAGAAGGAAAAGCAAATGTTCTTAATACCCCATTTAGTGTACAAGAATGGAATTTGAACCGGAATTGGAATGGGCTCAATTCGGGCATGGAGAAACCTACAAAGTTCAGTGGTAGTTATCGTGATGAACAGAAAGGGAGCGGACCTGCCCAGCATGCGCATGCAATCCAAGCGGGAGCAGATCCAAGAGATGACTTCAGAATCGATGATTGACACAGGAGCGACTGTGCCCATGATAGGTTGTGTGTCCGATTCATCATCTACTCAACATCTATTAAGACATCTTCTCCCGTATATATCCTCAGTGGAAAGTCGCAGCGAGCAGCTACACATGTTGGAAGAGTCAATCTCGGGGGAGAATTCCTCTTAAATGATGTCTTATTGGCTCCCGATTTCCAATGAAATTTAATATTTTGTTGCGAGGTTAATTAGTGATCTTAATTGTCAAGGAACTTTCTCTCCGAACTCTTGTCTTTATACATGATCTCACTTCAAGGAAGACGATTGGAGTGGGTGAGCTACAGAGTGCGTTCCACTTGTGACCTTTGTCGTCCTTGATTTTGCATGTAAGACAACGGCTGGTGGGGAGACATGACATCGAAGATTTGGGCATCCCTCATGTCAAATCAAAATGGATGCCACTAAATTGCGTTTTGTTGGGAAGTTGAATAAAGGATGTGATATCAACAATCATGCAAAGGACACACGATCCAAATTTCTGAAAAGTGACAGGAAAACAGAGTATGGTCCTCTAGGTTTTATTTAAGTTTTATTATACTTGAAAGGGTCACAAACCAATTTAAGACGCCCTATAACAAACACTCTAATACCAATTCTAAGTTGACCTTACGTAATAATGAAGATAAATTTCCTCAAAACTTCATTTAGAGACTCTTTCTCACGTTTAGGGGGTGTTTGATTCACCATATTATTAGGTTATAGTGTAAAATCAAATTAAAGGGAAAATTACTTTTACAGATTAAGTGGATTATAATTTAAAATTGTTGTATTTGGTAATTATTTTAATTTATTGGAAATGCTGTGGAATTATAATATTATAAAATATAATTTTACCATAATCTCCTTACCTTTCAATTATAGGAAGAAGCATGGAGCAAGAAGAAAGAAGTGAGGGGTTAGAGTGGGGTTTTTGAGTGATGCGACTGATGCGGCCACTTGAGTTCTAACGACTCCACCTAGAAGGGTTGTGTAAAATGGTTTCGTGTAAAATGCTCTGCCACTGTAATTAATGTGCGGCCCAAGAAACTTAAATGGGCCCAGATTACACCAAATCAAACATCCCCTAATATAATCATCAACACTAGAGATCATGAGTCAGTTATATTGGTTTAAAATGAGTTTAGAATCGTTTGACCATTAAGTATAATGGACTGATCTGATTATGGTTCATAGTTCAAGAAATTATGAACTAGTATGGCTTGAGCCGATTCATAGTTCGAGCAATTTGAATTGTGAACTATGATAATTGATCGTAGGGCTTTTGGCGGTTTGAGCCCATTTAGGCCGGTTTTGCAACAGTTTCAGACTGGTTCAATGGGAAAATGTGCCGGGTTGGTTTTAGTTCAACCAATCTTCAATTCAATAAGAGCAATTATGTGCTAGTTTAGGGATGAACCGGGTCTATTCATTGATGGGCCAATTCCATGCCGATCTAGTTCAAGCTGACCGGTTTAACATATCTAATCAACACCCATAAATTAAAACAAGACAAAAAGTGGGGGTAAAAAAGGCAAAGAAAAGAAAATTCGTCATATGTATGCCCCTGCTCTATCCAGTCATTTGATTAAAATATCATGCAAATTGGTGTACGTGGACGTCAACTGAGCACATGCTTTCATCTCCTAATCGAGCCAACTTTTCAGGGAGCTCGTCTTGCCTCTTCCGTCGTCATTTAATCCAGCCATAAAGAAACTAACAAATGGACGGGAAAATATAGTCTGTACGGTGAACTAGGGTTAGCTTTTCTATGAATCAAATACGTAATGAGAACTTGTGTGATCCATCCTCACAAAGGCTACGCATAGGGTCTCAAGTGATATAAGAATCGAGAAGTCTAGTAAGACATAGACGCCCTCAATCTCAATTTCAACATTGATCGTGGGGTATAACGATGAAAATAGCACCAGAAAAACAGTACCTAACGTCATGGATTAAGGAACACACGAGAAACAATGATCAAAACTTCTCGATAACAAGCATACAATCATCGACCAACGCACGGGAGACAGAGACTGCAAGAAAGTACGCTAGCTCTCTTACTCGTGTTGTAACGTTCCCGATGCTCTCGGATGAAGTTCTCGCTGACGTTAAAGAAATGGCTGTTGCGTCTATGTAGTCTTCGACTAAGGCATTAAGGTTGCTTTTTGATCTCCGTAAAACTCAAAGAGGATATCTAGTGTAATAGTCTCACCACATAGCATGTATATATGATGATACCAATCAATAAAAATACGATAAATGTAATTTTTTTAATTATTAAATATAAAAGAGAAAAAAATAAGATAAGGTGGTGGAACATTTATGCAACACATGTCAATATTTCATTAGATGGTATTATTGTGTTAGATATTGAGGATTTTAATCAAATGATCATAGGCCTTTTGGTGATTAATTTCTATATAATTGAATATTTTAGTTATATAATAATCTGAATAAATTAGGACATTGATAAAATATTAAATCATAATACTTATTCACATGACTCATTGATGAAATATCCTAAACTTCATTATGATTTTTCATCCTATTCTAATAAGAAATTTCTCAAGTCAATACTAATAGAGAATATAGGATGTTTTCTTCTCTTATAAGAAGTAGCTAATCCCATTAATTACTCACTACCTCCATAAAAGTTTTCTTAAGTTTAGAATACCATACACATGATTTAGAGAATTTGTTTAGAAAGAAACTAAGGTCACAATTTAACTAATACAAAATACTATATTAATATTAGGTTTAAGAATTACTTATACATACTAGCATATGAGGAATAATCTATTGATATTTATATAAAATTCATTAGGTTTTTCCTTGAGTAAGTTAATTTAATGAACCCATTCTATAATAAGTACTATACTCTTACATCAGTGACTTTTTATAAGTAATTATGATATCATTTACTCTTTACTTTAGAAAATATAAAGAATATATGAGTCTATTTAGGTCACTATATCTTATTTGGTGATCCTATTACTAGGATTAAATTTAGACTAAGATTTATGGATTTTAAATCTCACTAATATGATCTCATCATAACTTTAAAATCAATATTATAATTTATGAATTTTATCATAGCAAATAAGTTATACAGTACATGATGAATAAATTAATAGCTTAAATTTGTATTATGACTAAGAGATAGCACTAACCATATCATATGTGATTGGAATTAGGGCATGTAAGGGGAGGATAGTTGAGTGCGACAGAGGAGCTACGCAGTATGCACAAAGAAAGAAGCGCAAAACTAAGTGCAAAGTACGTGGTAAGCGATCTAGCGAGGAGAGAGAAGCAGACGCTTAAGTGTGAAGGAGGCAAGCTGTTGAGCGCAAAGAAAGAAGCACGTAGCTGTGCATGTAAGAGAAAGACATTTATGTTGAATTTTTAATTTGACTAAATATAGTTCAACAATATGTTGTTAATTATGTGTCTATACTATAAAATAAGTCAATAAGTTCATCTGATTAAGTGATCTAATTAAATTTAAAAAATATTATTCAATAAATAGTTTGTAAAGTATAAGAAATAACGTGTAAAAATTATAAGATAATTTCTTATTTTTGTGATAGGTGAAATTGAAAATTAATAAAATAAAAACACTTATTTACAATTTAGGACTATGGTCTTAAGTTGCACCATATAAATTGGCTAATTTGATAACCCATTAGTCATGAGAGACAAATCAATACCCACAATATCATAGAGGTGTTTTTTGTGTAGATCTAGAAAATCCATACTAGACTGACAACATAAATTCCAACATTTAAATACACTTATATTAATTAGTGTACTTTCTCATTGATTTCAACATGTTTCATTCTAAATTATTAGATTATAAATTCTAAAATTTGAAATAAGAGTTTGACATATTTAAATCATTAAGAATTTTAGATTTTTATGTTGATCGATTATGATCTCACCATGCTCAAATTATGAATTCTGTTGTCATCGTTAATTGATTGCCGCTAATTTATGTTTTGTATTGTGTACTATTATTCAACCTATTGTTACATAATATATATATATATATTCATATATTTATTTGCCTGCTCTTGGGTGTTTTCTTGCTTTCCCGTTCCTTTGTCCATATGCAATTTCTAGTTATGTGTAATTAAAAAAAAAAAGGGAAGCTCCGGAACCCCACAAACCTGCTAATCATCCTTATCACTGTGGGCGCCCATACGGGCAGTCACGAGTTACAATTGGCCGATTACATCGTGAAAGGGAATGGAGTTATCGCGGGTCAGAGTCGGTGGATGAGTTCGTGGCTATGAGTTATGACCATGAGTATCCGTGTTCTTCGACACAGCTCACAGTGGTGAGTCCGCAGTGGCAACTCACCATCACCACGTATTTCGTGGGCCAACGTGCTCGGTGATTTGTCCATTATCTGGATATCTCACGATTTCCTAGCCAACGGTCAAGACTACTATTGTGGATCGCGATCATTAAGGGCTAAGATTGTGGGATTCGACTGAAATGGATGAAGCAATGAAAGGTGCGGCGGTTAGGGTTTTAACAAATTGAGGAAAAAGATGAACAGTTGGAAAGAAAATAAATAAATAAAATAATATATATATGTATATGTGGTTGAGTTATTTTTATCATGGTAGCTGGAGTTTCCTATTTCAATGCATGTATGTCTTTTTCTTTATTATTATTTTATGGACGATAATCAGACAGGTAGTTTGAGCGGTCAAAGTCAGCAGTCAAAAAAATTGATTTTGACCGACTTGCAGCTGGTTTGACGAGTACAGTTGACCGGTTTAGGAGCAAACTCACTCGGTCACAGTCTATTCTCACCCGGTCAATACGGTTCCATCCAAACAAAAAAGGAGGATGTCTCAAATTAAATTTGGCTGGTTCATATGGTTGGGTCGAAAATCCACCGGTTCATTGGTGGTTCTAGGCTGGTCTTGACTAAATTGTTCGGTTTGAGTGAAACTGTATCTGGTTTAGGTTGATTTTCATCAATTTTACATTGGTTTGAACTTGTTCAATGTGATTTGTATTTAATTTAATCCAATTCAGTAGAAGTTTGATAAATTCAAGTTTTGTTGTTTTGAGAATTCTATTCAATCAAGATAAATTAAACTCAGTTCTAGTTCAATTGAAATTAAGCCTAAATCATTATAGTTCAGACCTAGATATGTCCGGTTTATTTCAGTTTAGGTCAAATTAAGTGGGTATGGGCCTTACTCAGTCCATCTAAACTTCAGCACTAGTTAATTAAATTATGTTTAGGCCTAGTTTGTCACCCGATTTGGATATTCATGATTTCTTGTATAAAATAATGGCAAGTTTATTATGCTTAATATTCTAAAATGAATTAATTAAAGTAGCATCTTGCCAAAGTGAACTCTTCTATGTAAATTAATATATTTTTGGAATATATAAGATATTTGCGTATTTGAAATTTCATGTAGGTAGTGGATCAGCCCGAAAAAAGGATACTATTTGGCTAAGTTTCAAATATGTGTGACACTTATTAGGTTTCCATGTAAATATAAGTTAGCCCAAAGGAAGGCTGATTGTTTGATTAGATTGAGTGTTAGTATTTGATTGTTACATTGAGAGTACCATTTACATGTTGATTATTTTATCCAAAAATGAAATATCAATGATGTGCTCATTATGATGGGATATGCTATTATTTTATTAGATTTTGCTAAATATGTGAACTACTTTGTTTCCCATTTTTAACTATTTGTTCTTTGTTCAACTAAAATTTTGCAATATTAATTTCTACAACTATTAATTCGAACCTTGTGTTAATTGGCATGATTTTCAAAGTTAGGAAAGAAAATGTCATTATTGTTCTAAGTTGTATGGATTTAGATTTGGCCTTTTGAACAGAACGATCACCTGCTGTTATGGTTGATAGATAGTTCTATTGAGGCTAAAAGGGATTTTGAGTGATGTGATCATTCTAATTGATTGAGTCTCATGAGCATGAAGTGTGCAATTCTATATGCCTTTAGGGGTGCTATCTCTAAGGAGACATATGCCAAATCATTCCTAAACAGTATAGAAAAGCTTTTTCAGAAAATTAAAAGGCTGATACAAGCACAATTTTAGCCAAATTTATCTCAATGAGGTTTAAAAGCAATAGGAACATTTGAGAGTATACCATAAAGACATCCAATCTTGCTTCAAAACTAAAAACACTCAACTTAGAGCTGTCTAAGGACTTCCTTGTGCATTTAGTTTTGAAATGGAAATCACCAAGAACCAATGAACAAAACATGATAAAATCAACAAGAGAAGGAAAAGAGAGCAAATCCAATGATGTCTTCTTCAAGTCTCTCGACTAGTTGAGTGTGGACCCACAAAATTGCCTCTGATCTTACTTCGCTATAGCAGCACATCTTCAAGGGTCTTGGGTGGCTCTAGGGTTGAATAATGATGGAGAATTTTGTGGAGGTATGCCTTTGCAGCCCTCCAAAACATCCTCCCATAAAGGATCCCAATATTGCCAAAATCATTGCCTCACGAAATAGGTTGGTATCTAATGACTTCCCACACTTAGGAGATGCTCAAATATGATCTAATATCATTCTAAACTCATGAAATAACATGCCTAAGATGATAGGGAGTGAAAATAGTCGACATAAAACTCAAGGGAAACAAAAAAAGAACAAATCCGGAAATTTCTATGAAGGGCACAGAGGAGTGCCATGTGTGAGCCCTTCGATTTGGGGCCCAAGTACAGCCCAATCACCATGCTAGGTCCATCTCCTTTTTCCCTCCCTCCACCGCCTTATGCCTCCTTATACACCTGTCAATCAATTCTTTGTTCTTCTTCTCTTCTCTTCATTCTTCTGGAAACACCACCGAACACAAGCGAGAGAGAGAGAGAGGGAGAAATTGCACGAGAGAAGGTGAGGTTGGAGAGTGTAATTGAAGAGAAAGAGTTAAACAAAGGAAAGGACGGTAAGCTTGAAGTAATTGAATATTTATTTCAATCAATTAGAGTTGTGATAATCATATGCATATTAAGACTCATTGGTTAGTTAAATAGTGTATGTACAAGTATGTTTCCTGATTAAATGGGTAGTAATGAATTTGTGGTAAATGAAACAAAACAAAACATGTATATATATATATATACATATACACGTTGATTGAGGAGCAATTGATTCCGGCAGTAGAAAACATTAAAAAAAAAAAAGAAAGAAACGAGAATGAAGAAAGGAAGAAAAGGGGAAAGGAAAATGAAGAATTGGGAGGGATAGGTGTAGGATGGTGGGAATGGAACGGATAAGAGTATGAGAATTTAAAATCGTAGGAATTAATTAAGTTGATTCGTTTATCACAATCACAATGTTAATTTGTAAGAAGATATTTTATTTGAATATCAGAAGTATTGATAATTATATTATATGTTGATTTTATTGTAAACGAAATGACAGGTACCAAGGAGACCTGATATAAACACCTAAAAAATCCCACTTCGTGATTGGTCGATTCAGGAATTGTGAGTATATTTTTCCATTATGAAATACTATATCTATGATTAGTAATTAGTAAACGTCAATTATGAAATAGTTATTTGTAATGTCTAACTAATTATCATCTCTAACGAGTAAGTATATTTCAAAATGAGTGATGAAGAGAATAGAAAAAGGATAAATATTTTTAGTAATCTAACATGCATACATATATTTTGCATTATTGAATATGTTTGTGTATAACCATAGTGACCGCTAAGCTGGCAGAATAAAAATGGGCTATACTGATCTACACGGATTCTCGACGAAATATAAACATGGGACATGAGCGACACTATCTCTGTTACCCTAGTGGGATATGTGAGATGACCCTCTTTCAGGACTCGATCGGAAAAATAAAGACTAGAGATGAGAGATAAGAAGAGAGAGAGAGAATTGAGAGAGATGGGTCCGCTCTTACCACCAGAGGATAATAGACGGAACTTGCGATTTCATGTGAAGATGAAGGGCACGGGAAGGAGAATATTATGAGATTGATTGAGGTGCGGGGTCATGGTACTATTGGGGAAAAAGGAGTATTGGTACCGCCCTAACTCTGTCGCAGAGGTAGTGTGACCCCATGATTATTGTTTGATATGATTGAGTTCATGCATTTCATTTCATAAATCGATTAGAGATAAGGCTACTGATAACAACCTAACATTGTTATATGGTTACTTAATTAGTGGATATGATTTTTTAAGAACTTACACTTAAACTAATGTTATTTTACTTTGGAAAATTGTATTCATTGAGTTGCAGCTCACACTTTCTACAAACTTTTTCCTACAAATAAGGAAGATACTCAGTTAAGCAGATCAACCAATTTTGATTTGGGATCAACTAGGGCAAATAGTAGATAGAGTATATGTAGTTCAGTGTACAGTTTTGTATACAATGTTATAATCTGAAATATTTTGGAACCAACTATGACTTGAGATATGCATTGTTGTGTGCTGGTGAAAATCTGTTAGGTTGTGGAAGATTATTATTGGATATGTTGGTTATAATGTTTTATAATAGATTTGAATTACGGTTTTTATGAAAATAAGAGAAAACTCTACCAAAATTTCAGGTCCTGATACCATGGCCCTAGGTTGTATCCTCAAATGTTTCTAAATTTGCCTCTGCTCTTCAATTATCTTGGATGACCAACAAGAAGGGACGCAATCCTGTGCCATGACCTAAGTGTTGGGCTAGCTTGGGCTCCTCCTTGGGTTAGGCATCCTTGGACTCAAGGGAGTGTTTTGGGCCTTGATGGAGGTCAATTTGCAAAATTGTAGGGGCCACGACCTACTTGCCTAACAAGGCATGTTGGGCTTTTGGCTGCTTGTGGGCTGGAGAAGGGATAGGGCCATGACTATCATGGCTGGCCTTTGTGTAGCATTGGCTAGGTTAGGCCGTGGCCTAGGAAGATAGATTGCTTCCCCTATATTTTCTTCAAGTCTTTGAATTTAAGCTCAAGCCCGAGTAGTGGTACTCAAAGCCTTGGCACATCTTTCCACTCATGATTTTTTTTTCATGCATGCTTCTATATGTAAATCATGAATTTTCTACTTGAAATCTCAAGTATATTCTCTTTTTTCAAACTCTCATGAACTTTCTAAAGTGAGATCCAAGTTCATGCAATTCATGCAATCAATGCAATTACTTAAAAATTCTAAATGTGCAAAAATAAATTCACTTCAAACTCAATCCTAAGTGCAAGGTTGTGCAAAAATTCGGATTGGAATTGCAAACATAATGGGTCTAAGATTGTATTCAAGCAAAATCATGACATCCTATCAAGCCATGATTAAAGCAATAAGTTTTTTATATTGTCATAGAATAAGAATAAACTATTTTCCCTAAGCAATGGTAGCCTTGAAAGCACTCAAATTTTGAAAAATTTTCATATTTTTCAATTTTTTGGATTTTCATATATGAATGCAAACAAGCAAGAAGTAGGAATGCAAATCAAAACATAAAGTTAGTCCACATGCAATGCAAAGCTAATGACCTAGATGAAAGCAAATACAAAATAGCAAGATACACATATATTACCATCAATCACATATCCCCCCAAACCTAGACTATGCATTGACCCCAATGCATGGAAAAGACAAGGAAGGGGAACCAAGAAAACTACCTTTGTGGGTTGACAATGATGTGTGCATAGGGAAGACCAGTATTGTGCAATGAAGAGAAGAGGGAAGAGGTAGGGTTTCAATGAGGAGTCATGGCTGTACAATGTTCAAAACTCTCAAATGACACCCCTTTATAGATTGTAAACTTCCCCAAAAAATGATGTTATTTGGAGCAACTTGAGGGGCCACGGCTTATGTTTGCATTGCTCTACTTTGCTCTATATACTCTATTGACATGGGGTCGTGTGGTCCAAGATCGCAGCCTAGGAGGGTTCAAACTTGAATATGAATTTTCTTGGCCATTTATCCACTTGTGAGATAGCTTTCAATGCACAACAAACACATAAAACTTTAGGTACTTGTTGAAGGGTGTGGCTATAATGGTTTGTCAAAAACAGAGCTGAGGTGTGAAGGGTCGTGTCCTAACTACCCATTAACATAGTATGTTTTCAACTTTCTACAATCCACAACTTCCTAAAACCCATATATATGAAACAAAACCTTAAACTATTAGGAAAAATTCATTGTATATGCATAAAGTTAAGTAAAAAGAAGAAACAAGGAAGCTTAGTCCAAAATTTGAGTTGCCTCCCAAGAAGTGCCACATTTATAGTCATTCTCTTGACTATTGCTTGTATCATGTGTCCTTGAACTAAATGGGGGTGCCATCATGATCACCGTGCTCCTCTAAATATGTCTCCAATCTATTTTTGTGTACCCAAAACATAATCTTTGTCTTTTGGAGAAGGATCTTGATCTTCTCTTGTGGCAAAATCCGCACCACCAAATATGGACCCGAACACTTCAATTCACACTTTCCTAGCATTGATCTCAACAAAGAATCATTACAAAGCATCAATTGATGGGTAGGAAGTTTCTTACCATGCTTTTCATATTGGATGGCTTTTCATTTAACTCTTTTGACTATTTCATTGGCTCTTCTAGAATCAGTTCCTTATCCTCCTTGTCTTGAAGTTGTTTCAGTTGTCCTATATCCAATTTCATCTCAGATGCACTCTTGTCATGATTTTCTGGGGTATCTTTTTCATATTCCTTTCCTTAACATCAATGACAAAGCACTCATTAGTTGTATTAACTTTAAAGTTTACCTTGTCTTCATCGAGTCGTATCATTAATTTGCCCTTCTCAACATTAATGAGTGCTCTAAAGGTAGCCAAGAATAATCTATCATGGATGATCAGAATATTACTATCCTCATCAAGATCCAAGAATCAGCGGGGAATATGAACTTATCAGTATTCACAAGAACATTCTTCTTAATTCCTAAAAAGCAAGCAACGGATCTATTCACAAGTTGAAGTGTCACTACTGTTGATTTCACCTCTTCTACTCACAAACTCTTGAAACCAAATAATTCATGAGATTGATACTTGCACCAAGGTCACAAGAAGCCTTACTATCAAAAGTCTCACCAACATAATAGCAGGGGATAGTGAAACTACTTGGGGTCCTTCAACTTAGGAGGAAGTTTACATTGTAGGATGGCACTTGATTCCTTGATAAGTGCAATGGTCTCATACTCTCTAAGCCACCTCTTTTTGGATAGGATTTCCTTTAGGAACTTGGCATTGCTTGGCATGTTCAAGAGCTTTAGCAAAAGATATGTTAATGTGTAATTTACTGAAAACATCCAAAAACTTAAGGAATTCAAGCTCGATATTCCCCCTTTCCACTCATTAAGGGAAGGGAAGTGAAGGATAGGTTCGCTCTTTCTTGGGAGTGCTCCTTTGTGTCACTTGAGGTGGTTTGGTGTTGAATGGGTTGCTAGGACCTTGATTTGATCCCAAAATTGGCCAAATGCAACCCTTGGTGCCATGGTTCGTTTTGAGTAGTAGTTGTGGTCATAGCTTCAATTGTTTTTAAGCTACATTAGGAGACTTCACTAAGATTGTACCACCTGCAGTCACAACAATGCAAGTGTCTAAGGCATGGGAATAATCATTAAAAAATATATTTACCACTTGCCATATTGAAAAGTCATGATGTGGGCAAGCATTGAGGAATTCCTTGTAGCATTCCCATTCCTCATAAAGGGTCTCCATCAATTGTATGATGAAAGACATGATCTCATTCCTTAGCTTGGTGATTTTTTATGGTGGAAAATAGCCAATAAATTGATGATCTTGTCCCACTTATCAAGTGAACCGAGAGGAAAGAAGTTGAACCACATAAAGACCTTGTCCCTAAGGGAGAAAGGGAAAAAGGATTTTCGGATGTAGTCTTGCAAAATGATGTTTTGATGGAAAGAGTCACACAAGTTGATGAAGATGGTCAAGTGCCAATGTGGATATTCATCCGCCCCCTCCAAACAAACATGCCAATTGGATCATTTGAGGCATAGTCGGGTGGATTTCAAATGTGTGCACTTTAATTGACAGCTTGGCAAAGCTAGAGCAGTCCTCAAAGGTCGATTGCATGTAGTTCCTCATGGTCTACTCCACATGAGGTTGAATAGCTCCTTGGTTCACTTGGTTGTTGTTGTTGTCACCCATTGTAAAAAATTCTCCTAGCCTATATTCTCTTCTCCTTTGATTGAGTGTACACTCGATTTTGGAATCTACAAGAAGCAAGTCTCGGCCACCTCCTTGGCTCATGTACCAATGACCTAGAAAACAAGGAAAGAACGAGAAAAAGCAAGCGATTAGTTTGGTCAAGAATAAGGGCGTAAACTAGGATTAGTGAAAATAATAGAATCCTTACAATGATGCCAAAGACTTGTTGCGAATATGAAAGGATAAAAATACATACAACTATGTGTAACATAGATATTAGTAAAGAATGAGTAGGGTATTGTTCCCACAAGGATTTTAATTCACTAAGCATTAGTTTGTCACACTTAAAACTAAGCCAAATCGATTCATTATTGAGACATATAGAGTTCAAAAATAAAAGGAAATGAAGAAAACAATAAAGCAAAGACATGAAATTCAACCAATTTGAATGGGACCTAAGGTTCACAACTTCACCTTGTCCAAGTTTGTATCCGGTTTTTACTCCTAATGCAAACAATTGAGTATCACATGCTACCATGGAGTTCTAAATGCACTTAGCCCACTTCTTGATGCAACTAAGAAGAATTCTTAGGACAATGCTAACCTACTCTATCTCTAGGTCGATTAACATTAAGGAATCAATTTAACAAACCAACTCTAATAGGAATACCTAGGGTGATTGGCTTCTCTCAATGCTCCTCACAAAATTACTTCACCACTTGATGTCCATTACCTACTCCAAGATCAATCCAATTAGTGGTCAAGTAATTAAAATGCATTGAGGACAAGCATAGCATAAGTAAACACGAAATCTCAACTGAACAAAAAATTGAGTTCTACACAAAAATCAAAATATTGAACTGGGATCCATCGATCCCCTTAGGGAAAGAAACTTAATTTAGCATAATGAAATAGAAAGCACCAAGAACCAATGAAGAAAACATGATAAAATCAGCAAGAGAAGAAGAAAGAGCAAATCCAATGAAGCTATCTTCAAGTCTCTTGATTGGTTAAGAGTAGATTGCTAGAATCATCTTAGTTTTCACTCCACAATAGCAGTATGTCTTCAAGGGTAATGATGAAGAATTTAGTGATGGCATGCCCTTGTGGCCCCAAAAACTTCCACCGTAAAATGATCTCTGTATTGCCAAAATTAGTGCCTCACATAATATGTTGGTATCTCCCAACTGCCCACACTTGGGACATACTCAAATATTATCTAATGTATTTCCACATTCATGAAATAACATGCATAAATTATGGGGGAGTGAAAATAATCACCATAAAACTCATGGGAAATAAAATAAGACAAATAGGGAAATTTTTATGAAAAGTGCAGAGAAGGGCCACAACCTTAGGTCATAGCCTAAGATGTTTCCAAATCTACCTTTGCTCTTCAACCAACTCTAATGATCAAGGGAGAGGATATTGACCCTAGACCATAGCCTAAGTGTTGGGCTAGTTTGGGCTCTTCTCCTTGGGTTAAGCTTCCTTTGGACTCCAAGCAGTGTTTTGGGCTTGGGCCTTGATGGAAGTTGGATTGCAAAAATGTAGGGGTTGTGACCTAACAAGGCACATTGGGCTTCTAGCTTCTCATGGGATGGAGAAGGGATAGGGCCATGGCCTAACATAGCTAGCTTTTGTGCAGTGTTGTTTGGGTTGGGACACGTCCTAGACAAATTGCTTCTCCTTCATTTTTGTCAAGTCTTTCAGCCTGTATTAGCTTGCCTCCTTGAACCCTAAAACAAAATAAGAGCGATGCAACATCAATCCCAAAAAATAACATATCCAAAGACTCATATTCAAATAACTCAAGCTAAGTTGAATGCATGCAAACACTAAGGACAATTTAGCATAAAAAGCAAAGATTTCTCAAGGAAAATAGCAAAATCAAGATTTTAAATACAGGTAAAATAATATCATTTGCTAAATACAACTTGTTGATGTGTTCGAACTCATCCTTAATTAGTACAACCACTTCTTCAAGTATAACCACTTGGTCAAAGGCTTTGTTAGGTATAGCAACTCTAGTTTTCACCATAAATCCATTGCTAAATTCTAATTGTACACCTCCAGAAGACCTTGTTTGACAAGCTTAGTTGGATCATGCTAAAGCCTTCGCCATGATAGAACTCTTTTCTACATCTGGCAAGGTTGGGGTTAATGTAGCTTCTCCTTCTACTGGTCCCTCTAGGCCATGTTGCATTGGCAACACCTTTATTGTGATGTGCCACAATCCAAAGTCATTCATAACATCAAACTTCTCCACATTGAACATTGTCACTGATATCTTCAAGATTCGCTTTGATAACAACTTGTGGACCCCGAAACTCTTATACTAGTTTACTATGGTGAAGGCCCATATCAAGATGTCAAAATTTGATTACGATAGTAGTAGAAAAATCTAAGAAGTAAGAGAAGAAACTTAAACACTAGAATTTTGTGGTAAAACCCTTTTGCAAGGAGAACATCCATGATTTAGAACAAACAATATAATAGATCAAACAAGAGATTATAGTTTACATGGATGCCCCAATCCAATCTCTCAAGTTCTCATGCCCTTGCATTATCTTGATATTTATCAGAAAGATCTCACCAAGTCAATTTCATCTTCCAGTATAATGTATCCTTAGATTGCATCTATTTATAATCCTAATACATAATCTCCAATGTATCACAATCTTGATATTTTTAGTAGAGTGTCATGATGCTATGACGAATGTCATGATATTCTATAGTTTGAATACATTCTAGCTAATAGTGCCATGGCGCTGGCCATGAGTATCACAACATTATGTATTACCAAAAGTATTCTACCCTTTAGCTCTGTAATATTGAACATGGCATGTTATGGCACTCTTCATGAACCTATTTCCTTTGTCTTGAACTTCACACCCATGTCCTTAATGGATTTCCTTTACTATCAAGTCCTTTTACGGGCTTCCAACTTGCTACGAGATACAGTTAACATTTCTTGGCAAGGTGGTATTCTCTATTAATTAATGCAAGGGATCCATTTCTTATAAGATATGTACAATATAGTATAACTTGATGGAGTTGTTATGTTGTTACACTACCCATACTAGTGCATGACATAATTTTGCAACCTCATGGTGCCTTAATGCCCCTTTAGTGACTTTCTTGCTCTAGTACTATAATGTAAGCAACTTTTTGCTCAAATCATCCATATGCTTTGGCATGGCACCTAGTGATTCTCAATAGATGGCCAAACACAAGACTATGAGTTGACTTGGGCTTGGTGGAACCAATGCTGGTGGATTAGCCAAGTAAGTCTTAATTGCATCGAAGGTGTAGTGGCAATCATCATTCCACTACACCTTGACATTCTTATGCAAGAGCCTAAAAAGGGGTTGGCACTTTTCCATGAGGTTGGTGATGAAGTGAGCTTTGTAGTTCAAGCACCCTAGCAAATTTTGCACCTCCTTTATGGTGGTTTGTGGAGGCAGACTCACAGTGGCTCTGACTTATTTGGATTGACTCAATGCCCTTCTTGCTGGCAATAAATCCGAACAATTTACTAGAGGTTGCATGGAACGCACATTATGATGGATTGAACCAAAGCTTATACTTTTGGGGGCATTCAAAAAACATATTTAAATTCACCATGTGGTCCTCTTCTTCTCAGGACTTTATGATCATATCATCCACACAAACATTAATTTGTTTGTGCATCATATCATGGAAGAGAGTGACCATACCACGTTGATAAGTAGCGCCTGCATTCTAAAACCTGAAGGCCATGCTTTGTAGCAAAATGTGCCACCACATGGTTATAAATTCATATTTGATTTTCTTTGCCATTTTGATCTGATTATAGCCAGACAAGCATCCATGAATGAGAACATCTCATGACTAACGGTATGTCCATAAGTACATCAATGTGGGGTAAAGAAAATTTGTTTTTTTCTGGCTTGTTTGATTGAGATCATGATAGTCAACACACACATGAACCGTGTCATCTTTCTTGAGAACAAGGGCCACATTTGTGTCCCATTTAGAATAGCTGCAACAACAAGAGAACCAACATTTGTAGGATCAAGCCGGACTTTTGTCTCTTAGATGTTGTCTTTCTAGAGGAAACTTATGGGTGTCAATCAGTAGATGATGTGGCACAATTGATGGGTCTAGGACTAACATGTTAGTGTAGGATTAGGCGAAAACCTCTGAGAACGCTTTCAAGAGATTTATCATCTGACCTTGTTGTGTGGCATTAAGACTCGTCCTAATTTGAGATTGCCTCTCTAGATGGTGTTTGTGGTCTCATTAGTCAATGGTTTGCTTTCCTCAAACCATTCCAAGTTTTGCACAATTTTCTTGGGGGCGCCATCAATGTTTTGCTACTCCCTTTAAAGTATTGGGTCAGAGCAACCGATGTGTTTTTTTTTGAACGAGTTTGAATCTGCCATATTGTTTTTTTATTTGAATTCAAATGGAGCTTGATTAATGAAGGAAACAAACAATTTTTAGTGTGGGTACGAAGCACCATAGAAAGTAACAAAGAAGAGGCAATGAGAGACGGTGATCTTTTTAAAGTATATGCAAGGGACTTCATCTAGACTACTTAGAGCCAAGAAACCATCCATCTTCCATCATGGGCTCATGGCTATGCCTCATACAGGATAATTGCAGGCATGCCAATTCTTGTACTCCTTACACTTGATAGGCTCACGAATGCCCTGCCTCCTAATGCTAAGACCAGAAGCAGGATAACAGTCCTCTTTAGGAAGATTTTGCCAACCATTTTTTTTAGCACTAATGGGATCGAGCTCTTCCCAATCTTTGATATACGGGACAACTGATAAGGGACAAATTACCACAAGGGCAAATCATTCCTTTTAATATATGTGAGCTTAATCTTGGCCCTTCACACTATACACACAAATCTTATCCTAACCCTTCATCATGTGTCATATGGCGATTATCTGCGTTTCATCAGTATATTTATGGCATTACCACTCATCTTTGGCTATAATTAGCCCCAAGGTCAAAGCAAATATATGATTTATATATTTCTACACATTTACACTTTCCATTCATAACATCATTTACCTTTATGGTAACTAATTTAAATACCAAAACGTCAAATCAAGCCGCTACCCCTGACTTCCCTTTCCTAGTGTATATATACTTGGATGAGCAAACATAATACCAGAGAGGCCGGTCTAAGATAGACTAGCTGGTATACTAACTGAACATTAAGCCGGTTCCTTAGCTCCTACTTGTAGACTCCCTTGTCCCCAGCGACAATAACAAGGATATCAATCTTCATCATCTTGGACTAACATTCCCCACCCATTACTGGGTGAAAAGACTGATCAAGGTCCAACATTGAGGTGATCAGTGTGAAGGACATCTTATATATTCTGCAAACGCTTCTAGGTCTTAAATAATCATACTGGAAATACCTAATTCGTTACCTGAAGGCCTTGCGACCAAAGTCGGAGGAGGAGGTGCGACTACTTTGGGGCTTGGCGCCGGGGCGGGAGGTGGGGACAGCAGTGATACAGCGGTTTCATTATAGAATGAGTAGGTCTCATATCGAATATTGCAGCTAGGAAGAAGGTATCTAGCACCTTGCCTTCCTAGAAGAAGCCGTCCAAATGCCACTTGCAGGCACCTAGTGCAGTCATCAGTTGTCAGGTCAGGTGTGCACTGTGCAAGAGTGTACAGTGTCTGCATTGTGGCTATGAAGTTGATCTTAGCCACGGCAAATTTCTTGCCCCCCAGTTGGCCACTGGCTGCCTTCGGGACTAGGTTAGTCAGCGTCGTCCCTAACAACTGGTTGAAACTAGTCCGGTCTGAGATGTTGTTAACGTTGTACAGCAAGACACCTGGACCTTCCCTCACGGTGGGGAAGATCGACTGGTTGGAGTATGTCAACATGCATATATCGTACCTGTAAGAGGAAGTGCAAAGGAAATCAACGGCCAAGCTGCATCAACACAGTATCCTTTACCATGTATGTTACAGCTTATCATCGTGTTTAGCTAAAAGGAAAGGAAATATCAATAGGACACTAGCATCATCTTTTAGTACCAAATGATGGAGACCCTCTGCCGGGGGCATCTCTGGAGAATCTCCTGACTTGCGGTATTGACGCAGGCTTGGCACGACCCCGAGTTCTGATCTCCACGGCAGAGGAAGAGCCCATAGACTCTATCCGGGGAAGCCTGCACAGCCACTGCGTTCGTGAACCCAGCGACATAGTTGGAGGCGTTAGAGGAGATTAGATTGGAGAGGACGGTGTTGAGGTTCCTCTGATAGGTGCTGTTGGGGGAGAAAACAGTTTCATTTGGGCAGAAATGGTACAGGTAGCTGGGCTCATCTTGAGCTTGAGCCCTGTAAGAAATGGTGAGCAGCAAGCAAAGGAGGAAGAAGATGGAGGAACGCGTGATCGTACTGGAGATACCGTTGAACGGGGATGAACCCATTCTCGCTCAATGGACCATCACGGGAGAGTTTTGCCGCTATCAATGGCCTTTTAATGTAATGGCTCTGCTCTGCTAATTTATAATGACCAAATTTTCTATAGGATATCTTCGGTTAATTGGAACTCAACGAATGCTTGATTGGAAAGAGGTTACGTGGACGAATTGTAGGCCTGGAGAGAGATAGAAGAACCAGAAATTATTGCAAAAATCACAATAATGAAAGTTCCTCTCATAAAAATTTTAAAAAAATTGATGCTGAGTCAGAAAATCATACTATGGTATAATTTTCTACGGGTCAATTTAGGTTTTTTTATGTCAGTCCTCAACTTAGTTTTTAGTCTCCCTGAGAATAGCAGACTTACTATTCACATGAATACATTTTGCTATGTCTATTAGCATACAAAAGGTTAGCCCTTGTCAAGTTCATAGACTTCTAGCATTCATTCGGGCTCCAAATTTAGAAAATTACTATTTCTAGATAAAAATCGTTTCAAACATTAACTAATCCAAGAATGGCCTTCTCAATTGGCATGTAAATTTCTCAATTAGGAGATTTTTCCTTGTGAGAGGATTTTGAAATATTGAGTCAAAGATAATGTATTGCCGTTTCATTGAGGTAAACCCGGTCATTGGTCAAAGTCAACTGCTGAATGTGTCAGGCAGCTCATATATTGAGTATGTTATATAACAATTCCGTTATGTAAAAAACTAATAAAAGATCAGTACATTTGCTTTTATAGAATTTCAAAACATCTAAAATTTAAAAGATAACCATAAGATGCAAAATAATAATTTTCTCATTGGTTTTTATACGATGGTTCACCTTGTGAGGAGTGAGTGAGTCTCCCCAATAATTATCTCTAACACCATTAACTTAGATAGATTGTTGAAAAATATTCAACCAAAAAACTGAAACTGATAGAGTGATAAATTAAAACTCTAATAGTAGTAGAACTAGAAGCAAAAGTTTTATTGACCTCTTTTATGATAGTATTTTTATGAATCATCTATTAACTTTCATCATTTTGTATTATAGAATTATCAATCGGACTTTTAAGAAATTTCAGTTAAAGGCATGTTTACTACTTGTTGAAACGGGGGACAAAGCCCACATGACAAGAGGGTGACATTTTGATTTAAGACTCCTTTACGGGAGAGCTTTTACATATTTTGATGGGAGATATTTTGGGAGCCACTACTGATCAAAGAGTGATTGTGCCTATTGGGCAGATTTTGTAGACTATGACTTTTTATTTTAATGAAATGATGACTCCTTGATAAAAAAAATACAATGAAGAAATTGTTGTTAGTTTTCAGACGTGATATTATCGGGGAACAAAAAAGTCAAAAAGCTAGACAACCACGGTATAAGCACATGTCCAATTTGTGGAAAATTAAGCACGAGAATCAAAACTACCATGGTGACTGAATAGGTAAGGCAAGTGGGAGATGGCGACAGAGATAAATGACTGGCGTACGTTACACTCTAGTTTGGTCTTCTCTATTCTCACGCGTTATCACCGTTGGATTGGACGCGGAGTTGCTTAAGCCTAAATATGCATTCAACATTGAGGCTTTCTCGGAGTTTCTGCCAGACCCGAGAGTTTGAGACTCGGCCACTTCACCGTGAGATAAACTATTAAATCTACTGTCGCCAATTGATTGAAGTTGGCGCGCATCTATCATGTGGTCTTACCATCCTTAAAAGGAAAAAAAAAAAAGAACAACTTAAAAAGGAGTAAGAGAGAAAAACTCCTATTTATTGTTTATTTTTTTGAAGTCTGGAGGTAGAGTGATTACGCGATAGATCAAATCAATATGCCTTAAAATTGAATTAACAATGTATGACAAATATCTTTGAAAATAAAACTTATAAGAATGAAAATCTAATAAATTTTACAAATTTTAAGTGGTAAAATAAGTTATACATGTTTGACTCTATTATACAATGAAGTGCATGATAAACTTGCCAACTTAAACATGTTGGTGACATATGTTGCCCACGTGTCATCACTTTTTTGCCTACGAGTTTTATGGTATTGGATGAAACGTGATCAAAGTACAATGTCATTATATATATCCACATTAATAGAATAACTTTAATATATAATGGAAGTAAATAAATAAAATTTGTTTGATTGTTTTAAAACTTATCATAGTTATCATATTTTCTTTTTTTTTTTTATAAGTAAAACTTATTCATTAAAAGGGTAAAGGGGAATTGTTTTCTTCAAAAATACTTAAGTCTCTTGTACCCAGTCTCCTATACTATTGACGAAAATTGTGAACATGAGCATTCTCTGCCCTCGGGACCCAATTGTCAGTAACTTCATCCATAGACAGGAAATTCATAATAACATTCCTACATTCCCTTAGGGGATTAGTAGAACTATTTATAGCAAACACAATATATGATATGAGAATCAGATGAAAAGATCACCCTTGGCCAATCCATACATGTAGCAATATGTGCAGCTAAAAATATGGTTTCAACTTCAGCTTGAGCTCGAGTTAGAGTAGTGTGATTCCAATACCAAGATAAAAAGGGATGCCCTCAGTTGACGACCACACCAGCACAAAAAGTTCCCTCCTTCCTCCAAGTTGCATCTACAAAAATATGAACTTAACAAAAGCCTTTTTCATGAGTTGGGTGAGAGTTATACTCTAGAGCATTGGGACCATTATCCACATGACAAAAAGGGTCTATATAAGGCAGCAACAAATTAGAAGAAATAGATATATTAAGATATTCTAAATATGATTTTGTCAAATTTTACATAAAATCCATCAAACTATGCTTTTTTGCCAAAATTGTTATTCAAATTAGAAACTAGTTCATGGACCATAAGAGTATGATCTAATTCAATTGGGTTGAGAATCGAACCAACACTGATCGCTTCTTGGATTTCCAAGATATTAGCGACAAACTCAGAAAAATGCGGAAACCAATCGTCGATCATTTGGTATCGAGAATTATTTTTGCCAGCCCTCTCTTGCTAACTGAATCTAGGAACTCAAAACCTTTACTCCTGTGAGCCCATGGATTTGGGGCCCAAGTAGAGCCCAATCATCATGCTAGGCCCATCTACTTTTTCCCTCCCTCCCTCCACTGCCTTACGCCTCCTTATACACCTGTTAATCTATTCTTTCTTCTCTTCATTCTTCTGAAAATGCCACCGAGCACATGAGAGAGAGAGAGAGAGAGAGGGAGAAATTGCACAGAGAGAAGGTGAGGTCGGAGAGTGTAATTGAAGAGGAAGAGTTAAATAAGGGGAAAGGATGGTAAGTTTGAAGTAATTGAATGTTTATTTCCATTAATTAGAGTTGTGATAGTCATATATATATATATATATTATGACTTATAGAATAGTTGAATAGTGTATATACAAGTATGTTTCCTACCTAAATAAATAGTAATGAGTTTATGGTAAAAGGAATAGAAGAAGATATGTATATATACACATAAAGACATTGATTTAAAGGTTATTGATTTTGGCTATATATATATATATATATATATATAGGAAAGGAAATGAATGAAGAAAGGAACAGTCGGACAGAAAAAGATAATGGGAAGTGAAGGAATTGGGAAGGGCAGAAGCGGAAAAGTGGAATGGCGGAATGGAAAAGATAAGAGTATAAGAATTTAAAATTGTAAGAATCATTTAGGCTAATTCATTCATTACTATCACAATGTTGATTCGTAGGAAGATATTTTATTTGAATATCGAAAGTACTAATAGTTTTATTATGTATATTAATTTTATTGTGAATGAAATAATAGGTGTCAAGGAGATTTTGGATAAACACTTAGAGGATCTCACTTCATGATTGGTCGATTCAGAGGTTGTGAGTACATTTTTTCATTGTGAAATACTATATCTATGATTAGCAATTAGTAAATGTCAATTATGAAATAATTATTTGTTATGTCTAACTAATTATTGTTTCTAGCGAATAAGTATATTTCGATTGAGTAACGAAGAGAATAGGAAAATATTAAATAGTATTAGTAGTTCAACATGCATACATATATTCTACATTATTGAATGTGTTTGTGCATAACCATAGTGATTTTTAAGTCGGTAGAATAGAAATGAGTTTTATTGATCTACCGCGGGTTCCCGACGGAATATAAACATGGGTACATGAGCGATGTTGGTTCTGTTATCCTAGCGGAATATGTGAGGTAACCCCCTTTCAGGACCCAATCATATAAAAAAAAACAAAGACCAGAAATGAGAGATAAGAAAATAGAGAAATTTAAGAGCGACGGGTCCACTTTTACTGTCACAAGATAATAGGTAACCCCCATGATTTCGTGTGAAAATGAAAGGTGGGGGAAAGAGAATATTATAAGATTGATTGAGGTGGAAAGTCACGGTACCATTGGGGAGAGAGGGGTATCAATACTGCTATAACTTTGTTGCAAATGTGGTGCAACCCTATGGTTATTGTTTAATATGAATGTGCTCATGTATTTCATTTCGTAAATCGATTGTAGTTAGGCTATTGATAACAGTCTAACATCGTTATATGGCTACTTGTGTAGTGGATGCAATTCTTTAAGAACTCATACTTAAATTAATACTATTTTACCTTAGAAATTTGTATTTACTAAGTTGTAACTCATACTATCTGCAAACTTTTTCCTACAGACAAGAAAAATACTCAACCGAGCGGATCAACCAAATTTTGATTCAGGGATCAACTAGAGCAACTAGCACATAGGGTATGTATAGAATAGTGTATAGTTACGTATACGATATTACGACTTGAAATGTTTTGGAAACAACTATAACTTGAGACATGCATTATTGTGTGTTTGTGAAAGTGTGTTAGGTTGTTATTGGATATGTTGGTTATAATGTTTTATAACATATTTGAATTATGATTTTATGAAAATAAAGGAAAATTTTACCAAATTTTGGGTCGTGAGAACTCTATTTCATCTTTATAACCTAAATCAGCCACAAATAATCTCAGCTCTGACATAAACATTCGATGAACATCAACTTTTGCTATATGATCTCCAGCATCTTCGTACTTCACTTCTAGTTAATATACCATCTTCCCTCCATGCTATATAACCCACTTAAAATCCATCTCCATCTTGCAAACAGAGAGAACCATGTTTAAGTCAACTCGGGAACACCAACAATGGGGCATTCTTCAATCAACAGAACATGAATGCTTTCTTCCTTCAATTAAACATGAAGAAAGACAAACTTACCTTTCTTACTTTTTAAATTACTTGGACCAACTACAATAGGGCACTCAGTCTCCGATTCTCATAAGGTTCAGTTCAACAGGAGAGTACCAACACCACGTGATGGATTACAATGGCAAGCTTCGTCACCAACTATTCAACAGTAGCAACAATATGTGATGTGGAGAGTTGATAGATCCTCCTCTTCAATCTGTCACTTTTGTCCTATTTCTTTCTGATTGAGCGTCCCGTGCACTGTGCTCTTCATGCTTAATGTGCTAAGGGACGGGCAATTTTGTCTTTTCCTTGCCCACCAAGAGGGTATTTTTATCTTCAATCATTCTGTCATGTTCATTTACGATCTTGAGCCAAAATGTGCAATGGTGGTGCATGGTGAACGGAATTCAAAGCTCACGGCTATTTTATCCAAAAAACTGAAATTAATAGTAGAAAGTGAAAAAACACACAAAATTCATGGTTCGACTACTTTCCCCAAATAAATTGGCAAGTGATTTTTATATGTTATGTATGCTCGTGAAACATTCGATTAGCACTAATATGCAAGACAAGATGACAATGATCGTATAATAACAGAAGTAGATGAAATGACACACTAATAGTTGTGACCAAACTATGCAACCAAAGTAGCTCATTGATAGTGGCGGCCATAATGTGATATCTAGTTGTTATGAATGCTGATGGATGCACGAAAGTGTATGTATTGTGAGCGTGGTAGATGAGTAAGAGTCATTCCCACATAGGTTTTATTCACTAAGCAAAAGTCTGCCACACTTAGACAAAGCCAAGCCAAACCATTGTCCAAGAGTTGTAAGGAAAACAAAATTGAACAAACCAAGAAAGCAAGTTGAACAAAAAATAATCAATATGATAGAACTTAGGGTTTTCAACTTCACCTAACCTTAATCTAATTTTGATCTTACTTATAATGCAATCAATTGATTTGTGTCACTATACTAGAATTTTAGATGCACCTAGCCCCATCTCTTAATGTAACTAGAATGAATCTCTAGGATGATGATAATCCTTATATATCTAGGTGATTAATATCAAGGAATCAAGTTTCTTGAACGAATTCTAATATGGATATCTAGGGTGATCGTCTATCTCTCGATGTTCCTCATGAATTATCGCACATCTCAATGTCGAAAAAACTCGATTGTACTAACTTCAACATGCAAATAAATCCCACTCTCATATTCATTATCCACTCATAATTGATTTAATGGGTGATCAAGCCAAAGAATAGCATTAAGAACAAATTAGACACAAGAAACACATTCATTTAATTTAAACCAATACTTGTTTGACACTACGAATTAGACTTTGGACTAGGAGTTTTTAGTGCTACATGAATGAACTAGAAATACCAAAATTTAGAAAAGAAAACATCTCAAATATAAAAGAAGAAGAAGAAGAAAACAAATCCGGAAGCTATCTTCACTTCTCGCACAATCGGTGGAGCTCCAATTGCCAGAATCACCTTAGATCTTCTATCCTTCACAGTAGCGAATCTTCTCCAACTTGGGATTGGCTCTAGACTTGAAGAAATGAGAGAAAGTCCGTGCTAGTGATGGTCTTCCAATCCCCAAAAACTCCCACCCTTAAAGGATCCCAGTATTGTGAAAATCAACACCTCATGGAATATGTCAGAATCTCCTAACTTCCCACATTTCGGATATATTCAAATATGATTTAATATATTTCCAAACTCATAAAATAGCATGTCTAAGATTATGTGGAGTGAAATTAGGCAACATAAGACTCAAGGACAACTAAATAAGCCAAAGCAGGAAACTTGTTGATCTTGTAGGTGAGGGGCCATGATCGCGACCCCAGGTCACGACCTAGGAAGTTTCCTCGAATAGCTTAATCCTTCCCTTTGCTGTCTTTGCAGAACAGGGGAGGGCCACAACCTAGAGCTAGGCTTCTCGTAGTGGCTTAGGTCTTTTTAGTTGAAGCTACGCTAAAGAGGGTCAGGGCCACGGCCTAAGGACTAGCCTTGCATGGGCTCTTCTAGGTTGGATTGGGCTTCAGGGGCTTCTGGTGGGTTGGAGAAGGGGCAGGGTTGTGACACTAGGCTGTGGTCTCCCTCAATTGTGCTGGACTCAAGCCTCTATTCAGATCAAGCTGGGTTGGGCCACGACCATAGGCCGAGACCAAACTAGGTATATTTTATTTGTGAAATTATTTGAATTTTGAATTTAATTATAAAAATTGATTGAAATTATGGGTATTTATCAAATTTATAAAAATTGATTTGAAATAAAATTATTTTATGAAATTGAATTTAAGGCTCACATGTCTAATACGTTGTCAAAGTATTGCAATACTATTGATTGAAATAGCTAGCAAAATATTCAGGTGATACTAATGACTATACTGGTGAATTTCGAGTCAAGTTAGCAACTACATTGGCGAATGATTTATTGTTCTGGTTGAGGCAAAGACTATACTAGTATTCAAGCTCTTGTAATAACACAAAATATCACCATAATGCCAAAAACAAATATTGTTATAAAAAACTTCTTATATACATTTCGATTTGTATGATTGAATAGTATTTACCTCAAGGTATTTTTAGATTTTATGAATCATTTTACCTTTTTTGATCAAATCATTTTACTTGAATGTTATAATGATAAGAATATATATTCTTTTGTTAAAACTTACTTGTATATGGCATAGTAAGTTCACGATCCAAGTTCAAATCCCCTCTATCATCCATGTTTAAAAAGCATTTACTAAATATGTGCATTTGGGCTGGGCCTTGAAAGACACCAACTTATTGGCCCATACTAGAGCATCCGTGGTATTGCCCTGTTGCAGTTAGTGTTGAGTGTTGATTCTTTAGTTCGTACAATGTGTTTGTGGTTAAATACTTAAATATACTAGGAGGCAAGCAGGTTGTTATTACTATTATCTTCCTTTTATTCAAAAAATAAATGGGAACTCAAATTAGGATAAGGGATGTTAATTTTAATCCCGTCTGCTTATCCTGCAAGAGTAGGAACAGTTCCTGGCCTCATCTGTTCGTTGGTCAGGTCAGGTCCGTATTAGTCTTCCTACCCGCATTGATCGGATTTGACCCACCCTTACCTGTTCTATCTTATAGTATTATGTAACCATACATTCTAGAATAAGCTTTGATTTAATTTGTTACAATTTATTATGATAAATTTAGTACACTTACATTTTAGTTCTTGATTTTGTTAGGTACTAATATTTGAGGATTTAAATTTGAAAATCCAAAATTTTAGTTTCAAAATTTGCATTTCGTTCCAACGCATCAAATTTCCATTACAGGATTAACAAAAAGACCTAATTGTCATACCAAATGTAAATATTTGAACTAAATTGTTAAAATTTGAAATTTAATCCCTCGAGTAATACTGTAAAACAAATTTGGGAATCAAAGTATTCATCTACTTTGATAAATTGGATGTTATAACTTTGTTTACTTTTATTACATTGACTATATTTAACTTTGTTACTTCTAATAGGTGAATTTGGACTATATGTATTTTCTAAATTATATTTAACATAATATTTACATTTATATTCTGGGCGAAACAATGTGGATCGAGCTGGACCCACCACGCATGGGTCGGAGCACAGGGCAGATGAGTGTCACGGACCAGGTTGGATCTATGAGTCAAAGTTGTGGAGCGGTTCCGAGTCTTTATGTGTCCGCTCCAGCCTGATCCATTCCCATCCCCTTTTAGGATCTTTACCGGGGGAATTGTGCTGCTCAGCTATCGGGCCAAGCCACGCTGATTCCGTTAGTAGATTTTGAAAATTGCAACTATTTTTTTCTTCTATAGTTTGAAATCGTTTTGCAGTACGAGACGGTTTGCCTTGTATGGATAAGATGTATCAAATCCATTGACCCAGGTCACCGTGGAAACTGTTAGAGATGTCCCAAGTAATACGTTTTGTGGAAAGCGATATTAATGACTTGTACCTGAAACAACAAAGGAATAGAAAAGGTCATGAAGAAAAGTAGAAAGTTACATAAAGTCCCAAGTCAAGCTCGTGGAAAAGTAATAGGGACACACCGACTGTGATAGATGGACAAGTAAGATGGGAACACGATATAATGAATGACGAACGTTACACTGGACTCTGACCTTTCCAATTGATATGAAACTTGGAAATTTATATATATATATATATATGATACCAATGGATAGAGATGTTAAACAAGTTAATTTGGACCGGAACTGGCCTAAATTGTCCATAAACTAGCACGTAATTATTTTTATTGGATTGAAAAGTGGTTATATGTTGAGTTCAAAAAATAGGCTCATTGAATAGGAACCGATCCAACACGTTTCTTATTAAACAAATCCAAAATTGTCTAAAAACTGGCTTGGAACCGTAATGGCCCAAAATCATTGCAAATCGAACCAAAATAGCCAAGACTCCCAAAAATCCTATAATTAATGGTTAATTTTTTTGTGTTTTATTTAAATTAAAAAAAACTTATTTATTCTAACTAATTTTAAAAAAAAGAAAAAAAAACAAGTCTAAACCATGAGCGGGATAGGTGGGCCTAGTTTTAGGTCAGTTCATAATTTTCTAAACCGTAACTTATAACTGAATCAACCCATTACATTCAATGAATTAAACTATAACTTAATCAAATGGTTCTAGACCTATTTTGAACTGACACAAAACTAGCATGAACCACCCATATTACATGGCCAAACAGTCCCACAAAAAAGAATTGATACAACTATGAAACTTCAAATATTAACCAGCCCATATTTCACCACACAAAAAGTCGTGTCACTAGTATTATGTCCCGTGACACATGTGACCATGACGTATATCGTGTAGAATTTCCCTTTTTATGTATATATACCATGAGATGCAAGCCATTCTTGAGCAGTGCTTGATCATTTCTCCACTACACACAATATCATATCATATGAAGCGAGATGACTGAAGATGGAGGATAGTACAAACATACCATAAAACCACAGGGTTAACATCTGTGTGAGCAAAGTACGAGATATGAGGCACCAATAGGCATGGAACCAGCCATGTAACAGGAAGCCGGAATGATTGTGGCAACAATATATTATTCAAGGGACTCTAGGCACTGCACGAAAGGAGAAGGGTAGGATGAAATAGTTTTTGGCTGATTCATTTGGTAAAAATAGTTTTGAGTAGATGAGAATTATAAACCGCATATTGAAAAGTCAATAAGATACTCCTAGAATATTAAAATTAAAGATCTAGGAATTGAATGGAAAAGTATTTATTGAAAATTTATCACATATAATTTATTTATTTTTCTTTTAATAATGCCAAATACTGTACAATATACCAGTTAATTATAGACCAAGTAATTATTGGTAAATTTGATGGGATTTTAGTAAGAATTTCGGCCGTCGTATAGAATGGATCTGCTACTTAGTCCAATAATCACATTTCGCTGTCACTAGGAAAGTCTTCTCCTGACAATATGTACTATGGAATAGTCCCAGCAGAAGTTTGCAATACGCAAAGAACCCTATTACTTACGCAACTCGACAGGGGAGTTTTAATTATTTAGGATGACCGAATAATAATACTAGACGTGGACAGGACGTTTTATATGTCGTGAGTAATTCACGACATCATAGATTCAATTACCCTGCGAATTGTCTTTGGTGAGGCCTAGCTTAAATGTATTCTCATGAGATGATACACGTCCAATTTAATAAGTAGTGCTCGGCTAACATTTTATCCGAACCAATTGTGTAATGCACCTTTTGAACTGCTGAATTTGTAATGTTTCTTTATCCTATGTAATGAGACTTGACTAATTCATATTTAAGTTTTGTCGACCAGTTTTCTTGATTGCTGGACTCATAACTAAGATTTTACTCAAGGAGTAAACTAACCCATATTTGTTAATTAGAAATATTATCAGTTAGATATGACGCTCTGTCAAGGTGAAGCTACCATTTGATCAGTCGATGAATGATTTGATTCCATTCCTAACTTTTTTTTTTGAACATAATGCAGAATAACTTACACCGGTTTTAAAAATTGATTCATTAGTTGGAGTTAATAAAAGCCTGATCTTCGTGTATGTATAAGCGTACTATGAATCGACCCTCGCAAGACTCTCGTTGCGAACAGGATCATTATAGAGCCCCCGAGAGTCATTCTACAATAGCTGGTCAAAGAACGCTAGCTACGCTGGGAAATAAGGGTCCCCTTGTCTATATAACAGCGAAGGGGATACAGTTTGCCTCTTAATAAGATGGGAAAGCATAGTCTTCTTATTTGGTTGCTTATTTCTTCTCTTTATGCTTTCCTTCTGTATTCTCCTTCCAGTGCATGTACCGGATCCTGGTGCCACAAATGCGGAAACGAGAGCACGTATACTCACTCTAGCCCATTTTATAACAATCTCAACAGCCTTCTGTTACGAGAACTTCGCCCTGAGCGCATCACCTCGGTGGGGGATGATCCACTGGACAGAGCTTACGGCCTCCTCTCGTGTGCAGGATATACAGGCCTTAGTGACTGCAAGAGTTGCAAAGAAGATGCAGCCTTCCAAATAGAACAGAGATGTCCAAACCAGAAAAATGCCATCATATGGTGTGATGAGTGCCTTGTCCGTTACTCCGACCAGAATTTCTCCGCCATTATGGAAAAACCTTTTTTTAACGATTCTTTCCATCAAAATGACTCCAACCAGGAGATACCCTATAAGGATTTCGTGCCTACCATACCAGAGCTCATATATCAGGTAGCTTCACTTCCTCCCACGATGAGGTATGGTACTGCTACTGTCAACCTGCGGTCTGACCTTGGAAGTCTATCCGTATTTGTCAATTGCATCCCTGATCTTCCAGACATGGACTGCTCAAACTGCTTGGTTTACGCATTGTATCAAATGCCTACGCACATTACTTCAGCTAATTTGGTCTTTCCAAGATGCAACATACGATATGATAACTACCTATATCTTTCCTCCAATAACAGGACAGGTACAGCAATTCTGATAGTACGTGTTGAAACCTACACCACGTGGCCGTTTGGTTTTGGATTCATAATCTTTCTTTTTAAAGAGTTGGCTTATTGATTTTGTCTATTTCAATTTCCAAATATTGGGATTCAGTCCCAACAGGTCAAGAGCCAGAATCTCCACCAAAAAACGGTTCCCCCAGTGTAAGGACTGATCCAACCAATCCACACAGTAAGTTTCTGATGAACCCAACATCATATGACCATTTTGTATCAGATCCATAGTCTAACATTTGTTATAGAGTTGACTTATTAATGTGCCTATTGATATTCCCAAGAAAAAAGTCAAGTCTTAATCAGTGTACTTCATTAGATTGATTTAATAAAGTGAAATCTATTAGTAATATGGAGGATTTGCTTTACATGATTATCTTTGCATCTACTCTTCCAGTCCGGGAATATCCCTAACCTTTACTTAACTAGCTAACTAGTTAGACCAGCAAATCTAACCATCGCTCACTTTTCATTGAACTAATTAGTTGCAATTCTATGAAAGGATCCAGGAGCAGAAAAGGTCGGTGGATTATTATTGTTGGCTCAATCGGAGCAGCATGCTTTGTTGTATCACTAACGAGCTATTTCATCTATACTTTGAGGAAAAGGAATTCAAAGAAAGGTACAGTAAATTAATCTGATGGCTCTAGACACAGATCTCTATTCATGACATTAATGGCAATTTCACTATAAAATGAAATTTATGCCTTTCAGAGTGCAGCTTGCAAGAGGTTCAATTACATGACCTTACAAGAGAAGTGATATCAGATGAGCTTCCAAGGGAATACTTACATGAAGAAAAGCCTGTGAATTCCCCTGAGTTGCCATTGATGAGGCTAGAAGTCATTTATGTGGCAACTAGTAATTTCTCAGATGCAAATAAATTAGGACAAGGCGGGTTTGGTCCTGTGTATAAGGCAATCCTGGCTTCACGCTTAAGTGTTTGGCATGAAAAGAAAAAAAAAATTCATCATTCAGTTGTAGTATTTCATCTCTAGCACTTACATATAAACTAATTGTTATTCCAGGGAATTCTGGAAGATGGAAAAGAAATTGCTGTCAAGAGGCTATCGGGCACTTCAGGTCAAGGATTATTGGAGCTAAGGACTGAAGTAGCTCTCATAGCTAGATTGCAGCACAGAAATCTTGTAAGACTCTTAGGTTGCTGCTTGCAGAACGATGAAAAACTGTTGATATATGAGTACATGCCAAACAAGAGCCTTGATGTCTTCCTATTTGGTCAGATCACTGACTTTGAACTTTCAATTTTTTGCCATGAAATTATAGATTTAAAAGAGTTTCTAAGGTTGTTTAAACCTCTGCAGGGTTAAGTGTTGGTGCTGTCCTGGATTGGGAGAGGCGCCTAAATATCATCCATGGAATTGCCCGTGGACTTCTCTATCTACATGAAGATTCTCGTCTTAGAATTATCCATCGAGACTTGAAAGCTAGCAACATTCTACTTGACTATGAAATGAATCCAAAGATATCGGATTTTGGGATGGCGAGGATTGTTGTTGGAAATCAAACTAGTGACACTACAAACCGCATTGTTGGAACATAGTATGCCCTAGAAACATATATTCTTCTACCTCTTATTTTTTCCAAATTTATAATACCATGCATCTTTTATATTCATCATATCATACGATTCACCATACTGAATGCCTCGTTGAAATGCAGGAAAGAAAAATGAGACAAGAATACAAATATTTTGTTTTCCATTATCGAAGTTCCTCCCACTTTAGTTCTCCTACATTGCATCCCTATCCCAAATGAGCATACTTGACCTGCGTATAAAAGCTTATCCACACTAGTGTAGAAGATTAAACCAGTTGATTTTTTTGCTTATAGCTATTTTTTGAATTGACAGCGGATATATGGCTCCAGAGTATGCAATGGAAGGGTTATTTTCTGTGAAATCGGATGTTTTCAGCTTCGGGGTTCTCTTGCTTGAGCTAGTGAGTGGAAAACGGAACAATGGGTTTCATCTCCATCATCAACAGGGTCAAAGTCTTCTCACTTACGTATGTTCTCTGTCAACACTCTATTCCATTGGGAGCCCATTTAGTTTTATATGTCATTTCTAATTCATCTAAAGACAACAGGCGTGGGGACTCTGGGTTGAAGGTCGGGGACTAGAGCTCATTGATCAAAGGATGGGGGAGTTACTCAACGTGGTTCAGGCACTAAAATGCATCCACATTGGTTTATTATGTGTCCAAGAAGAACCAGCAAATCGCCCCAACATGTCAAATGTCGTAACAATGTTGTGCGGGGACACCATTTCCCTTCCTCAACCAACAAACCCCGCTTTCTCAGTTGGACGTCATACAATAGCTTCAGATGCCCCTGGATCAGATAACAGAGTTTCTTCCATTAATGGTTTAACCCTTTCAATTGTGTCTCCACGATGATAGGTTTAATTGTGCATAAGGGATGATTATAGTAAAAGTTCTATATATTTGTCATTTTTTGTACTTGAATTGTATAGGTTTCAAAATAACTTTTTTAGTCTAATATATTTAGTTCCATAATATATTTGAGTTCTAATTTTAACGGTGTGCTGACATGACAATTATTTGCTAATGTAGCATGATGATATGTTGATTAATTATTGATGTGGCAATATTATATTAACATGGTGTAATGATGTGGCAAAAAATATGTTGGCATATCATACCACATGACACCATTAAATATCACGTCAATGAATTATTATTAGGACTCAAGTATATTACGGAATCAAACGTATAGGACTATTTTAAAATATATAGAATTCAAGCACAAAAAATAGCAAGCATATAAAACTTCCATAGTAGTCTCCCATGTGCATAGTAACACATTACTTGCTATTGTATGTACTGCCTCTAATTAGGGAATTTACTTGTGCCATCTACTGTGTCTCCATGTTGAATTAGGTTTAATTACATTGTAACACATTTCTTTTACTTATCGAAAAATGTTTGAAAATGTGATATTACCTCAATTGTAGGGATTCAAACTGATGTCGAAGTATCGATTGAGTCACGAAACAATGAAGTTAATAGCTGAAGCAAAGCAAGAAAGGGGACAACACTCACATACTTGGTTCCAAATTAACTGTGGTCGATACTCCTCTGGATGAGGATTAGCTAGGATTTTCACAAGTGCATAACAAAACCCAAACACATAAGGCACTCACTCACTATGCACCTATCATGTCATAACCCTCATGCTAACCTTATGACCTAAATCGCCTAATTAATAATCATATAAGATAATTACATAAAATTGGGGAATATATCTAAAACATATCTCTTGTATCTTTAGAGATACGTTTGACTCTAGGAAATTCATCTAGAAAGGAAACAACCAAATATCCAAGGATTCTTGCAATCTTGATATTTTCTAAAGAGTGTCATGGTATTGAGGAAGGATGTCATGACACTACATATATTTAGTAGCTTTCGACCTCGAGTGCCATGGTGCTAGTTGTAGATTGCATGGCATTGAGCAACATAAAAGCAATCTGCCTTGTAGTGCTGTGATATTGAACAAGGAACATCTTGGCACTCTTCATAACTTTGTCTCATTCATCTTAAACTTGATATCCAAGCTAGTAATGGATTTCCTAATCTTCCATGGGTTGAAACTCGACGAATATGTGCCACACCTCAACAAATCTCCATGTTGGCTCATATTTAGAGAACTCGTAATGAATCAAACCAAGTTGACCTTGAAAGCTTCACCTTGAACTGAAATAAACTTTGTTCCTCAAGCTCTCCTCAGCCATGGCTCCTCCAGGCCTACCACAAATGCTGTTGAAAACTACCAAAAGTTGAATGATGTTTGAATTTCACAACTAGCATAACAAACTGAGCATCGTATTTGGTGTCTTCTCTTATTGATCCTCCACACTTGAGGAACCACTTGCCTCCACTCAAACTTTTACATGTGAGTTGTTCAAATAGCTCTCAAGTTTCTTTGTCCTTCTTTTCCCTCGACCACCTATCAGAAGTTGGATCATGTGTAGTATCAAAACACAAAACACAAGGTAGGAATAGAAAAATCCTCAATAACACAAAGAGCATAATTCACCTCATCCCTTCTCAATCGATCTCAAGCCATCACACCTGGTAGTTGAGGAGATGTCTCACTTTCACGAGGAATATGAGGCCTAGCCAGAGTAGCAGCAACCTTCCTTCGATGGGAAGAACTACCCACTCTAAACTTCATCATTCTTGAAGAACCTTACTCTTGAATGAAGACATCCCCTTTTTGATGTAGTAGTTTCTCCTACTTGAGAATCCTTTCTTCCTCATTTGCCCTAAACATGTGTGTCTGTGATTCCTTTGTTAAGCTTTGGCTGTTGAGGATGCCATTAAAGCTGAACCCACAATTGTTAAGCCATCAAACAGTTATAAGCTTCTTCCTAACTTGTCCTCCAAGCTGGAGGTCATCTTGTTCTAAAGCTTGTAGCAATCAGCAATGATATGCCTCATCTTCCTACAGTTGAAACAAGTCTTGTACTTGTTCTTCCACTTGGATCTAGATTTGCCTTTACTAGTCCCCTTATTATGTTGTCTTTTCCCCATCAAGCTGAAAGCTTTTGCCTTGGATCTCCAGTAGACAGAAGTCATTGTCCAGCTTCTCCTTTCTTAGCTAATTGTCTTTGAAATCATCAAATGTCAAGGATTTCCTCCAGTAGATCATCATCTCCTATAAGGTCTCGTAAGAAGGCAGTAATGAACACAACATCATAATAGCTTTATCTTGAGCATCTACCTTGGCATCAATAGTCTTAAAATCATCGATCAAGGTGATGAACTTATTGATGTGCGACCTAATCCAAGTCCCCTCGGCCTTATGAAGGGTATATAGCCATAGATTTAAAATTGACTGACTTGGAAATGAACTTTAATAATACAATGCTTCCAATCTCCTCCACAACCCAGTTGTCACTGTCTCCATTTGTATCTCCTGAAAAACATTATTCAATAGGCGCTAATGAATGGTGGAAACAGCTTTGCTATCAGTTCTCTCCCAATTGGCATCAAATATGGCGAAGTCCCACTCCTCAATCGCTTTCTCTACACCATTCTACTCCGTAAAACTAGTCATTTGAATATACTGAAGACTAAAGTTTATAGCCCCATTGAACCTCTCCCTCCCATGCTTCATTGTAGCCATCTTGGATGTTGCAATCAACTAGCAAATAGTGAACCCATGCTCTGATACTAGGTATTCAGACTAATGTTTGAGCATAGATCGAGTCATGAAGTAATAAAGGTAATAATAGCAGTAAAAGGAGAAAGAAGATGACACACTCATATACGTTGTTCTAGATGACAATAGTCTATACTTCATAGGCTAAGGAGGCTTAGTTGGGATTTTCTCTATGAGCAAAGTAGAAGTGGAGTACAAAACCTGAACACAAGAGACACTCACTCAGTATGCATCTCTCATATCGTCATCCTCATACTGACCTTACGACCCAAATCCCCTTATTTATAACTATACAAGATAATATCATAAAATTGGGGAATATAACTAAAATACATGTCTTATATCTTTAGAGATATATTCGATTATAGGAAATTTCTCTAGAAATGAAACAACCAAATATCCAAAGATTCTTACAATCTTGATATTTTCCGCCAGAGCATCATGATGCTTAGGAATGATGTCATTACATTGCATATATTCAATAACTTATGGCCTCAAGTGCCATGTTGGTAGTTGTAGATGTCATGGCATTGAGCAACACCAAAGCAATATGCCTTGTAGTGTTGTGATAGTGAACAAGGAATGTGATGGCACTCTTCATAACTTTGTCTTCTTCATCTTGAACTTGATATCCAAGCTCATAATGGATCTCCTAATCATTCCATTGGTCAAAACTCAACAAATATGAGCCACAACTCAACATCAATTAATGTTGATTATCAGAGAAATTGATTTACATCATGCTATGAGATCTCCTTGAAATTCGACGATTTCCAGAGACAAAAACCTCATAAATCTCTTGGAAAATAGCTATTTATGAGGGAATTCCAAGGAAATGTGCCTCTCAAAAAAACCCTTCTCGCAAATTCAGTTTTCCTTGGAAATCCATCGGAAGTTGCGATATCTACTGAGAGACACTATCTTTGACAAATTTGTGATAATTTTGCAATCGACAATCTATCAAAAATATTATTTCGACCAAATAATTTATCGAGTGGTTTGTCGGAAATGTTCAAAGGAATTCCAACGATGATTCAAGTCAGAATCATCTTCCGTCGGATAGAGGGTGTCGGAACGCTCTCGCAATTGTCAAACTAATCAATCCAGCAGATCAGAGTTGTCAGATTTTTTATGGAAGTTTCCAATGCACTTTCGTGAGATGTTCTGAGGGAATTAATTTTCCAACGGATATTTTCATGGATTTCTCTAAAAAAATGCAGCAACTATTCAAACCATCCAATTATTCAACAATTCTGACAGGAATTCAACTTTGATGACCATTCAATTCAAATATCTATAGGAGGTCCAGAATAAAGAGTACAAGCATTAAGCAAAAAATAATAATAAAATCATCCAATTATTCAAATCAAGGTTCCCATATCCTACATAACTGCCACCATGAGACAAGTAAGAGGCATTGAGCTTCATCCTCTTCACTCTTTCCTTCGCATGTGATCATGCTTCTTTGTCACTGAACCCTCTTCACCATCCGCCTTGCAGAATCCTGACTGATCTATCAAACATATTAATAACTGTAGACACAAATTAAGGAAGAAAACAAATTTGAGAAACTTAGCATTGCCATAGAAATGGTCTAGCAAATCGTAGCAAAAAAAGAAAAGAAAAATCAAGCATAGAATGATAGTTGGATTCTAAGAAAGGGATCGATGGATGCAGATTCCAATGATCGGAAGTCACAAGCAGATAAGAGGAAAAGGACCGTAAAGTTGGTCACATCAACACCAAGTGTTTGCGGACCTCCAAAAGGCAGAGCAATTGCAGCATTTAAACTTAGACAACATCGGAGATGAAAGAGCAGCAAGCACCAGCAAAATGGTGGACTTGCAGGTAAGGAGATGCCCCATGGCAATGGCAACACGCCTGATGGAGACACACAAGCTGTCTTCTCCAATCTCCTTCAAATTATTGTAAGAGCTGGAGAAGAGAAGCACAGGGGGATGTGAAGCCTAAAACCATCGAAGCTTGAGAGAATACGCATGCACGGAGGTAGAGCAAGGTGATGTCACACCTGAAGAGTGGAAAGGAGATGCACAGAGGGCAAGGAGCTTCAGCCGTGAAATGTATATGGGATTTTGGGTTTCCTCATAAAGGGTAATGCTGATGGTCTGCAAAAGTATATTAGTCGTAGATCAGTAGATAAATCCAACGGTTAGGGGTAATTTAGTATTTAAGTTTTTTTGTCAAGTCCTGCGCGCAGTCTCCTTTTTGTACTTTCAAATTTTCCGTCGGATTACCGATGGCCATACTCTCGCAACTGTCAGTGGAATTAGTGACAGATTTTCTAGGAAAAAAATCTGTCGGAGTTAGAGCTGGCAACATTTGGCCCGGCCTGATAGCCCGGCCCGATAACACCGTGTTGGGCCAGTGCTTATTGTGCCAGAAGCTTATCAGGCCGTGCCAGGGCGGCCCGATAATTTTATTGGAAGTGCTGGGCCCGATGATCCCCGGGCCGTGCTGGCACGATAGCCCGATTAGGGATATTTTTTTAAAAAAAACTTAATAAATAATTAGACACTATTGAATGATAGAAAAAATTTCATTTGTGAGCTCACTTATAGTTGCAAATAAGTCACAATTAAATAAGATTATTGGGCTATCGGGCCGGGCCAGGGCCCCCCTGTCTTATCGTGCCATGTCGGACCGGCACGATGTCTTAAAGGGCCATGCTTGGGCCAGCCCTTATCGTGCCCTCCATCTTATCGTGCCGTGCCGGACCGGCCCGATAATACCGGGCCAGCACGATTTGCCACCTATAGTCGGAGTAATATTTTCGACAGTATTTTTTGAGAAAATATTCTCTCAGAAACATTTACGAAAGATTTGTGATAAAAATTGTGTCCCAGAAATATTTCTAAGAGATTTGCGATAGTAAAAGGTTCTTGAAAATTTTATTGAGAGAGATTTCCGACAAAATATCTATCGGAAATTTTCCATTGGCCATTAGACTCAGAATTCTCCCAGTAATTACTTATGATAGCCTTTTCCAAGAAAATTTTCTCTCAGAAATATTCGAAAGACACTTCTAATAGAAATATCCATTGTAAATCCGCATATTTCTAGTAGTGAGATTCCTTAATTTGTGATTGAGTAGGTTGGCCGTAACTTCTACAAGTTTCTATTTTTCAATCTACAACTATGAATGTACTTGGATTAATGTGGGGGATTACTCAATGTGTGTAATCTCTCATATATATACACGTGTAATCAATATGGAAATTACAAGAATACATAAGTAGTTGTGATATGCTAGTCTTATAGTGAAGAAGCAAACAATGGGAATGTGAGCCTCAAAGATAACAACGTAAGATGCGTTTGGCTGTCTACAAATGAGTGGTGAACTGGCTAACTAAATTTATTGCATGGCCAATGCCGGTCTAGTAATGGTGACGTACCGTACAGTACCAACTAAACTCCTGTACATAGTAGAATCCGACACTGGTTCTCCATTTGTTAGGGATAACTAGGCTCAAGGTGCCAATAGCGTCTTAACTCAATAGAGCCACTGAGACCATAACGGGAAGTACATTAGTGATATACTTTTGTTGAGATCGGAATAGAGAGTAACGTGATCCTTACCGAACCGTAGTGAAACTCAATATCAAATATGTTAAGAGCACCACCAACTTGCAATAAGACCCAACACCAAACGTGGAAAAGAACCCAAAGAACTGCAAAGAACCAGTTTGAAATAATGAACTTTGACCCGTTACCTAACGAGGCAAGAACCAAAGTTGTAGATCAAGTAGGACGCCACACAAAATCTCACGAACTAGAGAATCAAAGTGATAAATCCGATTGTAGAACGCCACAAGATAACTTGATAAGTTCTAAGTCTTCTTAAGAACCAAGAAGAGCAATATGTATTTCTCACTAAGAATCTATCAAAATTTGTCCTCTATGAATACCTCAAGGGGGTATTTATAGTGTCAACATAAAGAGGAAATCAAATATACTAAATATATCCAAAAGATATCATAGAAAAAGGTATCATAAAATATTACAAGATATTCTAAAATATTATATTATAAAGATATTCTAGGATATATCCAGACATCTAAATAATATCCTAGAATACTATATAAATCTTTTCAAATTTGAGAGTATCCTTAAGTTATAACTGTCGGCAAGCTTGGGCTTGAACTTCTATTGGGCTTGAATTTCTATTGGGTTTGAATCAAACTGACATGATTCTGCAGCTCACAATAATGTCCTTCAATGGGCTCCGGTGTATGCTTTTCTATCATAAGCTCTTGAACCAATCCGTTGAGTGCCTCCTTGAACTTCTTAGCTCGTGCCCTCATAATTGGCCCAATTGGAACTTGAATAGGATCCATGGAAGTTAGTCTGAGTTCTGCATCAGATAGTCAAATGTCTAAGTGGTTTGAACGCCAAGGAAGAATTGTAGTGGACCTAAGTCCTTTACGGAAAACTCTTTAGCTAGAATTTGAATAAAGTTATGAAGATAAGTTATGAGGTTCCTGGTAGAATTATGTCATCAGCAAAAAGGAGGAGAATGACTGGTTGTCCTCAATGATAAATGAATAGAGAAGAATCAACATGACTTGCGCCATAATAGATGGAGTAAAAGAAGGTGTTAAATCTGGTGAGCCAAGCCGAAGCTCTTAGTTGATACCATAGAGTGATTTGTGAAGACAACAGGCATGTTGAAGGAAGGATGGGTGAAAAAATCCAGGTGGCTGACTCATGTAGAACACCCCATTTAGATGACTGTAGAGAAAGGTATTTTTTTTATCCAACAAATAGATATCCCACCTAGATAAGAAACCTAATGAATGCATGAGACGAATGTTGATGGTTTCACAGCCGGACTGAAGGTTTCATGGCAGTCAATCCTGAGCTATTGATGAAACTCCTATTGAATCGTCTGCATAGTACTGAATTCAGTCATGTGCTTCCAACCTCATTCATGGTAGGCCCATAAGAGACTAATGTCCATTGCTTGACGAAGAGTATTAAACTCTTCCGCCATTGCTTGATGCCATCTTGGTTCCTTTAGATGTCTGAGAGTTAACATGTGGGTACTGTGATAGAAAATGAAGAAGATGAGTGCATGTTATGTGAGTGTAATGATGGAGAAGAATGTGTAGGCGAGGAAGAGGGTAGACACTGATCAACACGTGACTGAGAATGTGAATGTGCTCCAACTAAATGGGGAGTGATTCATTAAGAGGATCAAGAGGAGCTGTGGGCTATAGTGGAGCGGGCCAATTTAGCTCAGCTAGGGATGCCTAGTGAATGGGAGTGTGAATTAAATCGGTGGGTTGCATGCTGAAGGGGCCTAGTTTGCTGGGCATTGGGCTACTGCACAGAAGGGCATGTCTGGCCATTCTGAAAGGCAAGTTGGGCTGAGAAGGGTTGAAAATTGCTAGTTTCATGGATTCCCCACAGGCAGCCCAATTCATCGCCGTAGCTACAAATTTAATGAGACTCTGCGTGAGATAGACAATGGTATCAGACAAGGTTGAGATATAATTGGCGAATTAACCACGGAATTTTGTGTGATATGTGCGTAGGAGGAGTTATCTTATACAAACACTCAATTTGAAATTCGATCGAGGCACCTATAGCCTTTGTAATTTGGTGCATACTCAATGAAAATAGAATGTTTTGATTGAGACCCAAGCTTATGCCATGTGTAAGGAGTTAAATTTGGAAAATTGAAACATTCATTGATGCTTAAAATGAGATAATCCAGGGGTGTACCATAAAGTTTATCAAAAGGGGATAAACCATGAAGTACTTGTGTAGGGAGATGAATTGCTAAAAAGTTGCCATAAATACAACAACTACTAAAAATTGAGGTGGGAATTTGCTTTGAATTAGTAAATACGAAACATTTTAATTGTGGGGCAATATTTGCACTCAGCTAGCCCATTTCATCGCATGGTGTGTGGCCAAGACATTCGTAATGAAATCTTGGACTCTTGAAATAACTGAAAAAAAATTAGAATTATTAAATTATATACCAGCATCACATTGAAAATTTTAAATTTCATGACCAAATTAATTTTCTTCATTCCTCTTAAAGATGTAAATTTTTTTTAATAAACATCATTCTTCCTTAACGGTTGGAAAATCCATGAGCATCTTGAAAAATCATCTACGAATATGACATAGAATTAAGCTCCACATTTTGAAAAGGGATACTACTTGACTTTTCCAATCCACAGGAGATACAAAAACATTTAGAAATGGAAAAATACAGTATCAAATCTCTAGGTACGCATATCTGGATGTCGTAATCAATGATGTCTGAACATAGCTTCTGATGGATTGGTAGCAACAGCCTATGGGGTGGCTAATGGAATGGCATATTGTGGGAGACGGAGCTCGAGGCCCAGAAAGAAAATCTTTTTCTGATTTTGTAAAAGTCACAAGAGGTCTTGTATCATGGGATCCATTTTCTAGCGCTGCCTTTTAATCTAGAGCATTAGAAAAACTAGGGGTCCATTTTTAGTAAATTCAAGTTTAATTATGAAATCCTAATTATAGAAAATTGTTTTGCCTCACCTCACTTAATAGAGGAATATCCAAGGGCTAGTAAGAGACCTAGGGGAAGGATGATTAGAGTCGGCACCTTAGGAGCAGCCTGAGGATAGTTATCTAACCCCTTGCAAGGTCTATTCCGAATCTCTTGACTCCCATCATGCTCAATGTTCAGAGATTTAAGGTAAAGAAAATGTATACCTAACTGAGATGGTGTAGTGAGATAGCATTCCAATTAGGCCCAACAAAAGGCAGCCTCAATATTCCTCGTCTCATTTTATTCCCAACTTATCTAAAGGTGAGTGCCACAGACCCTATTCAGTGTCTAAGGAGAAAATAATTCATATATACTCAAGGAAAGTTAAACAATCCATGCACATTGAGCCAAACTTTTCCCTTGACCGATTTTGGACTAGACAATGATCAATCGTTAATACAACTCATTGAAACAGCAAACAAAAGCTTCAAATTCAGCTGTGAATATAACCATATCACTGAAAGACCGACCCACAAATTAGGGGAACCGTGGCCAAGTGAAATGAAGAAATGAAACCACAAAACAACAGCAAATCAAACGTCAAAGGGCTGTTAAACCAGAACATGGTAGTTAAAAAAACAGCAGGAAAACCTTGGTCTCGACATGGCAAATCAAAGAACTGAAACAGCGAAGCAAAAACGATGCAACAGGAGCAACAGAAAAGGGAAGCAACACCACAAAGTATTTGAACAGGAGTTATCAAACTCAAGTGCGTCAAATGGAACGGACCAACAATTATAAAATGCAGCAATGGACATAAACGAGGAGTCAACACTGATCTGCCTCCATCTAAACACCGTTCTCCTGTGTAATGCTTTATTTAAAGGTTGAACACTTTCAAGACGCACAAAACTGAGGAGGAACAGCACCACAAATAGCCGAGTCACTGATGGAGAAGCGCTCCAGCAAACAGGCTCAGTCACCACAAATAGCCAATCGTGACAAGACCGACTACTTCTTTGATAGCCAGGATACCAATGATGATCCCAAAAATACACAGTAGCCACTTGTTGATCTTTGAGTACTTGGGCAAGCAGCTCAATTAGAGTCTGCAAATGCCTTCAACTGTAGCTGAGTTAGAGGGGAGAAAGACACCTTGTCCAATGGTGCCTTTTATGTCCTGCAACACCCTATGAGCAGCTTTCAGATGAGCGTTTCTAGGTTCAGAAACAATTGACTAAGCTTGTTAACAACGAAGCTTAGATCTAGCCTTGTGATTGTAAGATAGATCAATCTGCCTATAAGCTTGCAATAAGTTGCAGGTTCTAGCAAGAGTTCACCATCGTCTTTGCATAGTTGAGAGTTAGGCTCCATAGGTGTTGATGCAGGCCTGCATCCAAGAAGACCTATATCAGAAAGGATTTCCATTGCATACTTACATTGTGATATGTTGACTCCTGTCTTCGATCTTGCTATTTCTATGCCTAGGAAGAACTTAGGAGGTCCAAGGTCTCGCATTTTAAACTGTTCAGCCAAGCCCTGTTTCAAAACATGTAAGAGTTCAATGTTATTGCCAATGATAAGTATATCATCAACATAAACGATCGAAGCTATAAATTGAGCACTTGGATGCCCTTTGATGAACAAAGAATGATCAAACTGAGATTGTTTGAAGCCCATTGCAAGTACTATAGCTGAAAATTTGCAATTCCATTGTCGAGAAGCCTATTTTAAACCGTAAATTGACTTATGAAGCTTGCACACAGGTGATGGTGGCAGTGTCTCCCTCTTGCTGCAAGCATATCCAAGGGGAAGTTCCATGAAAACCTCTTCTAGCAAATCGCCAAGGAGAAAGGCATTGCTAACATCAAGCTATAAAATTGACCAATGAAAAATAGCAGCAAGTGATAAAAATAATTTGACAGTAACCAATTTAGCAATAGGTGAAAAGGTGTCTAGAAAATCAATCCTTGATTGTTGTGTAAAACCTTTGGCCACTAAGCATGCTTTATGTCTTTCAATACGGCCATCAGCATGAAATTTTGTTTTGTAGACCCACTTGCATCCGATTGGGTGTTTTCTAGGAGGCAAAGACACAATTGACCAAGTGTGGTTGTTCATCATGGCAGCAAGTTCAGCTACCATTGCATTACGCCAGTGAACATGCTGAATAGCTTCGTGATGCGTCATAGGGTTTGTTTGGCCTGTGACAGCAAAAACAATTTTCTTATGATCAGTAGACAATTTTGAGTAACCAACAAAGTGAGATAGAGGATGGTCTATCGAAATTGATGATGTAGTTGTTGTGTCAACATGATAAAGTTGGTAATCTTTAAGGTGACAAGGGAGACGAGTAATCCTATGAGGTCTTGGCTGAGTACGAGCTAGTGATGGAGATGCTGGTAGCTCAAAAGCAAGAGGAGGCTGCATTGGTGGCCAAGGAACATTATTAATCATTAGTCAAGGAAGAACTGTATCTGAGAAAAATGAAGAATGGTCAGTGGTATGTGAGTCCATGACTAGTGGAAAGACATTCTCATGAAATATAACATGTCGGGAGATAAGAATTCGATTTGAAGCAAGATCAAGAAGCTTATATCCTTTGTACCCAAGAGGATATCCTATAAAAATACATGCTCTTGCATGAGGTGCAAACTTATGTCGACCTTGAAGAGTAGTGGACACATAGCATAGGCAACCAAAGGCACGCAAATGATCATACTTTGGTTTTAATTGAGTTAACATTTCATAGGGTGTCTTATGGTTCAAAAGAGGAGAAGGCGCACGATTAATCAAATAAGTGGCTGTTTGAACACAATCTCCCCAATAGCATAAGGGTATTCCTGATTGAAACATCAAGGCCCTGGCAACATTCAAAAGATGTTGATGATTTCGTTCCACAACTGCATTTTGTTGTGGAGTTTCCACACATGCATGATAAGATTGAATGCCCCCCTTACTATAAAAATCAGATAAATGAAGTTCATGAGCATTGTCAGACTTGATTCCCTGAATTTTCACACCATGTTGCGTTAAGACGTATGCATAAAATGTTGAAATCAACGTGGTAGCATCTGCTTTCGAACGCATAAGGTAAATCCATGTCATTCTAGTGTGATCATCAACCAAAGTAAGAAAATAGTGATGACCTCTAGTGGTCATGACAGAAAAAGGACCCCAGACATCCACATGTATCAAATCAAAAGCATGAGCCGCCATATTCTTCATTGAAGGGAAAGGCAACCTACGTTGCTTAGCAAGATGACAAACTTTACAATGAACATGATTCTTAGGAAAGGAATCATCAGACAAATGGAATTTAGATTTTAAAGTTAGTAGTCGAGCATAATAAGGATGTCCTAAACGTGTATGCCATACAGTGGGTGTAAGTAGGACCGAACAAACAATAATAGGTTCAAATGTGAAGAAATACAGCTGGCTTCTCATACTATCCTTCCCAATCATCAATCCCTGCATTTTGTCCTGAAGCACACAAGGGTCATGAATAAAACTAACAAAACAATTTGTATCACGAGTCAGAGTACTTATACTGATCAAATTATACCAAAACTTTGGAATGCAAAGAACATTATGCAGCATAATATAACGGTTAAGACGAACAGTACCAATACAAGAAACTACTACAGTGCTACCATTAGGCAAATGAACAAACCTTTTTTTTTATACGTTTGATATTAGTAAGTAACCTCCGTTGAGAACAAATATGGTTTGTAGCATTAGAATCCAAAATCCACTCAAAATTTATTGAAGAATGTATCAAAGAGGCATAGGAAGAAGCATTACCATATACTTGTGACACAAGTGGCTGAGAAAACACTGGAGCTACTTCTTTTGATGTGGTGTGTATAGTTGTTGCCTTATTCTACATTTGTGTGCTGATATAAGCTATGATTTGTTGCATTTGATCTACTGAAAGATCTTTTGCTTTAGGGATCATTGTTGTTGCATTCACATCATAGCTATTTGTAGCATCCTTGACAAGTTGTGCTCTATGTTTTCCTGCAACTTGGTTTTGAGTGTTGTCTCTTGATCGTGGTTGAAATCTAGGAGGATAACCATGCAACATATAGCATCTATCTATTCTATGACCTTGAGCTCCACAATGTGCACATATTGGGCGTTCTCATCATCCTCTACCATAGGTTGCAATAGCTGAATATGCCTGAGCTAAGCGATCAGATGAAAGGTTAATTGAACAAGCTAAAGTGTCAGATGCAGGTGCAGATCCCGTAGGTCATTGTTCTTCTTCCTGAGTAATCAAGTTAAACACCTTAGTGATTGTAGGAAAAGGATCCATCATCAATATCTGACCCCTTACTCCTGCATATTACTCATTGAGTCCCATGAGAAACTGCAGAACAGCTTCTTGTTGAAGGTACTCTGCCCATCCTTTCCAAACATTGCAAGTGCAATTACCACAAGTGCATGCAGGAGCTGGCTGATAGTTCCTCAATTCTTCCCATAGTGTCTTAAAACGAGTATAATAGGAATTAACATCATGAGATCCCTAAGTGAGAGAGCTTATCTATTGTTTAAGATGAAATATCCTAGAAGTGTTGCGTATGGAAAATCTTTCTCACAGATCTCACCATACTTCCTATGTTGTAGTCATGTACATCAAACTAGCTAAAATTTCCTCAACTACAGCATTGATAATCCATGACATCACCATGCTATTGCACCGATTCCAAGCATCAAAGGTGGAATCATGCTCAGATGGCTTGATAATGGTGCCATCCACAAATCTGAGCTTGTTCTTTGCACTTGGAGCTACCTACATGGCACGACTCCAAGAATTATAGTTCGATCTAGTAAGAAGATGTCTTACCATGACTTGTCCAGGATTCTCTCCGCTATGAACATAAAGCGGACTGTTGATGTTGGCATGATCATAACTTTCTCCTCCTGTTGTTAGAGAGGATGAAGCATTCTACAACACTTGAAATCGATTATTCTGTCCAGAAGTTTGATTTTGGACACCTCCTTGATTCTGCGCTCCTCGAGGCATGGCTGGATCTTCAACACTCACTGGAGCATCTGCTCTGATACCATATTGCCTAACGAAGAGGAAAATGCTAGAAGGGAGAAAAGGAAAGAAAAGAAGAGAAAATGAAGGGAAAGCAGAATTATCAGAAGCTGTGAATGCCAGCTAAAGGGCTGCCCACCTTTTATTGTTGAAGGGTATTTATACAGATTTTGCAGTACACTACCACACTTAGCATGTAACCACCTAACTAACTTGTTATGTAACTATCTAACTAACTCAGTTACTCACATGTACATGTCAGTGACACGTGGACTTTGATAATAGATCTGGCTCCATCTAAACACCGTTCTCCTGTGTAATGCTTTATTTAAAGGTTGAACAGTTTCAAGAACGCACAAAACCGAGGAGGAACAGCACCACAAATAGCCGAGTCACTGATGGAGAAGCGCTCCAGCAAACAAGCAGCAAACTGAACAGTGAAATGAACTGCAAATGAGAAGCAAACGAGCAGCAAAATGAACTGCAAATGAGCATATGAACAACAATTGAGCGGCAAACGAGCAGCAGCAAATTAAAGCAGGAAGAGAGGCGAAGGAAAGCAAATATATATACTCTGACACATTTGAATGTAGTCACAGAGGAGGTCGAATTAAAAAGCAGGCGTGCACCAATGGAAGCAGCGGTACAAGCAGGGAGCAGAGGAGGGGCAGCAGCGAGGGAGGAGAAGCAGCGAGCAGCAACAAGCTGAAGAGGAAGGTCGATCACCAGCAGTACAAGAGGAGAGCAGCCAGAGAAGTAGCAAACAGGGGAGGCTGAGCTCCAACTTGTAGATTAAGCCAAACATATTTTTGTAGATTATTATTTGATATTATATCTCAGTTATAGGTTTACCTTTCAGATTTAGAATTTTGATTTAGAGCTGATATCTCATGATAAATCGAGGTAAGCAACTTGCAATCACTTCTATTAATTGCCAAAAATATGAAATTCTATATTTGTTACATGTCAAGAAAATATATTTATGAAATTTGAATATTTATTCATTTTTTAACATGAAATATATTTTATGATTTCTAAATGATGATCAAGTATAGAAAAATTTATATTTCAAAGATGAGTTATGAGAGGGAGAAATAATTGATTTGTGAAATTATTTAAATAGTAAATTTAATTATGAAAATTGATTGGAATTATGCATATTCATCCAAATTTTAGAAATTGATTTCAAATTAAATGATTTTATGAATTTGAGTTTTTAGGGTCATATGTTTATTATGTTATCAAAGTATCACAATACTATTAATTGAATTAACTAGCAAAATATTTGAATTGTATTAGCGACTACAGTGATAAATTTCAAGTCAAGCCAACAATTATATTGGCAAATAATTATCAAGGTCAAACCAACAACTACACTAGTGAGTATATGTGATGGGATGAAATGTTATCGTACGACCAAAGACAATAAGCGAAATATACGAAAAATCATTTATTTGAATTATCATATGTTGTTATAAATACAATATTCAATGAATATTTTAGCAAATTTCTTATATGCTTTTTGAATGATACTATTGAATAACATTTATTCTAAGTTACTTTTATAGTTTTTGTGAACTATTTTATTTGATGATTTAGAATAATACGACATGTTTTACTGGTATTTGATCAAGGAGAAGTGGGGAGTAGTTATTAACTAAGCAAGTGGAGCTCACTCCTTTGTTAACATTTTCTTTTCAAATCCAAAAGTTGGAGGATTATTAGAGACTAGTATTAGAGGATAAGTTTGAAAATTACACGTTTAGAAGCATTTTTCAATTTCATCTTTTTTAGAATTGGAAACTTCCTAATGATAAGGTATTTTGATAATTTTATATGGATATTTCTTTTATTTAAATTATTATCGAGATAATATTATTTTTTATTCATAATATATATGAAATAATTTTGATAAAAAATTCTCTTATCTGAAGGTTTTATTTATTATAAGACTAAATTATATGCTTTAATAAGCAATCGATCAGTCTATTTTCTAGAACGGAAAAGTATAGGCTGCGTTAACCGATTGGTACCAACTCTGTGACATCATCACTATCCCTAGGGTGAAGGATCGGACGGTAGCAATGCAAGTCGATGAGTTCCACTATAGGCTCCTCTTCTCCACTTTGAATGTATACGAATTGTATTTGATTGCTTTATCCTAGCCGAGCCGATATAAGTACTTAATCGATTGGCTACCTGCTTTTGCAGTCTCCCCAGCTGGAAACATTGTTCATGCACTCACTTACAGTGTTCCGAAAATCTCCCGGGACTATATGATCAACTCAACACATGAGGAAATACTAGCATGTGTTGGGGGGAAAATGATGAACTCGAGGACTAGGAGAGGCGTCTGATGGAGAACGAATGTCTGTCTAGCAAGAGAAGGAGCACTCGAGGTGGACAAGGCAACTCATTTAGGGCACTTAGTTTGCCTTTACTTTATAGAGGATTCTATGATGCAGCCGAACAAATGCTATATATTGTTGATATGAGATTATATATCTCAACACCTACCCTCACATGACAACGTAGTCTAATTTGCTATATGCCATTAAACACCTACCCCCAATAACTGTTTACGAGCCAAATGTTCTTTTTCTGATCTCGGACAAGGAAAACAATTAGTCACGAGTTAGGCAATCTTTTTTTGTACTCGGGTTTATATCAATTGACCACGAGCCAGGCTTCTGAACTCAAGTCGGGTGAAGTACGAGTCCACTGGCTCTGATACTGTGTTAAATTCGTTGTGAGCCCATAAGAGATCAAATTCATTTCCACTTAAACACTTAAAAGTTTAAGTTGATAGATGACAGTACTTAATTTTCTTATAAACTCACAACTTAATTTAATTGATATGGAATCATATATCTCAATATGTTTCGCAGGGGAATGGATTGCGATGGAATGCAATGAGTTGGGTAGAGTAAAATGTTATAATATTAAGAGTGATTGGTAAATTTTTGTAATAATAATATAAATTTGACAAAATTGGTGAAATAAGTATTCCTTTAAAATAATTTATGAATATTTATTCCATCATTTTTATCAATTTTATATTGCATCCATCCCTTCACATTTATAATATTATCACAAAAATTTACTAATAACACTTAATGTTTTAACATTTTACTCCATTTAGCTTATTCCATTCCGATCCACCTCATCCCTTTCTACCAAATATACTAAAAGAAAATGGGCGTGGGAAAAGTGGGCTTGGTGGTCTTTAAGAATGGTTCCTGCGAAGACGGAAGGTGGAATTAGCAAGCCATGATACATGGAATACCTGATGCAGTGTGGCCAACAAACTTCACCGGTGGAGTAGGGTTAACGGGGAACGTGTTCCATTATTTTTTTTCCCACTTTTTGTCCATGTCCATTGTTGCCAATTGATTCAAATAAATGAAATTTGTAGAAATGGGAGGATTCCTACCGTATCATGTAATTTAGTTCATCAATAAAATAACAAATTCCACAGTAGTAACAGGAAAATCATACAGCTATAATATAGTTTAACCATCGTTGGATCTTGTGATTAAAAATATCTTTTCTGTGATTCTTTGGAAAAATCGATTTGACTTGGGATTATGATTCGGGACTTAATGGAATCGCGTAGAAAGATAAGGCAAGGACTATGCATTAAGAGTGCGACTTGCGCGTTTGGTAGACAACGTAATTGACAAGCTCATTTGATTCCATCCTGCATCGGCAACTTGACATGAGGTTATTGAGGTTTTCATACTTGTCCAGAGAATTTATACTAAGAAAGCACCATTTTAGGGTTCCTACGAATAAAATTAGTACATATAATTCAAGTGCACAACGTCACTGACACATTTTTGAACAAAGTCGAAATTCAATACCATTACAATTTACCCGAGCAGGGAGTAGACCGGGTCTCGCAGTCCAACCTCAAGTTCAGTTGTCAGGCTCCTGTCCTTCGTTCCTCCTCGGACAAAAGGAACATCCGATCTTCGTAAAATTCGTTGCTTATCCACGCCCATGCAAGTGTAATGAGCAAAACTCACTCACTGTTCATCTGTGAGTACCTCATTCTACCGAGGTTCAACTTCAGTAATCGAAACATCGTTCACAGACACTTCCTTCGACTTTGTTGGGGATTTACTGAATCCCGACTCCACTGACTCAGAGTTCATTCGGTCAGTCCTGCTATGTAGGAAAAATGCAGGTTGTTGAGGCACCGGCAAAGTAACAGAGTGGCTGTTGAGCATCAGAGCTATCGTGGCCATTGTGGGTCGATCAGCAGGATCTTCCTGAAGGCAAAGTAAGCTCATGTGGATGCATCTAACGACTTCAGTTCTGGAGCAGGAGTCCCTCAGAATTGGATCCAACACTTCCATCAGTGTTCCATCCCTCCAGTGTTTCCAAGCCTAAATAATGAAGAATTCAGCAGAGTTATTTTGCAAGACTGCAGGATTGTATTATTTTGAAAGACACTCACAACTGATCACAAGCCTAAAGCTTGTTTGGTGAAGATGTGCTAAATAAGTATGATTTTATACGTTCACTATCATATATGACAAACTTACATAGCTAGGAAGGTCCTGAGCTCTTCCAGACAGATAGAACGAAGTATTCTTTTCTCCTGATATAATTTCTAGTACCAAGACCCCGAAACTGTAGACATCAGATTTCACGGAGAACTGGCCATGCATTGCATACTCCGGGGACATGTAACCACTAAAAATCCGGAATGGTTAATTAGTTTGATAATCACGAAATAAAATGAAGACACATTCACGATAATACTCAAAGCACTTACTATGTCCCAACAACCCTTTTTGTCGTTCCTTGTGTTTGATCAACCCCAAAGATCCTTGCCATTCCAAAATCTGAAATTTTTGGGTTCATATCTGCGTCTAGCAGCACATTGCTAGTTTTGAGATCGCGATGGATTATCCTGAGTCGGGAATCTTCATGAAGATAAAGCATGCCTCTTGCTATGCCCGTGATGATCTTGTATCTCCTTGACCAGTCCAAGCATAGCCGTTTTGTCGAATCTGAGATTATTTATCAATTTAGAATCTTGAAAGGATATCAAGAGAAAAGATATAAGTCGAAACTCATCCAATGAAAAACCTACCAAATAAGAAGCAATCGAGGCTCTTATTAGGTACATATTCGTAGACAAGTAGTTTCTCTTCTTCTTCTAGGCAAAAACCAAGCAACCGGGCAAGATTTCTATGCTGTAGCTTCGCCACCAAGATGACCTCATTCTTAAATTCCTCAGCACCTTGCCCGGAATACCTAGATAATCTCTTTACGGCCACGACTTGTCCAGTAGGAAGCATACCCTGAATCCAGTTTCACGTCAATAAATATCAAGCTCATTAAAACAGAATGTTTCACCTTCTATCTCAGAAGTATCATGTTTGGAAACATCTCCAATTTTATACCTTGTATACTTCACCAAAGCCTCCTTCACCTAACTTGTTATTGGTGGAGAAATTCTCAGTTGCAGCTAGTATCACAGAGAGATCGAACTGTAGTGTCTCAGCAGTAGTGAAATCATTTCCTAATGAGCAGAGCAAGAAAAGAGTCAGCTTCAATGGAGAGAAGCAGAAAAATATCTAGTGCCTGATGCACAAAAGACTGAATTTCATATGGTTTACCACTTGCATCTTTTGCAATTTCGCGTCTCTTTGCTGTTCTCCTTCGTAAGTAACAAAACAAGACAAGGAAAATCACGAATGTGACCCCAACTGGAGCAATGATTGCAATAATTACTACTGTTGAGATCTTGCGTTTACCTGCGCATCAAGTTTATCCAGTAAAAGCATGGCACTGCAATATACTTTGAACCAAGTTATGTTGTATAGTGATTAAATTACTAATTCTAACATGTTTTCATAAGCAGATCTACAGCAACGAACATTTTTTGGACATATAAGCAAAGACATACAACATCAGAGGGGGAAGTTTTCTATTGGAATGAAATAAAATCCTCTACTAAAATTATCTTTTAGAAGGGCATTACGTGCAACTTAATGCTTTTGGAAATGTAAAATCTTATCATACCACCTAATTTTGTCTTCGAATTTGTGCTTGAAAATTAAGGTTCAGCATGTGAAAATCTGCAATTGATGAAAATAGAAAGAAGCTATGACACTCATGCTTAGTGCGTGATACTACGTTTGTGCCTAATATTGTCCAGTTAGTCTAAAAAGATATCATTCCTTGTTATTATTATATTTCCTTAATATTAGACCAACACTTTGAAAGGTCTGAAACTCACCACTAGGTCTTGGAACCAAAACTGGAGCCGGAGGACCATTTCCTGGGGCTGGAGAAGGAGCAGGAGGAGATAGTAGCGCTACAGCAGTTTCATTATAGAACACATAGGTCTCATATCGAATACTGCAACTGGGGTTAAAACATCTAGCTCCAGCTCTTCCCCGGGGAAGAGATGAAACTGCCCTTTGCAGGCACTGCCTGCAGTCTGCTGTGGTCAAGTCGGGCGTACACTGGGCGAGTGTGTACAGGGGCTGCAATGCAGTGAAATTGACCCTTTCTGCAGCAAATTTCTTGCCTGCCGATACGCCGTTTGCAGCTCTCGGGAGCAGGTTGCTTAGTGTATCTTCCAACAAGCTATTGAATGGTGTTGGGTTTGATATGTTTGCAGTGTTGTACATTACTAAACCTGGATTGTCTCTCATGAGAGAGAAGATGAATTGATTGGAATAAGTCAACATGCACTCGTCATACCTGGCAGGTTGAGTAGAAAGGAAAACTTAGGTGATGAAATATTGATCGGACAAGAATTATTGCCACTATAAGCAATCAAAATGTAACACAATTTTTCTTTCTCATCCAAAAGCCTTGTAACTCATAAACTGTGCTTGTAATAGGCAATGAGCATAGATAGGTATGGGGCAACTGCTAGCCAAGAATAAATAGACTGCAATAGCAAACAACAGTAACTGAACAAATAAGAACAGGGGATAGAACTACTAAAGAATACAATTTCCTCGGTGCCATATTTGGCAGTAGATCTTGACAATTCAAACTAATTTATATATACAGAAGGACGTGTATATTTTCTTTTCTCTGCGAAAAAGATTGTCCTGCCACATGGCACTATCTTATAGCCAAATAGGTTTACAGATTGGATGCGTAACCACACAAATTAAACCCCACCTTAATGTCTATGGACTCCATATAGAGCACGGCTGATCTTTGGGCCAGACTGACTAATCTGACCTGTAAACCAAGCAAAGCGTGGTTGTTGTGCCGCAGTGCTTAGGATGGTGGCATCCCGTGACACAAAAAGTGAAAAAGGTCAAGTTCAACAGAAACACACCTCAATTATGAAGGCTATTATTCATTTGTGTGTGTCAGCTTATAAGGTTTTGTGCTGAATACAGAGAGATTCTACACCACCGAGAACTAATGATCATATTTAGGCAAAGCTGACGATTTGCTGCTTCGAGACAACAGCAGAGAACAGGCTAGGACCAGCAAGTGCTCAATCTACTTGGTTTAGCCCCCTTTCAATAACCTGGTATAGAAGCCATTTCTCAGTCGACAACTTATAGACGAAAGCATGACACCCCCTGAAAACCCCAAAGACCAAATCCGGGCCATCAGCGAAACCAAACTTGATAACGATCATGAAGCAGTCCACGAAGATAAACAAGAAAGGACATGTCCGCGCTGCCTAGAGAAAAGCCAATAAATACCCACATGATCGGCCATAAGCCCTCAGATCATACATTCTCGCCACCACCATAACACCATAAACCACTTACCATCATAACAGACAGTATAACGAATGTTCCAGGCAAAGAACCAACTTTACGCCGACTGTCAATTATGACTTCACACTAGAAAGAAGAAAAGAAATAAAATCGGCTATTACGCCTCATACAACAATGAAAGCTGATGCTTCACTCACACATATATCGAGATAGTATGAAAAATGAAAAGAGAATCGCATCGGTAGCATACCATATGGTGGAGACCTTCTCCACAGGACATCTCTGGGGATCGAGAATTTGCTGGGTCGCAGTAGCAACGCAATTTCTGCAGGACGCCGGGCTCTGATCTCCGCGGCAGAGGAAGAGCCCGTAGATCCGGTCCGATGAGCCCTCCCCTACAGTGGCGTTGCTGAAGCCACCAACGTAATCGGAGCTGTTGGAGGAGAGATTTGACAAAAGGGTTCTGAGGTTCCTCTCGTAAGTACTGTTGCGAGCGAAAACAGTGTTGTTTGAACAGGAATGGTATAGGTAGGTAGGCCCGCCTTGAGCTTCAGCTCCATAAAAGGTGATCAGCAAGCTGAGGAGGATGAAGATGGGTGTGGTAGTAAAGAGAACACTGGAGGGAGAAGAGTTCATACTTGTCCGATGTTTTCTGATGACAATTGGTTAGACGAAGAACTTTATAGTGCTCCATTTTGGCTTTTTCTCCACTGACCGTTCAATGACACGGGTGACGAGTGTTAATTGGGTAAACGGCAAGGACATTAGACTTTTACTGCTCCGGGCAAATCGCTTTGTGGGTTATCGAAGAACCTATTTCGTCCATATATTTTAAATCATATGGTTAACCATCCAGTAAAAAGAGGGAAAAAAAGGGGAAAGCTCCCTCAAAACTGGCCTCCTCTTGGGACTTTGGGTCGCATCCGTCATCATCATCTTATAGAGGCAGGAAGGTTGCCTAAAGGGGGCTTGTATGCTCGATCGGTTGTATGCTTTAGACAGGAATGCTCGCAAGATACTAAATTTAGCTCCATGTGATGATAAATATATAATAAGTTAAATATGGTGCGGATTGCTCTAATATGTTTAAGAAACTTCGCTTTGTTGTGGATGATATATATGTTTCATCCAACGAATCCTCCTAGTACGCATGAACAACCGCAAACTCAATGAACATATTATGCCCCATGGGCCGTACTTGCTGTATAAGAAGTTTAGTCTCATTTACCACTTAACTATCAAGCCTGGGATTTCATGAACCAACAACTTTTTAATAATAATAAATGCCAAAATGGACATGTCATACTAATTTTTTTTAATATCGATGATATCTAATATTATAATAACCAACTAATTTATTATGTGATATATTTTATAACTGAGAACTTGTAAATTAAATTTTAGATATCGACTTTCTAAATATTCAAATCCTGAATCTGACTTAATTATATTATCAACTTACAAATGACTGCTACTCTCCATTGCACATCTCACACTAATCACTTTAGGAAGCAAAAGAATTGCAACTATTATTCCATTAATAAATATCTCATTCTAAATATTATATTTCTTAATATGGGGTTGCAATGAGATGTCTACCGTGCAATAATGACTTTACATGATTTCTTGATTTAACTTGTTAAGCGACCGACCGTCGACTTCTACAGTAACAAACAAAAAGAAAATTTCTTTTTACTCATGGAAAATCATCTCCGCTATTCAATTCTTTTCTCATTGGCAAATCATGTGTCCTATACATTTATTATGAATGCGTCGGCTTCAATTGATGGCAGCAGAGCAGTGGATTGTCAAAATTAATCATGTTAGACCAGTTTTGATATTATGAATAAATTTAAAATAAAATAATAGGAGGAGAATGGAAATATCAAGAGCCATAAATGTGGTTGGTCATATATCAAAATCACATATTTTATTATACTAAGTAGCTCAAGAGATTATACAAAATTTTAGTATATTTATAAGTATGAGAGAATTAACTAATGTAGGAAATAAGTAAATAAAAATGTTAAAATAATATCAAGTAAATATTATAAAATCTCAAATATATTAATTAATATATTTTATTGGTAGTGATTTTACTCTAAATATTATTTTTTTAATAAATAAATGATACCTCTAATAAGCATGATATTATTTTGCCATATAAAATGGTTTCCCTTGTATGTGTGAGATGAAGATATATCTGGTCCATTGACTTAAATACAATCATTTTCCTTGAGAGTTTCACCTATCATGCCAAATGCCAAGCATGCAATTTAGAATAATCAACAAATCAGTCAAATATGATTTGTTGAAAAATAGCACCTGGTGAGTCCATTTGGATATGGTGGCCGACAAAAAAAAAAGAAAAACTTAAGTGCAATGGAGATGTCATGTGTAACGCGTTTTGTGGAAAGTGATACGTTACTGGAAAGGACATTGGACTTTAATGAGTCGTGTTGACAAAAGGAAAAGAGTGGAAAAGCACGAGGGCTGGAGATGAGTGGGAAATGGAAAAAAAGAACCCTAGTCAAGCTTGTGGAAAAGTAGTAAGGGCACACAGACAAATGACGACGACAGATGGGCATGGCAGACGGGGACGTGAGTAATTGCCTGACGTACGTTAAACGGCAGCTTGACTTTTCCCAACCCCAACGACCCGCAAAACCTGACTTATTCAAACCCGACCCAAGCTGGAGCTGTTCACCGGTAACGGTAACGGCCGGTGAGAGTATGCCTGTCCGATCCGTTCCGCCCCGCTTTTATTTTACTATATATCTATATAATTGAATATTTTTGAAAATTGGCTTTTATTTTATTTACTACAATAATTTTACCCTAATAAGTCAGATGATATTTGTTTTATTTTATTGAAATGGTGTGGATTCTAATATATTAACTTTTTTTTTTTAGTGTTGAATTCATTATGAACTCATAAGAAATCGGATTTGTTTCAACTTAAAAGTTTAAACTGACAAGTGGCGGTATCCAATTTTCTTAAAAGTATACAATTTTTTCTTCATTTAATTAATGTGAAATTATATATCTCAATATCCGTTATCAACAATTATCTACAAGTCGGGTATTTTTCTTCCAATCTTGGACGAAGGGAACAACTGATCACGAGTTGGATAATTTTCTTTCATACTTGAATTTATATCAACTGACTACGAATCGGGCTTCCGAACTCAGGTCAGGTAAGATGCGAGTTCACTAACTCTGATACCATGTTATTATGAATTTATAAATTTACATTATCTTTAACATAATTTTGTTCGGTCGTTTATGATTTGAACCAAATTGGCGGAGCCGGTAAGACCCACCGAACGTGGATTACGGCAAAGGTCAATGGGTCAGGGGTTGAGCGGGTCCAAGTATTCTGATACTCGTCCGTTCTGGCCCATTACAATTCCCACTACCAAACTTTCTCCCCACCACCCCCGCCACACATTTTTTGGATTATCAGCACCAGTTAATTGATATAATATATATATATATTTTTTGCTCAGTTCTATGAGATAGAAAGTTTATAGTATGTAATACTTTACCTTTTAGTGGATTCATATAACTTGAATTTTAATTAATTAGAACTCGGGAAATTCGTGGATTTATGATATTGCTCATTAAATAAAAAATCCCTCATTGATCCATGGAAATTGAAGACTGATCCATCCAACATTCACTACAGGGCCAGCCCAAGTTTTAATGTCAAGGCACAGGCTTATCGTGTCGGCCCATATTTCATTGTCCTCCACGGAACTCATATGCCTGCCCCTGTTTTAGTTATATATGGTTTTTCTGACCACAGATATTAGGTCAGAAAAAATTTGAGTTGAATGTAATAGTATCACTTCACATTCAATATAAGATCAAAATTTCTTCTGATTTAATTGTTATCAATTGATTTTTTGTGCCACTGGATTCCTTTATTCTTAATACTTCTTTTTACTGACGTTAATGTATAAAATACATACATATATATAGAGAGAGAGGATTTTATTAGAATTATCATAAGAAACTTCAAGGAAAAAAGGGTACATAGTTTGTATATGTGCCATCTACTCAAATTTTATCTGGTCACTTCGTTGTATGGTGCATAATGGTCAAAGTCCTCCTTTATAATTGAAGAAATGGTAAAAATTCCCCTTTATGTATTGTAGTGTTTATGCTTAAAAATACTCCAACTAACTATAATATTTATTTTCCATAAATTAAGCATAAATGAACCAAAATGCCTCCTAAATGAAAAGAAATAGAGTCGAAGTGCCGGCTCTATTTCCTTCCACTAAGCTTTCCCAGACAAGGAGTAGGAGTCGGGTGTTTACGGTTTGGTTTGGTTTGGTTCATGAAATGGTTTCGAATTGAATCAAAGGAAATATCCGGTTTGATTTGGTTAAATATATTAGGTCTGCACCGACCCCGTCTTAGCTCAAGACAATCAAATTATAGAAAACCGATTTCTCCAATTCAGTTAACTAAGCAGCTACTTTTATAAAAATACATATAATTAAATTAAAAAAATGCAAGTGATTTAGTCAGGTTAAGAAAATGAACCTTAAAACCAATAATTTTAGTCATGGGTCAAATTTGTTTTCGTTTAATCATCAATCGGAAACATGTTGCATCAGGTTAACGAAATTAACTAAACGATCATATTAGCAATCAAATGGCTTGGTTAACAAAAAGAGAATCTTTATTGTTAGAGAATGAAATCAAATGGCTTGGTTATTTTGAGTTTGGTTCGGGTCAACCTCGGTTCGGATTATTTATTTATTTTTTAATCGCCCCTAGTAAGGAAACTCATCTCTTCCCATTTTCCATCCATTAAATTCTAAAATGATCGTATCTTGTCATATGATATAAGGGAATATCAATCAGATTGTACTAAATAGGTATTTGAGTGCTAATCATCGAAGTTGTTGCTATAATTATTACTAATTACATTAACTTACTAATTTTCACACAATATGACCATTTAAGATCATGTTCCATCAAAACATGGGTTAATTGCACCAATGATACAAATTTTTACGTCGTGGGTGGTTTAAGTTCGGTACCAAAAAAAAATTTTGCGTCTAATTGGCGCAAAAACTTTGAAAATTGTATCTAAGAGATACATTCCATCAATTCCACTATAATACCGTTAGACTGTCTATGATTACTTGGTATAGACCGTTTCAATTTTCTCCCACTTGGCCTGATATCTTCCAACGTGCAATAAGTTAATGTGGATTAAGAGATCATGTGCTTCTCTCGAGCTATTTTAATGAAGAATTTCCCTCCCGCTCATTCACCTTCTTCTTCCTCAGTTCTCATGGGTTGTCTCAAACAAAAAAAGAACGATCCAACGGTTTGCTTTGCAACATTGGAGGAGAAATTGAAGAAGAACAACAACACTAGGGCTTACAAATTAGAGAAGAAATCGAGAAGAAGAGGAACGACATGGCCAGAATCGGGAAAGATAAGATTCACGGTAAAGGTGTCACTGACGTGGACAGTCAGTTATCTTTCTTCTACCCCTTGATGTCACTGACAAATGCTTGCATTTGGACTGTGCAAATGCTTTCATGATTTGGTTATAATTTTCGTTGTAGTTAGGCCTATAAAAATGAAAGCTTGATTCTTCATTTTTAAGCTCTACCACGTGGTCCTTCATCAAGTATGTGCTTGCTTTTCTTGGATTTCTATAAAAATGAACACTTACCTATAGTTTTGGGCCGTAATGCTTGCTTGGCCAGTGTTCTATGTGTGTACTCTATGATTGGGAATATAATGCTTTTTTATGTGTTATTGGTCTAAATCCTAACTTTGATGAATGGTTTGATCATTACATTTATATAAATAACAATCAGTGTTATGTTTACTACCAAGTTGAAAATTGGATCCTTAATTGAATGTTCATGAGGTTAAAGAGGGGAAATTATAATAGAAATTCTATATGTTAATCATTTTTTTGTAATTAAATTTATATATTTTAAAATGACTTGATCAGTCATATATGTTTCCCTCCATAATATGTTTGAGTTTCATCCATCAATTTCTGTTAGTAAGTTGATGATGTGGATGTCACACCATTAATTTTGCAAATGTGACCGTTAAGTTGATGTTGTAGATATCCACTTGACCACTTTTCATGTAACCTGAATCGCACACATTAAACACTTGGCATATCATCTCTCTCTCCTCAGCCCCAACCACCACCATCACCACCACCACCCCCGCCCCCCGGGCTCTCCCTCACATGACCCGACTCCCCTCCAAGACTACTGTTAGACCCTTGAGCTCAAGCCCCGGAAAATGCGTACCACAAGCCGTACCTCAGGGTAGTGGTAGCGCATAGCCTGCATGCGAGGATGCGCGGGCAGCCAGGTGCGAGGTGTTGAGAGAATTGCAAGTCCATGAACGAGCAGGTATGGAGATGGTCACACAAGCGTGCACGAAAGTACTAGTGAAGGGGATGGTTGATCAAAGGCTCAGTAGTGTGCTGAGGAACCGGATTGTGGCCAGGAAGTGCCACAATGCATGAGTAGGCGAACGCGCGGGAGGGTAGCAAGGATGCACACAAGCAAGGCACGGTGCAACGCTCTAGGAGGTTCGGTGAACCTGATACAACTACGCAAAGGCACTCTAGGAGTGCGCACGACTCAACAGGCCTGGCAGACGCTAAGGGAGGCACAACACTTAGCGACGAGGAAGTTGACTACTTGTGGGGATTGGCTAAGTCCTTGACTAGGCTCTGGCACCGTTGGAATCCCATTCAGACGACCGTGATCCTAGGAAGTGATCATGGACGTGGACCCTAGAGGAGGATGGATCGGGACGATGAGGCTAAGCTAGCGCCAAGTCAATCCAGGCAAATCCGGGAAAGATCCTTCCAAGATATGGCAAATCCTTCTATTATGGAAACAATCTTGGAGATTGCAAATCAACAGCTAAGATTGAATGGATCGAGATCTGATGGAGAGAATCAAGGAATTCAAATCTATCAGTTGCCATATCAGATTTGTTCGGCTCCTCTATAAAAATGGGTTCAGCCTCATTCTACAGAGGCAACCAAGAAGTGAGAGACACCAGACACCAAGCAGAGACGAGGAGAGGACCAAGAGCGACCAGATCAGTCGAGGAACACAAAGAGCCCGAGATTCCAAGGGAGTGGAAGTCGAGTTCGGCAGTAGTCCGGTGTTCTTGAGAGAAGACACAAGACGAGTAGGGAGTGCAAGCAGTAAGAGACTGCAAGGCATAGGCTCGTGAGACTACGTATAAGTGTTCTGATCTGGGATTGGGTTTTTCGTGTACTTGTAGTAGATATGAATACGAGTTGCATTTTCCCAATTGTGTTCTTGTGTTCCTTGGTGTTGCTTCTTTGGTTTGGTGATCGTTCGGCCTCGATGGTACGCGTGGTGTGTGTGTGGTTGGTCGACAAACGGTGTGTCGACGCCTAGCGGGGTGCGGAAAAATTTGTGACCCGCATCAGCCCCATGACACTACCATCATTGGAACTCACCACTAGCCCGCTCCATCAACAAGCGCTCAAAGCCACCACCATCGGAAGCCACAACCACCCAAAACCATCATCTTTTCTTCTACCTTCATAAGAACCTTCACAACCCATCCCATCCCCACAACCAAAGTCTTCTCGAAAGAGCCGTTCCAACTCAAGTTAATGTCCAAGGTATCTTCCTCTTCAATCGTCTTGCTAGGTACTAAAATTCAGCTCTCAACAAAGTCGAGTAAGTAAATAGTATGTCACAACGAGAGGGCACATAATACTCTTTTAGAAATTCTATTTTTGGTTGTTTAATATGGTAGGGATGTTTGATAAGGTGGAGTTGGAGAATGTTTAATTTTGAAATGGGGTATGTGCAGTGCCAAATTTTATCTTTGTTTGGTTTTAAATATTTTTCTCATTAATTGTCATGGATAAGATTACCATATTTGAATGGATACTATAAGATTCATCAAATGTTATTGAGAGGGGGATTCCAAAAAGATAAATTCAAGTCAATAAGACCTAGTCCTCAAAGATTGCTATTATACAATTGGATCCTTCATTATTTACAAATTGAGTCATTTGTTTAACTGCATTGATCATAAAATTTTGCTGAATGCCTTAACAATACCTATCCATGCTTTTTAGCATCCATCTTTTGGTGGTGTTCTATGATTGTTTTCTTTATCTAAGAGCTTGGAATTATATGAGTGCTAATAGTAATCAAGATCCTATTATGTTTACTGCTAAGGATTATGTTCCCTATTCCTTTTTTATTCAAGTGGACTCAAGATTTGTCCTGACTGTATAATGGGAGGTTTTACCTTGATCACTACTTCCAAATGATCTACACATTTTTATTGTATAATGTGTATTGCATGATTTAGACAAAAAAGAAAATTGAATCTTGATCTACAAATATGAGACAAAGATGTCAACATCAAGAAACTTATGATTAGTTCATGACTACAAGATGGTTGATGTCGAAATATTGATTAGTTAGGTGAAAGAGATTTAGATGACCATGCTTCAGGAACTACATTCGATATTTTGGAATGGTCATCTAAATTTAGAAATTTGTGGAAGGACTTCACAAACTACATTCAGCGCAAGCATAAGAGATGTCATTGGAAAACCTATTCATTAAACTTTGAAGAAGACAATAAAGGGTTTGAGTAGGTTATTCTCACAAGTTGTGATAGGGCAAATGAGATGGAACATAGGCAAGGCTTGAAACTCAAAAGGAACAATCACAAGCTGAAGCTAAGGAATCATTTCTCATAATATGTTTCGAGGAATATACTTTCAAATATGGCAAGAAAGGCCATGAGTCTTTCCGATGTTGTTTTTCAAAGAAGAAGAGCAATGCGGCAAACATGGTGGATAATACCACCAAGGATGTGTTAGAATATCAACACCTCAGTTATAATCTCTGAGGTGAACTTAATGGAGTCTAATCTAAAGGAGTAGTGGATCAACATGAGCTACTTAAGATATATTTACTCCAACAAAAAATAGTTCATGACCTTTGATTCGGTAAATGGAGAGAAGCTCTGCATGGGAACTCACCCTATTCTACTATTGAAGGTGGAGGAAAGTTGATGCTGAAGATGACCTCTAGGAAATTAATTATTACGAAGAACATGCTATAGGTACCAAAAATTCAAAAGAATTTACTGTTGTGTTATTGTTAAATTAGCATGAGTTTGGGATGGTGTTTGGGTTCGAAAAAGTTATTTTTATCAGAGTTTAGAATGTAATTGGCAAAGGATACTTGAGTAGTGGACTTTCTAAAGTTAATGTTATGGTTATGATTAATAAAAGTAATTCATTTTCTGGTTACTTACTTGGATCCTCCAATTTATGGTATGATGGAATGGTACATCATAATTACGATTTGATGGTGAACTGGTTAACATAGAATACATTCTAACATTCCATATTTATTTTAAGCACAAATTTGATGTTTGTGTTAAGATAAAATTAACAAGATTATCATTGTAAACAATCAAAAGAAATATAAAGTCACTTGAACTCATTCAAAGTCTTAAAGTTCAAAGAAACAAGAGGTGGTAATAAATATTTTATTACCTTTATCAATGACAGTATAAAATGCTGGTATATAACCCACAGTGGGCATGATAAAGTTGTTCAGCACTCATCATCTCAATGGGAGGACTCGAGTTCGAGTCTCACCTGCGGCGGGGAGCTCTTAACCCCTTAAATGGGCCGACCCGGGGCGATCTGGATTAGTCAGCTGGACAAAGTCCAACTGGATACCAGCAGTTTATATCCAAAAAAATGCTTCTATATATATTTGCTTAAAAGTAAAGATGAAACTCTAAGTTTATTCTCTATAAAAATGAAAATGAAAATCAACTAAAGAAGATGATAAAAATATTGAGAAGTGATTGAGGTAATGAGTATAAAGCAACCTTTTAGTGAATTTTCTGCATGTAAGATCATTAAATTTCATCAATAAACCTAACCTATAGTTCATCAAAGCCTAGCTCATTTAAAAAAAAAAAATTCCACCGCCTTGAAACCCTACGAGTAAATCCACTTACATGTTTTGGTCAAAAAGAAACTTTTTACTGTGTTGCCTGAGAGCAATGAGAGAGAGAGAGAGAGAGAGAGAGAGAGAGAGAGAGAGAGAGAGGGAGAGAGACGTAGAGGAGAAGGAAAGAGGCGGACAGTGAGGCAGATAAATGGAAGATAGGTGTTCTTAGAGGAAGAAATCGAGTGATGGTGAGGACCAAAGGGAGGAAGATAAACAGAGAAGAGGTGTGTAGCAAATAGAAGAGGAAACCTGGAGAAGAGATGGCAAGCAAAGAAGGAAAAAGGGAAGGCTGAGAGACGGGACAAGATGAGGAAAGAAAGAAAGAAAAAAAAACAGAGAGAAAGGGAGGACGGCCACCGATCGAGAGAGAGATCTTGGGAGAAAGGACAAAAAGAAAAAGAAAATTTCTTGGAAGACATGAATGGATGGGAGGGAAGGAGTTGAGTTCAGTGGCTTATAGGGGGAGAGTTGTGGTCAAACCAGAGGAAGAAACTAGGTGAATACGAGGTGCTGAGCAAGGAAACGGAGAAAACATTAGGGAGGAGAATTTAGGTTCAGGTATATCAATCACATTGGCTAGAGTTATTTATTTTGCATGTCCGGTATTAATTGATCAGGTATATTACATATGTCATGCATCTTGATTGAATCAATTTAATTGTGCTGATTAGTTGGTAATTACAATGGATTAGAAACTGTTAGGTTGATATCTTGTTTTGAGTTAAGAAATATGAATGATTGGAAGCTTTATCTTGGAGGTGCTAAATTTTAGAATATTGTGGAACTAAAGAAGTAGCTTGGAAAAATAAGTTGGATTAACACGGATAGTGTAATTGAGGAAGTTAAAAGGATAATTTGCACATTAACAACATTGAAGAATAGGGAATATGAGACTTTGGTGTACATTGTCATGTGTATTTTACTCGATTAATTATATGACAGGGACCGAGAAGGCTATGGAAAAAAATCGTTTGAAGGCTATGCTTAGTAAATGATTTCTCGGGGTGTGGTGAGTACTATTTTCCATTGTAAAATAATGCAAATAGATAAATACATTCTATTATTTGAAAAATAAATTGATTAAGGCAAAGTATTAAGGGATAAGTTATTGGATTAGATGATATGCTAATTTCTTGTACATTGGAGGATATTATATATTTATATATATGTGTCTATATATATATATGCACGTGATTATTATGGGGTATGGATGTGGCTCTCGTTTCATATGTAAAATGCGATATTATATCATGTTTACGAATATTTAATTATCAAGTGGTATCGTGTGTATATATATGTGCATATATATTCATGAATTGGTATTATTTGTAGTCTTGCATCATTCATCCCGCATTCCTGCATTATTGTTTATATTTGGTTATAGCCATGGTGACTGCTAAGTCGGCGGAATAGAAATGAGCCTAATTGATTTACCGCGGGTTCCCGGCGAGATATAAACATGGGACATGAGTGACGCTGGCTCTGTTACCTCAGCGGGATATGTGAGATGACCTCTTTTCAGGACCCGATCGGAAAAATAAAGACTAGAGAGGAGAGGTAAGAAAAAGAGAGAGACTTGAGAGTGATGGGTCTACTCTTATCGCCAGAGGATAAATAGGCAACCCCCGCGATTGCGTGCGAAGGTGCAGGGCACGGGAAGGAGAATATTATGAGATTGATTGAGGTGCAGGGTCACGATACCGTTGGGGGAGAGAGGAGTATCGGTATCGCCATAACTCTGTCGTAGAGGTAATGCGACCCCATGGCTATTGTTTGTGCTTAATGGGGTTCATCAATTATAGGTAGCTCCTTTGTTGGATGTTTATGCATATTGTTATAGAAATAGACAACGCTGATATATATATATATATATATATGAATAATATTTGTATCGGCAATATTGATGGATATTATGTATATTGATATAGAAATACATAATGCAAATATATATATGAAAAATAATTATATTGACAATATTACACGGGTACAACGGAAGGTATGTAAAGTTTCGACCTATCATGGCCGAATAGGTTAGAGAGATGAAATTGGTAGTGATAGTGGAGACTTGGAATATGAAATGGTTGCATATGTAAGTATTTGAGGTAAGAAAATATAAATTCAAAAGTTATTTATATTATTTCATCAAGTGAGGCATGTTATTATATAAGATTAATATTGCAGATTAGATAAATGGTTTAATATGTTAAACTATTATTTTACTTTGGAATTTTGTACTTACTGAGATGCAGTTCATATCTTCTGTATATATATATATATTTTCTAGATAAATTTGAAGCACGATAGGACATGCAAAAAAATGAGCAAGGTAGTTTTTTTTTATATTGCGGGTATCAACAAAAGGATGATAGTTGAATTTTATTTTTATTTGTTTAATTTAATTATGTTATGATGATTACGTTACAAACTGAAAATTTTTTGTAAAGTTTTATATTAATTTATTATTTTAAGAAATATGGTTGTAATTTTTATTATAAAATATCCAAGTTATGGGGGAAATTCTATCAAATTTTCAGGTTGTGACAGTGCATGACATGGATTTATCCATGTAGTGATTGCATGTTATTCACCTCAATTGAATAGTATTGCTAAATATAAAAATTGCACACTAAAAATAAATGCATGTGATGTTAATAAATTCAGGGTTATCCCACAATATTCACCGGAAATTATTTTTACAAACCATTACATTTTAAATATGATACCATAAAAGAAAGTGGATAAGGCCCCCTATCAATATGACATGATAAGAAACCTTATAAATATTTATGAATGTGAGATTGTCTTGCAAGGGTTCCAATATGAAAAAAAGGTAAGGGTATGTCCTAAGATAGTAAATAATAGATTTACAAGATATGCATATAAAAGAAAAGCTTAAGGATACCTTGTGTGTGAATCTAATATTGATGAAATACACAAGAATATGATAATAAAGTTGAGGAGTATATTGTTCTTTGAAGATGTATTTCCATATAGATCTAAAAGAGATCAAGTTCGTTCAAATAAACCTTTAAAACTATGAATGAATCATATCATGATTTGATTACAGTTTTGATCTTGAATCTAAACTGAGATATAGTAAGAGTGCAAGAGTGAAAAGAGTCTTTTGGAGATCATTTTTTAACTTATTTGTTAAAAAGGAATCTTGCACTTATCATGCAGTTATGATTTCTACTGAGCGATTTTTTGTAACAACACAACAAATAGTGAAAGTTAGAGGATTTCTCTTCTGGTTGGAAATCTTTAAGATCCAAATCAATCTTTAAAAGGAAGAGGAAGTGAATGACTCAATAGATAAACATGAGACTAGACTTGTTATCAAAGTAGACAAGCAAAAGGAACATGTTGATATTGTGATATTGATTCTATAGTAATAGAAATAAACTCCATTAGGATAATATTCGTATTTTAGCATTGCACAAAATGGAAGTACATCAAATGAACATAAAAATAGCTTTTTTGAATGGAAATCTTAACAAAGAAATTTGTGTGGAGTAGGTCAAGGGATTTGCATTTCTAAGAAAAGAAAATAAATTGATATTGAAACAAGTGCTAGAAAATGGCGTGAGAAATTTGACATCACAAGGATTACAAGTGGTTTTAAAATCAAGAAGTGTAACAAATATATTTAGATAAAAGTGATCAAAACTAGTTATATCATTTTATTTTGAGTAAACTATTATTTTAGTCATTCAGGTTTAAATACCACTATTTTATCCTATTGATAAAATGGGCAATTGTTTTGGCTCTTAAATGTTTAAGTTGCCATAATCTTATTCCCTACATCATATCAAGAAGAGAATTTGTTAGCCACAACAATGCCATGCTAACATCATATAGGAATCAACTAATGGTCATGTTAAAGTTTTTGACAAAAGGGATTACAGTGGTGTCAATTTCAATAATTCAAGGACTAAAGTTGTGGGACATCTTTATTAAGTGATAATTTAAACATTGGAGGACTAAATTGATGGTTTACTCGTTTATTTTTATAAGTTGATGATATACTCAATGTTCCTATTGATAAAATATCATCAAATCTACTAAGAACATTTGATACTTAACACAAGCGACATGGGTCTTGGTAATGTTATTATAGGAGTAAAAATCACAAAAATGTATGATAGGCTAGTTCTAAGTTGGCCCTATTATGTTGAAAAAAAATCTAAAAAATTTAACAAGATTGATTATAGCGTCACTAGAGTATCATTGGATATAGGTTTTCATTTATCAAAAAAAATAGAAGAGGAAGTGTTTCTAAGGAAAAATACTCAAGTTTGTGAGTTACTTAATATATCTAGTGAATTTTTTAAAACTAAATATTATTTACATGGTAAGTAGGTTGAGTAGATGCAGGTGCAACTTTAGTTGTCAATCACTTGAAGACAATTATGATAATATTAAAATACTTGGTATGTAGATTATGGTCCACATTATACCATATATCCGGTAGTATTTGAAATGTACAATAATACAAATTGTGCATCTTATATAAAAGATTCAATGTCTAGAAATCGATATATATTCACATTACCCAAAGCGTGGATGAATGGTGAAAATCCTTTAAAAAAAAGTAGGGATAACTCAATCCACATTGAATTTGAGTTAATAATATTAGGTAAATGTAGAGAAGATTTGAATAGTTATGCTATTTCTTGAAATTGGAAAAGTCGGTTCCATTACTATTTATGTATTGCAATTGTCAATCAACTATTGGAAGGGCATAAAACCATATGTATAATGGTACATCTAGACATATAGATAATAGTCAAAATATCATTACACAATTACTTGCAACTAGAACTATGTTTATTAACTATATGAAGTCAAAGGATAATCTAGTATATTTGCTAAGTAAGAAGTTAAACTAAGAGTTGACTGTGAAGATATCAAAAGGAATGGGACTTAGACCCATGAAAGGACAATTTTATGATCGAAATATAATTTAGTTGACTAGAGATCCCAAAATTTAGACTTATTGGGACAACCCAATTATAAGACCTAATGACATCATTGTGGGGAATCATTAATAACGATTGGGATGTCAAGTTGTTAAATGAGTTTTTTGACAGCAATTCAGTTACAAATATACTCAAACTCTCCTTTGGCAATTCTCCAGACCTTGACAAATATATCACTAAAATCCAAACTAGAAAATCACTCAATCAACACTTTCTATTTAGTTGATTAAAATAATTGTCTTAGCACAGAGCATAAACCTTTTGGACTAGGCTGTGGAATATTAAGATACATGACCGCTTAAAGCTCCTATTATGGAGAATGGCCTCAGAAGATCTCCCTTGGGCATACAATGCATATTAGTAATGCCCCCTATGTGAAACAGGTCCTGACGATTTCTTGCACCTGTTTGGTAATTGCTCGTATGTAAGAATCCCTTGGAGAGAATCTCAATGGGATGTCATTAATTATTGTCCATGTAATTGGAATGACAATGCAAAATTGCTGGTCAATTATTTGTTTAAACCTGATGGTTCCAAGTTGACAGAATTAGAATCTCGAGACTTTGTTCTTTTTGGTGCCAACTACATTCTAAATTACGGAAAGAGTGAAACAAGGCTTTGTTTGATGGGGCCAAGCATGAGTTGTCTGAATTTATGAATTATCTTGAATATAAAATATGCTTGGATTCAAAAAACTTTAATCTTGTCCATTTTATACGTTGCTCTCTTAGGCAGGGACCACAAGAGGGGTGTTACCCTTACCCCCGGGGGGGTGGGGGTGGTGGAAGCAAAAGAGATGCATTTATCCAAACCTATAATGATGCAGCTTGGTAGCCAACTGAAGCATGTATTGCAAGAACAACATACTGTGGTGATGAAAGAATTCTTAGTTGGCATAACAAGGAATAAGCTCAATCTCTAGGGCTGCTAAAGCCAAGGCTCTCCTACTTGCTACAGAGTTCGCCGCAAGCAAGGGTTGGACCTCTGGCACATTCCATTCTAGCGCTCATGCCCTTTTGAACTCTATAAATAAAAAAAACAATCTCATGCCTAAAATAGCTTGTCTATCTAACTTTTGGATCTCTGTGGGTTCTTTTGCTAAGTGGTCATGTTGTTGGATCTCTAGAGAAGAAAATAGTGTTGCTTATGATTTGGCCAAGAATAGCTGATATTTTGTGAACATGCTGCTATGTATTTTTAAGGGAGTAGTTCCAATGCTTCCTAAGTGATCAATTGCAATCATCTTACTTTAACGATAAAAAAAAACATTCTTATAAAAGAAATAGTGATTTAAGAGAAATGATAAGCATTGTGATCCTTTAATGATTTATGAAGGAGTAAATGAAATGTTCTATAAATTATAAATCAGTCATATGAGAGAAAAGTGGTGTCATTTCACAAAAGAATTAAAGGGTTAATTCCTTAAAACTCTCTTGTAACCAAGAGGAAGTTCACGGCCACGACGATCACAAAAGAATTAAAGGCTTAATTCTTGCAGACTCCTTTGTAACCAAGAGGAAGTTCACGGGCACAACGAGTGTAACCATGGGAATTGAATGCAAGATACATGATTCTTTGCCCAAGACAATAGGACAATTCAGGAAGTGTCCCTTCATAAAGGAAGGTTTAAGGGGTAATACTTACCTATTCGATATATTATCCTCTTGTTAAACACTACCAAGTGGTCAAAATGAAATAATTTCCATTGATTATTGGAAAAATGACAATGATATGTGAATGAAAAATTATTTAACATGATATTAGATGGATTTGATTGGGCTTAAATTCAACTTTTGGAGTATGAACTAACACCTTCGGCTAAAACCCATTAATGATAGGGCCTATAAGAGTCCATGTTGGAAATGAAGAACTATTTGTTGCACATGGATGTTAAAAGAAAAGTTGAAAGGGCTTATATGTAAGGGTGGTTTATGAGATGGTAACCATCTTATAGAAGCATTCTGTTAGACCCTTGAACTCTAACTTCGGAGAATGCGTATCACAAGCCGTACCTTAGGGTAGTGGTAGCACATAGTAGGCATGCGAGGAAGCGTAGGCAATCATGTGCAAGGTGTTGGGATAAATTGTAGGTCCAAGAGCGGGCAAGTATGGAGATAGTCATGCAAGCGTGCACGGAGGCATTGGTGGAGCAGACAATCGACCAAGGCTTAGCAATGGGGTTGAGGGACCAAAGGGCGGACATGGAGTGTCACAGTTCACAAGTAGGCAAGTGTGCATATGGGTGGTGATGATGTCCATGAGCAAGGCATGATGCTATGCTCAAGGATGCTTGGTGGTCAAGATGTGATCGAGCAAAGGCACTCAAGGAGTGCGTACTACTCAATATGCATGGCAGATGCTGAGGGGATGCTCAACACTTAGTGGCTAGTGATTCGACTACTCGCGGAGATTGAATAAGTCCTTGATCATGCTTGAGCACCATTAGATGTTGCAGTCCCAATTAGACGAATGTGATCGTGGGAGGTGATCATGGACGTGAGCCCTAGAGGAGAGTGGATTGAATTGACGATGCTAAGTTGGCGTCATGTTATCCGTACCTGGTCAAACAGACAATCAAGGAAAGATTTTCCCGGGATATGGCAAATCAATATGTTATAGAATTGTAGATCAATGGCCAAAATTGGACAGATCAAGATCTGATTGAGAGAATCAAGGGATTAAGATATATCAGTTGTCATATCTAGTCCACAGGCTCCTCTATATAAAGGGGATTAGTCTCATTCTCAAATACATCCATAATTCTCATATGAGAGACATAGAGAGCTAGAAACTCCCAGAGAGTGGAAGCCAAGTCAAAGCAAACAGTCTAGTATTCTTGAGGGAGGCATGAGACAGGAGGGGAGGGGGAGTGTAAGCAGTGAGAAACTGTGAAGTATATACTTGTGTGATTGCGTGTAAGTGTTCTTATCTAGGTTGGATTTTCATGTACTTGTGATATATATGAATACGAGTTACGCTTTTCCCAATTATGTTCTTATATTCCTCTGCGTCGCTTTTGTGGTTTTATGGTCAAATGATCTTGACGGTATGTGTAGTGCGTGGTTGGTTGGCAAGCTAAGTGTCAATGCCAGTGGCACATGGAAAATTTGTGCCCCACATTAGTATGTGACACATTTTTTGATGCATGCCGTCGTAGGAGGATGTGCCGTCAGCGGTGTGTGCCAGCACAACAACGTACTTAGACGAATTGCATCCCAAAAAGTGAGACTTGAGTGTCGGATTTTACCTTTTTCGACTTACATATTTTCCATTAATCATAAAGGATAAGATTGACCAGATCTCTAATTAATATCATCAAATCCATTGGACATCATTGAGCTGGGATTCCCATTGGGCCACTGACCGGATCCGATCTGATCCTCGAAGAATTCCATCATCCGATATGATCCGCCGTTATTGTTTATAAATAAATTGAGGCTGTTTGCTTGACGTCACTAGTCACAACTTTTTCCTAAAGCCAACAACAAAGCTTCTCCCCATCTTTCTAGTATCTGTTTTCCGATGGTATTCTGTAGCTGCTCTATTCGGCAGAGTGTACGCAACAAATTTCGAGTCTCAACAAAGACGCGATAAAAGTTACGACAAAATTATCTTTAATACAATTGCTTTTCTTTTTTTCTTTTTGAGTGGGTACGAATCTCTAAGAAAATTATAAATAAATAAATAAATCCTCTGATTCTCTTTTGTGCTAGATTCCAAATGAGACTTGAGCCATGTACTTTCAATTGTGGTTGGAACCACCGGGGCTTATGAGCTTGATCCGATGAATCCGAACGTTGCTTCAAGCGAGGGCTTCACAGCTTGTTCTCGATCAGAGTGGGTAACGGAGTTGCCAGGGCTTTTGAGCTTGATCCGTCAAATCCTCCTGGAGTCTCGAGCGAGGGCTGCAGCAGCTTGATCTCGGTCGGGGTGGAACACCGGGGCTCTATGGGCTTGATCCGATGAATCCGAATGTTGCTTCGAGCGAGGGCTTCACAGCTTGTTCTCGATCGGAGCGAGTAATGGAGTTGCCGAGGCTTCTGAGCTTGATCCGTCGAATTGGTGTAGGGTTTCTCCGAGTCTTTGATGTAACAGAACTTCGAAAGGGTTTTGGAGAGCCTCGGGTTGGACAAAGATTTCTCAGGTTTTGGTGCCTTCTCTCTTCTTCTCTCCCTTTTCTTCTTCTTCCTTCCCCCCTCTCTGCGAAGGAGAGTCCTCTATTTATAGAGGAGAAAGGATGATGTGGCAATCCTCGTTCTGGCATCTAATTGGTCGGTAAGAATCGATCTTGACCGTCCATCTTGGTTGTAATATATGGTTACCTATTTTGCTTTTAGGCAACATTCAATGAAGGAAATATTGTGTAATTTCCTTCATTCCTTTATTCCTTTTTTTATTGATATATCGGGAAAATAGAATATCTAATAACCCGATATATTGTTACTATTAATTTTCTTTTAATTGCGCAAATATTTGGTAGATGATGAGGTGGCAAGTTGTGATTGGCTACAAATTTTTCGGTTTCTACAAATGCCCCCTCGAGACTTGCGCATGGCTCGGATTGGCCGAGTGCAAAGTGAGCATGTCTCGATTTTTTTTTTTACGCGTAAGATGAAGTGTACGCATTGTTTGATGCCGAAATATGTCACATATCTTTCTTCCCTCCTGCTCTAACTGTCATGGAATCTCCAGGTTTTCACGTTGACCATCATGAATATTCTCTTTCCTTGCATTTGACTTTCCTCTTCTGTGCATGATAGGGTAGCTTCTGGCAACATAATCAAACCAATCATATTAAGCAAGCTCTATATATATATATATATATATATTTCCAACGAAAAGCAACCGTGAGGATTTTCTTGAAGAGGTCTAAAGCTTCTTCATCCTCAATTGCCTTTTAAGTGTAATCTCCTCAGGGAAATATCTCCAATCCAAATTGGCTAGGCTCCACTTATAAATATGTATAGCAATTGATTTGCCAAGATTGATCACTTGTAACAAGAGACACACATATTGAGGCTGCCTCCCTTCTATCTTCTTCCTTCATCACGACGTTCAGCACCGTTCGTCACCAGACATCAATTGAAGAGGATCAGGATTTGAAGAAAGGTATGCACATACCTTCAATTTGAAGCATCTTGTGTCACTCTCCGTTTCTCTCCTTTTTTTTTTTTTTTACCCTTCCTTTTGAATCATGTCTCCCCTTTGGTTTGTCAACGTACAAGCATTCGTCAAACTGGTGAAATTTGGGGACTACTTTCTCCCTCTGTCCTTTTTTTTTTTTGCAAGATATACATCCAACTCCCTTGATCTTGTGCTTCTAATCGCAGGACTTTTCTTGAGGAAGGACTTCAAGTTCGATCTCCCCATTGAAGCAGGCCATAGAGCCGTACTAATGCTGTTATCAACCGTATCTCTAGGTCCAAATTCATCATACTACCTCGGCTCAGCTTATCTTGAAGTTACAATTCCTCTAGCATCTTGAGCGAAGTCTTTCATGCAATTTGTCAATTGGCGAAAGACCACTCCCGATTCTACGCGGTGCGTTTCTTTTCTTACAACTAAGTAACTTACTGTGAATTGCTTGGTGTTGGGGGCAATATCTTGCTCAAGGTATCTAAAGAGCTCTCTCCTCATGATCTACGGCGCCATAGCTCACTTGCCTATTTTATTCAGCTTGCTGCAATTACCTAATTCCCAAGATCTACTCCTCCCCTAATTTGTCGCTACACCTTTTATTTACTTACTTGCCCCCCGCGCCCCTTTTTTTTTCTTTTTTTTTTAGCTTGAACCCGTACGTACGCCTCTTTTTTTTCTCTTTTTTTTTTGACTATCCTATGCACGTGCTTCCAATCTGCTAGGCAACTTCGACTCAGCATCCTCCGACTCATTAGGCTACCAACAGAATCGGCATTCGTTGCTACAATTGTGATCCAGAGATGGTGGTTTTCAAGAATTTAAAGAGACCCGAGGGCCAATATCTTGTCATCGTAGATTGCTCGGATGACAAACCCGAGGATGGCCTCATTCTTCCTGTTGACCGAACACTTGGAGGTATTGCTTCTCATGGATCCTCTAGCCTTGGAGAGATTGGTCACCCTTCACAATGGAGCTATGAAGCGCCGAAAGGCCCTGTGAAGTCCTCTAGAGGTTGGTTTTTACGTTCACATTTGCACAACTTAGCTTCTGAACCGAGTTCGCGAGTCACTTTAGGACAGCGTATTATTTCTGGTGAGGCTTCATGGGGAGCATATTTCAAACCTATGGGCGAGTTCACATATACCCCCAATTTTTGGGAGTGGCTTGAATGTGTCTTACTCCGTTGCAACAAACATATGGATGGAACAGAGCTCCAGCATGCAATCATGTGCTCATTATACACGTACGACCGCAACATTGACGTAATCCGTGCATTTTGTGAAGCATGGTGTCCGGATACTAATGCCTTGGAGACTGCACGCGGGTCAATTTCAATATCTCTTTGTGACATTGGCAAGCTTGGAAAACTTCCCATACTTGGTGAGATTTACGAGGAAGTCATCCCGAGGCATCGCGAACTAACTGGTGTTGAAAGAGGTAGATTCCTCCCAGAGACTTGTGAACATTTGTTTGCAGCCTTCTACGGTCTTTGTGGAAACAAGGGGAAAAACCCTCATGTTTCTGCCACAAAATGGATAAATTTTTGGTATCGAGGAAGAAGGCGTTATGCGAAGCCCCCGGCTAGGCGAGCACGCAAGTCCCGACCTGAAGAGACACATAATCCTCCTGGCGTCCCTCCACCGGTAGAAGTCTGGTCTCATGAGGAAGAAGCTGTTTTTCGTGAGTTAAGTGTCATACCACACATACGCACAGAGACCTATCTCGCGGCTTTCCTTGCATGTTGGCTTTCTATCTTTGTTTTTCCTCAAAGACCAGTTGGAATCGTTCGTCTAGGCACCTTCAAGGTTGCTAGCTTACTTGCCTGTGGCGGCCTTTTTGCCTCGCCATCCCTGTGCTAGCACAAATTTATCGAGGGCTAAACACCATAGCACGAGCCCTAGTTGCAGGAAAAGCTGAAGTGTGTCTCCCCTTTCATTATATCTATGGATGGTTAGCACGTTACTTCTCCACACACTTCCCCTTACCCAATGAGGTGCCTGGTCCATTAATGTGTCAATACTCCGGAGAGGGCGGGGCGAAGCCATATTCTGAACACAATGCACGAATGCTTGTCCATGAAGGGAGTGCCATACACTGGTTTCCTTATAAGTTAAAGAAGCCTCTTCATCTTGTGGATAACAGAGAGCTATCGTCACGTTACCACCATCTTTTTGTAGGCATTCGCTCATGTTACTTAACTTTGAGGAGCGGAGATCAGTTCATTGTGGAACCTTATAGCCCATGTTATTTCACACGCCAATTCGGTCTTTGCCAAAATATTTCGGGGGCCCTGAAGGAGGATATACGCTCTGCTTCACTCGAGGATGGGTTTCGCTTGTGGAGGGTTTCTACCAAACTTGAGACATGTTCTGAGGTGTATTTTTCCAGAACTCCTTGATGATATTGAGGATTACACTGACATGAAGTACAAGAGTTGGAACCACCACCATAATTTGCACAACTTGGATGGGATTGACGCATTGATTGCAAGTGCCACTACTCGAGTATCAATTGGAGGGCGAAACACAGCTGTGGTTATGGATAAGGAGGTTACAGTCGCTGAAGTTAATAGTGTCATAGCTTCTCCAGCTGTTGGCCCCAACTCAAGCGGAAAATTTATGAATAAAGTCCAAACTTCTAAGCGACCATCTAGTAAGGCATTTATACTATCCATTCTTGTCATAGTTGCGCATCCCATGATGAACTCCATTGATCCTCTATTCATCTACTGTTTTTAGGTGCTTCACAAGGGGAGAGTGGATCTACTACTACGAAAGAAGATTGCCACTTCAAGAGGCTAAAGCGGGGATCCCGACATTTTGATCAGGATGATCAAGACAAAGGTCACCCGTTCCATTCGGCACTTGAAAGCTTGGTATGCACTTTAATCTCTATCGTCCCCTTTCATCCTTTTCCTTATCCAGTCATTCTCTCTTCTTCTTTTTTTTTATTACATATATATCTTTGTTATTCATGCCTAACAGATCAATCTAGATCTCGATGTGGAGGGCATGCTGGAAGGTACTGAATTATCAATTTCTAAGTCTTATCCTCCAAGTTTGATGGAGAGGGAAGAAAGTGATGAGGACATGATAGCAATGCCGCTATCGATTAATATGCCCAGATCCAATGATGATGTACGTCACCCAATTCATGTTGACACACAAAGTGCCAATGTGGGCAAGTACTCACAGCAAGTTGCTCCTCTCGAGTCATGCGGTATCCCTCCTCCTTCTATCTTCTATGCTGATGTTGTAATAGCAGCAGGATACCGGTCCTTAGCCTCATCATGGTGGAGCAACATCTATGAAAAACTAGCCAATGCTTCCCCGAATGAAGTGCACTCGATCCATGGTGAGGTCATGAAGATTTTGGCATGCATCCAATCACTTTCCTTTGTAGATTCATCCTCGATGAGTATGGTCATTCAGGAATTCCTAGATCACTCAAGTTGTTTTGCAACTTTGGAGGCTTCAATAGGATCCAAGCCATCTGCCGTTGAGCATGCAGAGCAAGTAAGAGTGGCAGAGATCCATCTTTCTCAACAAAAGGCAATGGGAGAAGAAGATGCCAACCACTTGAAGACTCTCACTACCGAGCGGGATAGTATGCTTCGCAAACGTATAGCACTTCGAGCGGAATTAGACAAGTTGTCGGAGGAAATAGAAGGGGCCGATATATTAATCCAAGAGACATCCCAAGCATTAGAATCAAGAAAATCTGCCATCGATGCTGCTAGCACCCAACTAGGCAATGCCCGTCACGCACCCTACTTAACTGATGTGGAGGCTCACTCTTTGAGAGAGTTGCATGAGGGAAGAAAAGAGGGCTGCCTTGAGGAACTTTGAATGGAAATTGTAAATAGCCAAACAAAACCTTAGAGTCATTTACTCTTATTCTTTCCTCTATTTTTGATGAGCTACCTTGTAATACTTTGCTCTCTGCCCTCTAATTGAATTTATATCAGCATCTGGCTTTGTCGTGGAATCATCCTATTGCCTCTTTACATATATATATTTATATATGACCAAGCCTTAACTAGTTTAGTACCCTTGTGTGGATCAAGTCATAATGCAGCTTCCTTTTTTTTTTTTTTTTTACTATGACTGAACCTTAACCAGTGTAGTTAAGGCTGCCTATGTACCCCTTTGAGGGATCAAGTCATATTTTTTTTTTGTGTGACTGAACCTTAACCAATGTGGTCAAGGCTGCCTACGTACCCTTGTGAGGGATCAAGTCATAACGTAGTTCAATTTTTTTTTATTTATGCATAATATTGCTTCAAGAATTTCCCATTGATAGGACCGATTCTCAAGCCGTCTTGATCCACCAACTTGTAGGCACCATTAGTGTATGCTTCTTTGATGACATAGGGTCCATCCCACTTAGGAAGAAACTTGTTCCCAGTTCGGTGGGTGACAATAATTGGCCTTCGTACAGCAAGAACCAAGTCTCCTACTTGGAATGAGCGTAATCGAAGGCGCTTATTGAAGGATTTCGACATCCGGGCTTGGTAACATTCTAGACGTTGTTGAGCCTCCAGTCTTCTTTCATCCAGTGCTTCTAGTTCTTCTAGTCGCAACTTCGCGTTTTCTTCACTAGTGAGCCCTTCCTGAAGTGCAATCCTTAATGATGGATTTGTTGCTCTAGTGGTAAGACGGCTTCAACCCCATACACTAAAGAATATGGTGTGGCTTGAGTTGGAGTTCGAAATGTTGTCCGGTATGCCCACAAGGCTTCACCAATCTTTTCGTGCCAATCCCTCTTTGATTTGTCAACAATCTTCTTAAGGAGGTTACATAATGTTTTGTTGAAAGCTTCTGCAAGCCCGTTTGCTGCAGCATTGTAGGCGGAAGAGTTTATACTGCTTGAAGCCGAATTTCTCACACAACTTGTCCATGGCCTTATTTGAGAATGGCTTTCCATTGTCTGTGACGATGTAGCGAGGTACACCATATCTAAAGATGATGTTTCCACGGATGAAGTTGGTCACTGTCTCTTTCTTCACTTCACGAAATGGAGCAGCTTCTGCCCACTTAGAAAAGTAATCAGTGGCCGCAAGGATATATGCATGTCCACCAGAAGACTTAGGGGTTAATGGTCCAATAACATCTAATCACCATGCATCGAAGGGCCAAGAGGCGACTGTAGGATGGAGTGGTTCTGGAGGTTGGTGGATGAAGTTTGCATGAACTTGGCACGCTTGACACTTCTTTGAATAATCCATGCAGTCCCTCACCATAGTCGGCCAATAGTAGCCCATTCTCTTAAGCTGAAAGTGGAGCTTAGGGCCTGATTGGTGGGCACCACATGCCCCTGAATGAGCCTCTTCCAGTGCTTTAAATGCCTCGCAATCATTAAGGCATCTCAAGAAGACTCCATCAAATGACCGTCGATAAAGGACACCCTTAAAATGAATAAATCGAGGCGCTCGACGTCTTATGTCAGTTCTACGTCTTGAGTCATCTGGAAGTTTCCCATATTCTAAGTAATCAATTAGAGGTTGTCGCCAATCTTCTTTATTGATTTCGTAAGCGGATAATGTGCAACATCCTTCTTCATTTTGTGTGACATCCATTTGAGGAACCACCCACCTTTGGCAAACGGGAACTTTCAACTCTGCTTTTGCCATTGTAAGAGTGGATGCTAGGCAAGCTAGTGCATCTGCTTGCCTATTTGATTCCCTAGGCACATGTGTCAGTGTGAAACACTCAAATCGTTGAAGAAGGCCCCTAGCATACTGGGCGAGGGGAACCAATTCTGGCTTTTTAACTTCATAAGTAGTCAAGAGTTGATTCACCACTAGCTTGGAATCACCAAATATTTTGAGGTATGCTACTTCTCTTTCTATTGCCATTTCGAGTCCAAGAATAAGTGCTTGGTACTCTGCCACATTGTTTGAGCATTTCTCACCAAGGGCAAATGCATATGGCAACACATCTCCTTCTGGGGTGACGAAGATGACTCCTGCCCCAGCACCATGTCGGTTGGTTGCCCCATCAAAATACATCTTCCATGGTGCTATTGGTTCAATTAGCATGACATCCTCATCGGGCAAATCATCTGAAAGTTCCCAGGACTCCGGAATTGGATGATCTGCAAGGAAGTCTGCGAGAGCTTGCCCTTTAATAGCCTTTTGAGGGACATAGGAGATCTCAAGCCCTTGGAGTAACATCGCCCATCTCCCTACTCGCCCAGAGAAATCAGATCATGACATGATGTACTTGAGAGGGTTAGCTCTTGAAATGAGGTGTACTATATGGGCCTGGAAGTAATGTCGCAATTTCTGGACAGAAAAAAAACCAAGGCTAAGCAAATCTTTTCAATGGGAGAGTAATTATTCTCGGCCACTGTCAATGTTCAACTTAGGTAGTAAAGAGCATTTTCTTTCTTTTCTTCATTCTCTTGAGCAAGGAGAACACCTACAGAGCGTTCTTGCGCTGACAGATAGAGTATTAAAGGTTGGCCAGGTGTAGGAGCTCGCAAAACAGGTGGCTTGAGTAAATACGCCTTTATTCTCTCAAAAGCCTTATGGCAAGCTAGATCCCAGAAGTATACTACATCCTTCTTCATGAGCCGATTGAATGGCTGACATCGACCAGCAAGATTAGAAATGAAGCGACGAATGTATGCCAATTTCCCTTGTAGACTTTTCAGCTCATGAAGGTTCTTTGGCTCTGGCATTTTCAAGATTGCATCTATTTTAGAAGGGTCAATTTCGATGCCTCGATGTCGTACAATGAAGCCAAGGAACTTGCCAGATGTGACACCAAATGCACACTTCAAGGGATTCATCCTTAGCTGGTAGCGACGTAAGCGGTCAAACACATTGCGAAGGTCTGCCAAATGTGATTGTCTTTCCTTTGACTTTACCACCAAATCATCAACATAACATTCTACTTGTTTGTGCAGCATGTCATTGAAGATTCTCTGCATGGCTCTTTGATACGTTGCCCCTGCATTCTTCAATCCAAAAGGCATAACTTTATAGCAATAAATCCCTTTTGGAGTACGAAAAGCTGTCAATTCTTCGTCTTTAGGATCCATGCGAATTTGATTGTATCCAGACATTCCATCCATGAAGGAAAGAGCTTCATGACCAGTTGTCGCATTGACCATAAGTTCTGTTATGGGCAATGGAAAATCATCCTTTGGGCATGCGTTATTGAGGTCTCGAAAGTCTACACAAATACGTATTTGGCCATTCTTCTTCTTTACCGGCACTATGTTCGAGACCCAAGTGGGGTAAGGGACTTCTTGAATGAACCCGGCACCAATCAACTTATCCACCTCAGTCGTTATTTGGGGCAATAGATCAGGATGGAATCGTCTCTGGGCTTGTTTAATCGGTCGTACCCCATGCTTGATAGACAATTGATGTATTGCAACCTTCGGATCCAGTCCAGGCATTTCTTGGTAAGACCATGCGAATACGTCTTTATATTCAATCAACAGTTTAACATAAGCTTCTTCTTCATCGGGCTTAAGTTTGTGCTAAGGAAAATAGGGCGGTGTTCTTCTTTTGAACCCAAGTTGACTTCCTTTAACTCATCAACCGTAGATTGCCCACCTTCCTCCAAAGTTTCTAGAGCCTCTTCTACTTTACCTCTACCTCTTCAAGCCGACTGTCGTTAATTTCTTGAATGGTGACATGACAAGATGACATTGTTTGGTTGTCATTAGCTTCATTGCATCCTTCATCTGGCTTAGTTATTATCACCATTTGAGTATTTGCCCTTAATGTTTCGTCAAGCTTCACTTCAAGTGTTAGACGACGTCTCATTCTTGATGGAACAACACTTTGAAAGTCCCTCATTTTGACAAACAAAGGGGTCGCAATTTTCACTTTGCGTATTGGTTTTCTGCTCATTAAGACCGATCGGATGTATGAATCCCAATCTTCGTTTGATTGCTCCTTTGGTCCCTTGGCTTTTTAGTCTCCCTAGTGACGTTCCCCAACCTATCAAAGACTGAAGATCGTTTAGGTTGCCTTCCCAAGCGATCAAATATAGAGGGTCTTGAAGATGGTGGTGGTTCTTTGTCATCATCACCTTCTACAGAAATATACCCTGTAGAGACTTTCTTTAACGGGAATTGAATAGATTCAGGTGGAGTATATCCCAAGCCAGCTTTCGAGTTTGCAAACAGCATGCCCTTGCTCCTTTAATGCATATTGCATCTCGGTCGAACCTTGCTTATTTAATATGTGCAACATGGAAGAAGGCCCCGTCAAAGACTGCATGTCTTGGTCATATCCAGCTTTTGCCAATAGTCTATAGGCATTAGGGTCATACCCGCCTTGACGTGTTGTAGGTATCACCTCTTGTATGGGTGAGTTCTGAGAGAGCTGCCTAAAGCCTGTTAACGGCCGACTAGAGGACTTAACAGCCTCAATTCTTGTGACTGGCAAGTTTAACCCTTTTAAGCCCACATCTTTTATTCCCTTGCTATAAGTGAACGGTGGTTGTCCTTCCTTCCTCTTAGCCTTCGGGACATATCGTAGGACTGGCACTATCTCATTCAGCCCACTATTAGGCTCACTATTCCTTTTTGTGTTTTTGAAGTCATCAATGGCAATTGGTTTCTCATTTGCAGTGCTGGCTTGTTCCAAATCCTTAGCGCCTTCAAATTGGAGTAGCTTACCCTGGTCCTTTGACGGCGATGTGTGTTGTGTCCATCCTAACGTCTGGCCCTTGATGTAGAACTTAGCATCAGCAAAATGAGCCTCAGCCTCTGTGAATGGCTTACCATCTGCTACTATCGTCTTATGACAACCATTTTTTGTATGTTTGAAGCATTGGTGAAGGGTGGAAGGCACCCACACCATGTTCATGTATCCGAGGCCGACCAAGGAGCATATTATAAGTTGTCTTTGCGTCGATGACATGGAACAATGAACTTGAGTCCATGTCATCTATTGACAAATCTACTTTCATCTTGCCAATTGCTCTTTGCCCCCCTTGATCGAAACCTTGTATCATCAAACGGCTTTCTAAGAGCTCGTTAGGAGTCACACCTAGATTTCTCATAACTTGAATGGGAAGGATATTTACTGCAGAGCCACCATCTATCAATATTCGGTTTAGTCGATATCCACGAGCATAGCCTGTGACAAATAGTGGCCGATTGTGGGGTTCAGCCCCTAAGAAAAGGTCTTCATCAGTGAAGGTTATGGTCTCCAGACAATTGGCACGTGAACAAGGGATAACATTCCTATCTTTCTCTTGACTCCCTTCATCACCAATTTGATTGCACGATGATGATGAAGTTACGACATCTGGTGACTTGTCAGGGAGAGAGTCCCATAGTGTAATTGGAACTCTTGCCCCTTGCAGGTAGCGTCTCTTGATCTCCCTGGGTCTATAAGTCCTCCTCTTGGATATTGTCTTCCTTGGCTTCATCGCCACCCTTAAACATCACTTGTGTTCCTTCATAGGGTTTATGAAAGACATCCATGTGAGCTTGTGGAGTCTCTTGTAACTCCTGAGATACTGGCTTTTGCAACCCAAGAGAGGTTTGTCCTGGAATCGATTGTTGTTGTGTGATGGGAACCCACTCCTCTTCGTTGCTATCGTGATGATCTACGACGGGAGGTGTCAAAAGTTTGAAGGCTGTTGATGCCATGCTAGTCATCAACGAGCGCCTTGTAGTGTCTTCTTCCTTTACAAAGGCAACATTGCTTGTAGTCACTTCATCTTCTAATGTAATTTTTCCTTGACGTGCTAAACCCATGATTTTTATCTTTGAGGACAAAGCACTTCTCCACCGGATGGCTCACTAATTGATGGTATCTACAATAGTTTGGGTCGCTTGTGCGTCCAGCTTGTTGTGGTCGCTTCATTTCTGGTAAGTCAATAAGCTTTAGCTCGAGTAAGTGATCAAGCATGCCTGGGATGTCAGAATCAGGGAATGGGTAGACCTTGTTTTGCAACTCCTCAAGCGTAGGCTTGAGCATTAGTTTACGTTCCGCCGGAGGTACCTTCACTTCCATCTCCTTATTTCCTGAGATTCTAATAGGGGTAGTATTTACAGCCAAGGCTTGCTTGGTATCAGTCTTGAAAGACTTGCCCCCTTTCCTTGTATCTTGACGGTCCTTTACCTTCCCAAGCTCTTGGATAGGTGGTCCTTGCGCGCCACTTGACTTAATGCTAAGCTCCATGTCATGTGCTCGCGTAGCTAACTCCTCAAAGGTGTGGGGTTTGATTCCCTGCAAGATATAGCGCAAACCCCAGTGCATTCCTTGAATGCACATGTCAATTGCAGAGGCTTCGGAGAGCCGATCTCTACAGTTAAGACTCATATTTCTCCATCTATGAATATAGTCTGTGACAGGTTCATCTCTCAATTGACGTGCACTGGTAAGCTCAATCATACTCACAGTAACGTTTAGTACTGTAAAACCTATTAAGGAAATCTTGCTCTAACTGTCCCCAGCTATCGATTGAGCCAGGGGCAAGGTCTATGTACCAGTCAAACGCATTGCCTTTTAGCGAACGCACAAATTGTTTTACTAGCAAATCACCTTCGTCCCCGCATTGTTGCAAGTCTCAACAAAATGTGCGATATGCTGTCTTGGATTACCCTTTCCATCGAATGGTTGGAACTTGGGCGGTTGATAATTTACAGGCATTCCTAACATGTCAATCCTTTGCGTATACGGCTTGATGTATGCAGATGACATTGAGTTGCTGGGTTGCACTTGGCCTTTTAATGCTTCTTTGATGAATTCTTGTAGTTGGTCCGTGGGAATAAATCCATCAGCAGCAACACGTATGGTTTTTGTCGATGTTGGCACTACTTCGTCAATGGTAGTGGTGTCAAATACCTGTCCTTGGCAGCAACAACCTGTGTAGTCTCATTTGATATTAATGATCGTGTCGCAGCAGGGATGGTCTCTGGTGCAAGCACCTGCTGTGAAGTACTGTCATCAACTCGCCTTGACTTATCCATAACTTCAAGCTTGTTCATCAAATAAGCGACTTGTGAATCACGCTCTTGGATGGTTTTCATGAGTCCTTCTAGAGTTTTTGCCATAACAGATACTTGCTCCTCCAAGGATGATGTGTTCGTCATCATGGCCGGTAGAACTCCTATGTTTCCCGAGCCTTCTCCTTCCATCATGAGCCCATCAGAGGTAGTAGGAATGAAGGCATCGCTATCTTCAAGTTTCCCCTTGTCGTAAGATTCATCTTTCTCCACAGCGTCTAGTTCCTTTTGAGGAAAGTGATGAGCCGACATGTCTTCGGCAATAGTGTTGTGATCATGACTTACCAGGTCTGATGTGACACCCACAGGAGCATGCCCGAAGATAGCATCAGACTTCATTGTTGTGCTGCTACGAGCCGCAACATCTTTGGCCATGCTTCTTGTGTAGACCTTTTGTTGAGTATCTGCATCAGCAATAACAGCATCATCATGACTCTTCAGCCTTGGATCGAAGACGACAAGTTTCCTTGGTCCCATTGTAGCTTCTAGAGTGAAATCTTCAAGGAGAGATGAGAGGTAGAGATGGTCCCACCAGGCGTGCCAGAAATTTGTACGCAACAAATTTCAAGTCTCAACAAAGACGCGATAAAAGTTACGACAAAATTATCTTTAATACAATTGCTTTTCTTTTTTTCTTTTTGAGTGGGTACGAATCTCTAAGAAAATTATAAATAAATAAATAAATCCTCTGATTCTCTTTTGTGCTAGATTCCAAATGAGACTTGAGCCATGTACTTTCAATTGTGGTTGGAACCACCGGGGCTTATGAGCTTGATCCGATGAATCCGAACGTTGCTTCAAGCGAGGGCTTCACAGCTTGTTCTCGATCAGAGTGGGTAACAGAGTTGCCGGGGCTTTTGAGCTTGATCCGTCAAATCCTCCTGGAGTCTCGAGCGAGGGCTGCAGCAGCTTGATCTCGGTCGGGGTGGAACACCGGGGCTCTATGGGCTTGATCCGATGAATCCGAATGTTGCTTCGAGCGAGGGCTTCACAGCTTGTTCTCGATCGGAGCGAGTAATGGAGTTGCCGAGGCTTCTGAGCTTGATCCGTCGAATTGGTGTAGGGTTTCTCCGAGTCTTTGATGTAACAGAACTTCGAAAGGGTTTTGGAGAGCCTCGGGTTGGACAAAGATTTCTCAGGTTTTGGTGCCTTCTCTCTTCTTCTCTCCCTTTTCTTCTTCTTCCTTCCCCCCTCTCTGCGAAGGAGAGTCCTCTATTTATAGAGGAGAAAGGATGATGTGGCAATCCTCGTTCTGGCATCTAATTGGTCGGTAAGAATCGATCTTGACCGTCCATCTTGGTTGTAATATATGGTTACCTATTTTGCTTTTAGGCAACATTCAATGAAGGAAATATTGTGTAATTTCCTTCATTCCTTTATTCCTTTTTTTATTGATATATCGGGAAAATAGAATATCTAATAACCCGATATATTGTTACTATTCATTTTCTTTTAATTGCGCAAATATTTGGTAGATGATGAGGTGGCAAGTTGTGATTGGCTACAAATTTTTCGGTTTCTACACAGAGATCTTGGAGTCCCTGTTTCGTCGAGCTCTACCACCTTTGTATCATGAGAGACTAGCAATCGCATTTCCTTATCACATTTGAGAGGAGTCAAATCAATTTTAAGGAGATAATGACTGCCACGGATATCAGCCTTCCTCCCATCTCTGTCTCGGTACACTCGAGTTCGAGTATATGTAAATTATTTTGTGTAAGAAAATTGTCTATTAAAGGAGAATAGAATTAAGCATAATATACACGTATGCCTGAATCTACAATAGGGAACGGAAAGCTATTGATGTACAAGGTTGTTGTTGCTACAAATGTCCACAGACTAATCTCTTTCTCTTGTTCATCGCGGAGAAATTGGAGAATCAGTGTACCCATGCACAGGAACGTGTGTTGAACTGGACAAAATGTTGCTTGGGATGTTTCTCCCCATCTTTGTCATGGGTCTTTTCGGCTCCGGAAGAGACTCGCATCCACTCTTGATAAGGACCACGACATCCGTCATGGAGGGCCGTTCTGCTGGATCCTCCTGCACACACAGAAGTCCAATGTGTATGCATTTACGCACTTCAGTCACTGAACATGATTCGGTCAGTGATGGGTCTATGAACTTCACTTCTTCATATTCCTTCCACAGCATCCACGCCTGTGGTTCGATGGCATAAGAGCTAGTTCACATACAATGTAATCGGGATTTTGAATGATGAAACACGGATATTAGTCTGATCGTCAGAATCAGTAGTAGAAGTTTTACGTGTTTGACAAGGTTAAATCCACTGTTTTTCTTGCCGCTGATGATCTCGAGCAGTATCACTCCAAAGCTGAAGGCATCCGATTTTATGGAGAAGATCCCGTCCATTGCATACTCTGGAGCCATGTAACCGCTGTCAAATGCAATCAACTAATTTCAGACCTGACTTTCAAGAGATAAACAAACGTATTGATGAAGTAAGTCTCTCTCAATCTTGACTTACTACGTGCCAACAATCCGTTTTGTGTTTACAAGGTGCTGCTTGTCGAAGAATGTCCTTGCTATTCCAAAATCCGATATTTTAGCGACCATGTCATTATCTAGCAGAATATTGCTAGGCTTCAGATCCCGGTGGATGATCTTAAGACGGGAACCCTCATGAAGATAGAGCATCCCTCTCGCAATTCCATCAATGATATTGTATCTAGTTCTCCAATCAAGCTTCTTGCTCTTTTCATGATCTGAAATGTATCTAGTCAATAAATTCCACCTTGGGTGTGTTTTCATTCCTTTTGTCATAGTTGTAAGTCGAGGAATTGTACACAAGATGACAGAGAACATACCGAATATAAAGATGTCAAGGCTCTGATTAGGCATGAATTCATACACAAGAAGCTTTTCGTTTCCCTCCACTCCCCAACCCAGAAGGCTTACGAGATTTCGATGCTTGAGGCTAGCAATGAGCACAATCTCATTCTTGAACTCCTCCAGCCCTTGCAATGACATCCGGGAAAGCCTTTTCACCGCAATTTCTCTTCCGTCAGGTAATGACCCCTAATGGAATTTCAACCATATCACGACTATAACACGTCAGTATTCATAGCTGACATTAATAACTAGGCGATGAAAGTATCAGTACCCTGTAGACTTTGCCAAATCCACCTTCTCCGATGTTGTTTCCATCGGAAAAGTCAGCTGTTGCTTCCCTTAACACCACCATGTCAATAAAGAGCAATTCTTTAGAGCACACAAGCTCGCCATTCTCTGAGACTGCCACTCTGGTTGGGTTTGCCAGCTCTTGCAGCAGTGCCCTATCACTATTCTCTTGATCTGAGAAAATAAGAGAACCCCATTTTTAGATAAAATCATGTAGTTCTTACGGTGGCAACTCCATACAGTAAAAGGATTACGATTTATTCTCAACCTTGTCCTGTCATCTTTCTCCGTCGGCAATTGACAAAGCAACAGAAAAGAATCCCGATTACCAATAGCAGCACAAAGATAACAGAGAAAACCTTCAAAATCTTCCACTTATTCCCTGTTGTTTCAAAGCAATTTAAATTTCAGTTAATGATCCCAACGGGATGTTCAGAATGTTCTTTAGTAAAATTCCTAATCTGCTTACCGGATGAAAACTGTTTATAGAATCGATAAAGCTCGAACCTAGCATTGCAGTATCGGCTAACAACAATTCCACTCTGTTTGTAAGAATACTTGCTTATGAGGTCCCCAGTGGCACCATTCAAGCAACTTGTGCAATCAGTACTAGAGATTCGCATGGTACACTGAAGAAGCCCGCAGACAGTTCCACTGGCTGAATGCTTCAATTCACCCGTCCCGAACTTATTTCTGCTAGAAGTGGCTTTTTTCTTGAGATTGACCATCAACTTATTCAATGCGTAACTCAGCTCCTGGGGATTGGTTACAGTCTTTGAATTCGAATTCCGAAGTGGATACTTCCGTTGGTATTTCATTGTAGAGAAGTCACTGAACGAGTATGAAACTTGGCATGATTCATACCTGAAGACATATTCAAGTGACAGAAACATTACGACCTGAGAGGAATTTAATAAACAAGAAAATGCCCTGTTTGATTCTGAAAATTTTCCAGATTGCATGGTTCCACCATATTGTGTTTTTTAACAGGACATAGACAGACAGTAAACTTAGAAGAAAAAGATTTCCAAATTTTCTCAATCAAACGGCAGGTTCTCTCTTCTAACCAAATAGCACAAAAAATAAAAGAAAAAGGAAATTCGCGAATTTGAGGTAAACAGAACGTGGTGAAATTGTGAAGAAGGCACCATAAAAAATTTCTTGAACGCCGAATCTCACAGATTAAGACACTACTTAGTAAAAATACCAAATATCAGCGTCGGTTTTTGAGCAGTTCTGCAGGATTTCTTGGCCTGCTAGCCTTACACAACTTTGGCAGTCCCTCCCATCAACGTCTCCCCTGCAGAGCGCCTGCCCGAAGACCTGGTCTGGGCTGTCTCCGGCAGAGGCCTTGCTGAATCTTCCTGTGGTTGCAGACATGTCAGCTAATGTCTCCAGAACTTGCTTGAGGTTGTTATGAAACGAGCTATTCAGGGAATAGCTATTTTCTGTATCACAGGAGATGTGCAAAGAGGTTCGGTCTTCCATGGAGGCTGTGACTGACACGATAAAGATAATCACTAACACTACAGCTGATGCCATTTCTTGACATAGAACCGCCATACTTGCATTTAGATGCGCTTTTCTCATGTCTACCGAGGGACCAAGCATTCAGAAGATTTCAGGGATAGATTTTTCTAAGTTTTAGAATATGCCCATGAAATGGCTAGGCAGTTTCCTCCAATTTGGTGCTCGGCGCAGAGACAATTTGACAGGAAGGGACGTGTCTTCTTTGATGTTAAAGAAACTCGGACGGTTGACTCGACTGAAAAATGAAGTGTTCATCCTTGGAAGCGACAAGTCTCAATCGAAGCTTGTTTGTCATTCATATATATTATTTAGGCAAATAGTTGGTCTCATTTTTGTATTTACAAGTGTTCTTAATAAAATATAAATTTAACAAAAGAAAAACAAGTAAAAATTCATCGTAATTAATTATATATTATATATATTTGTTATTTTACAGTCAAATTATCTATTATAATTTAGAAAATCAATCCATTTACACATTTAAATTACATTTTTTAATTTTATTTAATCCATTTTCACAATAAATTATATTTAGTTACTTTAATTACTTTCAAATTAATATCTCTAATAAATTCTAGTTGGATAATGTATATCCGTAGAGGAACAAAATCACATATAAAAAAATAATACTAAAGATCATGAAATATAAAAAACTAGATAACACTATTATATCATTTTAAAATTTTACATTATAAATATGCATCCCGCTCTTAAAAACCTAATAAAATTTCTACAATATTGTGTGTATGGGTTAGCATCTAGTTATATATATTCAATAGAACTAGTTGTCGACCCAGAAATGAGGCTTTGATTCTCACCCATCAGACTCCCGTATCACTAATGTCTACTCCCTTCGTCCCCAATAGACCCCATGCGAATTTCCAAGGTAAAAATTACATAAACATTGAACAAAAAATTCCAAAACAAGAAATAATCATTTTAGGTACGTGAGTATCTCCAAACAGGAAATGTTTGGTTCTAAGATGTCTACATTCAATTCCTCTGGAAAAAAAATGAAATGAAAAGAAAATGAATGAAAAATTAGGAACATATAAGATGGTACTAAGAAGTCTACAGTCGTATGCAGTTTTTCGTCCAACGTATGATTTTATCCTTTGAGACCACAAGAGTAGTTATTTATTTATTTATTTGTTTATTTATAGGTAAGAGTAATTAATGTATAATATTTTACTTGAGTGGGCCCACAGCACATGCATTTTTGTCTGTGAAACTAGTATCGATTGGAAGGTAGAGATATTAGACGGACCCGTTTGGTTTGGAACTGGTTAGTCAAAGCCTATAACCGGTTGGATCTCCCCAAATTAGCTTATAACTGCTATTATTTGGTTAATGAATGATTACGAGCTAAGTTCAAAAAATAAGTCCATTAAATTAAAATTGACTTGACATGTTTTCTCATTGAACTAGCTCGGAACCATTAGAAAATCGTTTTGGAATCATTGCAAAACTAACCTGAACCACCAAAAACCGTGCGAATCAATGGTAAAATTTTGTTGGTTCAATTTAAAATTTTATTTAAAATAATTTGAAAATTTTTAAAAAAAGATTAAATGATCATGGTTTACTGTTCAAATTGGCCCGAACTGTGAACCAACATACTTAGGAATGGTTCCGAGCCAATTTATATTTTCTTGAACCATGACTCGTAATCAGACCAACTTATTATATTTAACGGATCAAATCGTATCCGAACCAACAAGTTCCACGTCTAGACAGCCCATTTAATACATTATCAATAGGTTTTGGCTTTAGATTCATGCATCATTTTCTCTTTCCAGTCCCCCACCAGATTCTCTTTCAACAACTTAGCTTAGTTTGTGGTCCTCTTTGTTGTTATTGGTCCCTCCAAAGTGCAACTCTTTGTCCAATCCACAGAAGATTCCACGGCTCCTCCAGTTTGACGGCTTCTCCCCTGTGCCTACTAGCGCTCGAAAGAAGACTTAAACAGGCTAAGAATATCAGATTGAGACTTATCAAAATTCGGAAATGTACCAAGGATGGTCCTTAAATGATGTGACTCACCCAGGACCTGTCAACGATCATATATAGCAATTTCCAAATTCTATTAACAAGTAACTTTCTTCTCACTTGTTATATCGGGCCTTTTCGGCTTGGATGACAACTATGCATTTCTGCCTAGTAGGACCATTTTTGTGAGCAATTGGTCAAACAAGGGACCATAACTTTCCATAGGACTAAGCATTCTTGGATGAATTTCCATGATATATGAGGTTTGAACATTCTTTATCGGGTTAAATGATCCCCGATGGGGCCACATGTTCAGTTGTTGATCAGCAATTATACAATGAAGGCTTGGCCATGCGACGACTTCCATGGGATTTTGAGATTGTCATCCGCTCCAAAGATTAAGCTCGTAAGACATGACTATTGTGATGATGTTGGAAATGGTCCTACCAGAAGAAAATTCATATACGAAACCCGAGGGGACACCCAATAGTATTGTTCAGATCATCTAATGGAGAAAAAAAATATTAGTAATGCTTTGAAATCATATATATATATATATATACACACTTGGGGGGACCGTTTACTTTCGATAAATTAATTGTTTTTTTTTCATCCTCAGTTTTCTCCTCATTTGCTGAATTTAGTTTTCAACGGAAAAAAAGTGTCAAAAATGTTTAAACTAATATGATATGATGAAAAGGAAAGGGGTAAATTTTCCAATTAAACATCAACTTTCACCAAATTTTTAGATTTAGCATAAATATTTTCACATATTTCAATCATATACCAATTATGTGTTGTAGATGAAATGTAGCATAGCATTCAAGTTGTCTTATGTGACACTACATTAGTGCTACATGAGCTACTTGTAGTCATGTAAGGGAAATCCTCCTGTTATGTAATATGACTTGATAGAAAATGAACGTAATATCAAATTTGAATAAAAAAATACATATATATAATTAGTATCTGATTAGAATATAAAAAACATTTATGTTAAATTTGAAAAATAGACAAAAATTATGTTTAATTAGAATATTAACAAAAAAAAGAAAAGTTATGAAGTATATGGTAATTAACTTTTTTTAAAATCATAATAAAGGGTAAATAATTCAAGAAGCACAAATTCCAGTCTTGAATATTTTGCATTAATAGGGAAATCACCAGCTACCATTTTATCACGTTAACTCCATCTTTATTCAGCTGTTTAAGTTAAAGGAAAAAATTCGATATGATGTAAAATACTTACATGGCTAACATAGTTTGATGTGAATACAACATATCTTATACCAAAAAAAAGAATACAACATATCGTCCCACATTTAGATTATTTTAGCTCTTAACTCTCTTTTTCAGGTCGAAATCAAAGTAGGACAATTTCGAGATTTTTCCCCTCTTATATCAATTTATCGGTATTTACTTCAAATCTACTGAGATTTTGATCCTATCCACGATTCCCGATCCCCGTCATATCCCTACTGCGCGCATCAGGGGGGTATAAAAAACACAAGCTTTTGTGCTCATACCAACGCGAAAACTTGTTCCCGATGCTCAACTGGAGGATTGTTCATGAACTCCAACAAGAGCTCTGTCAGAAGTTCCAACAACAGATTGATCGACTGACCTATCAGTTGGTAGCCCTCCAACCGCACCGCATTCGCATTGATCCGGACCCACGAAAGAATAATCTAACCTAGTGGACATGTTTGTGGACCTCTTGATGACATGCTTTAGACAAACTGTTGTGGGGTAATTCCTACTGTTTATGGACTTCTTACCGATGATCCAAAGCTCGATGTACGACCTTTATTTGATAGAGATCCCTACGAGGATCTCGAAGAAGAAGTCATTGCGGAGGTCGACCAAGGACCTTCTTTGATCATGCCGATCTTGAGGAACAATGTGACAATGTCTGGCAAGCTAATTTGTTGGAGGTTCAGAATTACCTAATTTCACTGATTTTGCGGAAAATCAGATTAATGAGTTTTTTTGATAGTTATGGTCGTATGTGCATGTTTATGTGAAAGTATGGGAAGGATATTCAATCGCCATAAATATGATATAGCACCTGGTCACGATTCCTTCAATAAATACCCATGGTAAATTCCTAACTTTTATGACTCCACCACCTTGGTCACTGCATCAAATATGTTCAATGAAAAGTCGAGTGTGAGTCTTTTCTAACCCGGAGAGAATGATACAAGAATAAATAGAAAAATAATTCATTTTAATGTTTTATTAGAATTAGGATATTATTGTGACATATTTAATAAATTACATTACATATATTTAGTGGATAAAATTAGATGTATTTTATAAATATATTTAGATATACTTATAATATATGATTTGTAATTTGGTAATTATTTCCTACCCTTAGGGTTTCCACTTTCTTTCTAAGGTCTCTTGGTCATCGGACTATTTGGATCTAATATAGCTTTGAGGTTCCTTTTTCCTCTTATATCAATTCTTTTGTATTTTCTTTGAATCAAGAAGACCTTAATCCTATTCATAATTTTTGTTTCCCATCACATCCTAGCTGCATCACAATCTCTGCTAGGGCATCAACTTCCTCAGGTGGGGGAGGCTTGTTATGGCCATGAGCTATGAGCTAGAGGTATGTGCACTACAGGTTGTGTCTAATGACTATGGGAGTGCATACGTGCTAATGTGGGGCACGTGATGAGGAGGTTTGTGGTCAAGAGTCTAAGTTCGACAAGGGGATTGCTCAAGCAACCAAGTGGAGTTGTGTGGAGCAAGGACTTGGTCGAAGGAAGCCAAAAGCCGTGGCCATGGGGTTGATGCTGTTCGACCAATGCAAGGTAGATGATCGCCAAAGATAGCCCAGGAGCACTAAGGCATGATTGGGAGAGTGATCAAGAGGCGCTTGATCACTTCATCCCAAGGTCGATTGATGGTTGAAGGAGCCATGTGCTGCTAGTCGGTGATAGTGCATGAGAGACAAGTGGAGATACGGACACGCAAGTGGAGACTCGATTAGGTAGGACTCGATGATCGAGGGCATGGAGCATGACTACTCAAGGAAGGTGCATGGGATGCTGTGGAGCACAAGATCAATGCTCATAAGATAAGGATTGCTGACACCAATGTGGAAAGAATTGATTGTTTCCTTCTGTGGAGCGGCTGGTGATCAATCAGGGACCAAGTGGGGCACAAGTTGTCTAGGTGTGTATGAGAAGTTGTTCAGGTGTGATGAATGTGATCGGGGTAAGAGATCATGATATAACACTGAATCTAGGTGCCAAGTCAACTGATTGGAAGATCAGGCTATTGAAGGCAAGCATCGAGGATTGTGGCTAAAATCAACGGATTGATAGCTAGGAGACTTTCCTTTCTTACACCAGGCACCTCAAGTATAAATAGGTGTGGCCATTCCATTGTGGAGGAAGGCACGGTGGCACACATAGTGGCACAGAGGTAGAACATGGAAACCACAAAGATCTCAAGGCATCTCAAAGTGGAGAGCCAAGGAGAGTAGCTAGAGAGAGCTAGAAAACACGAGGGAGAGCGTGTGAGGCAGAGCATAGAGTTGTTGTGAGCTTTAGTTCAGCAGTGAGTGGGGAATGAGTCCTATTTACCCTTGTAACATTGAAGTGAGTCAGGTTAGCGTGTGTTGAGTGAGGAGTGTAAGTGATGTGGAGGTCATGAGGTATATACTCGACAGGTTGAGTGAGTGTGCTCTTATAAAGAGTTTTTCATACTTGTAAAGATTGTGAATATAAGTGGAGTTTTTCTCTTTGTATATTTCTCATTTTCATTTCCTTGTGGTGTGATCATGTGCTAGGTAGCATCAAACCCTAGTTGCAAGTAGTGGCTGGTAGGTAGGCGGAGCTGTCAATGCCATCACAGTGTGGAGTTTTTGGGCCTTAAGCTCAACCCTGTGACAGTAGGTATCAGAATGAGTTGGCTATGACAATAGGTTCCAGAGCTACATTCATGACAGTAGGTATCAGCGCAAGGTCTAGTAACACCTAGGTGGAGCCTAGCAATATCAAAGGAAGGTTGGCTGTGAAGAAGGTATTGCCTAGTTGGTTGTGCAAAGGGTACCCAGAGTCTAGGTTGCGAGAACCTAGTGATACCCGAGCGAAGCTGGTTGTGCCAAGTGGCCATGATAGTACAACCTATAGCAGCCATGTGGACCCGGTCAATGGAGGTGATGCAGGAGCATGTGTAAGCTCTCCAAGGTCAGATGGCTGATGTCACAACCATGAATCCCTTAATTGATAGATTGGTGGAGCGGATTTCTGCCCTTGAAGATAATGTGGGTGAAGGCAATGATCTCAACATGACGCTAATAGACATCGTGAAGGCATTGAGATGGAGCTCGATGCTTTGAAGGACAATGTGGTGTTGGTCAAGTGACAGTTGGCCACACAAATTGCGAGTGGGTCAACAGGTGAGACTTATGGGAAGATGAGATTCTGAGCAAAGTAATTCAATGGTTCTTGGAGTTCCAAGGAGTTGGAGAACTTAATTTGGGACATGCATAATTACTTTGTTGCTACGGCGGTTCTAGACTCGAAGAAGGTACTGATCACAGCTATGTATTTAGCTGGTGATGCTAAGTTGTGGTGGAGAACTTGTGTGCAGAATGTGATCAGTGCCAGATGACCTAGGATCAAGACATGGGAGGCCTTGAAGCATGAACTCACAAAGCAGTTCTTACCAAGCAATAGTTCGGGAGTTACTCAAGAGGCATTGGCCAAGCTGAAGCATGACGGCTTTGTGAGAGAATACATGAAGAAGTTCAGTTCCCTAATGTTGGATATCATGGACATGTCAAAGATAGACAAGTTATATACCTTCTTGAACAGTTGTGGGCACAACTTGAGTTGAGTAGGCAATGAGTTAAGGATTTACTTGTTGCCTTGGCTACAGCAAATGTGATGGTGGATTTGCATTTTGCTCAAGAGGAGGACAGATCCAAGAAGGGGCAAGACAAGGTGAGGGAGAAGAAGTTAAAGGCGAAATGCAAGTATGGTCAACCAGCCAAAATTGAAGAGGACAAGGGAAAGGCGGTCGATAGTGGCCCAAAGAAGGACTCTCGGACTCACCAAGGATGCTTCATTTACGATGGTCCTCACTGTGCAAGAGAGTACCCAAAGATGAAGAATGGAACAAGTACGAGTCAACAGTGGGAGGAATCGAATGAAGAGCCGATTGAGAGGGTAGTACTTCAGTTGCTAAGTGCAATACGGACCAAATGCCAAGGAGATCGCTATGACTCGATGCATGTGAATGTTGTGGTAAAGGGCATTAGGGTGGCAACATTGGTAGATACTGGTGCCATGAATGTGTTTATCTTTGAGTGGATAGTGGCGAAGTTGGGGTTGTAGGTGCAACGGTGCCCAAACAGCATGAAGGTAGTGAATTCTCATAGCTAGCATATGAAAGGGGTGGCAAGAGATGTACCAGTTTGAGTTGGAGAGTGGGAAGGCAAGCCAGATGCGATGGTCGTAGAGCTGGATGACTATAACTTGATTTTCGGTAATAGTTTCTTTATTGAAACTTTTATTACCATTATGCCCCATCTAGGTGGATGCCTAATAGGAGATCCCAAACAACTGGGTATTGTGTGGGGAATCAAGTGGGATGGTAACAGCAAGGGTAGGAAGACTGAGAGTGGGACAACCTTGCCAGTGGCTGTGAGGGATTGGCGGAGATCCAGATCTAGCGTGCATGATGGAGCCCTATCGACAAGGGTGTCAACTTCCTCGGGTGGGGGAGGTTTGTTACGGCCATGAGCTATGAGCCAAAGGCATACATACCCAAGTTGTACCTCATGACCGCGGGCACGTGCACACATACATGCTAATGCAGTGCATGTGAAGAGGAGGTTTGTGGTCAAGGGGCTAAGTGGACCAGAGGCTTGCTCAAGCAACCAAGCGGAGTGGTGCAAAGTGAGGACTTTGTCAATGGAAGACAAGTGCCATGGCCTTGGGGTCAATGCTATTTGACCAATGCAAGGTGGATGATTGCCAAAGATAGCTTGGGAGCACTAACACATGAGTGGAATAGTGATTGAGAGGTGCTTGATCACTTCATGCTAAGGTCGATCTATGGTTAAAGGAGCCATATGTTGTTGGTTGACTACAGTGCATGAGAGATAGGTGGCGATGCGGACATGCAAGTGGAGTCTCAATTAGGTGAGACCTGATGATCGAGGCCATGGAGCGTGAATACTCAAGGAAGGTGCATGGGATGCTATGGAGTGCATGATCGATGCTCACAGGATAAGGATCATTGACACTAACATGGAAAAGGATCGGTTGTTTTCATATGTGGAGCGGTTAGTGATCAAATAGGGACTAAGTGGGGTGCAAGTTGTCCAGGTGCGTTTGAGAAGATGTCAAGTGTGATGAACGTGATCAAGGTAGAAGATCATGAGATAATGTCAAATCTAGGTGCTAAGTCAACTGATTGGAGGATTATGCTATTGAAGGCTAGAATTGAGGATGATGGCTAAAATCAAGGGATTGACGGCAAGGGGACTTTCCTTTCTTGCACTGAGCACCTCAAGTACAAATAGGCATGACCATTCCATTGTAGAGGAGTGCACAGTGGCATAGAGGCACAAAAGCACAATGTAGAAATGCTGAGGTATCATCCCAAAGACCACAATAGATCTCAAGTCATCTCGGAGTGGAGAGCCAAAGAGAGGCAGCTAGAGAGAGCTGAGAAACACGAGGGAGACCGAGTGAGGCAAAGCATAGAGTTACTACTGCAAGTTGTAGCTTAGTGGTGCATGGGGAGTGAGTCTCGTTTACCCTTGTAATGTCGAAGTGAGTCAGGTTAGTGTGTGTCAAATTAGGAGTGTAAGCGGTGTAGAGGTTGCGAGGCATATACTCAATAGGTTGAGTGAGTTTGCTCTTGTAAAGGATTTTTCATACCTGTAGGGATTGTGAATACAAGTGGAGTTTTTCCCTTTGTATATTGCTCGTGTTCATTTCCTTGTGGTGTGATTGTGTGTCAGGTAACATCAAACCTCAATTGCCAGTAGTGCCTGGTTGGGGGGTGGAGCTATCAACGCCATCACGATGTGTGTTTCCAGGCCCTAGGCTCAGCCCCATGACAATAGGTATTAGAGCAAGTTTTGGTAGCGTCTTCGAGGAGCCTAGCAATATCAAAGGAAGGTTGGCCATGAAGAAGGCATTACCTAGCTGGTCATGCAAAGGGTACCGTGAGTTTAGTTTGGGAGAACCTAGAGATACCTAAGCCAAGGTGGTTGTGCCAAGTGGCCATGACAGTACGACCTGTAGCAACCATGTGGACCCAATCGATAAAGGCGATGCGGGAGTGTGTGCAAGCTCTCAAGGGTCAAATGGCTGATGTCACAACCATGACTCCCTCAATTGATAGATTGGTGGAGCGGATTTTTGCCCTCAAAGATAATGTGAGCAAAGGCAATGATCTCAGTGGGACGCTGATAGACATCATGAAGGCTTTGCGATGGGAGCTCAATGCCTTGAAGGATGACATGGCATTGGTCAAGCGGCAGTTGGCCACACAAACTGCAAGTGGGTTGACAAGTGAGATCGGAGTTCCAAGGATTTGGGGAACTTCATTTGGGACATAGAGAATTACTTTGTTGCTGCAAAGGTTTTAGACTAAGCGAAGGTTTTAGAATTACTATGTATTTAGCTAGTGACGCTAAGTTGTGGCGGAGAACTTTTGTCTAGGATGCGATTAGTGCTGAACGACCTAGGATCGAGACATGGGAGGCCTTGAAGTGTGAACACAAGGAGTAGCTCTTACCAAGCAACACTTTATGGGTTGCTCAGAATGCATTGGCCAAGTTCAAGCATGACAGTTCTATGCGAGAGTATGTGAAGAAGTTCAATTCCCTAATGTTGGATGTCATGGACATGTCGAAGACAGACAAGTTATATACCTTCTTGAAGGGCCTACAGGTGTGGGCATAGCTCGAGTTGACAAGGCAGGGCATGAAGGATTTACTCACTGCCTCAGCTACAACAAATGCACTAGTGGATTTGCATTCTACTCAAGAGGAGGATGGATCCAAGAAGGGGTAGGACAAGGTGTAGATGGAGAAGTTGAAGGTGAAAGCAAGTATGGTCAATCGGCTAGAATTGAAGAGGACAAGGGAAAGGTGGTTGAGGGTGGTCCAAGGAAGGACTCTTGGGCTTGCCAAGGATGCTTCATTTGTGATGGTCCTCATCGCTAGTGACGTGATCCTTACCGACCTGTGGTGGAACTCAATACCAAATATGATAGGAATGTCACCAACTTGCAATAAGACCCAACACCAAATGTGGAAAGGAACCCCAAGAACTGGAAAAAATAAGTTTGAAATAATGAACTTTGACTCGTTACTTAACGAGGCAAGAACCAAAGTTACAGATCAAGGAGGATGCCACACCAAGAATCCCATGAACTAGAGAATCAAAGTGATGAGTTTAGTCGTAGAACGCCACAAGATAACTTGATAAGTTCTAAGTTTTCTCAAGAACCAAGAAGAGCAATATATTTCTACTCACCAGTGTATCCGAATTTTAAATAACTAAAGGGTATTTATAGTGTCAACATAAAGAGGAAATCAAATATGCTAAATATATCCTAGAGATAGATATCCTAAAATATTACAAGATATTTTAAAATATTATATTGTAAAGATATTCTAGGATATATTCATATATCTAAATAATATCCTAGGAGACTAAATAAATCTTTCCAAATCCAAATTTGAGAGCATTCTTAAATAGTTATAGTTGCTAGCAAGCTTCTAGAACTCTTCTTGGACTTGAATCAAGTTGGCATGACTTTGCAGCTCACATGACTTTCCTTCAATGGACTCAAATGTATGTTCTTGTGCCATAAGCTCTTGAACCAACCTGTTGAGTACCTCCTTGAACTTCTTAACTTGTGCCCTCGTAATTGGCCCAATTGAAACTTGAATAGGATCCATGGAAGTTGGCCCAAGTTCTGCATCAGCTAGGTTCATCCTAGGTGCTATAAAACCTCGCTCTGATACGTTTTGTCACTAATGTAGCTTTAGTACCTATTGTCATGGCCAACCTACTCTGGTACCACTCTCACGATCGCAGCTCTAATACCTACTACATTGCCAACTAGCTATAATACCTACTTGCAACCGAGGTTTGATGTCACCTGGAACACGATCACACCACAAGGAAACGAACATGAGCAACATGCAAAGGGAAAAACTCTACTTGTATTCACAATCTTTGCTAGTATGAACAACCCTTTACAAGAGCACACTCACTCAGGTTTTCGAGTATATGTCTCACAACCTCCACATCAGTTACACTTCTCACTCGACACACCATAACTTGGCTCACTCTAGCATTACAAGGGTAAACTTGACTCACCCCCACACACCACTAAGCTACAACTCACAATAGCAACTCTATGTTCTACCTCTCATGCTCTTCCTCATGTTTCCAACTCTCTCTAGTTGCCTCTCCTTGGCTCTCCACTTTGAGACGCCTTGAGATCTCTATGGTCTCTATGATTTCCCTTTGCACCATTGTGTGCCCTGTTCACAATGGAATGGCCATGCCTATTTATACTTTAGGTGCCTAGTGCAAGAAAGGAAAGTCTCCTAGTTATCAATCCCTTGATTTTGGCCACCAACCTTGATTCTTGTCTTCAATAGCCTAATTCTTCAATCAGTTGACTCAACACCCAAATTCAGTGTTATCACATGATCTTTTACCTCGATCATGTTCATTGCACTTGGATGGCTTCTTAGATGCACCTGGACAACTTGCACCCCACTTAATCCCCAATTGATCACCAGCAGCTCCGCATAAGGAAACAGTTGATCATGTGCTCCACAGCATCTTGCGCACCTCCCTTGAGTAGTCAAGCTTCATGCCCTAGATCATCGGGTCTCACCTAATCAAAACTCCATTTGTGTGTTCGCATCTCCACCCATCTCTAGTGTAGTGTCATTGACCAACAACACATAGCTCCTCCAACCATTGATCGACCCTGACATGAAGTGATCAAGTGCCATTCTTTGGTGAACATCCCCCTTGCACAGGTTGAACAGCTTCAACTCCAAGGCCACGACACTTGCCTTCCATCGACCAAGTCCTTGCTCCACACCACTCTGCTTGGTTGCTTGAGTAGTCCCCTTGTCCATCTTAGCCTCTTGACCACAAACCTACTCTTCACGTGCCCCGCATTAGCGCATTAGCACATATGCACTTCCAAAGTCACAAGGTACATCCTATAGTAAGCATGCCTTCGGCTCATAACTCATGGCTGTAACGTGCTAATGTGGTACCATTCCTCCAATTCATCAATCAGGTGATTTTGATTGAATATGTTCTTTCTTGGGCAATCTGAATTTCAATTAGAAATTGAACCCTATAGATTTTGTTCCTTTTTTGTTGTATCAACGAGGAAGTATTTCTGTGAGTTGATCGGGATTCTTTCCCAATGTTGGGAACCAATACATCTAAAGTAAGATGAAGAAATAAGAAATTCAAATTTCACACTTGACACATGGAGAAACCCTCAGCAAAGATGGAAGCAGCGACATGCAATAAGATATTTCTATATTGAGTAAGTTACTTACAACCTCAACTTCGAGGGTAAATTAATAATGATACAGTAAACTATTTTAGCGTTAAGTAGATTACATGAATCTATTGGAATTGTTGAGGCATAGGAGGGGTCTCAACAATTTGAACTTTTAGGACCCTCATGAAAACAAAACCAAGTCACCTTTTTTAAGAAACCAAAGTCAACAAAATCCAATAGTTGATGAACCTTAGTGGACTCCATGGCTTTTGTTCACTGGAAACTGTGAAGAGACGAGGTGGTCTTAGCTTCCTATGGAGCAAAGAACAATAGGTAACCATTATATTGAAGGACAAATGAGTAAATTGTATAATTTGTACAAAACATTTTACTAATATAATATTTTGGTACAAAATTTTTAAAATATAACTATGTGATACATTTCTTTTCAAATATGCTATACTTTAGTACATTTCGTCAATTTTCAACTAATACTGTCTATTTTTTATGATGTGGAGATCTTTTATGACATGGTTGCCTTTTGGACTAAGTGGAGTCCCTCTCTCTCTCTCTCTCTCTCTCTCTCTCTCTCTCTCTCTCATTGTGCTTTCCCTTTCCCTCTCTCCATGTCATTGCTCTGTTTCTCATAGAAGGTTATCCTTGCAAAAAATTATGGAGGTGCCACTTCCAATGTGCCATTGTGAGGAAGTTGTGATGATGAAGACCTTGTGGATAGATGCAAATCCAAGTCGAAGGTTCCTAGGATGCCAAAATTTTGGAGTAAGCTCATGAAACATATAATTTTAGGGTTGATTAAAAGTCCAAAAATTATTATTATTTAAACCAAATATGTGAAAATGTAGGATTTTGGAGCACGTGGCTACTTCCAATGGTATGACCCACCCCTGCATTCTCGTCCTAAGGCGGTTATTGTGGGACTTTTGCAAAAGATTTCAAATTTGGATGATTAAGTGACCAAAGGCAAAAGGAGGGAGAAGCAAGATTATTGTGTTGCTCCTTCTAGTTCTTTCATTTGTTTTTTTCTATTTTGGGACTAGAGGGTTGCAAATTGACATGGAAGCCCTATTTTGTGATATAACTTGAATATACTAAGCTATATAAATTATCCAAGTATTGCTAAGGTTCACTTTTCTAGTTTTGATTAATAAAGTACTGCAAAATTGATAAAGTAAGCACCGACTTCAATAACATTGCAAAGGTGAGCTATACATTCCATTAAAGTTGACTTGGAAGCACCTAATGCCAAGCAAAACTGTTCACTTGTAACTATCATTCCAACTGTAAAGGGACTACATGTAGACATATTATATAATTATATTATAAACAAAACATCGAAACCCAAAAAAGAGACATACTAGAGGAGCCATGTGACTTGCACTATCACTTGCAAACCAAAAAAGAGACAAAGCATAAAAAGCATGAGAAAGTTAGGTAGCTACAGGTTGATTGGAAGAGCCATGCAAGTCTAAAGGGTTGCTTATTGGAGATAGCTCTTGGCTGAAAGACCTTGGACTAACTTTAGACCTCCCCTCTTTCCATCTACTAAGGAAAGTAGATCTAGACAATGAAGCTATTGGTGGTTGCACTTGTTAACTCAAACCTTGATTTCAGCAACAACATAGAGGAAAAAATTAGGGGCAATTTGAGGGGCAATTTGAAGAAACAAAAATACATGATAACTCACAGGAGGTAGAGGTGGATTATCATGTCCTGTTGTTGTCTCAGCTATTGTATTACCTTCTGTAGGTCTCCTCTCACATGTCCTTTTGTTATGTCCTGTCTTGCCACACATTTACCGATCATGACCATGGATCCCTTGCTGCTAATTACATTAACCCCTTCCTCAGTGATTGCTTTTATTGTTCATCTAGCCCTTTTCTCCTTATCTTTTGTGATCGACCCTTCGAGGGTTTAATAAGAGGTGGTTTAATGGCTCTTGACCTATAGGATCATAGTCATCCATACCTCTAATTGGGTATATGACTTGTAGGAGGCTTTGAAGTTATGTAAACTATAACAATGATGTATAAATGAGATAAGACTTTTCTTTTCTTGTTCAATACACGCAATAGCATGATTGCAATGAATTCCTGAGAGCTACCATTTCCTACAACTATAGTTCTTGTCATCATGTTTCAAACTTGTTGCCACATTGAACTTGGAAGCTAACGCTTGGGTAGGCCAACAATTTGAATTCCACTCCTTATATTTCTCCAGCTTTTTGAGAATTTTTGGACATCTTGTACTTCTTAGCATTTGCCTTTTCATGCACATCCTTTGCATGAGTTTTGTCCTAATAAGCTCCAACACTGTAAGAATTGGCTAATCCCTTACATCCAAGATATATTTGTTGAAAACGGAGTAAAATAAAGGAATTTGTATATACACATACCATTGTAAAGTAGGATTTTAGTTGTCCATTTCAATACCTATTAAGGCATTCACACAAGTTATTTAGTAGTGTATCACACTTAGGGAATTCTCTAGACTGTGACTTAGACCATTGTTCAATTGGCTTATTAGTAAGCCACTCCCATGCAATTTGATCATGCTTCTTGATTTCCTCCATAAATATGTGAAACTTAGTAGGATAAGAAGCTCTTGTAGCTTGCCAAAACAAGTCCTTTAACTCTTTCCCTCTTTTGATAGCCTCTACTCTACATAAATTCTTCCATAGGTGCCGCATGCAAAACCTTTTTTCTGAATAAGGCATTACTGTGTCAAGAGCTTGTATTAAGCCCTGAAAGAGAGTACAAATCCATTTGTAAGATTACATTGACTATTTTATAAACACAAATGTCAACTAATATGAATAAATCTAACATTCTCTTTATTTGCCATAAAAGTCCATCATTGTGAGCTTTCAATAGTTAGATCATGTGCCAATAGTGTAAGGAACTATGTCCATGACTCTCCTGACTCGATTTTAACCATAGCAAAGGCTATGAGAAAGATGTAGTCATTTGCATCAATTCCTACTATAGCTAGAAGTTGACCTCGATACTTACCATTCAACTACCAACCATCAAAACCAATAAATGGTCTGCAACCATTAAGGAAACCACTTTTGCATGCATCTAGATAGACATATATCTTCTTGAATATCAAATTATTACAACCTATGCCAACTATCGACCCTAGATTTTTCCCCTTCACCTCAGCAACATAATCCCACAATGTGGCATACCGCTGCTCATGAGAACTTGATAGCAAATTCAAGGCATGTTGTTTAGCTCTCCATAATTTAATTCTATTACTTTTAACCTTGTAATCAACATCCAATTGATAAGCACATGACTTGGTTGACCATTTGGGGTTAGCTCTTTACTACTATGGGTATGTTTCAATTACCCATTTGTGAGTAATATACCTATTTGGAATTTCCTTACCACAAGTATGCTGGTCCTTATAATTTTTTACTTTTATTACATGTAATTGTTTGTTCGAAGAGACCTTCAACAACTAGCCATCACAACTCCTACATTGAGCATTTACTCGATTTTTATTGTTTCTAACAATTCCAATATTCACCTTGTTGTTAATGGCATACTACTTAATTGCCTTTGTTAGAACTTTAGTGCTAGCAAACAACATTCTCTCTTGGATTTTGGGATTTCTCATGTGCCTATTAGCATGAAACTCAAGCCACCTTCTTGCTAGTCCATCATCATCACTAGATTGTATGCTCAACAATCCATTTTACTCTTCACTAACATATTCATTAATAGAGTCCTCCAATGTTTGAAATGGCACAGTTGTTTTCTTTGTGACCTTGTTACTGGTCTTCTTCTTGTATTTGAGCTTGTTCTTGCTTCTTTTCCTGGCATTGATCTAGCTATAGGCCTCATAGTATGAGTAGATTCATCTACTCCTCTTCCATCTTCCATATTGACATTGACATAATCTATTATGTTGATGTCACTGTCAATCTCACTCTCTGAACTACATGATCAAACCAACCTTCATCTACATTCCAGTCCTCACTTTCATCACTATTAATCTCAGGCCCACTAGTTGCACCCTCACCCTTTAGCAGCATCAACCTCAGGCCCACTAGTTGCATCCTCATCTTCAGCAGCATCAAGCTTAGGCCCACCCATTACACCTTTACCCTCAATAGTAGCAAGGTCAGGCCCACTTTCATCTACAACTCTAGTAGGAATAGTCCCACATTTAGGCCCATCTTGATCAATTCTTGCCTTGTCTCCTTTAGTATACTAGCAAATGTACCTACCTGATTTGGGAACAAGGAGAATCTTCCTTGCTTTCTTCAATGTTTGCTTCCTTCATTGTGCATAGGTTTGCTCATCATCAACCAACTCCTCAATTACCACTGAAGAAGGATGTTTGCTGGCTTTCTCTAGCTCTTCTTTCACTTCAACAAACCTCTCATGAAGGTAAACATGAACATAGTGCCCATTTGCACATGTTGCATTGGCCATCTCCAATGCATCAGTGTCACACTTGAGGGGTTTCAATTCCTCCTTCAACTTATTCACATCAAAACACCTGTAATAATTTATGTACTCATCACATTGAGAGTAAGAACATCTTCATCAATATCCAAAAGACTGATAAGATGCTTATTGCAAAAATCCTTGATCTTGCTACAACCTCCCTTATATAATAAATTGCCACTATATCTAAATTGTCCACTATAATGGTACTCTATTGTGAACTCATCATTCCCTTTTGCAAATATAAAAAAAACTACTAGGACCACAATTACATAAGAAAGATAATCATCACATGAAAAAACATAGCAAAGAGTATTTGAACTTACCAAACTTAGGTGGCATGTCATGATCTTGGCTAAACAATATGGATGGCATGCCAGTAGAAGAGGCACTAGGAGAGCCTAATGAAATTGATATCGTCGCAGGAGAGTTCCAGCAATATGGTGAATTTGACCCGTTGGGAGCACTCAACCAATTCGACATTCTTAAGAAACTTGACCTAATGGCTGCTCTTACCTCTATGCTTTTTGTCGATTCTCTTGACAAATGAACCCTAATCAATGTTGGAGGAACTTGGTTCAACAGTTCTTCATCATTCTCTCCATAATCTCACAACAGTTTTGGGTTTCAATGTAAACCCTACACTGTGCTCTTCGATGATTTGATGGAAAATAGTTGTATGGAGCAAGCCTTCAATTCTTTCCTGCCATTGTGTCACGTGAGATTCCACTTAGTCCAAACAGGCAGTCATGTTATAAAAGGGCTCCACGTAAGCGGTCCACGTTATAAAAAATAGACAGCATTAGTCGAAAACTAACGAAATGTACTAAAGTGTAGCACATTTGAAAGAAAATATATCACAAAATTACATTTCAAAGATTTTGTACCAAAATATTATATTATTTTATATCAATTGTACAATTTACCCAAGGATAAATACTTTATTCATGTCAATAACTGTATTTTTTTCTTACAAATGGTCTCTATCATGCAACTATGGACCCCCACTATAGAGATAAAAAATACTTTTGGTCTCTGTTTAGCAAGTATGGCTTATTGCATTAATGAAGCCTAGATTATTATAGGGGATCCAAATGAAATTCTAACATCTAATGATAAAATAGGAGGTAGATTAGTAAGGAATTCAAGTAGGAACTTTTGCTAGTTTTTTTGGTAAATACTGACTTCATTGATTAAGGTTTTAAATGTAACACATTTATATGGTGTAGTGACAATAGATATGGCCCCACCATACTAGACAAACTTGACTGAGCCATAGCAAACCAAGCTTGAAAAATAAACTTCCCAAAGACAAGAATCACCCATCTTCTCGTCACAAGCTCTTATCATAATCCCATATTACTAAAATTATGGGAAAAAATAGACCCTTACCCTTCAAATTTAAACAAACCTGGATAAGAGACCCATGCTGTAGAAAGGTTATTCAAAATTCCTAGCAAACATATATCAAAAGCTCCAAACAATACATGTTCACTCAGACAATTAAATACACCAAAACAACATTAAAAACATGGAACAAAACCTATTTAAAAAATTGTGGTGTACATATTACAAATACATTAATTGAAATTGATGAGCTACAAAGAAAAGAGCCTGCAATACAAAATAGGCAAGCTGAAGTGGAACTCCATACAAAAGCTACATGAATTAGTGAAAATAAAAGAATAACATGGAGACAAAAATCAGTGGAACTATGGCTTAAGGATGGTGATCGTAACACCATGTTTTTCCATCTCTCCACCATAATCAAAAGATAAAAGAAATCAGATTTTAATTATTAAAATGACCAAAATATTTGGACAAATGATGTTAATGAAACAGGAAGCTACTGCATAAATAAATGTTAAGAATTTATTAACCTCAACCAGCCCTAAATTTCCAAAACATCTTGAGTTGCTAATCCATCCAGTTATCACAGACCAAGAAAACCAAGTACTGATGCAAACTCCAACCGAAACAAAAATAGAATCCACAATCAAAGCTATGAACTCCCTCAAGTATCCCGGGCAAGATGTCATGCCAGCCCTATTCTATACAAAATATTAGAGTATAATGAAAGATGGCCTCATTGCCTCTATTCAAAGCTTTTTTAGATCGGGGTATTTGCACAGAGAACGGAATATAACTTTGATACTAAGGAAATCAAATGCCTCACAATTTATGATTTACATCTAATAGGCAAAATCAACAGATGTTATAAGGTAATTACCAAACTTATTGCCAATAGACTTAAACCTTTGCTAGAAAGATTATATCTCCGAACCAACTTGCATTTAATTTCCTGAAATGTAGCCTCATCTTCGGCCGCCCAGTGAACTTCAAACCCCTCATGTATCCGGAGGCAGATACCATAATGCTGTTGAATTGGGGAATGGATCATGACTGGAAGAGGCCAGACCTTAGAAACTTCGCATCTTTGTAATACACGCAGTCCACAGTCACTATTCAACGATCTCCTCCTTGCCATTGTCAATTGCAGGACCATCCTTATAATCACATAACCAAAATTTTGACAAATTGATCATAAAAAGCACATTAGCTAAAAGTAGCATAAAATTCATCTCCGCGGAGGACTAGACTACTAAAACCTTCCACGGGTGCTGCAGATGCAGGTCAAGACTAGCACTGTACACAAGTTATCATCAAAATAGGATTTCAATATATAAAGATATTACACAGGGCGTGTCCGGCCCGGAATCATCCCAAACCAGCACTCAACACAAAGTTGGTCAAAATTTGACCATTGATGCAATTTTGTATTTGAGCCTTTAGATCTAAATCCCATCGACGACTGCCGTTTTTTGCTTTGATGACCAATCGCCTTTTTTAACTCCCGCTAAAAACACCAATAAATTAATAACAGGTAACTTAATATAGCTAATAAATTTCCAGAAAGCCTCCGTGGGCTCCCACTTGATTCTGGCTTGACGACCATCGTGCCAAGCTTTAGTCAAATCATAATTGCATCCAATAATTTTATACCAGGTTAAAACCACCTAATTAACATCTCTACTGCTATATGTGATTAATTGAATTTCGTAGACTAATAAATATGTGATTCTACCCGCTTTGGATGACTATATTCTCCTACCCATCTATATCTTATTCTAAATTTCTTCAATAATGTTTGACATTTTATCATTATATTCTCATAAAGACAATATGTTGCTACTTTAATCCCGAATAACATTTTAATTTTCTTCGGAATTTTAAATTCCCACTACTTAGCTAAGTCACATGATTTTGGATGAATTACTTAGGCTCAATCGTAATTGAAAGCTAGGAGTTTACTCTATGAAATAGCTACCAAACGTTGGAGGACTGCCCCACTTGGGGAATCTTTTTTTTTTTGTCAGTCCCCACTTGGGGAATCGCTTTCATCATTAAACAGGACAACTAGATATATATATATATAATATTCAGCAAATAGAATTTTATTTTATATTTCTTATATGAATATAACCTTTTTTATCTAAGAAAACGCCGATAATCAAATTTCAATTTCGCATGTTCATGAGATAGCTGAGGATAGAAAGACTGATAAAAACAATAAAAGAGAAGACGGAAAGGCCATTTAGCCAAAAAAAAAAGTCCACAAACTCACCTAACGAAGTACGATTTGTTGAAACTTCAAACCTCTATCCCGTCAAATGACTCAAACCAATTGATCTATGCTATCTTTTTGCACTTAATTTTCTTAGTCTTGTTTTTATTTTGGTCACAGTTCCTAGTCTTTGTCCTCTTATAATGTTGTACGTCACCATTTGCATTCTCAACTTGCGATAAATTTGAATATATTTCAAAACGTTTACATCTGTGTGTGTCCCTAGCAAGCATGAAAGCTGTCTACGCCGAGATTATTACACACTACTTGCTCCTACAGGGTACCAGACGACCATATCAGCGAGGCATCACCTCAGATACTGTCACACTGAAGACAGAGGTCGACCCACCATCAGATCTCGCTATGTTTACGGAGTCGTCCATGATTTGGTGTGTGGAGAAGGCGGGCCTCTGAGGCTGGTGGAGAATTATGGAGTCCATTTTTAGCATCACCATGACCGTCGACATTGTTGGCCTGTTGAGTGCATCTTCCTGGACGCACAGGAGCCCGATGTGGACGCACCTTATAAACTCCTCAGCCGGACAAGAGCCATGCAAGAGCGGATCCATCAGCTCCAATGCTCTCCCCTGATTCCACATTTGCCATGCCTGCAACTCGCAATTTCCGGAAGTTCATGAGCACAACCACAACCTCAAGTTTCCAAGAAATTCATGGAATAAGGCACATACATATGCAAGGAGGCTGGGAGCAAGCATTGTGCTAGAGAACCCAGCATTCCTCTTCCCCGTCACTGTCTCGAGCAATATTACTCCAAAGCAATAGACATCGGACTTGATGGAATATAAGCCCTCCATCGCATATTCTGGAGCCATGTACCCACTGAGACATTTCATTCAAATGAAATTAGCCACCACATGAAGCAGTGTAAAATCTCTCTATCTAAACGAGTATTGGATAAATCATTGTGTGTTGAGGAAAAGAAGCACATCATACTATGTCCCAACAATCGTAGTAGTGTTTGCTGTGCCCTCTGTGCCTGCGAATATTCTTGCTATTCCAAAGTCTGAGATCTTGGGGTTAAGGTCGGCATCCAACAGAACATTGCTTGCTTTCAGGTCCCTGTGGATGATTTGCTGACGGGAGTCCTCGTGAAGATAAAGTATTCCGCGTGCAATTCCCATTGTGATGTTAAGGCGCCTGCCCCAATTTAGCCGCATTCTTCTCCTTGGATCTGTACGTATTACAAGAATCACATTTTGGAATTAAATCGATGAATGGATTTCAATCTTGCATCACATGAAAATTTTATATGTAGGCTTTGGATGGATCTGAGGTGAACATTATTTCTCATATGATAGCTTCATAAGAACAACGAAATCGTGACTGACCAAAAATGAAAACATCGAGGCTGCCGTTGGGCATGTATTCATATACGAGCAACCTATCATCTCCCCCAGCCCAAAAGCCGAGAAGCCGCACCAGATTACTGTGCTGAAGTTTCATTATAATCAGAACTTCATTCCTGAACTCTTCCGCGCCTTGCTGCGAGAATATCTCCTCCAGCCTCTTCACTGCTACTTCTGTTCCGTCTCTCAGCACACCCTTTCGAGAAAAGGAAAACTCATAATTTTATCTTTAGTTTCTACAGCTAAACGCATTCGGGAACAGTTAAGATCTTAGAAACGGACATTTCCTAGAAAGAAATGGCCATACGATGGTAAGATCATAAGGGATGAAAAGCTGTCAAATGACTCTACCTAAGGCTTTGAGTGGATAATTCGTAGAGAGAAAAGACTAATGGGGAATAAATGCGATCCATACTCTTAATCGACCAGATTAATCTCATGACAAAGACAAAAGAATCAAACAAGATGAAATTCATATTACAAAACCACTACCATGCATTCAAGTTATATTAAAATGGATGGAGCAGCCCATGAACGTTACCTTGTAGACAGGACCAAAACTACCTTCTCCAAGCTTCAACTTGTCAGAGAATCTGTCTGTAGCTGCAAGTATAGTTCTCAAATCAAAGACCGGTGCTTCCTCACCCTGTGGATCTGTAAATTTCTTGAAGAACTGATGGGGATATAGTGCTCTCCACTCACCCTTATTAATTTCTTCCTTCCCTGAAAGATTGAGATGGATGAGCAAAGCATCAACAATCTAAAACACAAAGAAGAAAGCACAGAGAATCATTTCACTCTTTCATTCAGTTACTTTTGTCCTTGAGAGGTACAGATAAACTTAGCTTACATCTTCTAGCTGTAAACCTGACAAAGCAAGATCCGAACAAGGCAGCAACCAAACAGACTGTTATAATAGGGAGGAAGACGGTCTTCCATTTCTTTGCTCCGCCTCTGTCCCCTGCATATACATGAAATTAACGACTGAAGTTAGCTTCTCAAATCGTTCTGTCAATTTCCGAATCAAAGGGCTTCTTTTTTTCCAAGAATATTTCTCCATTCATTGCCAATCCCAAAACCGCAAATATTCTGTCAGCATATTTCTTTCCTGGTTACCAACCTGGAGTTTCTGTCTGATCGTAGAAAGGATACAGCTCATATCTCAAGTAACAACTCGGACTAAGAACTCTTGCCCCCAAAGACATACTGCAGCAATTCTGAACTTCAGTAATGGCCCCTCTGAGACATGTAAGACAATCCTCTGTAGACAGATCCTGGGCGCACTGCACAAGCGAGTACAATGTTCTGTTCATGTTCAACTTGAAATTCCTTTCTTTTGTGGCACAAGAGTCATTCTTGAGACTAAAAGCTGCTTCCTCTGCTAAGTCATTCAGGGTCTCTTTCGCAAGCGAGCCAAGCAGGTCCGGGTCTGAGATGTTCTCAGGATTTTTCTGGAACTTGTATTGCTGCTGCCATAACTTCCCGAAGAAGTTGACTCGGGAAATTCGAAGTTGGCATGTTTCCTCCCAAATGATCACCTCCAATGAGTTGGGACATTTCACGGTTATGTCTGCCGTTGCCTGTTTTATGCAGCTGTCGCATGCATCGTTCCTCGTGTAATTTAGGCAAATGAATTGCCCGTATACTATGCCTGCATCCGTATCTCCGGAGGCGTTGCCGACGGAGGTGTTGTAGAACTTATAGATAGACGCTTTTGAGGTCAAGACAGAGAAGAGGGTTTCACGGTTGCTGGAGGAGGTGCTGCTCAAGGGGGATTGACCGTCGGAGGCAAGGCTGTTACCACAGATGTCAATGGGGATTTCATCAGAAGAAAGAACAACATGCATTTGAGCGAGGAAGCTGTGGAGGATGAACAACTGAATGGTTACTGTAATCTTTTCTTTCAATGGATGAGCCATATGTTAAGCTGATCTCTTTTCTTTCCAGAAGGTAAGTGAAGGCAACCAGTATTATAAGGATGAGCCATTTCTTAAATGGTGCTTAGAAGAGTCACGTCAACCTAGTGAGCAGCATATCCTGGGTGCGTGTAAATTGACTTGATTATTGTAGTGTGTTTAATAATTTGGAGTTTGTCCTTATATATTTTCTTTTTTTTTCGGTTATAAAAAAATGAACAAATATAACGAGGGAATTGAAGATAAAAGGGCACACGGTTCCGCATTTGACAATTACACCAGGAACCTCTTAATTCTAAGTGGTCCCGACTTGGAGGGTTGGCTCCTTTTTCATATAAAATTCTTGAGGTGAAGCCTTTGCAGCATTTTCACCAAAGAAGCATAGTTTTAAAAATCGGACCGGGCTGGCTGGTTCGACCGGTTCAATAGCAACTAGCCACTCACCTAATCCAGTTCTTATAAATAATCCAATTAAACTTTAAATGATGTCAAATCTAGTTGAACCGGTCGGTTTTCAGTCGAATCAGTGAATCCAATTGAACCGGTGAGAAAATCAACTAACTTAAAATAAAAAATAAAAAAAACTTATTATAATGTACTTATTTTATTTGATTATACTTATATTCATATTTTATGTTAAATTTGGGACTAATATAATCATTATATTAATAATTTTTATTATAAATTATAGTTAAATTATAATATTATGTCTATTTATTGGTAATATTATATTATTAATATCATTTATAAAACATACGGTCCGACTCATTGAACCTATGAGCCTGTGCCTAGGCCAGTTCCCGGCTTAATTCGATTTTAAAAACTATGCAAAGAGGTATGGCATCCTAGATGGCTTTCCATGCGTGGTTCCACTATTCATTCCCCACAACTTCTTGGAATATATTACGATGATGCTGCTGACCAGTGCCGTTAAGTGAAGGACAAGTATTAGGTTCAAAGTACTGGACCCCAATTAGGCCATGGATATTTGAGCTCAAGCAAGTAGATAAGAGATGCCATTTTGGGTCAACATTGAAGGAGGACCTGCTTCTTATTTGTTAGTGTTCAGAGGCTTTGATATTTTGAAATCCTTTTGGTTCCATTCACAATCTTGAAAATGGAAGGTATGTCAGTTTCAGGTAATTTGATATCCGTCTCCCAACGCAAATTTAGGGGATCAGGCATGGGAGATTACCTTCTTTAAATTCAGGAAAACTTATAAAATGTTATACAAATTTTATTTAAATTTATCTATGATATCTCAAATTTGCTCATAAATTTGATCATATACAAAATAAGTTTCAGCCCTTGGACGAAAGTTATGCATCCACCCATGTCTTTTTGCTTATACAAAATAGTGAATCTTAAATTCTGTAAAATTATATTTTATTAGTAGATTGGTTCAGTTTATTAGATTTCCACGTTACATGTGACATATCCAAAAGGAGGTGACATACATTCTTAGTTCGACCAAATCATGACTGCGGCATATTCCTGACTTTTGGATTGAAACATTTTTATACTGCACGGGGCCCATTTGTATCGCATAGGAAAAGTTCATAATAGGCATATGGAATTCACTTAATAATCAACAAAACCAGCTGATAATACTTGCAGAAGAGGAGAGGGCAAAGTACGATTGTACTTTCCTTTTCTTGGGGATGAGGAGCTCCTGTATTTGATTATCATCTAAGACCCCTAGGCCTTCTTACAGTCCAAAAAAATTCTTGATAAGGTCTATCGAATTAAACACTCCATTATTAGAGATACATATTTTATATATTAGAAAATAGAATATTTACCTGATATTTTTGAGATTTTATATTATTTACACGATATTATTATTATTATTATGGTATTCTTAGTTTATAAATTTCCAAAATAGGTTAGCTCCTCTCAACCATTTAAACAAAAAGAGTTTTATAAAGTTAATTGATTTGCTCAATCTACTAAAACACGTGGTTCTGACCCATGGTTACTACGTTTATCTTCTCAATGTCTCTGTTTTCATGCTCACGTCTTGCTCTAAATTTATTTCTTCATGTTATCCGCAGGTTGACCAGAATGATTCCGCTGCAGCCATCAATTAAAGCTGGAGTATTTTTGAAGAAATGCATAAGTCCCATGCCATGCCCCCATGCAAAGGGGAAAAAACAGAGTAGAGACCTAAGACCTCTTTTTTCTCGGTTCACTACTGTTATGTAGACAATGTAAGCAATGAACAAGAGAGAGTAAAGAAAAAAAATGAACATATAAAAAAAAACTCTTGAAGAAGCAAATTCACCAGAAGAAGAAGATTGGTATAAAATGTGAGCAATGGGAGTGGCTACCCAGAAACATCCTAATATGTTACTTGAAAACACCCAAAAGGTTCACACAAACTTTTGAGTGAGACCGAAAAATGGTAATCGGGTCATCTACTCTAACAATCTTCATGTTGACACAAATCTCAATACAAGAAATAAAGTAAGCTCCAATCTTCAATAAGAACGGCCTCTTCTTCCACAAGTGCCCCTAAGGGCAAAGCTCAGTAACAAACACAAATCAAGTCCAAGCAAGGTCAAACTTGGGCACTAGGATGTCTTGGTCACTGGGGGTGAAAGTGATATGGGTCGAGTGGATTTCTTCATAGATGGCCGAGCCTTGACCTTTTTAGGGCCCTTATTTCTATGCTAAAAAAACCATACCAAGTACCATTTGCAGTCATGAACCCGCTTCAGGTGCAGTTTTCTTAGGCTCCGATTTTTAATAAAAAATACCATTAGAATGTTGTTATTTAGGAGTTAAGATGTCCGATTCAATTTTAAACAATGATGGAATAATTGAAAGTAAATTCTTCTAAATGTGACATCAAAATATTAATCAATGTGAAGATTAAGTGTATTTGAGAAGTGGAATTATGAATGTGAATATTAGGTGTGTGATTATAATTAATAAAATAAATCACTAAATATAACTATAGAATTCAGGCCCATCTCGGGCCCAATCAATTTTCCCCCCTCGAGGCCTGACTTTCTTGGATGGTACCTTTTATAAAAAAAAAACAACACCCAAGTTTATATTGGGCCCAAAAAACTGCCTTTTTGGTCGGCCTTTCTTCAGTTTCGATTCTTAACTTTTTGGTATTTCTCTTTCACCTCTATTGGCTATTATATCAATAGAAATATCATGAGTACTGATTTTATGGCAATATGGACCCGGCCTGTGCGATCTGATTTAGACCGACCTGCATTGGGGCAGGTTTTACCCGACCCGTAAGTGGGTTAGGGCAGGTACAGATCAGTCTATCGCCCTGCCATGACCTGAACCGACCCATTTCATTATTTAATTTATTTGAACCGTTTTATGTGTTATCCCTTTCCTTCCATGCGCTGCAGGCTGTCTTGTTTTACTTTCATGGAATTTGAATTAAAAAATTAAAAACCAATTCTCTTCCTTTCCCCCAAATGCCCACTCGTCTCTGCTGTCATCTTCTTCTTCCAGGGTTTCATTAACGATTTGATTCCCAATTTATCCTTCTCCTTCCTCCACTACTTCTCTCTGAGATTCTTGTCACCTTCCTCTCATATCTGTGATCGGAATCCATCTCCAACCTGCCCCTCGAATGTCTCTTGCCATGGACTCTCAGTCATCATTGAACTCCATCCTCGCACTTAATCCCATATCCGCCCTCGTCAAGAGAAAGATTGACCTTACCACCCCAACTCTGCCTATGAGCTTGCTTCCATCCTCTTTGATATGGTTCCTGATCTGGAGGATGGTTTGGTTCTTGGTCCAGTGAATGGTCTCACTAGGTTAGGTGACACGCTAACCTACGGTCTAAGTGTTCCACCTTATTTTGGCACGCTGGGTAAGCCTACAAAGCAAGCCTAGTTTGGACATGGCGGTCTATGAAGGCCTCTCAATGGTTAAGTCAGAAAACTAGGAAGAGAGAGTAGTGGGATGAAATGTGGGGAGGATGAGATGTACTTTTCTTTCTATAGTATAGGGTATTTACAGGAATCATACTGAAGGTGACTGTGTCAAGCCAACTAAGTGGGGATTTGCTAGTCAGTTTACCAATAGCTAAGGTGTAGCTGTTCGGCCAACGGTGGCTGGGAGTACAAGTCAGTTTGGAGTATGGCGAAGCACCCAACTAGGTGCTATTGGGTGGTCCTACTGACCAACACAGGATGTAGTCTAACTAGTAGATGGGGATAGTGTTGTCCTACTAGATATTATCGAACCAAGTAGTTCGATGAGTCGAGGCTAACTCCCCTGTCACTTGTCCCCCACCTCACGTTCAATTGGTGAGGCCAACAAGTAGAGGGAGGGAGAGGCGCGCATGGAGGTGAATTAGTAGTGGTGACAGGGTGGTCGAGCATCAGTTGTAGACTGAGAGTTCGTAGTCGGTGTTCCCTAGTGAAAAAGATGGATGGGTGGTCAGTGTCCCTGGGGAAGGAAGAGAGAGGGAGGAGTGTAGGTAGGAAAGGAGAAGTTTCGAAATAAGTAAGAGGGCAGCAGAGGGAGACACATGTCATACTCCTAGAGGTGGGCGGTTAACCTTCCAAAAAAGAATCCATGCCAAGTAATGATGGGAAGAATTAAATGTTGCCTAATTATCGATTTACCCCTGTGTCTTGCCTTAAAGAAGGCAAAGGGGGCATTGTGGCAAGAAGAAACGATGCGGTATGCTTTGGCGAAGTGCAAAACAGCAGACTTCTAGTGATCAACAAATTAAGTGTGTGCTACCTGTTGCTCTAGTCGAAGAACTTGCAGTGAGTGTGCGTCGTTAGTTTTGCGATTGAAGTGTGTGGGTTGGGTGAGGGTGAAGGGTTTGTATTGCCTATAGGGTGGATTTGTGAGAGAGGTGGTGGGGGTGGGGGGTGGTTTATAGCAATCGAAGGGTGACTATAGGCTATGGGGTAGAGTGGCGGAGTGGAAAGGGGTTACTGGTAGTCACAGGGTAAGGTAGCTGAGGGTGTAGGGAATTTGCGGGTGTCTATGCAGTACTTTCCATCGATGGGGGGTCCATAGGAGACATCCGTTGTTGAGAGTGGGTTAGGGGCCTAGGGGATGGTGAAGGACGGAAGAGAGTGGTGTGGGTTTGTCATTGCGGGTGTTGGGCTTGTCATTGTGAGTTTTTGGTTTGGTGAATAGAGTGGCAAACATGAAGAACATGGTGGGGGGACTAGGGTATTTTGGAGTCATTAGTGTTTGTGTTGTGGGAGTCAATCATGAGATTGACGAAGTGGTTGGGAGGGGGAGTAGTAAAGTTGGTTGACTAATATGTTTGTGGCTGTATGTTACATGTGAGGATGCCATCATCATAGATCGCGAAAGACTTCAATTGTGGTCCTGACTTAGGTATGGCCGACCTTACTGCCAATAACATACGAAATGAGATTACATGGGAAATGTTTAGGAAGGTGCTAGAGGACAGTAGATTAAGTCTGACATTGAAGCCCCATCTACCAGGATTGGACAAGACAACCTATTAGGTGAGCCAGAATGGGGAGGTGGCTTCGTCGTGAAATAGGTCAAGGTGGGGAAGGTTATGCTTTCACTGTGTTGGAAAGTTGTAGAATTGTTACAGTATTATAGGATTAGCCTAGGGCAGATTGCATCGAACAACTGGTTGATCTGGTCTTGTTTCATGCTACTATGCTATCGGAAGAGGGTAGAAAATCATTTGGAGATTTTTAGGCAATACTATAAGCTGATCTCAACATGGATGAGGGACGGATGTCTAGAAGAGGTCACAAGGACGTCGGGTACTACATTTAGGCCCTGACATGGTAGATATGATGCACTGATAATTGGACTGTTAGACAATGTGAAGGGGTGGAAAGTCAACCTGGTTCTTTGTGGCCGACCCAGGAAACTATCCACATAATTGGAGGAGTCGAGTACTCAAAGATCAGTACAGTTGCTTTTGGTTTAGTGAGTAATAGAAGATGTGGTTCGATGACGTCTTCAGGGTTGAGATACCACCCAAGGGCTGGAGCTGCAAGAACCCGACAATTGCCAAGGCCGAGTAGGTGGCCGGCAACCTGTTTATTAATGCATGTGATTCATTCACATCATCGTGGGTATATATACCAAACTAAGATATTTTATTCTTGTAGATTTTTCCTCTTTATTGACGGCAGATGTGCTAAAGGAAGGGCTTGCCAACTATGTGCAAGACAAGTACACAGTGGTAAAGGGAGTTGAGGTGGGCTCAACGGAGGAGCTACCCAAGAAGAAAAGAAGGAAGGCCCTGTCGTCGTGGAAGAGGAGGGCGACTCAGGAGTGGGTTCCTATTTGGGCAATTGAGAGGCATTGCCTTCCACCGTGAGCTCTAGCTCAGAGAGTGGTTGGGGGGGGGTGTTGTAGGGGTGTGGGCAACGCTGTGGTGGTACTATCGCCTGAGGTAGAGAGGACGAGAGAGGTGCCAGAGGATCTAACACCCAAGGCGAATGAACCAGAGGAATTTGATGAGGAAGACGAGGTGCCATTGGTACAGAAGAGGAGCAGATGCTTGGCCCAAGCAGTGTTAGCGGGAATGTGGAGGTTGGTAAGGACAGCTAATCTCACATACGTGCTAAATGGCACGCCATCCTCCGTAAAGGTCACTGCATCAGAAGTCGGGTCTGAAACAGGTACATGGAACTATTATTACTGGTAGGGTGGTTAAGAGAGGTAGGGAGGATAGTTAGTGATAATTGGGTGCCTTTTTGTATAGTGGCGAGGATCGAGATGGTGGCTAGGGCAGAAGAAGAAGGTCCGAAACATCAGCCGCTAACAACGAAGGGGTAGGGGTCAGTAGCGACTGGGAAGGCACCTTACAAAAAGTGGGGGATTAGGGAATCGATGACGTTCCAATGGAAGGAGGGAAGTGAAGTGTTGCACGAGGTTAGTTAGCGATTGTTTACACTAGCCATGGCTGAAATCAAGGAGGGTCATGGGTTTGAAGAGGTCGAGAACAAGGCCCGCTCTATCTCATCCAGGTAAAGGGGATAGTGTGGATGGAAGGTTCTTAAGGTAGCTGCTAAGGGTGAAACTAACAATGATGTTTTGCAGAGTATTGCTGCACTAGAATACTTCGACTAGGAGGCCGTGAAGCTGAAGGAGGCCTTCCTAGTGAAGAATGCCAAAGTACTGCTGTCCGCAACCAGTATGCCGAAGGGAATGGGATGGAGGCAAAAAAGGTGAAGGAGGAGGTAGTGGCCAAGTTGGCTGTGGGTTAGGCGGAGGTGGGGCGGTTGAGTGCCACCATGGGCACCCTGGAGGAGGAAAAGACGGCAGCGGAGGGCAATGCCATGAGGACAAAGATGGAGATGGGTTGCCTTTGAGTGGAGTTGCAAGAAGTCAAGGGCAGCAGACAAGCCTTGGAGAATGAGCTCCAAGAGGTGGTGGCTACCAACAGGGCACTTGAGGGTCAACTGGAGGAGGTCCCGACGCAAGTCGAGGCCCTAGCAGCAGAAGTAGCCCAAACACCGTCAAAGGTGAGTGCCGCAAAGGAGGAGGGGGTTGCCGACTTTAAGAAATCAACAGAGTACAAGAAGGAGATCCTAGAGGCTAGGCGAGAGGAATTTACCAAGCTTCTCCTGTCCATAGTGAAGGGCCTACTGGCCCAAGGCATGTGTCGCCGGTAGTGATTACATTGGCACACAACAGCCTAGAGGCCGTGGCCCACATTGTACTGCTAGCCGGGATGACTTTGGAGCGGTAGTGCATCAGCAGGGGTTGAATGAATGGAAGGAGAGTATGTTTGATACTTCATACGTACCTTGTGTAGCTTGTTACATGGGTCGCAAAGTGCCCAACATAGTAAGCGCAAGTGAGGTGTGCATGACCCAAAAGGTCAAAAATAACAGAGACGACCATGTAATGGACACTAAGGAAATTGAATAATAATTATGCAAAGGAGTATAAGGTGGAAAATAATAGAGGCAATGATGTAATGGACACTAAGGTAATTGAATGATAATGACACAAAGGAGTATAAGGTGTGAAGAGGGAGTGATGCATGCCGTAGAGAAGGGTGAGGGGTGCCACAGTGACAGTGAGCACGAGGGAGGAGGAGTTTGTATGGAGTGAGAGAGAAAGCACAGATCTGTTCGGAGCTACGACCGACTATAGATAGTCAGGTTTGACAGAGCCTGCGACTAACTATGGAGAGTCAGGTTTCAGAGAGAACAGGAGTCCGTTCGAAGCTTGCAACTGACTACGGAGAGTCAGGTTTTAGAAAGAGCACGAGCTTCATCAAAGTATCTCTTAATGAGCAGTGCTAAGGTACATAGTGCCGAAGTGGGACCTACTGATAGAACTTTCGAAGTACCTCTATGTGGAATGTTCGAGGCAGGGCTTTGCCATCCATGTCCTCAAGGTGATAAGTGGTGGGGCCTAGATCTCCTTGATACGGTAGAGGCCTTCCCAACTAGGAGAGAGTTTATTCTTGTCAACAACATGCTTAGCGAAGATGTGATGATGGAGGACCAGCTCCCCTGCATGGAAAGCTTGGGGTTGGACCCTACAATTGAAGTGACGAGCAACTGACCAGGCAACCTTAGAGGTACGTTGTTCGGCCAGCAAACATGCCTCATCCAACCAGTCAAGCTTCGTTTGAAGGTTGGCCTCATTGGTAGTGGGGTTGAACTGCTCAACTCATAGGCTGTGGAGCCCGATCTCTAGGGGAAGGACGACCTCAACGCCATAAACCAATGTGTAGGGTGACTCACCTGTGGAAAGACTGGGGTGTAGTGCGATGGTGGAGTATTCGATAATGACGATGAGGAACTTCTTTTGGCCCTTGGCGGGTGGGAAGGGACCCAGCAGGTTGATCTGCCACTAGGTGAATGGCCAAGGATGCTCAACTAACTGGAGGTCAGAGGGTGGCAAGTGGGAGATGCAGGAGTCCCGTAGACAGGCCAGGCATTTCTTGACCAATTTAATGGCATTGCTTCTCATGGTTGGTGTCACAGGGGTCGGAACTCACCCGAATTTTTCCGCACCTGCGATGGTGCTGAGCAGTGTCCCGTACACTCTCAGCCAACCCGAAGCCCACACACGCAGCGAAATAGCTTGGCGAGGTTTAGCAATCAAGGATCAAGATCGAACAATGCAAGGTAAGGGAAATCTCACTTGTATTCACCAACACGAATTACAAGAACACACAAAACCCTTACACGACCTTGCACGGCCACGTCCAAGTATATGCCTCGTACTCCAGCACTTGCACTCCTCACTTGGACGGGTGAACTTCACTCCGGGAGTTCACACTCAGCGTCGGGGGACTAGTCACACTGTTGCCGGGACTTCCTTGCTCGACTATCGGTGATAGAGTGTTCTCTCTAACTCTCTCCAGTTGCTCTCCCCTTCTGCTTGCTTCAACCTTTGGATCCGGGGCTATTTATCCTTGCAGGGGGCAACCACCGGCCCTGGTTTCCAGGAGACACCCCAGCTCCATAACCACCCACTTCCACTCTTTTAGGGGCTGCAGTTGGATAGCTTGACTGCTTGCCATCACAGTCACTCGGCCAGCACCTTGACCGAGCTTCCATCGTTCCACGACGGAAGTATACCGGGTCCGTCTAAGTGTCATTCGTACTTAGTTCGGTTGTGGGCACCGCGCCCTTGCCTTGGATCAATCGCATGGAACATTAGCGTCGCTCAACCCCGAGTGACTTCCCTAGCGAGTCTTCGGGAGAACCCGCACGCCCGTTGCTTGCCAGCTCGCCTTTGAACGGGTCATTAGGGAAGTTAGGGCGTCCAGCCCACTTGGCCTTGACCGGGTCTTGCGGGAGTGCTCAGGTCTGCACAGCCCGCCACCTGTCTTCCGCCTTACTCGCCCAAGAACAAGTCTTCCGGGCGGTTAGGGCGGCCAGCTCACTCTCTGACCGAGTCCTTAGGGAAGTGGGGAAGTCCAGCTCGCCTTCCCACTTAGCTTGGCCCTCGCCCTATATATATCCCATTGATCCTTTGGCATTCCTTCCCTCGATCCTTTCCGGGGTTGCCACGCTATCGAGGGTCCGCTTGGCAGCCATTTCCGTGTTCGAGCATTAAGGGGCTGACAAACCTCCCCCACTTGAGGAAGCCGACGCCCTCGTCGGAATAGAGTGGAGGTACTCCTGGATCTTGTCCTCGAACTGCCAGAGTGTAGCCTCCTTTTCCCAACTCGCTTCCGACATTGGCAACCCTTTCCATAGAACCAGGTACTCCGTTCTCCGGTTCTTCTTGCTGTAACCCAACACCCGTCGGTCCAGCACACGGTCAACCTCCCTCTCCAATTCCGTGCGTACATTCAATGGCGCACGTCTTGCCCTAACGCGGTCCGCATCCGCATCCTCATGGTAGGGCTTTAGGAAGCTGACATGGAAAGTCAGATGAATCTTTATCCTCTCGGGTAGTGCTAAGCGATAAGCCACGGCTCCGACTCGCTTCACCACCTCGAATGGCCCATCATACCGCTGAATGAGGCCCTTGTGCCATCTCTTGCTCGTCACTTTCTTCCATATTTGGGGTGTCAATTTCAGCATGACCTTGTCACCGACTTGAAATTCTAGCGGTCGACGCCCCTGGTCCGCATACTTCTTCATGTGGCGGACAGCTTTGGCAAGGCTGTCCTATGCTTCCTCAAGCATTTCCTGCTTATTTCGGGCAAAACGGTATGCAGCAGGACATGGCCCTTCCTTCTTTTTTAGGGCCACTTCAGAAGGGGTCAATGGTTGATAGCCCAAAGCGAGCTCAAACGGACTGAACCCAGTGGCTGAGGAACGGTGCAAGTTGTAGCAAAACTGCGCCGTGTCCAACAGTTCCAGCCAATTCCGCTGACTGGCCGTGACATAGTGTCGTAGGTACTCTTCCAGCAGCTGGTTCATCCTCTCCGTTTGTCCATCCGTCTGCGGGTGGTTGACTGTTGAGAACTTTAGCTCCGTCCCCATCATATTGAAGAGATGGGTCCAGAATCTGCCGGTGAACCGTGCGTCTCGATCACTTACAATGTCCGTTGGGATCCCAAACAGCTTGACCAAGTGGCGGTAGAACTCTTCCGCCGCTGTTTCCGCAGAGCAATTCTTTGGGGTAGGCCTGAAGATCCCATACTTCGAGAACCTATCTACCACAACCATAACTCCATCAAAACCCTTAACCTCAGGGAAGCCACTGATGAAGTCCATAGAAACCGATACCCAAGGTTTCTCTGGAATAGGCAAAGGCTGCAACAAGCCCGCCTCAATGCGCCGTTCCGCCTTGTCTTGTTGACAAATAAGACAAGTCTTGACGTAAAGCTCAACGTCGTTCTCCATCTTCGGCCAGAAGTAGGAGCGTGCCAACAGCGCCAGCATCCTTTCCTGTCCGGGATGCCCAGCCCATTGCGCATCATGATGTTCACGCAATAGCTGCGTCCTTAGCCCTCCGCCGGGGACAAATACGCGACCACCCTTCGCGTAAAGCAAGCCATCTTCAAGCCAGTACCTCCGCACGGTACCATCTTGAACCTGCGCAACCAACTTTTGGTATACCCGATCCTCCTTCGTCTGATCCTTCAGTTTGCCTACAAAGGTGGACTCCAATTGGGTAAGCGCAGCAATCGTCTCTACTGCCTTCCTGCTCAAAGCGTCGGCAACTTGGTTGTGGCGCCCCGGCCTATGCTCCCACTCGAAGTCATACTCGGCCAGGAACTCTTGCCATCGGGCCTGTCTTGGGACAACTTCTTCTGCGTCTTGAAGAAAGTGTTTGCAACATTATCCATCTTGATCACAAAAGAGGTGCCGAGTAAGTATACCCGCCATGCCCGTAGGCAATGCACAACCGCCAACATTTCCTTCTCGTGCGCGGAGTAGCGTTGCTCAGCCGGCTTCAATTTCCAGCTCTCGAATGCTATCGGGTGCCCATCTTGCACCAACACTCCGCCTGCAGCACGATCCGAAGCATCCGTATGGACTTCGAACGCCCTATCGAAGTCCGGCAGTTTCAGCACAGGTTCGGCCACAATCCGGGACTTGACCTTCTCAAAGGCGTCTGCGCATGCCGCATCCCAAGTCCACGGTTTGCCCTTCTGCAGTAGATCGGTGAGAGGGGATACCAACTTTGAGTATCCCTTAATGAACTTGCGGTAGTAGTTTTGCCAACCCTAGGAAACTCCGCAATTCGCCCACCTTGTTGGGAGCCACCCACTCCCTAATGGCTTGCACCTTTCGGGGATCCATCTTCACCATGCCCCCGCCAATCACGTGTCCAAGGAAGTTGATTTCCTTGGTGCAGAACTCGCACTTCTCCTTCTTTACGTATAGCCAGTGTTCCCTTAGCCGCTGGAACACAAAATGTAAATGCCCAAGATAGTCCTCTAGGGACCGACTATAGATGACAATGTCATCGAGATACACTACCACAAACTTGTCTATTACATCATGAAAAACATCATTCATAAGATTACAAAATGTGGCTGGTGCATTGGTTAAGCCAAATGGCATCACCATAAACTCGTATGACCCATACCGAGTCACCATGGTCGTCTTTGGCGTGTCGCCCTCCGCTATGCGAACTTGCCAATATCCCGATCTCAGGTCCAATTTGGTGAAGAACTCGGCTCCACTTAGCCGATTGAACAAGTCTGCTATCAATGGCACGGGGTACTTGTTCTTCACAGTGATCTTGTTCAGCCCGCGGTAGTCCACACACAACCGCATCGTGCCGTCCTGCTTCTCTTGGAACAGCATTGGCGCTCCAAAGGGCGCCTTTGAAGGTTGAACTTTCCCCGATTCCAGTAGGTCCTGGAGTTGTTTCCGTAACTCCTCCAGTTCCTTAGGCGACATCCGGTAAGGAGCTTTCGCTGGTGGCCTTGTTCCCGGAATCAACTCGATCTTGTGATCTACCGCCCGCCTTGGCGGTAAGCCCTTGGGCAGCTCCACAGGCATAACGTCACAAAAGTCGCCTAGAATACCTTGCACCACGTCAGGAACGTCCGCGTTCGTGCCTTGCTCGGGCTCTGACTCATGGATCGCTGCAAGGTATGTTGGCTGGCCCCTCTTCCAGCCTTTGGCTATTTGCATAGCCGAGACCCTCTCGGTCTTTATGTCCTTCGCATGGTTGAGGCCCTTAAATCCCCGAACAAAGCAAGGCTTCCTCGGGTCTGAAATGAACAAACCAGACACATGTAGCATGACTGAAACACAAGCTTTCACAAGAAAGTTGTTACCGAGTATTATGTCAAAATCGTCCATCGGGATGACCATGACATCAATGGCCCCTGACCAATCACCAATCTGCACCGGCACGCCTTTGGCCATTCCAAGTACCGGCCTGCTTTGAGAGTTGACGGCTTTGATGTGACTGGCCTGCTTTTGGATCCGCAATCCGTAAGCTTGCACAACATGATTCGACACGAAGTTGTGCGTTGCGCCAGTGTCCACCATTGCCTCCACTTCCTTGGTGTTCAGGGTCATCGGTATATACATCAGTCCCTGCTCCTGCGCCTTTCTTCCCGATCGAATGGCACCGAGAACTTGGAGAGGTGCCACTCTAGTTTGCTCATCATCGGAGTCGGAGTCGGTCCTATTCACCAAGGCCGACAACTTCTCCCTCTTCGGGCAATCTCGAGCACGATGGGGGCCGTTGCAGATGAAGCACCCCGGGTGGGTCTTGGGGTCTTTAAGGAACGAACCTTCCGTCGCCTTCCCCTTCCCCTTGTCTCCTTTAGACGTTTTCCCCTTGTCGACTTTGCTAGCACCCTTGCTAGGCTTGGCCGCCTTGTCCTTCACCTTCTCGGCCTGCTTCCCCTTCGGGTCGCTCTTTGATATACGGATGTCCACCAACGCATCCGCCTTCGCCATTGCGGTCTGGAGGTCTTGGACTCCTTGCCTTCGCAGCTCAAGTTGAGCCCACGATTGAAGACCCCACATAAAGTTGAACAATTTGTCCAACTCGGACATCTCTGTGACATCAAGCAATAAGGAACTAAATTCCTTCACATAGTCACGTACCGTACTTGTCTGCCTCAAGTTGCACAATGCATCCCGAGCAGCCCACGAAGTGTTCGTGGGAAGGAACTGCTCCTTGAGTTCCTTCTTCAGTACCGGCCAATCTCTGATGCGTGGCCGCCCGCCGGTAGCAGCGTCTTGCTCTCGGGTTCGCCACCAGAGCTTTGCATCGCCCGCCAAGTACATGATCGCCATTGAGACTTGTTCCCCCTCTGGAACTTTTCCTGCCTCAAAGTAATGCTCGATATCCCACAAGAAATTTTCGAGTTCCTTGGAACTCCTAGCGCCTGTAAAGGTTTTGGGTTCAGGTATCTTTACCTTCGCCCGAGATCCCTCTACTTCGGCTACTCCAGCAGCCAGCGCACGTCGGAGGACGCTCACCTCCTCCTTCAACCGAACAACATCTGGAACTAGCGCCGCCAGAACATTAGCCACAGTTCCGTTGGCTCCAGATGTGTTGCCGAGGGACATTTCCAAAGCCGTGATTCGATCTCTTAGTGCATCCATCCGGGACATCCACAAGTCACCGGTTGCTTGCTATTCCAATCCTCGCACACCGCTTGAACGCGGCTCTGATACCAGCTGTCACAGGGGTCGGAACTCACCCGAATTTTTCCGCACCTGCGATGGTGCTGAGCAGTGTCCCGTACACTCTCAGCCAACCTGAAGCCCACACACGCAGCGAAATAGCTTGGCGAGGTTTAGCAATCAAGGATCAAGATCGAACAATGCAAGGTAAGGGAAATCTCACTTGTATTCACCAACACGAATTACAAGAACACACAAAACCCTTACACGACCTTGCACGGCCACGTCCAAGTATATGCCTCGTACTCCAGCACTTGCACTCCTCACTTGGACGGGTGAACTTCACTCCGGGAGTTCACACTCAGCGTCGGGGGACTAGTCACACTGTTGCCGGGACTTCCTTGCTCGACTATCGGTGATAGAGTGTTCTCTCTAACTCTCTCCAGTTGCTCTCCCCTTCTGCTTGCTTCAACCTTTGGATCCGGGGCTATTTATCCTTGCAGGGGGCAACCACCGGCCCTGGTTTCCAGGAGACACCTCAATTCCATAACCACCCACTTCCACTCTTATAGGGGCTGCAGTTGGATAGCTTGACTGCTTGCCATCACAGTCACTCGGCCAGCACCTTGACCGAGCTTCCATCGTTCCACGACGGAAGTATACCGGGTCCGTCTAAGTGCCATTCGTACTTAGTTCGGTTGTGGGCACCGCGCCCTTGCCTTGGATCAATCGCATGGAACATTAGCGTCGCTCGACCCGAGCGACTTCCCTAGCGAGTCTTCGGGAGAACCCGCACGCCCGTTGCTTGCCAGCTCGCCTTTGAACGGGTCATTAGGGAAGTTAGGGCGTCCAGCCCACTTGGCCTTGACCGGGTCTTGCGGGAGTGCTCAGGCCTGCACAGCCTGCCACCTGTCTTCCGCCTTACTCGCCCAAGAACAAGTCTTCCGGGCGGTTAGGGCGGCCAGCTCACTCCCTGACCGAGTCCTTAGGGAAGTGGGGAAGTCCAGCTCGCCTTCCCACTTAGCTTGGCCCTCGCCCTATATATATCCCATTGATCCTTTGGCATTCCTTCCCTCGATCCTTTCCCGGGCTGCCACGCTATCGAGGGTCCGCTTGGCAGCCATTTCCGTGTCCGAGCATTAAGGGGCTGACAGTTGGCCAATAGTACCCTTGTTGTAAGGCCTTGTGGGTGATGGACTGACCTTCATCGGCACCACAAATGCCTTAATGAATTTCTCGGACGAGATAATTACCTTCTTCAAGGTCCACACAACAGAGCAGGGGTGACGAGATCTTGCGTCGGTAGAGGATGACATCAACCAGGATGTATAGAGCACTGATGGCACGAACCTTTCCAGCCTCAAGGTTCGAAGTTGGGAGCGTGCTTCTATCCAAGTATAGCCGAAGGTAAGTCATCCAGTTATCTGCGTTGTGGGGTTCTAGAACCTAGGCTGGTGTATAGAGGCTTATCGCCTTGGACAACTAGATGGTAACGTAGTTGACTTTGGTGGCAGGCAGAGTATCGGTAGCTAATTTGGCCAATGTATCTATTGCAGTGTTATCCGCTCGCAGGATGAGAGCAATCGAGTAATGCTCAAAGTGGCCTAACAATTCACCGGCCCAAGCTAGGTAGGCCTACATTTTGCTAGTTTTGGAGCCATAGTCGCCAATGGCCAGTAAGCAGGTGGACGACCAGCTAGGAATCGCACTTAATGTGCAATCAGGTGACACCCACTCCCCGAGCTATGAGCAACCCAGTGATCAAGGCTTCATATTCAACCTCGTTGTTGGTAGCGCAAAAAGACAAGACGAGGGTATACTTAAGTTGGTGACCATTTGGGGAGAAGAGGAAGCAGCCGACTCTAGTGCCTCTGTCAGTGGTTGAACCAAGTCATAAGAACCTAGTCTTCCAACTTGGGGGCATGGACGTCTGTGTCGGGTTCATCGGGAGGCTGCATCATCTCGATGACAAAGTCAACAAGGGCTTGAGCTTTGATTGGGCAATCGGGTTGATACAAGATATTGAAGGCGCTGAGCTCAATAGCCCATTTGATAAGTTGGTTCGAAATGTTGAGGCGCTGCAGAATGGCCATCAAAGGCTATTCACTCCGGACCATGATGGGATGTACTTGGAAATATGGCTGCAGATGTCGGCTAGTAATAAGGAGGGCGAAGGCAACCTTCTCCACCATGGAGTAATTCAGTTCGGCCCCTTGGATGACCTTACTGGTGAAGTCAACAAGATGTTAGTTGAGCCCAACTTCTTTCATGAGGACAGTACTATTGACCGCCAAGTACACGTGCAGGGTGTCTCCAATGTCAGGTTTAGCTAGAGTGGGCAACTAGTGGAGGAAAGCCTTGAGCGCGGTGAAGGCAACAGTGCATGCTGGTGTCTGGGTGAACCGCTTGGCACCGCATCAAGTGTTATAGAAAGGGAGGCACCTATCGGCCAACCTGGAGAGGAAGCGGCAAGGGGTTGCAAGCCACCCCTGAATGCACTGTACCTCTTCGGGTGTGCGGGTTATATAATGATGTAGAGACAATCACTACATAATATGATGCAGTTATATATAACGGGTTAAAGTGATTGGCACTTCTTATTCATGATTAAAATCTCAGTTTAATTCTTATGATTAGAAAAAAGTCTATTATTAAAAGAACTTTACCTTTGGTTGGCGGACTAAATTCGTATCTAAATTACTTTCAGCTCTTTGAACTTATGAATATATATGTATATTGAAAAGCAGGTAACAATATTTCTAATTTCAAGAGTTTGAAAAATGCATGGCCAAATCGCGCTGGGAATCATATTAGGAGAGTATCATTCAACTAAATTAAAAAAATATCACACCACCAACATTAAGTGGATTGATATTGTTGAGTATCTTTTTTTGTCTCAGGTTTAATTTTTGTGAATAGAAAAAATTTATATTGATGAAGTTTTTCTTCTTAGTAAATTGACCAAGCTCAAATTAAATTAAGTCAAAATCCAATAATTTCTGAATATCAGTTAATTTATACCAAAAAAATATCACCAAATCATAATAAACTTAACATGGAAACTGATCCAACTTATACTAATTTAAAGAAGTTGTAATTAGATATTACATAATGGAATAATAAAAACTCGTCCATTATTTCTTCATTGGGTTGAATAATTCATTGAGCTTAAAATAACTATTGAAAATTCTGAAGATATTTTATTTAGATGTTCTTTGAGTTACTGAATTGTCCTTGTCATATTGCATATTTTCTCCTGTGACCGTTTCAAAGAATTTTCCAGAGAAAACATTGAGTCAATCCGTGCCCCTGCACCCACGCAAGTTTGTAATATTACTCCAATTTTTTAGAGTCACATTGCATTTAAATTTTAGAGACAATTGAAACCATGTAACTAACAGTAAAATACGATTATTGGACTAATTTAGGATCCTTTCTGTTGGAATTCTAATATGAATAAATTTTAGGATTGTACAAATTGAAATGAAGAGAGAGTGCATAAATAAAAATGGAAACATACCTAAATCGACGATCGAAACTCGCGTTAATAGTGGGGGCATGGTTCTTTTGGGTCTACATGCAACATCTCAATGCATGTAGGAACATTCAATCTCATCTAGTGGATGGGATATTAGAAGAGCTGAATTTATAATATGTAATTCAGGGACCATAAGTTAAATTGCACATGAGTGGTTATAATTTATTAATTTCCAATTTCACTCATTATAGGTATTGGAAATTTTCATGTGGATTCTGCACATTGGTACCTATATTTTATGAATCATTTGTTGAAATCTTATTACTTGAATTTAACTATATCATTTAATTAAGTCAATGATTTGGATAGTATAGATATACATTAGTGAATTTTAATTTGACAATATATAGTCCAACAATATATTATAGATCATGTGTCTCTACTATCTAATAAGTCAATCCGATTAAGTGATCTAATTAAGTTTATAAAATAGGGTTTAACAGACAATCTGTAAAGTGTTGGGATTAATATATAGAAACCATAAATTGATTTCTGATTTTTGTGATAGGGGAAATTAGAAATTAATAAACTGAAGGTACTTATATATGTAATTTGTAGTTGTGGTCTCTAGAACGTATGATAAAATCAGTTTTTTTGATATCCCATTAGTCATAAGAGATAGAGTGAATCCAACGTCCTCATGATATAATTGTTGGATTATAATTATCATAATAAATCCAATCTTTGACCAAAAAGTTTTGATTAGTTCTACTTGGCGAACTTATTAATACATTTAATAAGGAAATACCAATTAAATTTTACCAATTAAGATGTTGCGCTTATCATCTATTTACATCTTTTTATTATTTGTAGTTGACTCTATATTAGGAAAAATACAATATTATCTCTCATCTTTCGCTCATTAAATTTATGACTAAATGTTCAACATATAAATATTATTCAGAAATGAAACACGTATTTTTTGGGATTATTTCTAAATTTTTAGTGCTTTTAAAATTTCAAATTTGTACACATTATCTTAGTCTTGTTTTTTTATTGTTTAGGGTTCTAAAATAAAAAAGCATGCATACGTATTATCATTAAGATGAATTTTGTACAGTTCATTGTGTGATGTGTATATATTTTGAAAAGGAGGAAGGTGGGAAAAGAAAATTGTCTTTGTTGTTTCTCTCTAGAAAAAGAAAAAATTTTAAACGTTAATGGGGCGTCTAGTTGGCAAAATTTGATTAGTATTTTCTCACAAAATATTTTGATGGATAGGTGAGGTAAGATCAATGAAGATTTTCTCCCTTCAACGACTAAGAATTAACCTTGCTGATATTCAAATATGACAATAATTTCCTCGTCTGTACTATACAGCTATTTCTATCTTTATCCTTTTTCTCTTAACATAGCTAAAGGAAAAAAAATTCGATCATCCCTGTTAAATGTCAACACGTGGATAGCTTTCTAAACAAACAAATTGTGAAAGTCTTGATTTCTTAGGCCACTCTTCACGGGAACTCACATCTCCATGTTTGTTTAATACTCAAAGCCAGCCAATCATTTTCGATCTGCTTAGAAAGTTGGCAATAAATTTAATCCACAAAGCCCTTCTCGTCCAAGTCTTGGTCAATGGAGGATGCAATGGCTCCAATGACAGCACATACGTAAGGTCTTTCATCACTAGGAGACCTTTGAGTCAAGGTCAATGGAGGATAGGAGGTCCAATGATTTATGTTTGTTGATTTACACAAAAAAATTATCATCCGATCATAATTAACTTGACATGGAAACTAATCCAACTGCTATCAACTTATTCTAACTTAAAATAGTTTTAATGAAATATTCCGTAATGGAATAATTAGAACTCGTCCATTACTTCCTCACCAAGTTGAATATTTCATTGAGCTTAAAGAAGCCCTTGAAAATTCTAAAGATATTTTATCTAGATATTCTTTGAGTTACTGAATTTTCCTAGTCATATTGCCTATTTTCTCTTGTGACCATTTCAAAGAATTTTCCAGAGAAGGCTTTGAGTCAGTTCGTGCCGCTATGCCCACCCAAGTTTCTAATATTACTCCAATTTTTTGGTCACATTGCATTTAAAATTTAGAGACAATCAAAATCATGTAAGTAATAGTAAAATACAATTATTGGGCTTAGGATCCCCTTGTGTTGGAATTCAAATGCAAATAAATTACAACATCATACGTGCTGAAATTGAAGAGTGTGTATATAACATAAATGGAAGTATACTTGAATTGACGATCGCAACTTGCATGGATAGTGGGGACATGGTTATTCTAGGTCTACACAACCTTTAATGTGTATGGGAATGCTCAATCTCCTCTAACTGATAGAATATTGGAAATGTCGGATTTATAACATTTGATTTAGGGGCCACAATACTAAATTGCACATAAGTGTTAAAACAAAAACTTGGATGGCACCATAGAAAATTAACAAAGAAGAAAACTTACAACATAGATTCTAATACAGTGAAGGGAAATTAATAGAAAGAAAAGACAATTGAAGTCAAAGCCTATGACAGTCAAAATGTTTTAAAGACAAATTCGACCCCTCCCGATGTGTTGAGGTGATGCATTCGATTATCTTCTAGGATACAACAATGAGGTGAGCAAAAGATAGTACTGGACCTTGAGTTTGGAGGTGAACCAACAAATGGAAGAAAACCAATAGCAAATTTCACACACCATTTTTCGTTCTAGAAAATAGACCGTGAATGGCTGCTTAATAATGAACTTGATTTAGTCTAGTAACAAACAAAGCCTTCCAATAAGAGAATTTCTTATCAAAATTAATTCATACGTTATGAATAAAAAATAATATTATCTTGATAACAATTTAAGCAAACAAATGTATATATAAAATTATCAAAATACTTTCTCATCAGGAAGTTTCCATTTCTAAGAGAGATTAAATTTATAAATTCCTTTAGACACTTGGTTTCACAAGCTTTTCTTCTAATGCTAGCCTCTAGGAATCCTTTGGCTCTAAATCTGAGAAAAAAATGTAAAAAGGAGTGTGCTACACTTAGTAAGTAATCAATTTTCACTTCTACTAAATCAAATACCAGTAAAATGTATCTTACCATTTTACATATTCAAATAAAACTATAAAAGTAACTTGAAATAAGTGCTATTCCATCGTATAGTTAAAAATGTATATTAGAAATTCACAAAAATATTAACTCGGTATTGCATTCATAACAATATTTAATAATTTGAATAAACGATATTTCTTATATTCTGATAATGGTTTTTGGTATTATGGTAACAGTTCGTCCTGTCACACAAACCAATTAGTATAGTTGTTGGTCCGACCTAGAAAGTTCACTAGTATAGTCCTTGACTCGATCTGAAATTCACTAATACGACCCGAATATTTTGCTAGCTAGTTCAATCAATAGTATTACAATACTTCAATAACATAGTGGAAAAATGAACGTTAAAAATTGAATTCATAAAATAATTCCATCTCAAATCAATTTATAAAAATTTAATCAATTTTCATATTTAACTTCACAATTCAAATAATTTTACAAATAAATTATTTCTCCCAATCATAACTAATCTTCACAATATAAAATTTTCTAATACTTAATCCTACTTTAGAAAAAAAACACATTTCATGACATGCAATAAACAAGATATTTTATATTTTCCAAAATTAATTAAGGCAAGTCCAAGTTAGTTACAAGGATTTATCCCAAAATATCAACTAAAAATTGAAATTCTAAATTTGAAAATAAACCTATAATTGAGATATAATATCAATTACTAATTTATAAAAAAAATCTTTATCTTAATATATAAGTCGGAAAGGTCAATAAATTACAATAAATTAATTTAACAACAAAAATCATGATTCGAACAAAATAGTTAGATGACTTCTTAATATATAATTTTAACAAGTTCTGAAATATTATTTTTATAATAATTCTTAAAATAAGTAGAACCTAATAAAATCAATTTTGATCTCATAGAAACTTGTAAAATCAAATAATTCAAAAAAATTAATAAAATAGTAATGTTGATTACAAGTTTGACACCATAAGAATAGCTGAAATCCAAGTTCATAAAAGGCTAAATGGGCTCTCAATGTTGTTGGTGCATTCGGGGACTGTGCAGTCCTACACTGCCCAGCATACTAACTTTGAGGAGTTCTATCTACCTCGTTTGGCAACCAAATTCAGGTTCATGTTGTCTATGAAATCTTCATGTTACGCACTATGGTTTAGATGTAACAATTGATTCAAAAGGCTTAGAAATAAACACAACAATTGAGTTCAAAATTGACTATTTATCATGTTTATCTTTTGAACAGATTCGACTATTTCAATAAACAATTTTAAGGAGTCATTTCTTTGCCTGCATAGCTTCTAATTCGATGTTTTTGTTGTCTTTGGAAACCTTATATTACAAACTCAAAGTTGACAATATCTCATAAACCGTTCAATGAAACTAAATTTTGTAAAAAGCCATAGCTTCCTAGTGATGAGGGGAGTCTACCCATATGAAGAAATCAAACAAAAGTGACCATTCCAACGAGTTGCCATTAACAAACCAATGTTGAACTCTCTAAATTTATTAAGTAAAGATGAAACTACTAAAAAACAGCTCCAAAGGGTAGGAAATTTACCTAGAGGATGGGATTCAATGACTTGTATCATGAGAAAGAGGCTAAAACCTGCATCATTGCATCATGCCCTAGAAAATGTTGAGCATACGTCAGTCGACAATGGTGTTATATGGGGAGGGGATGTCGACCACCATGAGTTCCACTTCGTTGGATACAAATTGGCTCACCTAACCAAGGGTAAGCAGAAGAGTGATGGTGCCCTTGGGTACAATAGATTGCTCGATAAACCCAACCAGGGGAGGGTGGATAGTGTGTAGAGATGACACTGGCAAGTCCTTCATGAGGAAGGCATCATAGAAAAGAAAGCAGAACTACCAGTATTGATTAGTACTTGTTTAATGTCGAAGTCGCCAATGTGGAGCGTCATGACTAAGCCATCATGGTGGGGGTAGGAGACACGGGATGAGTCCACCTCAGTGAAGATAAGGACCTCATCCTGGGGGAAAGGGGCATTTCTTTGGTGCCTGGGATGGGCGAATGTCGTAGATGGTGTGTTTCAAATGATGGCCTCCCGTCTTCATGGTGTTGAGGCCCTCCAAAAATTACTTTGATAATGTGGGGAGGGGGAGTGGCCTCGTGCTGGGGTGACGGGGGTTGTGGACCAAGCTGAGGGCCTGGGCTATTCGAGGCAACTTATCCAGGTATGTCGAGGCGTGTGCCTCACACATAGGATTGTAGCTCCCCTTGCTGGATTAGCTTCTCAATGCAGATGTGCAAATCATGGTAGTCTTCTGTGTCATGTCCCCATCACCCGTGATAGTCACAGTACCGGCCATTGGACAGGTTGCCACTGTCAACTACAGGCTTGGGCAAATGTAGGAGGTTTTGCCCCTTGATCTCATTAAGGATGACCCACTGGGGGGGCAGAGAGTGGAGTGAACCGCTGAGTGTCATGCTCATACAAAGGCTTTGGGGGCCAAGAGATTTGAGCCTTGGGTGCGGTATCCTCTAACTTACGTTTCTTATCAAAGCTTTGGGAGCCGAAGGAGTTCCATGGGGCGATAGACTCCTTAACTTGAATGAAATGGTTGACCACTCGCTATAAGTCACCTAGGGTGTGAACATGATTCTTTGTGAGTTCGATGCCTACCTCCCTACTACGAATGCTGTTCCTAAAGGCCTGGACTGCTTCAGCCTATTTGAGCGGTTCGATATTCACAAGGATTTCCATGAATTGGCCTACGTAGCCCTTCAAGGATTCTAACTCATGTTGCCGAAGGGAGAAGGGGTCACCAATCTCTTTGCGTAGCCTAATGTTGCCCTCAAACCAGGCTAAGAAGTGCCGATGGAGAATCCTAAAGCTACCAATAGAATTGGCTGGCAAAGAGTAGAACCAAGAGGATTCCAAGCCTTTGAGCGTGGCTGGAAAAGGATAGCGCATGTGCGCATCCTCAATACCCCTGGTGATTATGGAGTCTATGAAGAGGCAAATGTAAGCCTTTGGATCTACTCGACTGTCATATGAGGGAATCTGAGGGGAGTTGAGAGTAATGGCACAGGGGCAGCTAGAACTTTAAGAGTGAAAGGCGAGTCGAGGTCGTCCTCATGCGTTGCTGGGCGAATCGTATCCATTTCGCAGAGCACTCTTTCCACTTGGGCTTTGATGTGATTGTCCAAGCTAAGGGGGGCGGGCGTCGAAGCGCACAAGTGAGTGGGTTGGAAAATGCCCACCAATGAGGCATGGTAAGGCGGTCGGGCATGGCAGTGATAGGGGCCAGCCGACCAACGTCCAACTGCTGGCCTTTCATTGAGTGGTGAGGGAGTCGAATAGTCAGAAAGATGGGGAGTGTGGGAAAGATGGGCAACCATGGACTCCCCAAGGCAGCATGGGCTATGACGGGGATATGGCTGTGTGATGTAACATGCGTATCACAAACATCAAGATAGCCACAATGGAACTGCTACTCCGTAGGATATTGCCCAAAACGTTTAGGAGATAGGGCCTAATATTCAGGGTATGGGTTGGTTGACGTGACCGGCCCCTGTCGACTCGGTGTCTATCCAAGAGTAACTCACGACTTGGACTAGCTTGGTCCATGGGTGGGTCCTAGGGTGAGGTGACAGGGGCTTGGAGCATCTCTGATGGCGTGGATTCATTGGATTTGGAGGGGCAAGCTTCGCCCACAATGGGTCCAAGGGGGTGGTGGGCGGAGGTGGTATGTGTCACAAGGGTCGGAACTCACCCAAAATTTTCCGTTCCTGCGATGGTGCTAAGCAGTGTCCTGTACACTCTCAGCCAACCCAAACACACACAGTGAAATAGCTTGGCGAGGTTTAGCAATCAAGGATTGGGATCAAACAATGCAAGGTAAGGGAAATCTCACTTGTATTCACAAACTCGAATTACAAGAATATGCAAAACCCTTACACGACCTTGCACGGTCACGCCCAAGTATATGCCTCGTGTCTCTGGCACTTGCACTCCTCACTTGGACGGGTGAACTTCACTCCGGGAGTTCACGCTTGGCTTTGAGGGAACTAGTCACAATACTGTCGGCCTTCCTTTGCTCGACCTTTTGTGATGGAGTGTTTCCTCTCGACTCTCTCTAGTTGCTCCCCCTCGACCTTGAGACCCGAGTCCTATTTATCCTTGCAAGGGGGGATCCACAATCCCTGGTTTCTAGGAAACAACCCAGCTTCCATAACCACCCACTCCCACGTTTTTAGGGGCTGCAATTGGATATGGTTGACTGCTTGCCAGCTCAGTCATTCGGTCAGCACCTTGACCGAGACTCCATCGTTCCACGACTGGAGTATACCGGGTCTGACTAAGTGCCACCCTCACTCAATTCGGTCATGGGCACCGCGCCCTTGCCTTGGATCAGTTGTTGATAGCATGGAACATTAGCGCCGCTCGATCGTGAGCGACTTCCCTAGCGAGTCTTTTGGGACCACCTGCGCGCCCATTGCCTGCCAGCTCACCTTGAACGGGTCTTGCGGGAGGATAGGGCGTCCAGGTCACCCGCCCTTGACTGAGTCTTGTGGGAGGATAGGAAGTCCAGCTCACCTGCCCTTGACCGGGTCTTGCGGGATTGCCCCTTCCCACATCGCTTGGCACTGGGCGTTCGCCTTGCTCGCTCAGGAGCAAGTCTTGCGGGAGGATAGGGCATCCAGCTCACCCGCCCTTGACCGGGTCTTGCGGGAGTGCCCCTTCCCGCATCGCCTGGCAGTTTGCCCTTCCGTTCCAACTAATCCTTCGGCAGTCTTCCCTCGATCCTGTCCCTGGCTGCCATGCCATCGAGGGTCCACCTAGCAGCCATGTTTGTGTCCAAGCATCAAGGGGCTAACAAACCTCCCCCACTTGAGGAAGCTGACGCCCTTGTCGAAATAGAGTGGAGGTACTCCTGGATCTTGTCCTCGAATTGCCAGAGTGTTGCCTCCTTTTCCCAACTCGCTTCCAACATTAGCAAACCTTTCCATAGAACTAGATACTCCGTTCTCCGGTTCTTCTTGCTGTACCCCAACACACGTCGGTCTAGCAAGCGGTCAACCTCCCTTTCCAATTTCGTGCGCACATTTAATGGGGCACGTCTTGCCCTAACGCGGTCAGCATCCGCATCTTCATGGTAGGGCTTTAGGAAGCTAACATGTAAAGTTTGATGGATCTTTATCCTCTCGGGTAGTGCTAAGCGATAAGTCACTGCTCCAACTCGCTTCACTACCTCAAATGGCTCGTCATATCGCTGAATGAGGCCCTTGTGCCATCTCTTGCTCGTCACTTTCTTCTAAATTTGGGGCGTCAATTTCAGCATGACCTTGTCATCAACCTGAAATTCTAGCGATTGACGCCCCTGATCTGCATATTTCTTCATGCGGCGGATAGCTTTGGCAAGGCTGTCTTGCGCTTCCTCGAGCATTTCCTACTTATTTCGGGCAAAGCGGTATGTAGTAAGACATGGCCCTTCCTTCTTTTGTAAAGCCACTTTGAAAGGGGTCAATGGTTGATAGCCCAACGCGAGTTCAAATGAACTGAACCTAGTGGCTGAGGAACGGTGCAAGTTGTAACAAAACTGTGCTGTGTCCAACAGTTCTAGCCAATTTCGCTAACTGGCAGTAATATAGTGTCGCAAGTATTTTTCCAGCAGCTGGTTCATCCTTTCCATTTGTCCGTCTGTCTGCGGATGGTTGGCCGTTGAGAACTTTAGCTCTATCCCCATCATATTGAAGAGATGGGTCCAAAATCTCCCGGTGAACCATGCGTCTTGATCACTCACAATGTCCATCGGGATCCCAAACAGCTTGACCAAGTGGCGGTAGAACTATTCCGCCGTCGTTTCCGCAGAGCAATTCTTTGGGGTAGGCCTGAAGATCCCATACTTCGAGAACTTGTCTACCACAACCATAACTACATCAAAACCCTTAACCTCAGGGAAGCTGCTGATGAAGTCCATAGAAACCGACACCCAAGGTTTCTCTGGAATAGGCAAAGGCTGCAACAAGCCCGCCTCAATGCGCCATTCCGCCTTGTCTTGTTGACAAACAAGGCACGTCTTGATGTAAAGCTCCACGTCATTCTCCATCTTTGGCTAAAAGTAGAAGCGTGTCAATAGTGCTAGCATCCTTTCCCATCCAGGATGCCTAGCCCATTGTGCATCATGATGTTCACGCAACAGCTGAGTCCTCAGTCCTCCACTGGGGACGAATACACGACCACCCTTCACGTATAGCAAGCCTTCCTCAAGCCAGTACCTCCGCACGGTACCGTCCTAAACTTGCGCGACCAGCTTTTGGTACACCTGATCCTCCTTCGCCTAATCCTTCAGTTTGCCCACAAAGTCGGATTCTAGCTGAGTCAACACAGCAATTGTCTCTGCTGCCTTCTTGCTCAAAGCGTCGACAACTTGGTTGTGGTGCCCCGGCCTATGCTCCCACTCGAAGTCATACTTAGCCAGGAACTCTTCCCATCGGGCCTACCTTGGGGACAACTTCTTCTGTGTCTTAAAGAAAGTGTTTGCAACATTATCAATTTTGATCACAAAAGAAGTGCCGAGTAAGTATACCCGCCATGCCCGTAGGCAGTGCACAACCGCCAACATCTCCTTCTCGTGTGCGGAGTAGCGCTGTTCAGTCGGCTTCAACTTCCAGCTCTTGAACGCTACTAGGTGCCCATCTTGCACAAACACTCCACCTGCAGCACGATCAGAGGCATCCATATGGACTTCGAATGGCCTATTGAAGTCCGGAAGCTTTAGCACAAGTTTGGCCACAATCCGGGACTTGATCTTCTCGAAGGCGTCCACACACGCTGCATCCCAAATCCACAGTTTGCCTTTCTGCAGTAGATCGGTGAGCGGGGATACCAGCTTCGAGTATCCCTTGATGAACTTGCAGTAGTAATTTGCCAAACCAAGGAAAACTCCGCAACTCGCCCACCTTGGTGGGAGCAGCCCACTCCCTAATGGCTTTCACCTTTCGGGGATCCATCCGCACCGTGCCCCCGCCAATCACGTGGCCAAGGAAGTTGATTTCCTTGGTGCAGAACTTGCATTTCTCCTTCTTTATGTATAGCCGATGTTCCCTTAACCGTTGTAACACAAAACGTAAATGCCCGAGATGTTCCTCTAGAGATCGGCTATAGACGACAATATCATCGAGATACACAACCACAAATTTGTCTATAATGTCATGAAACACATCATTCATGAGATTGCAAAATGTGGCTAGGGCATTGGTTAAGCCAAATGGCATAACCTTAAACTCATAAGACCCATACCGAGTCACCATTGTTGTCTTTGGCACATCGCCCTCCACTATGCGAACCTACCAATATCCCGATCTCAAGTCCAACTTGGTGAAGAATTTGGCTCCACTGAGACAATCGAACAAGTCTGCAATCAATGGCATGGGATACTTGTTCTTCACGGTGACTTTGTTCAACCCGCAATAGTCCACGCACAACCGCAATGTGCCATCTTGCTTCTCCTAGAACAGCACTGGCGCTCCAAAGGGCGCCTTGGAGGGTTGAACTTTCCCCGAATCCAGCAAGTCCTGGAGTTGTTTCCGTGACTCCTCCAGCTCTTTAGGCGACATCCGGTAAGGTGCTTTAGCAGGTGGCCTTGTTCCTAAAATCAACTCGATCTTGTGATCTACCGCATGCCTTGGCGGTAAGCCCTTGGGCAGCTCCTTGGGCATAACGTCATAAAAGTCGGCTAGGATCCCTTGCACCACGTCAGGAATCCCCGCATTCCCGCCCACTTCGGGCCCTAGCTGATGGATAGCTGCAAGGTATGTCGGCTGGCCCCTCTTCTAGCCTTTGGCTATTTGCATAGCCGAGACCCTTTTGGTCCGAATGTCCTCCGCATGGTTAAGGCCCTTAAATCCTTGAACGAAGCAAGGCTTCTTCGAGTCTATGATCAACAAACCAGACAAGTGTGGCATGACCGAAACACAAGCTTTCACAAGAAAGTTGTTACCAAGTATTACGTCAAAATCATCCATAGGAATGATCATGATGTCAATGTTCCCTGACCAATCGCCAATCTGGACCAGCACTCCTTTGGCCATCCCAAGCACTGGCCTACTTTGGGAGTTGACAGCTTTGATGTGGCTAGCTTGCTTCTGGATCCACAATCCATAGGCTTGCACAACACGATCCGACACGAAGTTGTGCGTCACGCCAGTGTCCACCATTGCTGCCACTTCCTTGGTGTTCAGGGTCATCAGTATGTACATCAATCCCTGCTCCTGTGCCTTCCTTCCCGAGCGGATGGAACCAAGTATTTGGAGAGGTGCCACTCTAGTTTGCTCATCATCCGAGTTGGAGTCAGTCCTGTTCACCAGGGTCGACAACTTCTCTCTCTTCGGGCAATCGCGAGCGCGATGGGGGCCGTTGCAAATGAAGCACCCCGGGTGGGTCTTGGGGTCCTTAAGGGACGAACCCTCCGTCGCCTTCCCCTTCCCCTTGTCTCCCTTAGATGGCTTCCCTTTCTCAACTTTGCCTGCACACTTGCTAGGCTTGGCCGTCTTGTCCCTCAACTTCTTGGCCTGTTTCCCCTTCGGGTCGCTCTTTGATACACGGATGTCAATCAATGCATCCGCCTTTGCCATCGCGGTTTGGAGGTCTTGGACTCCTTGCCTTCGCAGCTCAAGTTGAGCCCACGATTGAAGACCCCACATAAAGTTGAACAACTTGTCCAATTCGGACATCTCTGTGACATCAAGCAACAAGGAACTAAATTCCTTAACGTAGTTATGTACCATACCCGTCTGCCTCAAGTTGCACAATGCATCCCAAGCAACCCACGAAGTGTTCGTGGGAAGGAACTGCTCCTTGAGGTCCTTCTTTAGTGTAGGCCAATCTCTGATGCGTGGCCGCCTGGCGATCGCAGCGTCCTGCTCATGGGTTTGCCACCAGAGCTTTGCATCGCCTGCCAAGTACATGACTGCCATCGAGACTTGTTCCCCTTCTGGAACTTTCCCTGCCTCAAAGTAGTGCTCGATGTCCCATAAGAAATTCTCGAGTTTCTTGGAACTCCGAGTGCCTATAAAGGCTTTGGGTTTAGGTATTGTTACCTTAGCTTGAGATCCCCCTGCTTCGGCTACTCCAACAGCCAACGCACGTCAGAGGACGCTCACCTCCTCCTTCAAACGGACAACATCTGGAACTAGCGCTGCCAGAACTTCTGCCACAGTTCTGTTTACTCCAAACATGTTGCTGAGGGATGTTTCCAAAGCCGCTACTCGATCCCTTAACGCATCCATGCGGGACATCCACAAGTCACCGCTCACTTGCTATTCCAATCCTCGCACACCGTTGAACATGGCTTTGATACCAGCTGTCACAAGGGTCGGAACTCACCCAAATTTTTCCGTTCTTGTGATGGTGCTGAGCAGTGTCCCGTACACTCTCAGCCAACCCAAACACACACAGTGAAATAGCTTGGCGAGGTTTAGCAATCAAGGATTGGGATGTACAATGCAAGGTAAGGGAAATCTCACTTGTATTCACAAACTCGAATTACAAGAACACGCAAAACCCTTACACGACCTTGCATGGTCATGCCCAAGTATATGCCTCGTGTCTTCGGCACTTGCACTCCTCACTTGGACGGGTGAACTTCACTTTGGGAGTTCACGCTTGGCTTTGAGGGAACTAGTCACAATACCACCGGCCTTCCTTTGCTCGACCTTTTGTGATGGAGTGTTTCCTCTCGACTCTCTCCAGTTGCTCCCCCTTGACCTTGAGACCCGAGTCCTATTTATCCTTGCAGGGGGGGATCCATGATCCCTGGTTTCTAGGAAACAACCCAGCTTCCATAACCACCCACTCCCACATTTCTAGGGGCTGCAGTTGGATAAAGTTGACTACTTGCCAGCTCAGTCATTCGGTTAGCACCTTGACCAAGACTCCATCGTTCCATGACTGGAGTATACCAGGTCTGACTGAGTGCCACCTACACTCAGTTCGGTCATGGGCATTGTGCCCTTGCCTTGGATCAGTTGTTGATAGCATGGAACATTAGCGCCGCTCGACCGTGAAAGACTTCCCTAGCGAGTCTTTCGGGAGCACCCGCGCGCCCGTTGCCTGCCAGCTCACCTTGAAAGGGTCTTGCGGGAGGATAGGGCGTCTAGGTCACCCACCCTTGACCAGGTCTTGCGGGATCGCCCCTTCCCACATCGCTTGGCACTTGGCATCTGCCTTGCTCGCCCGGGAGCAAGTCTTGCGGGAGGATAGGGCGTCCAGCTCACCCGCCCTTGACCGAGTCTTGCGAGAGTGCCCCTTCCCACATCGCCTGGCAGCTCGCCCTTCCGTTCCAACTGATCCTTCGGCAATCTTCCCTCGATCCTGTCCCTGGCTGCCATGCCATCGAGGGTCCACCTAGTAGCCATGTTTGTGTCCGAGCATCAAGGGGCTAACAGTATGAGTGCCAGTCATAGTGGCCTGCACCTTGAGTCTAACCTATTCACAGACCGTGGTGTAAACAACATTGGTGAGTTTGGTGATCAAGTCCTGCACATTGGGAGGCTAAGTAGAGGCTTGAGTTGGAGCAGAGGGTGCCGGAGTGAGTTCACAGGGAGTTAGAGGGGGCAGCAGGGCGCCTTCGAAGGCGGGTGTTTTTGTGTGATGGGGCGGCATGACAGTTCTTGTAACCATGGCTTGCAGACTCTTAACGAGAGCACCAACTGATATGGTTCATGATCTGGAGGATGATCTGGTTCCCAGTCCTGTGGATGGCCTTTCCGAGTTAGGAAATGTGCTGATACGCAATCTAAGCATTCCACCACATTTTGGTGCACCAGGTAAGCCTGCAAAGCAAGCCTAGACCGGACGGGGGGCAGTTCAAGAAGGCCCTCCGATGATTAAGTAAGTAAACTAGGGAGAGAGTGTTGTTGGATGAAATGCGGGGAGGATGAGATGAACCTTTTTCTCTGTAGTGTGAAGTATTTATAGGGATCGTGCTGAAGGTGGGTGTGTCAGGCTAATTGAGTGGGGATCTGCTAGTCAGTTTTATGAATAGCTAAGGTGCGACCATTCGGCCAGTGGTGGTCGAGAGTACTAGTTGGGCAGGAGTAGTGCAAAGCACCTAACTGGGTGTTGTTGGGCAGTCCTACTGACCAAGATCGAATGTAGTCTGCCAAGTAGAATGGATCATGCGGTTTGACTAGATATTATCGAACTGGGTAGTTGGACCGATCAAGGTTAACTTCCTTGTCTCTCTTCATGAACCGTGAGTTTCTCCCCATCCTCTTTGTGAAGGATGAAGTTACCTCCATGCTTGCCACCTCCATCCTCGAAGGCTATGTCGTCTCCCAAGCCACTGATTATTTTTCTTGAGTAGATCCATGTCTTCTTTCCTCGTGTCGTTGACTAGGGTGGGTCAAACAGGTCAATCCAACACTGTGTAGGGCAGGGCACGGGCCAGGGCGAGTCCTCTGAATAAGGGCACGGCTGGGCCCACGTTTTTAAAAGCCGCCCTTACATGGCCTATTACCATTCCAAGTCACCATGATCATGCACAGAATGGTAGTAGACATCAAAATGCCTTGCTCCCTTGGGAAACATCTGATTGTTCGTGAGGAAGATAGTACTATAACTGTCACAAAAGACTACACTAACCTACATATCATTGGTATGCTCATCACATAATCCTTTCAGTCAAATAATTTCCTTACAAGCCTACGTAATGGCCATGTGTTCTGCTTTAGTAGTTGATAATGCAACCATAGTCGCTTTCCGACTGATGCAACAGCCTGTCATACTACAATAAACATGTATCATGTAATAGATCTTCTCTTGTATAAGGTCTAGCAAAATCAAAGTCAGTAAATCTATTGACTCCATCTCTAGTTCTTTCAAACTGCAAATAAATTCATAAGAACAATGCAGGTATCTTAGAATTCGCCGAAATGCTCTCATTTGTTCTTTATCCAGGTTCGCAATGTATCTACTAAACACACTAGTAGCATGTCATAAATCTGGACGAGAACAAAGCATAGCATACACACAAGAGGCTCCATTGCACTAGAGTATGTAACTCGTGACATAAAACTCATCATCTAATTGTGGAGATGGAGCATATAAAAACCCAAAATGAGCTGCTAATGAAGTTGTAACAGGTTTACCATGCATACTAAACCTATAGAGGAATTTCTCAATATACCTTTTTCTGACTTGGGTACAATCTTTCAACCTATCTATTCATGTGAATCTCCATCCCAGCAAATCTTCTTTGCAGCTCCCGAATCTTTCATCTCATACTCTCTATTAAGTTGCGCTTTGACTATTCTTATTTCTTGCATATCCTTAACTGCTATCAACATATCACCAATGTATAAGAGCATGTATCATTATACCTCGTAAAATGGACACAATTGTCGTAATTGTATCTCCTAAAGTTACGAGGTATTATCATAAATGAGTTGAATCTCTTATATCATTGCTTGGTCTATTTTAGAGCATAGAGAGACATTTTCAAGATGAATACATGATCCTCTTTGCAAGAAACGAAAAAACCCTTGGCTTTCTTTATGTTGTTGCTCTCCTCAAGATTTCCAGATGGAAATGTTGTCTTCACATATAACTACTCAATCTCAAAATCATACACCGCCATAATGCCTAATAAAGCTTGAATAGGAAAAATGTTTTTCAATTGAAGAGAACATGTATGTGAAGTGGTACTTGGAATCTGACTGTAACCCTTTCACTATGAGCCTTGCCTTATATCTTGTTCTTCAACTCCTATTATCCCTTCTTTTCCTTTAAACACCCAATTACAGCTATTAGAGATATTATTTCTACTCATTAAGAAATAGAATATTTGGGAATATAATCAAGATAATCAAATAAGTTAGTTAATGTATTTAGGATTTCCATCTATCAAAGTTGAAATGCATTATTTCAATATTTTCAGTTGATTTGTTACCTTATTTAAGTGGTTTCTATAAACGTACAAATTGACTGCTAGTTCATATATTATGTCACGTTGCTAAGATTAATAAATATTGTGGTTCGGTCCATGGCCTATGATGCTTATCTTAAATCTTTCACTTTGTATTTTTATTTAAAATTTTTCGTGGTATTAGAGCATATGAATCCTAACAACAAATTAGGTTGATTTGGACAAGCTATGGCTATCAATTAAGCATTTTTTTTAAAAATACGTGTAATAATCACATGAACTTGCCTTTGTAAAGACAAAGAAGGATGGAGAACTTTATTGGAGTAAAAAAAGATTCCTCTTTATTATTGCTATGAAGCCCACTGAAGTGATTGCTCAACAAATCAAAAGAGAAGTTGCGAATTCAAATTTATCATTACAAGATGAATATTTCGTGGTAACCGGATGTTCATTCTGAGGAGGAGAGTTAGAAATATTATTTCTACTGATTAGGAAATATAATATGTTAGAATAAAATCGAGACTATCAAATAAATTAGTTAATATATTTAGGATTTTCAAATAGCATGGTGATATTATCAAAGAACTAAAACAACCGTTTTGCCACCACAAGTCGCATAGAAGCACTTGTTGGAAGGAACAACTTTGGGCAATGTGTCAACTTTCATGTTGAAGACCTGTATTATTACATTGCTACATAGGCATCACAATGACTTAAGAAAATAAAGAAAAATCCAATGACATTCCGGTAGAGTCTTGACACTTTGAGAACTCCCTCATATGACGGGCTATAGTTCTACGTGTAGACAATGAATTGGTAGGAAACTAGGGTTAGGCCGACATGGGTGTCATCCAATGGCTCAATTTTCGATTCTCTTATGGTAGGATTGCTTTCTATTGGTGACATGCAACTCGAGGACCTACCCCTCTCTTTTCTTTTCTCTCTCCTCTTGTGGCGACTCTTCAGCATCCTCTGATGAATCTTACATGCCATCCCCTTGACTTGCGGGGGTGAGGCCCTATTTATAGGGCAATTAACTTATTTGGGATATCTCTACCGTCCCTATGGCCTAGTGCATGGTTGCCATGTGGCATCTTGGTGTAGCTCAACAGGTAACCTGATTGAATTATTCACTACCTAACTTTATGTCCAATTAGTCAATCAACTTATGTCAGTTGGGTAACCTGATCAATTTACCTGACTTCCTTTCTTCATACTTTGGTCCCTGAGGTTTTATCACACTTAAGTCATTTTGCATCTATTCCATGGTGTTCTACCTCATTCTGGCTTGATTATAGGGATTCTAATGCAATTTGACTTGGTATTGGAGGGCAATTATCCTTTTCTAATATCTGATTGAGTTTCTACCATTTTGACAATCGTATGTAATATATGATTCAGTTTAGGGGTACGATCATTGGAAGTTCACATCACATAGACCAATCTTCGTCACAAGGACAGGTCAAAACTTCAGCGTCTACACCTATCCCTTAATTTCCATATATAAATATATATTGAAAATTGTACGAGGCTCTTCTTCTTCCTCTTCTTTTATCTTGAATAAATTATTATTTGAGTATCCGAGAGGGAAATCAGGATTCCCTCCTAATCTCCCCTTGGTGGAGGTCTTGGAGCGACAAGCTATGATAAGGAGTTTGAGGGACTAGCACAAAGAGAACCCCGACAGGAATGATCAAAGACCATATTCGAGACCCAACACATTGGCATTGTTGTTGGGAATTGGAAAAAGGTCATGAAGTCGCTGCACTGTTTCTCAAATGTTTGCCCCCATCATGGAGCTCCTCCTTCGTAGAACCATGAGAATGGGAAGAAGGGTCTGACGCATTCACGAGAAAATTAGCAAAGCTCACAGCAACACACTTGGAAAATGTTTTCCACTTAAAGTCGATGGAGACCTAAAGAAAGATAGCAGAGACCTTACCGCAAATGATACAGAATTAAGGCATCCAATTAACAACCCCTCCAACTAACGCAGCTCGTACATACTATTTCGCATCTCTTCGCAGCTGCGCCACCGATGGGCTTGTGACATGCATATCATCCTATCAATTTTCCAGCATTTGAGAGGTGGCCCACAGTGCTACAACAGCATCCCAGGTTGCGAGAGCCTAAAATTTACCTTGAAAACATAAGTCACCATTCTCACCATTGTACTCAAATCCACGTCGCTCATAATAAACAGTGCCACTCCACATTGACGATTGAGGTGCCATAGCGATGTCTCTAACTAGCCATGTTGCATAGCTATAGCTCCACTCCACATTGCTGATTAAGGTGCCAAAGCGACACCTCTGCATTAGCTGTGTCACTATGCAACCAGCATTACTCCACATTGCTGATTGAGTTGCCATAGCGATGCCTCTACCTCAGCCATGTTGTTGTGCAACCTTCGCACTCCACATTGCCGATTGAGGTGCCATAATGACACCTCTACCACAGCTTGCGCTGCTCCACATTGCTGATTGAGGTACCATAGTCACACGTCTACCATAGTTGCATTGCTGCATAGCTAGTGTCACTCCACATTGTCAATCGAGGTGTCATTGCGACAGCTTTGCCTTAGCTTGCACTACTCCATAGTGCCGATTGAGTTGACATAACAATGCCTCAACCTCAGCCATGTTGCTATGGAGCCAACATTTCTCAACATTGTCGATTCAAGTGCCATAGTGATGCCATTGCCTCAACTGTGTCGCTGCACAGTCACCATCACTTCACATTGCCAATTGAGGTGCCATAGTGATCCCTCTACATCAGTCATGTCACTGCGCAACCAATGCCAATCCACATTACCAATTGAGGTGCCATAGGGATGCATCTGCCTCAGCCATGTTGCTGCACAGCTAGCACAACTCTAAATTACCAATTGAGATGCCATAGTGATACCTCTACCTCAGCCATGTCATTGCGTAGCCAACACTACTCCACATTGCCAATTGAGGTGCCATGGCTGTTTGTATTAATGCCCTAAGTCTAGTCGCATATGATGTAATTGGAGCTATTTTACATTCATAAAATATATTTGAGGCATTTTATTCATCATGTGCTACATATTTTGATGAAACCCATAAATTAGGATAATGGTTTTAGAGTTATGATGAGATCATGCCAGTGAGACCTAAGATCTCAAAAGTCCTAATCTAAAATTGGTCCTAGTTGTAGGATCACCAAGTCGGGGATCGGTGATCCAATGAAACTAGTACACTCGTTATATGCTCGATGGTAGAGGGTAACTGATCTCACTATTACTTGTGAAGAGTCACTAATATAAAAGTGTAGGTGCTTGTTGTAGAACAAGTTCACTGAACTGACTCGCTTGAGGAAAACCAAATGGATACTCGTGTAAATGTCAATAGGTAATTCCTCTAGTGATAGTAGGTATAAATAGTCCTCAGACCTAAGATTACCATAGCACCTTATAACTGTTAAATTGAGGTTTTGATTTATCCCTTAACGTGACTTTTATAGACACATGTAGGGTATTATGGACCCAAAGAGACTCTTATGGAGGTGGTGAGTAATCAACAAGGAATTGGTTACTCTTCACGAGAGGGGAGAATGTCTTATGCGTTCTACTTAGTATTGACTCGGAAAATCTCTGGTCATAATAGGATGAAAATCAGAAAGTAGTTTCCAATATTTTTCATGATTGAGTCTAATACTTGAGAACACTAATGCATATGAATAAATATTGGGATTTGACATTACATCTATATCCTAACTTATTCGAGACATTGTATAACCGAAGGATTTAATTATACGAGAACTAATCACCAAAGGGTGTTCGATCTTTTGATTGATCCTCACCATTCAGGTAGTCATGATACATTGCTAGACATCAATCTTGACTTATGGGTTTAAATGATTAATGGTTAATTGGCTAATCTTATTAAAAGGTTTAATGAGATTGAGCCCACTGCTGACTTGGTGTGGAGCCCAATGGGTTACACACAATATAGGTAATTTCTCGTAATGAAATTTAAATATGTTAAATTTCGAATTGAGTTTTAGAATTTTGCTAGCACGAATTGGGCCCATAATGGTCACATGTCTTATTGGATAAGAATATTATGCGATTAAATATTCAATTAGATTTTTAGAAATCTTATCGATGAATATTCTCTCGGTAATATCTGAAAGATTTTTTGAAATCATGGAAGATTCTGAAGAATTATTTTATGTGATATGATTTACTAAAATAACTAAAACCAACTCCCTCCAGCCGATTGTGATCGACGAAGAGGTTGAGGAGACGAAAGAGAAGAAAAATCAATCAACCTTGACAGCCGAGACAAAGAAAGGAAAAATACGCATTCATGTGGTGACCGCTTGTGAGAATCGTTCTCAATCTCTACGAGGAAACCTAGTGTGGATATCGTGGATGGTGTGCATGTGCACACCTAGTCAAAGGATCGACTCCAAAAGGTTCGCGATTGGTGGATCCAGGTTTGTTTGGACACGACATCAACATTCGAATTTAAACACAAAAACTAAACACAGTTTTTGTTAGGTATATATTCTAAACCTATTCTAGTTAGAATTTTGAATTCCTTTAAAGGGATCACTGGATTCGGGAATAAATTTTTGAAATTTACATTTCCGCTGTGTTATCAATTCCCAATAGTGGTATCAAAGCCATCTTTGATTGTAATTCTGAATTCCGGTGTTATTCTCATTGCAATGTCGAATCATTCGATTGTCTAATTAATATTGTGATATAATGTTAGGGTTTCAATCTTATAATATGCAAGTGTTGCATATTGGTATATATTAGATATATACATATGTTTTTAAATTTGATTAAAAATATATTTTTTCTCTCTCAGGTATTACCCATGATGATGCGAAACAAAGGAATAGTTCCTTATTCATTGATCCATCAACTGTCGATCACTAGATTTTTCCGAATGAGATTGCATTATTGATAAATCGTTTAAATTTCCTGATGCTTATGTGATATGCATGAAAGGGTGGTTATGAACTAGTTCATGTGATGAATGTATGTCTATTTTATTTTATTTTGATTAAATAGGGCCTGCGTACCCTTGCCTCACCTAAAATTTTCTCCGGGTTGTATTTCTTCTCTCCCTCCCAATGTACCTCCCCCCAACTGCTGATTGGGGTTTCTTGTCAACTTTATGTAATGTAGAATAGTTTTACATTAGCATTAGGCTTGGGGAGAATTATTGTGGTCGAGGAGATTCGTACATTAAAACTGCCCAATCAAGTCCATGGAGATGAAGACTTGACGGTGCTACATGCTTCCTGAAGCAAACCCATGTTGATGGGCTTTAGATATGCTATGATGATTTTAGTGACACCCTATAGCTGGGGTGATTCATGTTTAGGAATGTCCATAATCATCCTTGTTATTTTTATATGCTTTTATTATGTTATATGAGTTATAATAATTGCATAAAGACCCTTCGAAAAATATTAAGTCGAAATGGCTACGGTATTAAGAATGCCAGTCATGCCTTCTATCATTATGAGATGCAGAGTGTGTTAGTTTGTGTGGCAGGTTTATTGTGCACACACAAGGCCCATTTTGCATGAGTTGGCACAATGCTACCTCATTAAATATATGTGATATTTATTGTACTACATACTTAAACATTACTGCCTTGTTGAGCTACACTCAAGAGTAGTTTCTTTTTCGTGTGAGTATATGAATGATGGGTTTAACTTAAATAGGGTTTTATAGTTTGTTGTATAAACACAAGGCTGTATTAACCTTAGAGGCGAAAATAAATGGAAGTTACATAAGATGTAATTGGCAAGAGTTATCTACCCATGGACTTATTCAAGATTTGTCATGTTACATGTGAGGTCTTGGTAGGATAGATGGGATTCCATTATTTCTGCTAGGAGACCTTCCAATGGGGTCTCCCGTTTTCCATTTGGAGGGCAATGGAACTCGCCAAATTTAGTGGGAGACATGATTCAACCAAAAGACCTCGATTATCATGTGTCATATTTTATGAATATCTGCTCAAATATGTTGTTCTTTAATTGTAGATTCATCTGCTATCATGTCACTATCATTATGTAGCATACTCGATGCTAACAAGCTCATTAGGTCGAACTACGTGGATTGGTTGAAAAACTTGAGGATCGTCCTCATATAGGAGAAAGTCTCCTACATTCTTGATTCTCCTAATCTTGCACCGGTGGTAGAAAGTGCTACGGAGGAAGAGAAGACTGCTTATCGAAAGTGGCAAGATGACAGCACTCTTGTACAATGTATCATGCTAGCATCTATGAGTAACGAGCTCCAAAGACAACATGAGCAAATGGATGCTAAGTCTATTCTTCTTCATCTCAAGGAGTTGTATGGTGAAGAGAGTAGAACTGCTAGATATGAGATATCTAAGCAACTCTTCCAGGCTAGGATGGCAAAAGGCACTTATGTAGAGGCACATGTCCTAAAACTAATCAATTTGATTGAACAATTGGGGAATTTGGGCTTCACTATGGATGGAGAATTAAGTCAAGACTTAGTTCTCCAATCTCTGTCAAATGCTTATTCACAGTTTATAGTAAACTTCCACATGAACAAGTTGGATGTCTCATTACCTGAGCTCCTTAATATGCTGAAGACTGTAGAGACCCACCTTGTGAAGGATAAGGGTCAGGTCTTATTAGTGGGAGGCACCTCCAATAAGAAGGTGAAGAAGACCCCTAAAAAGGGAAAATCTTCTTACAATTCTGTGAAACCTAAAGGAAATATCAAGAAGAAAGGAAAAGAGAAAGTGTCTAAAAAAGGCACCTGCTTCCATTGTGGGAAGGATGGTCATTGGAAAAGGAACTACAAGTTATATCTTGCAAAAGTGAAGCAAAAGAAGGCTTCTGAAGCCAATTCTTCAGGTGCATTTGTTATTGAGGTTAATATGTCATTAACTAATTCTACTTCATGGGTATTGGATACTGGATTTGGTTCTCATATCTGCAATATGTTGCAGGGACTGAGAAGAAGTAGAAAGTTGAACAAAGGGGAGTACAACTTACGAGTAAAAAATGGTGTAAGAGTTGCAGCTTTAGTAGTAGGAACCTTTTGTTTACATCTGTCTTCAGGCAAAACTATTGAGCTTAATAATTGTTATTATGTTCCAGTTTTGATTAGAAATATTATTCCTGTTCCTTTGTTGCTTGAACAAGGTTATGAAATAAATTTAAGAGGCAATGGTTGCTCTATATCTCATTTAGGAGAATTATACGGAACTAGAAAGATCATCAATGGCTTAATAGTTTTAAAAGTTAATGACAAGATACTTCATGTTGAACAAGTTAAGAAAAGGAAAAGGGATGATTTGAACTTTACATATCTCTAGCATTTAAGACTTGGTCACGTTAAGAGAATAGGATTAATAAGTTGTATAAGAATGGGTATTTTGACCCATACAATTATGAATCACTACCAACTTGTGAATCCTATCTCAAAGGAAAATGACTAAAGCTCCATTTACTGGACATGGAGAAAGGGCGTCAGAGTTGTTATAGTTGGTCCATACTAATGTTTGTGGACCAATGACAACTCAAGCTAGAGGAGGATATTCCTACTCTATAACATTCACAGATGATATGTCTAGGTTTGGATGTGTATTTAATGAAATACAAATCCGAAGCCTTTGACAGATTCAAGGAATATCGAGCTGAAATTGAGAAACAAACTGGAAAGTGTATTAAGGCCATTTGATCAAATCGAGGTGGCTAATACCTAACTAAGGAGTTTCTAGATTATCTCAAAGGGAACGGAATAGTTTCTAAATGGACTCCTCCTGGGACACCTCAACACAATGGGATAGCTGAGAGGAGAAATCGCACTCTATTAGATATGATGCAATCCATGTTGTGCTTCATTGATCTCCCCATATCATTTTGGGGATATTCTCTTGAAACCGCCATCTACCTTTTAAATAAAGTTCCCACTAAGTCTGTATCTAGCACTTCATATGAGATGTGGAAGGGTAAGAAACCGAGTCTTAAGCATTTAAAGATTTGGGGTTGCCCGGCTTATGTGAAAATACAAGATCCAGACAAACTTGGTGCAAAATCAGAAAAATGTAGATTTGTGGGATACCCTAAAGAAAGTTTGGGGTACTACTTTTACTCTAGCATTGAACAAAAGGTATTTGTCAGCAGACATGCCACTTTCTTGGAGAAAGAGTTTATTCGAGATAGTGGGAGTGGAAGAAATGTAGAACTTAATGAAATTCTTAACCCACAGCCAACCTTGCATCAATCGATGGAACAGGATAATATAAAATTAGTTAACTCACCAAGACCACCTCTATCTCCTCGGAGAACTATGAGAGTGCATAAAGCACTTCAAAAACTGAATTTGGCCATTGAGAATGATCAAGATTCAAGTGTTATGGATGTTGATGATCCACAAAATTATGAAGAAGCTGTCAAAAGTGTTGACAATGAAAAATGGCAAATTGCCATGAAATCCGAGATGGAATCTATGTACTCCAACAAAGTATGGACTTTGATGGATGCACCGGAGGGAAGAACTCCCATTGGGTGCAAATGGGTCTTTAAAAGAAAGATTGGAGTAGATGGCAATGTTGAAACATACAAAGCTAGATTGGTTGCAAAAGGTTTCAAACAAAAACATGGTGTTGATTATGATGAGACCTTTTCACTAGTTGCGATGCTTAAGTCCATCAAAATTTTGCTTGCTATAGCTGCATACTAGGACTATGAGATATGGCAAATGGACGTCAAGACCACTTTCCTTAATGGAAATCTTGAGGGAGAAGTCTATATGACACAGTCGGAGGGGTTTGTCTCTTCTATTGCATCAAACAAAGTATGCAAGCTGCAAAAATCCACTTATGGGTTAAAGCAAGCTTTGAGGAGCTGGAACATCCATTTTGATGAGACAATCAAAAAGTTTGACCTCATAAAAAATGAGGATGAAACTTATGTTTACAAAAAGGTCAGTGGGAGTGCAATCATTTTTCTTGTGCTATATGTAGATGACATATAACTTATCAGGAATGATGTGCCAATATTACAGTTAGTCAAAGTTTGGCTCTCTAAGAACTTCTCCACAAAGGGTTTGGGAGAAGCATCCTATATATATATTGGGAATAAAGATCTATAGAGATAGATTTAAGAGGTTGCTTGGTTTATCCCAATCTAGGTACATTGATACTGTGTTAAAGAGGTTTAACATGCAAGGCAGTAAGTGTGGATACTTGCCTATGAGTCATGGCATTTGTCTTTCCAAGAAGATGTCACCAAAAACATCTGAGGAGAGACAGAGAGTGAATGGGATTCCTTATTATTTTGCAGTAGGGTCCATCATGCATGTCATGCTCTGTACTAGACCTGATGTGGCTTATGCTTTAGGAATTACAAGCAGATTTCAAGCCGATCTAGGAGAAGAACATTGGAAAGCAGTAAAGAACATTCTCAAGTACTTGAGAAGGACTAGAGATGTTTTTCTAGTGTATGGTGGATTAGATTTGAAACTAGAGGGATATACAGACTCCAATTTTCAAACAGATCCGAATGATAGTACATTTGTATCAGGGTACGTGTTTACCCTGAATGGTGGGGCTGTAAGTTGGAAGAGTTCTAAACAGCCCGCTATAGTTGATTCAGTGACTAAAGCAGAATACATTGCTACAAGTGAAGCCACAAAGGAAGGAGTGTGGATAAAGAAGTTTATCATTGAATTGGGAGTCGTTCCACAAATAGCCAACTCGGTGCCTCTATATTGCGATAATACCAGGGCAGTTGCACAGGCAAAGGAACCAAGATCCCACCATAAGTCAAAGCACATCCTAAAACGATATCACCTAGTTCGAGAAATTGTTGGAAGAGGTGATATCAATGTCGAGCGAGTTGACACAAAGAACAACGTTGTAGATCCTTTCACTAAACCATTGTTGCAACAACAATTTGACTACCACTTAGAGAGTATGGGTATTAGATACCGTGGCGATTGGCTTTAGTGCAAGTGGGAGATTGTTAGTATTAATGCCCTAAGTCCAATCACATATAATGTAATTGGAGCTATTTTACATTCATAAAATATAATTGAGGCATTTTATTTATCATGTACTGCATATTTTGATGAAATCCATAAATTAGAATAATGGTTTTAGGGTCATTGTGAGATCATGCTAGTGAAACCTAAGATCTCAAAAGTCTTAATCTAAAATTATTCCTAGTTGTAGGATCACTGAGTCGGGGATAGGTGATCCGGTAAAACTAGTACACTCGTTATATGCTCGATGGTAGAGGGTAATTGATCTCACTGTTATCCGTGAAAAGTCACTAATATAGAAGTGTAGGTGCTTGTTGTAGAACAAGTACATTGAACTAACTCACTTGAGGAAAACCTAATGGATACTCGTGTAAATGTCAATAGGTAATTTCTCTAGTGATAGTAGGTATAAATAGTCCTCAGACCTGAGATTACCATAACACCTTATAACTATTAAATTGAGGTTTTAGTTTATCCCTTAAGGTGACTTTTACAGACATGTACAGGGTATTCTAGACCCAAAGAGACTCTTATGGAGGTGGTGAGTAATCAACAAGAAATCGGTTACTCTTCACGAGAGGGGAGAATGTCTTATGCGTTCTACTTAGTATTGACTCGGGAAATCTCTGGCCAGAATAGGATGAAAATCGGAAAAGAGTTTCCAGTATTTTTCATGATTGAGTCTAATACTTGAGAACACTAATGCATATGAATAAATATTGGGATTTGACCTTACATCCATATTCTAACTTATTCGAGACATTGTATAACTGAAGGATTTAATTATATGGGAACTAATCACCAAAGGGTGTTCGATCTTTTGATTGATCCTCACCATTTGGGTAGTCATGATACGTTGCTAGACGTCAATCTTGACTTGTGGGTTTAAATGATTAAGGGTTAATTGGCTAATCTTATTAAAGGGTTTAATGAGATTGAGCTCACTACCAACTTGGTGTAGAGCCTAATGGGTCACACACAATATAGGTAATTTCTCATAACGAAATTTAAGTATGTTAAATTTTGAATTGGGTTTTAAAATTTTGCTAGCACGAATTGAGCCTATAATGGTCACATGTCTTATTGGATAAGAATATTATGCGATTAAATATTCGATTAGATTTTTAGAAATTTTATCCATAAATATTCTCTCAGTAATATCTGAAAGATTTTTTGAAATTACGAAAGATTCTAAAGATATATTTTATGTGATTTGAATTACATTATACATAAAACCAACTCCCTTCGGCTGATTGTGATCGATGAAGAGGTTGAGGAGACGAAAGAGAAGAAAAATCAATCAACCATCCTTTTGTGACGGCTGAGACAAAGAAAGGAAAAATACGCATTCGTGTGGTGACCGTTTGTGAGAATCGTTCTCAATCTTTATGAGCAAACCTAATGTGAATATTGTGGAGGGTGTGCACGTACACACCTAGTCAAAGGATTGACTCCAAAAGGTTCGCGATTGTTGGATCCGGGTTCGTTCAGACACGACATCAACATCCGGATTTAAACACAAAAACTGAACACAGTTTTTGTTAGGTATATATTCTAAACCTGTTTTAGTTAGAATTCTAAATTATTTGAAAGTAATCACTGGATTTGGGAATAAATTTTTGAAATTTAAATTTCCGCTGTGTTATCATTCTCAACAATGGCAACACTTCTATCTCAACCATGCCACCAAGCAGCCAATGGAGCTTCATATTGCTGGTTGAGGTGCCACAATAACATCATTATCTCAGTTGACTTGTCGTGTATCTAGTGCAACTCCGCATCGCCGATTGAAGCACCACAGTGATGTCTCTGCCTCAGTCGTGTCACTATGCGGCCAATGTTGCTCCAAATTGCCGATTGAGAATTTCAAGCTCATTTGGAGAAAAAAGATAGCAAGCTTGTGGAGAAAGCTATGGGCCCATGAATGGAGGTCCACATTAAAGTCATCACATGGCTCAAAATAACAACCTAGATAGGGATGTTGAACTGGACAAATTTCTAGATAATCTCTACTTTCTCCTACGCTATATTATTCATTGTTACTTCATTACATGCGCAATAATGGAATTTACTTATAAAAAATCCTTGCTTGATAGTGTCTTATCAGTATAAAATACCAAAACCTTTCCAACGTAGGAGGGCCATTGCAGTACATGATTCCGTGGCGCTAAGGAGCACAACAAGACCTCTCCATGCCGAGAGGCATCTACCTAAGATGCAACCATGCTAAGGGACACCAAGACTCTTAATGCACAGGGGCCATTGCATGCAATTTAACTCGTTGCTACCGTCAACACTAAGACCATTCCATAGTGTGGAGCACCAAGACCCTCCTACTGCATGAGGGTTGTCACATGCACATTCTCGCATTGCTACCATCAAAGTTGAGATCCTTCCTCGCTGAGGGGCACCAAAACTCTCCTAATGCACGAGGGCCGCCATCTTCATGTCCATGCATCACTACTATCGACGCTAAGACCTCTCTAGTTAAAGGGGCTAAGACCATCCTAAGGTATGAAGGTTGTTGCATGCATGTTCATGCATTGCTCCCATTGAAGTTGAGACCCTTCCACAATAAGGAGCACCAAGACTCTCCTAATGCATGAGGGCTATCGCCTGTACATTCATGCATTGCTATCATCCACGCTTATCCCCTCCACACTGAGGGACATTTAGGCCCTCCTATTGCAAACAGGTCATCACACGCGTGTTCACGTGTCCCTATCATAGATACTTATACCAATAAGCCTCCACAATGACGATGAGGTTGTGGTCAATCTCTCAAGCCTTGCCATTCAAAATTTAGAACACTCTTCAAAGTCCAACAACATAGAGAAGAGAATGCAATCGTATCAACATGAAAGGTACATATTCTTATTTATCATTTACAGCGTGTCCAAGATGACATGGACATCAAAGATCACATCACAAGACCATCAAGACTAGGACACAATCATTGTATAACTACGCAAGAACCAACAAAAAGACGATCTCATGGTGCCATGGGGCAAATAAAGAACCCTTACTAAGGGAAAGCTACCATGACATAACATGCCTTAACGCGACACTATGACTTGAAGTGATGTGAACATTGCAAAGCAAAATGAAGTAAAGTGACATAATAGAAAGCACCACCAACCAAGTCAATAACCAAAGGGAAGCAAAAGACTCGAGCTATGACTCAAAGAAAGGGTTGCATTGTGTGTCTACTATGTGACATTAACAAACGTTCCAATGTTTTTACTTAAGATCATTCCAAGAAGAGGGTTTGGGGACACATGATGATGCCACGATGCTGAACACTAGAAACGTGCAATTATGTCACAATGTGAAGCATTGGAAACACAGGATGACACTGCAATCCAGAGCACCAGAAACACGCAATGATGTTGCTATTCAAAGCAACACTTGGCAAGGTGGTCAACACATGGTTGGGAAAGTAGCAATGCGATTTACAAAAACTAGATATTCCGATGCTTGAGAAGCGTCAAGAATAGGGGGCAAGTGTAGGGCCCAAGCCCAATGGCTCAATAAAAGCCTCATCCATGACATTAGCCGTCAAATGAATTGGCCTATGAGGGGCCCATAACATGAGAGAAGCCCACTTGTGTGAAGAGCAAGAAATGGGATGCCTAAGAGTCAACAGTAGCTCTAGATTCTCAAGCAAGTGGGGAGCAGTTACCACCCCGCATAACTAACGCAAAGCATGGTGCAACACTAATGTGGCACGTGGTGCTAACTGCCATGACACATGTCAAGCAAGGAAGATCCAATGATCACTCACAATTATCTCCATAACTACCCACAATGTGCAATTGCCCATAATGAAGGAGTATCAGGTATGAAATGAGTGGTGGGGAGGTAACCCACAGAAGGGTCACTACTCCATGCCTGTCCCTTCTTTCCATATATAAATATATATTGACAATTATATGGGCACTTTTTCTTCCTTTTCTTTTTATCTCAAATATATTCTTACTTAAGTATCAGAGAGGGGAAATCGAGATTCTCCTCTGATCTCCCCTTGGTGTACGTCTTGGAGTGGCAAGCTTTGGTAAGGAGCTTGAAGGACTACCACAAAGAGACCCTGATAAGAAACATCAAAGACTAGATTCGAGATCCCACACATGGCCATCCGGCAGTTTATGTTGATTGAGGTCGTATGTCCATTTTACGTTTCAACGAATTCAATTGTAAATCTAAAGAATAAAAAGAAACTATCAATGGCATAGACTAAATATCAAATAGTAATAGAAGATATTGAATATAAAGAAAATGAAACACTAGGTTGACTCAACTCAAATCTTAAATGTCAACCCGGCTCACATTTAATTAGTTAAGATCTATGGTTTTTTAGTAACCAAAAAAAAAACATTCGGAGATAAATATTGTAATGCTTGACAAAAGTCAAATATTATTGGACCATCTACTGTTTTAAGGAGTGTGTATCACATTTTCTGTATGTGGTTAAGCGAAATCAACCCTGGCATAGGAAAATTCTTTCAAGAAGAGACACTACATACAGTAGTAAACTTTTGTAATTATAATAATCTAGGTCATCGAGGTAACGCATTCGAAATGGTTAAGCCATTAATGGAAGAAACTCTTTTAGCTGATCGTGGGGCATCTGACTTTGAGGCTGTTGTATGACGCCCAACTGAGAACGCGGGGTGTGTTGGTTGGGGAAGGTAGGTGTCCCCTTGTAGCATTAATACCACAATTGACATGTTTGGGCGATTTGCCGGTTCTTCTTGGACACATAACAAACCGATGTGGATGCATTTTAGTGCTTGAGCCTCATCGAGTGACTCCTCAATTATTGGATCGATAAGTTCCAATCCTCGGCCTTCATCCCAGAGTCTCCATGCCTATTTTTCATTAGGTGAATTAGAAATGGCTAATAAAACTAATGGCCTTTTCATAGAACAAGTGGGGAGTTTGAGAACATACATAAGTGAGAAGGCTCTGGCCAGTCTGATGGAAATGAAACCCGTTGTTCCGTTTTCCACTCATTAGCTCCAGCAAGAGAACCCCAAAGCTGAAAACATCTGATTTCACGGAAAATAATCCTTCCATTGCATACTCTGGAGCCATATATCCACTATGGTTTTTTTTTCAAAAACAAATAGTTATTAGAAGAAAAAAATCAAGTAGTTTTACCTTCTATAGAGTGTGGATAAGCATTGTAGGAAAAATGAAGTAACAGGAACTTCAACAATGGAAAACAAAGAATTTGCATTTTCCTATCTCCTCTTTTTCTTTTGCATTAGAAACAAGCATCCATGATCATGAATTAAATGAGTTGATGGTTGTATGAATGTGCATGTTGTTACAAATCTGGAAACTATAAGAAGTAGAGTAACAAAAGTTATTAGGACATACTATGTTCCAACAACTCGGTTTGTAGTATCACTAGTTTGATTTCCACAAAGAATCCTTGCCATCCCGAAATCTGATATCTTTGGGTTCATGTCATGGTCAAGTAGAATGTTGCTAGCTTTCAAGTCCCGGTGGATAATTCTAAGACGGGATTCTTCATGTAGATAGAGAAGTCCTCGGGAAATTTTGTTTATGATATTTAGGCGCACCTCCCAGTCAAGGCATACCCCAGTACTTGACCCTGCATATATAGACAAACATCATTTTTGAAAACTCGAGATCTAAGTTTTCTTATCATATATTGAAAATCAAAGTCAGTGCACGGACCAAATAGGTGGAAATCAAGACTCTTGTTTGGGAGGTACTCATATATCAACAGTTTTTCTTCATTCTCCAAGCAACAACCCAGGAGTCTCACAAGATTCCTGTGCTGCAATCTAGCTATTAGTGCTACTTCAGTCCTCAGTTCCAATAGTCCTTGACCCGAAGTGCTGAAAAGCCTCTTGACAGCAATTTGTTTGCCATCTTGGAGTATTCCCTGGAGTAACAGTCAACTTATTTGAAGTGATAAAGATGAAGTACTAGCAACTCTCATACCATACACTTAGAAAGAAACCAAGATTACCTTATACACAGGACCAAATCCACCTTGTCCTATTTTGTTTTTAAATGAGAAATTACTAGTTGCTGCATATATGACTTCAAGACGCATCAATGGTAACGTGTCGGAATTCACAGGCCTTTCTTCATGGAAGTATTCATTTGGAAGCTTATATGATATATACTCTTTTTCTATATCATATACTTGAACCTCTTGCCTCTTGCCCTCTGAAATATGTAAATTTCATTTGATAGTGAAATTTGGAATAATGTCATAGATACAAATCTGCAAGTACAGTAATTGTATCAGTGCATTATACCTTTCTTTAACTTCATTTTCCTCGAAACGTAGATGAAGCAGATGGCCAGTGCTACAAGAAAGCACATTGGTGCGACCGAGCTAAAGATAATAATCCACCGAGTGCTCTTGGATTCCTCACCTAGTTAAGTAAATAAAAAGTGTAAATAATTATAGATCAGCTGATCTGACCATTTAAGAATAAACTGCAGGGGTATGGAATCAACTTTCCAGGGGTGGAAGAGGAGAAGCGAAGATAATCATTTGAAGTAGTACCTCATACCTCGAATCTATTCAATATCACTTATAAATTTCACTTTGTTGAGCAATCTAATAATTACACTGCATAAGAAGACACCTACTCTTATTTGGAATATAAATGGACATAATTAATAAGTCAACTCTATAAGAGATGTTAGATTATGAATCGGATACCAAATAGTTGCGTGATGTAGGGTCCACCAGACACTTACTACGTGGGATGGGTGGAGCAGTCATGTTACTGGGTGGAGGTGGTTGCTGTTGACCTTCAGGCACGGCTGCAGATTGGTAGGTATAGTATTGTATGTTGCAGCGTTTCAAGTTGATATTCGCCAATGCAATGCCGTAACTGCCGTTAGGCATTTGATAAAATGCAAAATTCAAGCAACTTGAGCAGTGTATGGGTGCAAGATTGGGATCGCATTCAATATATACGGATGCTCGGTTGGAGCTGGAAGGCAAATTCGAGCTCATCTTCACGGAAGATTGTGAAACCATCTCATCTATGAGGTCTACCATGAAATTCACCCAAGTATCATTTGGTATCTCCTGGACGCATGTCACGTTTTGAGGCCTGGTTTCTTCCAAGAGGAAGAAGAAATTCTGGTCGGAGTGACGGACGAAGCACTCACCACTCCATAAGATGGCATTTTTCCGGCGAGGGCAACTTTTTGCTATTTCGCTGGTCGCGTTAGCTATGCAACTGTTGCAGTCGGTACTGGGGCCCAAATGTCCTGTGCACAAGAAGAGAATGTAAGCCTCGTTCGGTGAATCCCCCCCAGAGGTGTAATCAAAACCTCTGCCATCAATTTGGGGTCGTTCAAATTGATGGAAAAGGCGGTGGAGATTTTTGTAAAACGGGTCAGATGTAGTATTACTATTGTCCTCGTTTCCACATAAGGATTTGAAATCTGCATGTGAAGGAGAGCACAGAAGGAAAAGTGGATATATAGAAATAAGTAAGCAAATAGGGAAACTATCCTTTCCCATCTGATTCAAAGATAAAACGCATCGTCTCCTCTGAAAAATCGAAATTATATAGTTGCCATGAAGAAAAGGCGGCCCTTATTTTCCACTGTAGCTTGTGTTCTTTGACCAACTTGAGTGGAATGAGTCTCTGGGAGTCTCTTGTTTTTTGTAAGTCTCTCGGAGTCTATACGGTATTGTCCGTGAAGCACACGGGGTTTGTCAATGTGATAGACTTTCATAATATGATGCAGTTCTATCCATTGGTTTCTATACTTTATGAGTTATCTATTGAGATCTTATTATTTGAACTTAATCAAATTATTTAATCATGTTAACTATTCGGATAATATAGATACACTATTGATTATATAATTGTTGGAAAATAATTATTAGAATAAATCCAATCTTTGACAAAAAGTTTTTGATTGGTTCTACTTCACTAGCTCATTAACACGTTTATTTACATCTTTTTTAAGTGTAGTTAACTCTGTATTAGGAAAAATACAATATTATCTCTCCTCTTTTGCTCATTAAATTTATGACTAAATGTTCAACATATAAATATTATTCAGAAATGAAACACGTATTTTTTTAGGATTATTTCTAAATTTTTAGGGCTTTTAAAATTTTAAATTTGTACACATTATTTTAGTCTTGTTTTTTATTGTTTAGGGTTCTAAAATAAAAAGCATGCATATGTATTATCATTAAGATGAATTTTGTACGGTTCATTGTGTGATGTGTATATATTTTGAAAAGGAAGAAGATGGGAAAAAAATTGTCTTTGTTGTTTCTCTCTAGAAAAAAAATAGCTATAAACATTAATGGGGCGTCTAGTTGGCAAAATTTGATTAGTATTTTCTCACAAAATATTTTGATGGGTAGGTGAGGTAAGGTCAATGAAGATTTTCTCCCTTCAACGACTAAGAATTAACCTTGCTGAAATTCAAATATGACAATAATTTCCTAGTCTGTACTTTACAGCTATTTCTATCTTTATCCTTTTTCTCTTAACATAGCTAAAGGAAAAAAAATTCCATTATCCCTGTTAAATTTCAACACGTGGATAGCTTTCTAAACAAACAAATTGCGAAAGTCTTGATTTCTTAGACCACTCTTCACGGGAACTCACATCTCCATGTTTGTTTAATACTCAAAGCCAGCCAGCCAATCATTTTTTATCTGCTTAGAAAATTGGCAATAAATTTAATCCACAAAGCCCTTCTCGTCCAAGTCTTGGTCAATGGAGGATGCAATGGCTCCAATGACAGCACATACGTAAGGTCTTTCATCACTAGGAGACCTTTGAGTCAAGGTCAACGGAGGATAGGAGGTCCAATGATTTATGTTAGTTGATTTACACCAAAAAAAATTATCATCTGATCATAATTAACTTGACATGGAAACTAATCCAACTGCTACCAACTTATTCTAACTTAAAGTAGTTTTAATGAGATATTCCGTAATGGAATAATTAGAACTCGTCCCTTACTTCCTCACTAGGTTGAATATTTCATTGAGCTTAAAGAAGCCCTAGAAAATTCTAAAGATATTTTAACTAGATGTTCTTTGAGTTACTGAATTTTCCTAGTCATATTGCCTATTTTCTCCTGTGATCATTTCAAAGAATTTTCCAAAGAAGACTTTGAGTCAATTCGTGCCCCTATGCCCACGCAAGTTTCTAATATTACTCCAATTTTTTGGTCACATTGCATTTAAAATTTAGAGACAATCAAAATCATGTAAGTAACAATAAAATACAATTATTGGACTTACTTAGGATCCCCTTGTGTTGGAATTCTAATGCGAATAAATTGTAACATCATACGTACTGAAATTGAAGAGTGTGTATATAACATAAATGGAAGCATACTTGAATTGGCCCAAATTGCCCAATTTAACATCTCTAGCACCGCCCTTGGCCTCAATTCTCATCATGGAACTCCTCATACTTCTTCATTCTTCTCTTCTCGTATTCCTTTCTAGGCATATGGGCCCCCTATGTAATTAAAAAAATAGCCTATATTGTGATAAACTATGATGAAATTCTCAATTCTATCATAAACTGATTTTTTTACGAGAATGAAACACGAATTTTAACTTTTATTTTCCATGTTTACCATTTTTTATAATTTACGTTGAACTAAAGGGCTAGACAACTGTTAAATGAGCAAAATGTTGCATTTACCCATCGTGAAACGTCTCGGGAGTTAGTTTTTTTATATTGCCCGTTAAATTCTTATCCTGTGTATGTTACCTACGAGTGGGGTGCTGTGCTATAATTTAATTATGGACTACTGGAGCCAGTGCCCCAACTCAGTCCCAGCGTCGGAGAAGAAAGGAAAGAACTTGATAAGGAGCGACATCACTACAAGAAACAAAATACCATGAGGCGAACTCCAAGGTCAACGGTCTCAATTCTAAGTCTCCAGGCTCCAAGCCCTAGTGTAGAAAGAGCAAGGAGAAGTGTTGTGCCTCAAGGAACTCTGAGATGCAAAGAAGAAAGAGGTGCAACGTTTAAATGGAAGGCCATGGATGAAGCCATGGCTTTTTGGGGAGCTGAGAAGGTGGTGTTCCTCGCCAAGGCCCAAAAAGAGTTTCATAAGGCCTTATCCAAATGTGCAGCTAAAAGAGAGCCTCAATTCAATGCTGCTGTGGATGAGTCTATAACCAACTGTAAGTAGAGTGTTGCTGTTAGACCCCTGAGCTCAAGCCCCGGAGAATGCGCACCACAAGCCGTACCTCAGGGTAGTGGTAGCGCATAGCCTGCACGCGAGGATGCGCGGGCTGTCAAGTGCGAGGTGTTGGGATCAATTGCAAGTCCATAAGCGGGCAAGTGTGGAGATGGTCACACAAGTATGTGCGGAGGCACCGGTGAAGGGAACAACTGATCAAGGCTCGGCAGTGTGCTGAGGGACCAGATTGTGGCCAGGAAGTGTCACAAGGCACAAGTAGGCGAATGCGCGGGTGGGCAGTGAGGATGCCCACGAGCAAGGCATGGTGCAATGCTCTAGGAGGTTCGGTGAACCTGATACAACTGCGAAAAGGCACTCTAGGAGTGCGCATAACTCAACAAGCCTGGCAGACGCTAAGGGAGCAGCAAGGGAGTTGACTACTTGTAGAGATCGGTTAAGTCCTTGATCATGCCCGAGCACCGGTGGACGCAGCAATCCCGTTCAGACGACCGTGATCTTAGGAAGGAGATCAAGGACGTGGATCCTAGAGAAGAATGGATTGGTTCGACGAGGCTTAGCTGGCGCCAAGTCAATCCGAGCGAGCAATCCGGGAAAGTTTCTCCGGGAATGGCAATTAATCTGTTATGGAAACAATCCTGGAGGGATTGGACAGAATTGGCAACCAATCAGTTATGGAAACAATCTAGGAGGGATTGGACAAGCTGGAAAACTGAGGGAGTGAATCAAGGGATTCCAAGATGTCAGTTGCCATATTGGGCTCGCAAGGCTTCTCTATATAAAGGGGCAGTCTCATTCTGCAGAGAAGACACCAAGAACTCACGAGGAGAAGCCAGCAGAGCAGCAAGGACGACCAGGGCAGTCAGGAGGCACAAAGGTCGCGAGATTCCAAGGAGTGGAAGTCAAGTCAGACCTGCAGTCCGGTGTTCTTAAGAGAAGGCACAAGACGGGCGTGCAAGCAGCGCAAGGCTGCAAGGCCTAGGCTCGTGAGACTGCGTAAGAGTTCTGTCCTGGGTTGGGTTTTTCGTGTACTTGTAATATATGTGAATACGAGTTACGTTTTCCCAATTGTGTTCTTGTATTCCTTGGTGTTGCTTCTTCGGTTCGGTGATCGTTTGGCCTCGATGGTATGCACGGTGTGTGGCTGGTCGGCAAGTGGGGAGTGTCGACGCCTAGCGGGGTGCGGAAAAATTTGTGGCCCGCATCAGCCCCGTGACAGTTGCCTACCAAGCTGACCTAGCGAAGAATGATGCTCAAGCCTGAATTGATATCCTCAAGATTGTTAGGGACAACATTAATAAAATTGTCCCTGACTTCCCTTGAGATAAAGTCAAATCCTTTGCACCGCTATTCCAATTTGAGGAGATGGAGAAGTACCAGGCTGAAGTAGTAGAGGGGGATGAGGATTTAGATGGAGAGGATTGAAGTTTTAAATTTGCCTATTTTCCTGTTCCCTAGCTTTGTAATTAACAAGAGCTTATTTATGAATGCCCCTTTTCCTTAAATTCCCTGAACGTACTTCTTGACTTCTCTAATCTTCAACTGAACATTCATGTATAAAGGCATTATCACGCAGGGCAAGAGTCTGACTATTAATTTTATAACCAAAGAATCAATGAGCGCTGCTCTAATTTGGCTTCCTTAATCTTTAACCAAGGTGTTAAATTGTGACATTACAAATTATCACATATTCCCTCTTTAAGTGAAGTCGAGGTCTTATACCTTGTTTTCAAAATATAATCTAATATCTGCTTCCTTTACCAAGCAAGTGGCCTTTCGACATAGAGCCTCCCAACGCCTTGTTCCCTTCATTAATGTCCACTTGATGTATGCCCAAGGGTTCTTTTAGCACTGCTAGTCATAGTTTAAGGCCTCTTCGCCCAGGTTGTTCAAGGGCTCTCTTTTGTGGTGCTAGTGAATGCCATGGCCCAACGGTGGAGGTCTTCTACCTTGAGCAATCAAGGTCTTTTGCCCTCAGTGAACAAGGGTCTTTGTTGTGGTGCAGGTTGATGCCGTACCCCCATCGGTGGAGGTCTTTTGCCTTGGGTAGTCGAGGTCTTTGTGCCCTCAGTGAACAAGGATCTTTGTAGCAGCATAGGTTGATGTTGTGCTCCTAGCAATGGAGATCTTTTGGCCTGGGCAGTCGAGGTCTTTGTGCCCTCAGTGGACAAGGCTCTTTGTAGCAGCGTAGGTTGACATCATGCCCCTAGCAGTGATGGTCTTTTGCCCCAAACAATCGAGGTCTTTGTGCCCTCAGCAAACAAGGATCTTTGTAGTGGTGCAAGTTGACATTGTAAACCCAGTGATGGAGGCCTCTTGCCCTAAGTGGTCAAGGTCTTTATGGCCTTGGTAGACAAGGGTCTTTGTGGTGGCACAGGTTGACACCGTGCATCTAGCAGTGGTGATCATTTACCCTAAGTGGTCAAGGTCTTTCTACCCTTAGTGGACAAGTGACTTTGTAGCAACGTAGGTACAATGGTGGAGGTCTTTTACCCTGAGCATTTGAGGTCTTTGTGCCCATGGCAAACATAGGTCTTTCTAGTGACACAGGTCAATACCACACCCCCATCAACGGTGGTATTTTACCCCGAGCAGTTGAGGTCCTTGTGCCCTTGGTAGACAACGTATCTTTGTAGTGGCGTGGGTTGATGCCATTCCCCCAAAAGTGGAGGTCTTTGCCCCAAGTAGTCGAGGTCTTTGTGAGTTGATGTTATGGCACACTAGAGAGGAGTCAAAAAATTGCAGTCAACATGTTCAAGAATTGTATTAAGCTCAAGAATATTCAACATGATTTAATGCAAAAGGAACGTTACAACTTAAATAATTGAAAATCAGCAATAGAACTTCGTCAGTGCATCAGCGTTGAAGGTCCGAGGCAACCATTGCCCATTCATGTCCTCCAAGACATAGGCATTGGGATGTGGGATATCAATAACACTATATGGGCCTTTCCAATGTGTCGAGAGCTTGTTCAGTTGATCCTGCCCTGTGAATTGGTTCCTTCTAAGGACCAAATCTTTGACAGCAAATTGTTACGCTTTAACTCGGCAGTTGAAGTATCACACTGATGCTTGTTGGGTCTGAATAACTATCCTTTGGGCTGAGATTCTCTTTTCCTCTGCCTGATCAACATCTAGATTTCAGATGACATTGTTAACACTCTGTCGTATGAGTTGATCCTCAAGGATGATATTCCTACTTCAACAGGGATGATTGCTTTGGATATGTACACTAGGGGAAAAGGGGACTCTCCCATTGATGTCCTTGATGTAACCTTATGAGACCAAAGGATGCTATCGAGCACATCTACCTAGCTTCCTCCTATCGCCGCAACTCAAGTGCTTAATCCATTAAGGATTGTTCTATTTGTTAACTACACTTGACCATTGGTTTGAGAGGGCACAATTGAAGAGGAGAGGTGATCAATATGGAGTTTTTGACATGCTCACTTAAATGCCCTACCTCGAAATTGGGTCCCACTATTAGTAATCATGACTCGTGGTATCCTGAAACGATAAACTATATTCTTTAACAAGAACTTCTTTGTAGCTTGGTCCGTGATGCTAGAGACTGCTTCAGCTTCCACCCACGTAGAGAAGTACTCAATAGCCACAGAGACAAACTTTATTTGCATTGAGATGGCAAGAAAAGTGCCTAAGATGTTGACCCCTCATTGCGCGAGGGTTCAAGAAACTGGAATTAGATTATGTTCAGCTGGAGACCCTAAGGGGGCCTGCTGGTACTCTTGGCATAGGCGGCATATGTAAGCCCCTCAATGCCCCGACACGAATATGGCCGCTATGCGGGACCTCGATCGCATAGCAAGCATGGGCCAGAATCGGGGAAAGGCTGCCGAAGGATCACCTGGTATGGAAGGGCGAGCGGGCAGGCGACACGGACAAAAGGGATCTTCCTGAATGCCCCGCCCCTAAGCGGAGTGGCAAGCAGGGGGCGCGACTACTCCCGCAAGAGGAGCTCAAGGGCGAGGGACGGAAACACACTAGACCCTCCCAAGACCCGTTCCAAGTCAAGCTGGTATACCACCGGCGCCTGAGAGCTCCCGCAACCTCGCTCCAGGAAGGGGGCGACCTGATCGCCCTAGGAATACCATAAGCCCTGCCAATGCCCTAAGGCGAGCGCTCACGGCCGCGCGGCATTGCGGAAACCAGGAATGGATTAAAAGGCAGACGAACTAAACCAGGGCCAGGCTGAGTGTCGGTGGAACTCAGCCGAACAGAACCGGGGATTAGCTGGACAGCACCCCGCCCCACTTGGCCTGACAAATCCGGACGCTGCAGCTGCCCTCCCCTACCCGATAGGTAGGAGGAGGCATAGCTAGCCGGTACTAGACTAGCTGCCCCGGAAAAGCTTAAAAGGGGAGGCAGCCAGAGGAAAGACACCAGACGAGGAGGAGGAGAAGAATTCCTGGCAAGCAAGCAAGCACGAGGCAAGCGAGCAAGCCCAGGAGGAAGGCCGATAGAGCTGTCTCCAGCCTCTCCAGTCGAGCGTGAGCTTCCCGGGTGAAGATCACTTGTCCAGGCGAGGAGTGCAAGTGCAGGAAGCACAAAGGCATATGCTCGGAGTGTCCCCGTGTACTTGTGTAAGGGTTTTGCTTATTCTTGTATACCGGTTTGTGAATACGAGTGAGATTTCCCTTGTAAGTGTTCGGTTCTGTCCCATTTTCGCTACGCCTTGTCAAGTTGTGTTGTGGCGTGTGTTTGGGTTGGCTGAGAGAGCGCGGAGCCCTGCTCAGCACCATCACAGGAAGGGAAAATTTTGGGTCAAGCCTGACCCCTGTGACAGTTGGTATTAGAGCCGCGTTCAGTGGGAAGGAGTGCGTCTTCAACAACAACAAACGACCAGTGACCTGAATGTCACGCATGGACGCACTGAAGGATCGAGTTGCGGCCTTGGAAGCGTCACTCGGCAACATGTCTGGAGTCCCTGGAACGGTAGCAGAGGTGCTGGTGTCCCTTGTTCCGGACGTTGCCCGGCTGATGGAGGATGTGTCCCTACTCCGTCGTGCGTTGGCTGCAGGAGCAGCTGAGGTAGAAGGATCTCGGGCAAAGGTAAGAATACCTGAACCTAAAGCCTTCACTGGCGCTCAGAGTTCCAAGGAACTCGAGAACTTCTTGTGGGATATCGAACATTATTTTGAGGCAAGGAAAGTTCCTGATGGGGAACAAGTCTCAATGGCAGTCATGTACCTGTCCGGAGATGCGAAGCTCTGGTGGCGCACTCGTGAGCAAGATGCTGCTGCTGGTGGACGACCACGCATCAGAGACTGGCCTTCGCTAAAGGGGGAACTCAAGGAGCAGTTCCTCCCCACGAACACCTCGTGGGCTACTCGGGACGCGCTGTGCAACCTGAAGCAGATAGGCTCGGTATGCGACTATGTCAAGGAGTTCAGCTCCTTGCTGCTAGATGTCACGGAGATGTCCGAGTTGGACAAACTGTTCAACTTCATGCGGGGTCTTCAGTTGTGGGCTCAACTGGAGCTGCGAAGACAAGGTGTCCAAGACCTCCAGACCGCAATGGCCAAGGCGGATGCGTTGATCGACATCCGCATAGTCAAGAACGACCCGAAGGGGAAGCAGGCCGAAAAGCCATAGGACAAGGCGTCCAAGCCCGGCAAGAATGCGGGAAAAGGCGAGAAGAAGAAACCACCCAAGGGGGACCAAGGAAAGGGGAAGGCCATGGCAAGCACGTCCTTGAATGATCCCAAAACCCACCCCGGGTGCTTCATCTGCAACAGCCCCCATTGGGCTCGGGAGTGCTCGAAGAGGGAGAAGCTGTCAGCCCTGGTAAATAGGACTGACTCCGACTCCGATGGCGATCAAACCAGGGTGGCACCTCTCCAAATCCTTGGTGCCATCCGCTCAGAGAGGAAGGCAACAGAGCAAGGGCTTATGTACATGCCAATGACCCTGAACGCCAAGGAGGCAGCGGTGATGGTAGACACTGGCGCGACGCACAACTTTGTGTCGGATCGAGTCGTGCACGCTTATGAACTGCGGATCCAGAAGCAAGCCAGCCGCATCAAAGCTGTCAACTCCCAAAGCCGACCTGTGCTGGGGATGGCCAAGGGAGTGCCCGTCCAGATTGGCGAATGGTCCGGGAACCTGGACATCATGGTCATTCCGATGGATGACTTCGACGTCATACTCGGTAACAACTTTCTGGTGAAAGCCTGTGCATCAGTCATGCCCCACTTGCCTGGTTTGCTGCTTGCAGACCTGAAGAAACCATGTTTCGTTCGGGGATACAAGGGCCTCAACCATGTGGAGGGCGTCCGAACGGAAAAGGTCTCGACTATGCAGATAGCCAAGGGCTGGAAGAAGGGCCAGCCAACCTACCTTGCTGCTATCCATGAGGTAGAGCCCGAGCTGGGCGGGACAGCAGAGATCCCTGATGTGGTGCAAGGGATCCTGGGCGACTTTTGTGATGTCATGCCCGAGGAGCTGCCCAAGGGCCTACCGCCAAGGCGGGCGGTAGATCACAAGATCGAGCTGGTTCCGGGGACAAGGCCGCCTGCCAAGGCACCTTACCGGATGTCGCCTAAGGAGCTGGAGGAATTGCGGAAGCAACTCCAAGAGCTGCTGGATTCAGGGAAGGTTCGGCCCTCGAAGGCACCCTTTGGAGCGCCCGTGCTGTTCCAGGAAAAACAGGACGGCACATTGCGGTTGTGCGTGGACTACCGCAGGCTGAACAAAGTCACCGTCAAGAACAAGTATCCGGTGCCCTTGATCGCCGACTTGTTCGACCGCCTCAGTTGAGCTGCATTCTTCACCAAGCTGGACCTGAGATCAGGATACTGGCAGGTTCGCATCGTGGAGGGCGACGAGCCAAAGACGACGATGGTAACTCGATATGGGTCTTACGAATTTAGAGTTATGCCTTTCGGCTTAACCAACGCCCCAGCCACGTTCTGTAACCTGATGAACGACGTGTTTCATGATGTAATGGACAAGTTCGTGGTTGTATATCTTGATGATATTGTCGTCTACAGTCGGTCCCTAGAGGAACACCTTAAGCACTTGCGTTTTGTGTTCCAACGGTTGAGAGAACACCGGCTGTATGTGAAGAAGGAAAAATGTGAGTTCTGCACCAAGGAGATCAAGTTCCTTGGCCATGTGATCGGCGGAGGCATGGTGCACATGGACCCCCGGAAGGTCCAAGCCATCCAGGAGTGGATTGCTCCAACCAAGGTGGGCGAGCTGCGAAGTTTCCTTGGACTGGCCAACTACTACCGCAAGTTCATTAAGGGATACTCCAAGCTGGTATCCCCGCTCACCGATCTGCTGCAGAAAGGCAAGCTGTGGACTTGGGATGGGGCGTGTATGGACGCCTTTGAGAAGATCAAGTCTCGGATTGTGGCCGAACCTGTGCTGAAGCTCCCAGACTTCGACAGACCATTCGAAGTCCATACCGACTCTTCTGATCATGCTGCAGGCAGAGTGCTGGTGCAAGATGGGCACCCGGTGGCGTTCGAGAGCTGGAAACTGAAGCCAGCCGAGCAGCGCTACTCCGCGCACGAGAAGGAGATGCTTGCGGTCATGCACTGCCTCCGGACCTGGCAGGTATACCTTCTAGGCACCTCTTTTGTGATCAAGACGGACAATGTGGCAAACACTTTCTTTAAGACACAGAAGAAGTTGTCCCCAAGGCAAGCCCGGTGGCAGGAGTTCCTGGCAGAATACGACTTCGAGTGGGAGCACCGGCCAAGGCGTCACAACCAAGTTGCTGATGCGTTGAGCAGGAAGGTAGTAGAAATGGTAGCCGCGCTGACCCAGCTGGAATCCGACTTCGTGGGCAAACTGAAGGATCAGGCGAAGGAGGACCAGGCATACCAGAAGCTGGTCGCGCAAGCTCAGGAGGGTACCGTAAGGAGGTACTGGGTTGAGGATGGCATACTCTACGTGAAGGGCGGTCGTGTGTTTGTCCCCAGCAGAGGGCTGCGGACTCAACTGTTGCGCAAACATCACGACGCGCAATGGGCAGGGCATCCCGGCAGAGAAAGGATGCTTGCGCTCTTGACCCGCTCCTACTTCTGGCCGAAGATGGAGAATGATGTTGAACTTTTCATCAGGACATGTCTTGTTTGCCAACAAGACAAGGTCGAGCGGCGTGTTGAGGCAGGGTTGCTACAGCCTTTGCCCATTCCAGAGAAACCTTGGGTGTCGGTTTCTATGGACTTCATCAGTGGCTTCCCGGAGGTTAAGGGCTTCGATGGAGTCATGGTTGTGGTGGACAGGTTCTCAAAGTATGGAATCTTTAGGCCTACCCCAAAGAACTGCTCGGTGGAGACAGCGGCAGAAGAATTCTACCGCCATGTGGTTAAGCTGTTCGGGATCCCGACGGACATCGTGAGCGATCGAGATGCGAGGTTCACCAGAAGGTTCTGGACCCATCTCTTCAAAATGATGGGAACAGAGCTGAAGTTCTCGACCGCAAACCACCCGCAAAAGGACGGCCAAATGGAAAGGATGAACCAGCTGTTGGAGGAGTATCTATGGCACTATGTCACGGCCAGCCAGAGGAATTGGCTGGAACTCCTGGACACGACGCAGTTTTGCTGCAATCTGCACCGATCCTCAGCAACAGGATTCAGTCCGTTTGAGCTCGCCATGGGCTACCAACCATTGACCCCTTCCGAAGTGGCCCTCCAGAAGAAGGAGGGGCCATGTCCTGCTGCCTACCACTTTGCCTGGAACAAGCAGGAAATGCTAGAGGAAGCGCAGGACAGCCTCGCCAAAGCTGTCTACCGCATGAAGAAATATGCGGATCAGGGGCGTCGACCGCTGGAATTTCAGGTCGGGGACAAGGTCATGTTGAAGCTGACACCCCAAATCTGGAAGAAGGTGACGAGCAAAAGGTGGCACAAGGGCCTCATCCTGCGTTATGATGGCCCGTTCGAGGTGGTGAAGCGGATTGGCGCGGTGGCCTACCGCTTGGCATTGCCCGAAAGGATGAAGATTCATCCTACCTTCCATGTCAGCTTCCTGAAGCCTTACCACGAGGATGTGGGTGAGGAACGCTCGAGGGCAAGGCAGGCTCCGTTGAATGTATGCACGGAGTTGGAGAAGGAAGTCGAGCAAGTGCTGGACCGACGAGTGCTCGGGTACAGCAAGAAGAACCAGAGAACGGAGTATCTGGATCTATGGAAGGGCTTGCCAAGGTCGGAAGCAAGTTGGGAGAAGGAGGTGACGCTCTGGCAATTCGAAGACAAGATCCAGGAGTACCTCCGCTCTATTCCGACGAGGGCGTCGGCTTCCTCAAGTGGGGCAGGTTTGTAAGCCCCTCAATGCCCCAACACGAATATGGCCGCTATGCGGGACCTCGATCGCATAGCAAGCATGGGCCAGAATCGGGGAAAGGCTGCCGAAGGATCACCTGGTATGGAAGGGCGAGCGGGCAGGCGACACGGACAAAAGGGATCTTCCCAAATGCCCCGCCCCTAAGCGGAGTGGCAAGCATGGGGTGCGACTACTCCCGCAAGAGGAGCTCAAGGGCGAGGGACGGAAACACACTAGACCCTCCCAGGACCCGTTCCAAGTCAAGCTGGTATACCACCGGCGCCCGAGAGCTCCCGCAACCTTGCTCCAGGAAGGGGGCAACCTGATCGCCCTAGGAATACCATAAGCCCTGCCAATGCCCTAAGGCGAGCGCTCACGGCTGCGCGGCATTGCGGAAACCAGGAATGGATTAAAAGGCAGACGAACTAAACCAGGGCCAGGCTGAGTGCCGGTGGAACTCAGCCGAACCGAACCGGGGATTAGCTGGACAGCACCCCGCCCCACTTGGCCTGACAAATCCGGACGCTGCAGCCGCCCTCCCCTACCCAATAGGTAGGAGGAGGCATAGCTAGCTGGTACTGGACTAGCTGCCCCGGAAAAGCTTAAAAGGGGAGGCAGCCAGAGGAAAGACACCAAACGAGGAGGAGGAGAAGAATTCCTGGCAAGCAAGCAAGCACGAGGCAAGCAAGCAAGCCCAGGAGGAAGGCCGATAGAGCTGTCTCCAGCCTCTCCAGTCGAGCGTGAGCTTCCCGGGCGAAGATCACTTGTCCAGGCGAGGAGTGCAAGTGCAGGAAGCACAAAGGCATATGCTCGGAGTGTCCCCGTGTACTTGTGTAAGGGTTTTGCTTATTCTTGTATACCGGTTTGTGAATACGAGTGAGATTTCCCTTGTAAGTGTTCGGTTCTGTCCCATTTGTCGCTACGCCTTGTCATGTTGTGTTGTGGCGTGTGTTTGGGTTGGCTGAGAGAGCGCGGAGCCCTGCTCAGCACCATCACAGGAAGGGAAAATTTTGGGTCAAGCCCGACCCCTGTGACAGCATAACTGAACCAGTGGTTTGTTGTCATCCAACGAGGTGGGCCAATAGTAACCTTCCCGCACAGTGATATTGACAATTGCCTTCACTCATTGAAGTCTACCTACTATGCCCTCATGTATCTCTCAAAGCACATAATTCGCCTCTTTAGGATTGAGGCAGCACAACAATGGTTTTGAGTATTCGCACCTATATAGGACTCCTGTTAGACCCTTGAGCTCATGCCCCGGAAAATGCATACCACAAGCCATACCTCGGGATAGTGGTAGTGCATAGCATGCACGCGAGGATGCGTGGGCAATCAGGTGCGAGGTGTTGGGACAAATTGCAAGTCCATGAACGAGCAAGTATGGAGATGGTCACACAAGCGTGCACGAAGGCACTAGTGAAGGGAATGGTCGATCAAAGGCTTGGCAGTGTGCTGAGGAACCAGATTGTGGCCAGAAAGTGCCACAATGCACAGGTAGGTGAACGCGCGGGAGGGCAGCAAGGATGCCCATGAGCAAGGCATGGTGCAACGCTCTAGGAGGTTCAAGGAACCTGATACAACGACGCAAAGGCACTCTAGGAGTGCGCACGACCCAACAAACCCGGCAGACGCTAAGAGAGGCTCAACACTTAGCGGCTGGGGAGTTGACTACTTGTGGAGATCGGGTAAGTCCTTGACTAGGCTCGAACACCGTTGGACGCAGCAATCCCATTCAGACGACCGTGATCCTAGGAGGTGATCATGGGCGTGGACCCTAGAGGAGGATGGATCGGGCTGATGAGGCTAAGCTGGCACCAAGTCAATCCAAGCGAACAATCCGGGAAAGTTTCTCCAGGAATGGCAATCAATCTGTTATGGAAACAATCCTAGAGGAATTGGACAGATCTGGTAACCAATCTGTTATGGAAACAATCCTTGAGGGATTGGACAGGTTGGAAAACTGATGGAGTGAATCAAGGGATTTGAATATATCAGTTGCCATATTGGGCTCTCTAGGCTCCTCTATATAAAGGGGGTCAGTCTCATTCTACAGGGAAACACCAAGACACACGAACAGAGGCAGCAGAAGCCAGTAGAGCAGCAAGAACGACCAGGGTAGTCAGGAGGCACAGAGGGCCCGAGATTCCAAGGAGTGGAAGTCAAGTCGGACCCGCAGTCCGGTGTTTTTGAGAGAAGGCACGAGATGAGTAGGGAGTGCAAGCAGCGCAAGGCTGCAGGGCATAGGCTCATGAGACTGCGTGTAAGAGTTCTGTCCTGGGTTGGGTTTTTCGTGTACTTGTAATATATGTGAATATGAGTTACGTTTTCCCAATTGTGTTCTTGTATTCCTTGGTATTGCTTATTCGTTCTGTGCTCGTTTGGCCTCAACGGTACACGCGGTGTGTGCTCGTTTGGCCTCAACAGTACACGCGGTGTGTGTGTGGCTGGTCGACAAGCGGAGTGTCGACGCCTAGTGGGGTGCAAAAATATTTTGTGATCCACATTGGCCCCGTGACAACTCCTCTTATCGCATAGCATGTTGCCCAAGCTACTGCTCTTCTAGTGTTGATGGGGTTTGGTCCCTCATCATGCTTCAAGTATTTAATTATGGGTGTCATCCAGGAGTCTCCATTTTGTATATCACTTCTCCTATGGTGTATACTTCTAACAACCTCCTTACTTCTATGAACCGTGTGGGGCAATTGGTTTCACCGCTAGTAGCCTTACTCTGGGCATCAACGAGCATATTGTTCTAGCACGGGACTTGCACCACCTTCACTTGCTTGAAGCTGGTAATTATACCTCTCATCCTATCGAGGTAGGCCTTCATCTTTTCCTCTCTAGCCTCATACTCTCCTTGAACTTGTTCTACGACTAGTTGAGAATCACACTTGATGTCTAGTCTCCGCGCTTCTATGCCCTAGGCGATTTGTAGCTTGGTAATAAGGGATTCTTATTCTGCCTCATTGTTCGTGGTTAGGTAAGACAGCACAAGGCCATATGTGAGAGGTTCTCCTCTTAGCAGCACAATGACACATTCCGCATTGGCCCCTGTTTTTGTCGATGAGCCATCAGTATACAGCCCCCAAATCTCCTCTTGTGGTGCAACCTCTAGCTCTTCCACTTCAGAATTTTCAGCAATGAAATCAACTAGTGCCTACCCCTTTATTGCTGTTCATGGCTTGAAGCCAATATCAAACTTGCTCAGCTCAATTGCCCATTGAAACAAATGCCCTGATGCCTTCAGTCTCCTCATGACCTACACACATATCCTCCATTTTCCATAGATTTTTTAACTAAAACAACATTGGCCAACAAACTTTGAAAGTGTACTTCCCTGATAAAACCAATGTCAAGTAGGTAGTTCACCGCTACCATAGATGCGGTGCATCTCTCCACACTCATTGATCATCTCCCATAAGCCACCGACTTGGCTTGGGGTTCACTACTAAGTAGTGAGTGATCTGCTTTGGATCTATACCCAACATATCGGAGGGTGCCCATGCAAAGACATCACCATATTCCCTAAGGAGCACTATAAGATCATGTTTGCATTCCGGCAGCAACATTGCCCCAATCTTCATGACATGTCTGGGTCCCAAGTACACCTCGGCAAGATCATCCTCGGGCTGGGAACTTAACTTTTTGATGGTAGCTGGAAGGAATGGCACATAACGCATTCAAGGTTGGGCATCCCATAATGGCGGTGTAACTGGATGCCACATCTACAATTAAGAAAATGGTCACACAACTGCTTGTCCTACTACCATTACCAAGCCGCAGTGCCAAGGAAATGAAGCCCATGGAGGTGGATAGTGCCTCCATTAAAATCCACTAATGGCGCATCGGCTGGTGATAGTTGATGCTCCTTCAAGCCTGTCTTCCTGAAGGTGTCATAATACAAGGTATAATCCCAGCTCCCATTATCGACAATGATCCTTCTCTCACCTTAGAGCTGGTGATTTCCACCGCAATTACTAGTGCCTCGTCCAAAGTGTGGAGTGCGACAGTCACTGCCTCCTCCTTAGTGAATCTAATTGAACAATTTCCTATCAATGGCACAACGCCGAAGACGCCACTAGCTTGGCGCTTCGATCTAACGCTTCCTACATTGATTATGTGTATTATAGCTGTCAAAGGGCAAAGATTGGATGAATTTACCACCACATAATACAGTAGTAGTATTTGTATTATATATAGCAATATACAATGTCTAATGTAGGAAATAATAACAAAGATAGAAAGATATAAATATTGTACAAATATATATCACAGCAATTAAAGAAATGATGGATTCTTGCTCTATGTGCTATTACTCCCCCGCAAGCTCAAGGGGAGATCACGGACATTGAGCTTGGAATGTAGACCAAGGAATTTGAGGATTCCAATCCCTTGGTGAAGATATAAGCAAGCTAATCAGTTGAACCGATGAACTGAATTTGAAGTCGCCCATGAGACACCCTCTCATGAACAAAATGATAATTGATCTCTATGTGCTTGGTATGGGCATGAAAAATCAGATTCTGCATCAAATAGATGGCAGAAACATTGTCGCACTAGAGAATTGGAGAACGAATTAAAGGAACACCTAGATCATGGAGGAGAGACTGAATCCAGATAAGTTCAACAGTTGTATTGCCTAAACTCTTATATTCAAATTCCGTGCTGGAACGAGCCACCATACATTGTCTCCTGGAATTCCAGGAAATCAAATTGGATCCAAGGAAAATAGCAAACCCACCAACTAAGCGACGATCATCTGGATTTCCAGCCCAATTAGCATCAGAGAAACCTTGCAGAAGAAAATGAGGATCACGATGAATAGTTAGGGCAGTCCAGTGAACCTTGAGGTAGCGGAGAATTTGCTTTACGTCAGTCCAGTGAACTATAGATGAATGATGCATTAATTGACAAGCATGTTGAACTGCATAGGAAATGTCAGGTTGAGTCAAAGTAAGATAGTGAAGAGACCCAACAATCTGTCGATACAAGGATGGATTGGAGAAGGGAGCACCAACATGGAGGGAGAGACAAGGGCTAGAAGACATTAGAGTAGAAGATGGTTTACAGTCAAGCATGGCGGTGCACTCGATGAGCATATAAATGTACTTAGACTGAGTTAGGAGAATACCTGTCGGTTCACAGTGAATCTCAATGCCAAGAAATGGTGAAGAGGACCTAGATCCTTGATAGTGAACTAAGTACTAAGAGTGTGCAAAAGGGCATCAAACGGAGCAGCAGGTGACCTCGTGAGGATAATATCATCCACATAAACTAGTAAAAGCATCGCATAAGTGGAGGTGCACAAAGTAAACAATAAAGTATGAGCGATAAAGCCAATGAAACCCAGTTGCAAGAGGAAAGAGCTGAGACAAAGGAACAAGGCGCAAGGAGCTTGCTTAAGCCCATACAGAGAACGACAAAGCCTACAGACATAGTTAGGGCGATGCGCATCAACAAAACCAGGAGGTTGTTGCATATAAACCTCTTCCTTAAAATAGCCATGTAGGAATGCAATCTTGACATCCAATTATCTAAAAGACCATAGTCGAGAGATAGCAATGGAAAGAATAGTGCGAATAGTAATAGGCTTAATAACGGGACTAAAGGTGTCATCATAATCAATACCTTCCTACTGAGAGTATCCACAAGCAACAAGACGAGCCTTAAAGCTATCAACGGACCCATCGAGCTTGTGCCTTATCATGTATACCCACTTACAGTCGATCACATGCCAATGTTGAGGTGGCGGGACAAGATCCTAGGTGCAATTATGAAGTAGGGCTTGATACTCCTCATGCATGGTGGCAAGCCATTGTAGGTCCTTTTTAGACGAGGCTAGGGAGCGAGGTTCCATCTTAGTAGAGGAAATGACAAAGGCCAACAGATGTCGTGAAATAGAGAATCGTTGTGGAGGTAAAGAACCATCTTGGGATCGGGTAGTCATAGGATGATGCCACCAAGTAGGGGAGGCACCAATATTGTTAGTAGCAAGAACAGGATTATTAGGCACATCAGAAGTAGTAGGAGCTGTCCTTACCATAGGAGTAGGCCTCATCAGATCAGATGATGATGGTGATGACATCGGGAGACCTATCACTGAAGAGGGTGGTAAAGGTAGAGAAGGTTGGATAGGGGTAGAAGGGAAGGTCGAGGAAGCCGTTGAAGACACCAAAGAAGGTCCACTGCAAGGGAGTCGAGAGGAAACAGAAAAGTGATCTTCATTAAAGACAACAATACAACTTATGAAGATCTGACCAATAGTGGGATTAGGACAATGGTATCCATGATAGTTAGACGAATAGCCTAAGAAAACAAATGGGACAGAACAAAACTGAAGTTTATGCTGATTATAGGGACAGAGTTAGGGCAAACACTGACAACAAAAAATTCGTAAGAATTGGTACACAGGTGAAACAACATGAAGCACCGGAAAGGGAGAAAGAAAATGAAGAGACTTGGTTGGCAACTGATTTATGATGAAAGTGGCAGTTTCAAAGGCAAAATCCCAGAAGTTTAGGGGGTAAATGGGAGTGAGCCAAAAGGGTGAGCCCCATGTTGACCATGTGTCAATGCTTTCGTTCAGCAAATCCGTTCTGCTGTGGAGTATGGGGACACAAAATGCAATGGGCAATGCCACTATGCTACAATGTAGACTGAAAGTCATGGGATAAAAATTCTTTGGCACTGTCAGATTGGAGAGCCTTAATCTTCTTATCAAATAGATTTTCAACACAAAGTTGAAAGGCTCAAAAGATTTTGAGAATGTTAGTCTTGGATTTCATGATAAAGTACCAAGAAAATTTGCTATAATCATCCAAGAAGTGAATGTAGTAACGATTACCAGTACTAGAAGTAACGGGTGCTGGTCCCAGTACTATAGCGGAGAGGAGCTTGTATTCAAGCTTATTGGAAACAGAAGTTGTGACAATTCGCAGAAATGATATTATTGGAATTTATTTAATTTGGGAAAACAATAAAAAAAAGGACTCAACTAACAATTGGAAATGACAAATGACCGAGCCTTTGATGCCATAACCAACTAGACATAGAGGAACTGACCAAAGCACGAGGAGAGGGCGAATAGTGAGATCCCAACTCCAAGTAGTACAGACCATCCCTAAGCGATCTCTAGAGCAGCTCTCGATAGGTGTGAATGTCCTTCTCAACAAAATAAGATGGGTGAAGCTTAAAGAAACATGCATTATTTTGGTAAATTTGGGAACATAGAGTAAATTCATGGAGATATGGGGTGCACATAGAATATTATTGAGTGCAAAGGAATGCGTCTGAGTACGAAGAGTAGAAGAGTAGAAGAGTAGAAGAGCCAATAGAAGTAACAGGTAAGCCCAAACCATCACCAATTAGCAACTGGTCTGGTGCGGCTTCATCCTCCTGAATGGCAAGGTTGGAAAAATCGATGGTGACATGATGTGTTGTGCCGGAGTCGATATACCAATCCACATTCCGATTAATTGAATCTTCCCCTTGTGCAAAATTCACCCGAGAAAGCTGAAAATTTTGTGGCAAATATGGGCAATAAAGGCGATATGGCCGGATTGATAACACAGTTGGCATAGCAAATTGTTGCTTGAAAAGTCAGGCCCAAACGGCCGAGGGAGAAATTGCCCACTCATCTGGGTTGAATGGGACTTATTGGATTGGGGGCCTAGCTGCCCACGGGAAGGGCTAGTTTGATTTGGGCCCATCAGATGGCCATTGCGTGGCCTAGAAGAGACACGTAGACGACCCGAGAAGTGACCCAACCTGCGGCGACGTTGTCTTCCTCCTCTAGAAACCTACCATAGATTAGGGTTATGGGAAAAATTCCCTCTGCCACATTTGGCTCCTTGGGCCCGGCCAATAATGTGAGCAACATTGACAATGGCAGTGGAGGGTAGCATTCCCTTGGTCAGCCTAGAGAGCAGTGCGACACTCTTGGATTTTTTGTAAGTTCGTTTAGCCTCTTGATTTAGGAGCAGGGAGGACAGGTTATTAGTGGTCACGACGTCAATAGTTAGGGTAAGGGCAAGGCACAAAGGCTCCCAATCATCACCTAGACCGGAGAGAATATGGTCATGGACCTCCGAGACAGGCTTGGGGTAGCCCAGTTGTGCAAACCGAGTGGCAAGATCGGAGACCTCAGTCAAGTTGCCATGTCCTTCTCACCTTTGTCAAGATCTCGCCATTGAGTCTCTAATAAATCCTTTTGAGCTCGAATTTGTGAGTCTCTAAGAGCGGAATCATGATGTTCCTCCACATGTAAAAGTTCAATCCTTCAAGCTTAATAGATATTGTGGGTAGACTATTAGGAAGGGTGAGTGTTGCCTGCAGATGATGGTTGGCGGCCATGGTGATTTGAGTTACAGAACTGAGAGTTGGAGTCGTAGGATTGAGGAATGATCCTATTGTGGCTCTGATACCATGTCGGAGGCCAAAGATTTGATGAATTTACCATCATATAATATAGTAGTAGTATGTGTATTATATAGAGCAATATACAATCTCTAATGTAGAGCAATATAGAAAGCTACAAAGTACAAATATATATCACAACAATTAAAGAAATGATGGATTCTTGCTCTATGTGCTACTGATAGCTTTCCCTTTCCCTTTTGTGTCACCATAGGACACTTCATGGCGCTGGTTGGAGATTCCTTGTCTATCAGGAGATGGGAAGGAGTGCTGATCTGAGTGTCGACACCTAGTCACTCCACAGTTCAGCTTCTTCACATATTCTTGCAAGTGCCCATCACCAATCGGGCGTTCAATCTCATTACACAAGTTACGACAATCTTCAGTGTCATGTCTTGTGGCCTTCTGGTAATGGCAATACAAGTCGATACCTGGGCCCATGTACCGTCGTATATAGTGTGGGGGTTGGATCGGATGCCTTTTATCCCCTTCGGTGAGGACCACAGGCAAGGGTGTGACCTCCTTTCTTCATGTTCTTTTGCTCTTAGATCTGGTGCTTAGGCTCCGACACTTTTCACTTTCCGTCTTGTTTCCTCCACCTTGATTCCAAACTGGTCATGTAACGTTGGGCTCACACTACTAAATCCGCAAAATTGGTTGGCAGATCGATGATAAGCATCTTTAAGAACTCCTCACCATGAATGCCTCGTTGGAAAGCAGCTATCTTTTTGTGGGGAGTAATGTCTTTGATTTGCTTTGTAACCTTCGTGAAGTGCTCATACCATTGGCATAGAGTCTCTTCGCATTGCTCCATACTAAGGTGCTCCATCAGATACTTTTTGATCCTAATGGAACTGGCAAAACACTCCAAGAACTTCTCGTTCAGTTGCACAAAATTGCTAATTGAACCTAGAGCTAAGCTATGAAACCAATCAAAGACCATACCTTTCAAGGTTCAAGGAAACAGCAGGCATTGGATATCATTCATCACACCTTTTCCCAACAACGAAGTAATGTGAGCACGTAGATGATTGGATGGATCAATCTTCCTATCAAAGAGAGTGATATGAGGGATCTTAAACTTTGATGGTGGACGACAACGTGAATGTTCACTGACAATGAGCTGGTGACATCCTCCTCCAGTGTTGGAAGCCCATACTTCTTCCGTGCATAGGCCTTGTTAAGCTTGGCCACTTTCGCTTCGGCTGCTCGTCTGCCAACTTTTCCATGTCATGGGTGGAGACCGCCAATGTTGAATGGCCCGACTTGTAGGTTCTATCAATGACTGCTACCCTCTGATCTGTTGGTATAGCCTCAGATTACATATAGCTCCTCCCTTGCACTGATTTCTTGGCAAAAAAGTGCCTTTTCGATCCTAATGTCCATCAGGCGCTCGATGACCACTCGAGCGTTAGTAGGAAGATTGTCTATCACTTGAGCAAGGTAATTGGCACCTGTTTCCACCGCAGCCGGTTGCACTGAAGTAGGTGCCTAATTGGCTTCCAACAGATCGCCCCTCGGCTCACTGACCGTAGGGCGCGGGGTGGATTATGTGGGCCGACAGAATGAGATGCATGTTGATCTTAGTTTGAGCCATGGCTTTTGATCATTCCACAGACGACACTAAATGATAGGAATTAGAAAATTCTTAGAGCTTGGAGTAGAAAAGTGAGTTCAGATAATCGGAAGATCCAAAGCCTGCTTTTCATTCCTCTTTTTCCCTTAAATATATATTGTAATATTCAATATTATTGGCTGTTATAAATCTTTACTTCCAAGAGTAATTGCCTTGATTCTCTCTTTGCCGTTGAGCATGTGAATGTTGAGCATTGTTTTTTCTGGACTCTTTAATCCTCCCTCGAATGGGCCTGTATGTGTCTTTCGGGCATTGGGCCCCTTTATCCACAGGCGGGCTTGAGATTGTGGGCCTGGCCCCATCAGATTCTATAGTTCTGGTGCTGGCCCTTCTTATATTTATGCAAAGGGTGAGGACCAGTTATTCTTTGAAAATTATGTTCATCAGCCTATGATGGGTAGTTTGCAGATTCTGTAGGAGATGAATGGATTTCGATGGGGCTCAATACTTGGAAATTTGGGAGGAGAAGTCCGCTGATTTTTTGTTGTGGAGGCACAATAGAGCTAACGGAATGGGCTGGAGACAGGTGGTTTGCGTCTGGTCTTGCTAGCTTATTCGGCCAATGATAAGAGAAGCTTATTCAGTAGTAGCGGATTTACCGCATGCTTGTCTCTTGTGTTTCTGGCCCAGTAGGCTCCCCTTGAAACTAAATTTGATGTTTTCTGTGGCTGATTTGATGGAAAATATAGTTGCTTGATTGAGACAATGGGTTCCTGGCAATTTGTTAAATTTTAGTTTCTTGGGACATGACCGAGGAGAAGGGAAAATGTATTTATAAAATTCAACATCTTTAGAAACAAATATATTTGAAATTCTGAAATCGTAAATTGTCATATTTTCTTCTCATATGAATATCAAAAAAGAAAAAAGCTCTTTCTAGAACGCTCCCCAAGCTTATGTTTTATAATGTGATCAATTGTGAGCTTAACATAGGCAACCAAACACACAGTGATGAGCCATAGTTCGATTGTTTTCCAAATAAAGCATCTTGTGGACGTTTCCCCCAACAAAATAGGTGTTGGAGCATAGTTTTAAAAACTAGACCGGGCTAACCGGTTCGACCGATTAAACCGGGGAACCGGCCACTCACCCGGTCTGACCAGTGAACCTAATTGAACTCATGAGAAACCGGTAAACTTAAAATTAAAAAAATAAAATCTATTATAATGTACCTATTTTATTTTACTAGATTTATATTTTATATTAAATTTTTGTTTAATATAATGATTATATTAATGATTTTGTTATAAATCATATTCAAATTATGATATTACATAAATTCATTAGTAATATTATATTATTAATATTATTTATTAAACATGCGGTTCAACTCATGAACCTATGCTTATACTGGTTCTGAGTCCGATCCGATTTTAAAAACTATGTGTTGGAGTGCGATTTACATGATAAGCTACAGTAGAGACACAGTAAGCCCAAAATTTTATGGGTGGGGGGAAGCTTGAAAGAGAAGAGTCCATGCAACATTGAGAATATGCCAATGCTTCCGCTTCATCACTCGTAAATTTTGTTACGTTAATATGAGAAGGTTATGAAATTTTAAGAGAAAAATTGACCTAATTAGGTTGATTAAAATGGTATAAATTTATATGCATTACAAAAATTATTGAGTTAACTTTGATACAGTATTTTTTGGATTTATTAATTCATCTTAGAAAGTTAGATATGTTTTTTTTTAATATGAGCTACCCAAGCTATGAATAGTGAACACGTTTTAACATATTTCAAAAGAAAAATCGTGACCATTTGTTACGGTATCTATTTTTGAGTGAGCTAAAGTCATTTCACTCCTAATTTAGAGAAAGTTAATGAAAAATCTATTTTGAAAGAATAAATGGTTTAAAATTGATTTAGTTTTAAGTGAAAATTAAGACTATCTCAATTTACAGACCTCAATGAAAGTAATTTGGATAATAAGGACATATCTTGTAATAAAGGTGGTTTTCATGAATTTATTCTTCTGGGGTTAAAAACTCAATGCATTTTATTTGAAAATTGGTTTAAATGAAAAAGAAAAATGAAAATAATACAGAGAGATACAAAAAGGAAAGAACGTTTGGAGTTTATGGGGCTCCTTTATGCTGGGGGAGGCAACCCTATAAAAGGGCGAACCGTAAAGAAAAAGGGGATTTCTCGGCAAAAGTTGTCTGGTCTTAGGGGCGTCTCTTCTCCACTTCAGCTGGTCCTTCTCGCTGCCACTGGCTCTATTCTTCAGCTGCTCGTCCCTCCTCAGCTAGCCCCGCTGCAGTAGCCTGACCCTTTGCCGCTGTTCCTGCTCGGTGTCCCACAGATCAGCTCCCCCTCACTTTTCATCCTCTTGCTCGGTGTTCCTCTGCTCAATGGCTATTCTCCTGTCGCTGCACGCTCGGCATTCCTCAGCCCGGCAGCTCACTGTCGCCGCTGCTCATCTCTGTTCGCCGCTACTGGTTCTGCTCGACTATTGCTCGCATCAGCTGTTCCTCCTGCTCTATCCCTCAGCTCGGCATCTCTACTGTTCAATCGACGACGCCACTGTTCGCCTTCCTCTCCTCCGATCGCCCTTCATAGCTTGTCCCTGCTACTTCTTCCTCTGCTCGAGCTCTTCCTTTTCTCTGCTCAGCTCGCCCCCTGCTTGTGCCGCTGCCTCTCTTCTCCTCCACACTGTTGTGGCTCCGTGCCCACTCAGCTTGCTGCTGTCCTTGCACACCCGGCATGCCAGCTCGTCCTCTGCTTGTGCTTACTGCAGCTCGGCATCCTCCTCATCGTCCTCCGCTGTTCAGCTCGCCCTTCAGCACTGCTCTTCACTGCTGCTTCGCCTCCTCTGTTCAGTTCATCTCCTCCGCTCAGCAGCTCCGCCCGTACCTGCTCGACATCTCTCCTGCAGCTGCTCACCTCCTCTTCAGCTTGGATCCCCTGCTGCCTAAGGCTGGTAATGTCCATTCCCTTTTATGTTTTGCTGCTGCTTTGGCTCTGCTTGTGGAATTTGATGCACCCTTTGTCTTGCTCTGTTTTATTTGCTGCTGCGTTATCTCTCTTGATTGCTTGGTTCCATCCATTGCAATGTTTCATGTTGTTGACCACCTTTGCCCTATATCTTGCTACGTATAATCCAAGGTTTCCAACTATTTTATTACTGTTCACCCTAATTTCACACTTGATTTATGTTGGAATCATGGCCGCTTCATGATTTTGCATCTTCATTTAACTTAGCTGCAATGCCACCGAATGTTTGTGGATTGGTTCTTAGACAATATGGTGAAATAGTTTCAGCTGAACTTGGCTTATATTATTTGTTGCTGTTTTGAATAAGAATTCCAAGATTCGATTTATGTTGAGTTTGAAACTAATTTCAAGAAAATTTAGTTCAATATGTGCTTATCATTTGGATTGATTTGAGAATCGAATTTCTACCATTTTGTAGTCTAAAATACTGATTTGAACCAAATTGTTGTAGCGAGTGGTCTTAAGGACTCATTGCTTTCAGTTTAAAGCTAGTGCTTGGAACAAAAGTTGATCATGTGTACATAAATTGTTTAGGCTGATTTGTGACCAAGGATCAATGAATTTTGAAGTCTAAAATGCTTATGTGAATGGTGTCACTTTGGCAAAGAACTTCAAGGCTCGGCAAATGTCGTTTTTGAAAAACCCATTTTACAAAAAAGTTCGGCCCCATGCGTATAAGTCATCTAGGTTGATTCATGAATGAGTTTGAATGATTTTGAAGTGTAAAATACTCACTTGAATGATATTGCTTTGATGAGAAGTTCTGAAGATTGATTGTTGTCGACTTTAAAACTGTTTTGGGGCATGTATCAGTCTATTTTGGAGATTGTTTTCGAGCTGGTTGTTTATGGCTGAATGAGAACTGATATGAATTGAATTTAAAGCCTTTTTAAAGAGGTTTTTATGGTGAAGTGTTGCCCATGTTTTGCTATTCATTTCCTGGATTCAATTTGGATCGATTTTTAGTAGTTCTTCTGTGCTTGCTTGTCCACTTGGGTGATAGATTTTAAGCTAAGCTGGAGTTGATCTGAGTTGGACTCAAAACCATTTTTCAAGATGTTTTCAAGAAAATAGTGCTATGTTTCAATGGTTGTTTTTCAGTTGAATATATGGTTGAATTTGCATATGTTTTTGGTCTTTTTTAGGCACTTGTCTATTCATTTTCATTGATTGTTTCAAGAAGGAATTGGAAATGATTTGGAGTAAATTTGGAGATATTTTTTTGAGTTGTTTGAAAGAATAATCACACTAGGTTTTGCTAGTTCTTTTCACTGTTGAGCTCGTGGGTATATGTTAAACAAGCCTTGCTTGAAATCAAGTCCTAAATTGTGCTTCTTGATCACTTTATATGAATGATTCCGGGATAGGCCATGAGTGGAGCTAGCACAGTTAGGAGTCCTCGTAGTTTAATATCCTTTATTGAATTTGGCCCATGTGTCTTCTTTGGTGTCTTCTCTCTCCCTCTACACATGCATGTTTGGCTACGATGGGCCATATACGGTTTAGGGGTTCCATTTAATTATGAAGATTCGTTAAGTATCACCATTATAATCTTTTCGTTGAACATGTGTGATGGGTTATCCTTTGTTACTTAAGGGGAAGTTTAAAAGAGAAAAAAATTGATTCATAATGATTCTAATTGTGGTAATAGATCAATGTTGTCATGAGCGTGTTCTTGATATCATGAATGCAGATGTCTTGTATAATTTAGTACTTGGATATGTGATTAGAAAAGGAGAAATTCAACCAATAGAAGTTTGCTATCGATATTTTGTGCAAGACAAACTTAGGAATGATACTAGGGTATTGAGTTTAGGGCATTCTATTAGCTTGTGAGCTTTTCATACATAACACAACATCCAAATTTATACTTTGGTTTAAGACCAAGTTATAAAACCTCGGAGGTGGTGCCATGATTGTCTAGGTAGTAATAGGTTTTTAATTTACTTTAGAATTTGATTGCTAAATAATTGGTGGTGACCCTATATTTATGATTTCACTCCCAGCCTTGAAGTCATAATTCTTGAAAAGGGGTATCGACAAACATAATCAAGAGAATCGAATAGAGGCACAGTAAATATTTACACAAGAAAGCACGACAATGCAAGGATATCACGTCCATTAAATAGTTAGTAAAGTAAATGTACATTTACAAGAGAAGGGTCAAAAGGTGACACTTACCTATTTTATGTAGGTTTCTCTTGTTGAATACCATCAAAGAGTCAAAACTGATGCAATTTTCATTTGTGTTGGGATTGTTGGAAAATGGCAAATAGTTTTGGTGAATGGGAAATTGTTTCTCATAAAAATTTGGAGGAAATTGTATTATAAGTCCATATTGAATATGAACTAATGTACATGAGAAATATTGTATAGTTGTTGCCTTTAAGGAGTCCATAATATTGAAGCCCATATAGCCCATGTGGGAATGCAAGAAATAGCAATTCCACATGGAAGAAAAATATTAATTTTAGGAGGTTTATATGCAAATGTTGTCCGTAAATGGATAACATTTGTAAGTATATTATAAGATATATAAATGTCTTTCTTGCCCACGTACGAGGGTATGGTTGAGGTGAACTTGTGTGTGTGGGCGCACCTATGCACACAAATGTAGCTCCAAAAGAAGAGGATCTTGGACCTACCAGAGTGTTATGTTTTTTCATACATTTTTACCTTTCAGGTGAAGAATAACCCTTTGGAATCCACTTTTAGCATTACTTTGCAGTTAAGTGTGATAATACTCATTTTAATGCACGAATTAAACCCCATTAAGAGTTGGATTAATGGGCAGACCATTAAGTGCTAACTTAATACACACATTAAGGGCTAGCTTATTGCTCATTAATGGGTAGTAACGACCCGATTAATTGCCATTAACCTTTTGTTTCCCACACTTCATCATTTATTGATTTGGCTCATAGTCGATTATGGTTTTCAAAACAAAGTTTGCATGCGCTCTACTATATTTTCCTTTCGTGATGTTCAATCCTTGTTTTGATTTGTTGTCGAAATTTGGAATTCGGCGTTAGTTTAAGCTCTCTGAGTCACTGTATCTTAGGTAACAACCAATCACATTATCTCAATACTCCAAAGAGAGGGGTCAAAATTATTGCAAGGAAATTGTGACAGTCACAAACCCTCGATTCATAATCGTTTACGTTTTTGTTCCTTCAATTGTCATTTTAATTTTTCATGTAGCATGACTTTTGAGTTGTGAAAATTTCCTCTCCATTTGTCCGCTTATTTCCGGTTGCCATTCAAGATTAATATATTATTTCTAACAATACTTGCATTGTATTTTGAATATAACCTGTTCCAAAATTTTCGACCGGGATCCTATCAATTATTTGTTGGAATTGAAAAATATCCTGAATGTGTGTTATGCCACAAAATTGATTCTAAGAATCCTATCAAAATTTGTTCGATTTTCTTTTTTTTGGGTTAACTTAGCATATTTATTATACAGAAATTTAGTGTATTGTGTGTAATTTTAAGTAATTTTATATGTCGGATATTTATTTATTCAATAGTTTGAATATTATAATTTAGTGATGTGCATGATTAGTATGTAAATAAAAACATCAATTATATGTTGGGCATCTTAATTTGAGTGAGTTCGTTGAGTTGAGTTGGGAGTCTACCTGCATAAATGACACAAGAATTGGAGTTTAAGTAAAAAGAAATAAACAATTGAAATTAATTGTGTAAAATAATTTTTTATATTTAATTTTTATTTGAAATCTACCCAATATTCATATACATCTCTACCGTCTATATAGCTAAACTCTTACCAAACGGGTGCACTCCAGAGTATTTCCTAAATCAAGATGAGTGAAAAAGGTTGGCTATGATGCTACGAAATGCGATGATGATGAAAGAAGAGAGTAGAGATAATATATATATATATATATATACATAATAGTAAAAAGCTAAAACCATGGGAGTAGAGGATTTTTTTTATACCAAATAACGTGTTGAATATATCTATATATATAGGTTACAATATAATAATTAAATATGGAAATAAATATTATTAAATATTGAATAATATCTAAATATATTGTTAGAATATTCTAAAATATATCTAATCTAAATGATTACAATGATGTATTATATTTCTTATTGTAGAACAACATAATGATTGTATTGCATGATAGAATAACTTGGATTTGAGCATTTGATGAAGGTTGATTATGAATGCTTGGCTTCTTTGCCTAATTGCAATATAAAAATCAACTTGAGCATTTTGCCTTGAGGCTTTTTACCTTTGAAGGTTGGATAAATTGGTTTAAGTCTTCCTTCTTTCACTTTAGAGATTGGGGTTAACTTTTGTCTTCTAACTCCATCTTTATCATCATTTCAAAGCCTAATCGTCCTACTTTGATTATAGTTTCTACGTAGCATACTCATCAAGATTAGCATTCTTAAATACTATAATAAAATTTAAAATAGCATGGAGAAAATAATGTAGAGATAATAACAATACATGGTGGAAGTGTGACTAAATTACAAGAGTAGATGATTTTATTATTATGACTAACTCACTAAATAACATAACTAATGAATATGTCTATATATAATTTATAATATAATAATTGAATCTAAAAATAAATATTAATAAATATATAATAACATCTAAATATGTCATCATAATATTCTAAAGTATATCTAATCTAAATCATTATGTTATCCTACAATTGATATTTCTTATTTTAGAGAATATGACATCTCTTACATACCAAGGCATGGCTTAAGCAAAGTTGATGTCAAACACTTGGACACCCACAGAACTAATGCAACTCTTGGTGGAGTTCGATTTGATAACGTCTCCTCGTCAGGGGTGATGTGCTTGTTCAGCTTAATTTCTAAAATGGAGAGTCACATAATTGACCTAGTCAATAACACTTTAATCACAAATGATTCTTTTGTTCAAAGTTGTTCGGTGGAGGCACAAATTGCGACACGGCAATCTGTGTTGACTTATGTGGTACACCTGTTTTACAATTCAACCAATTTGACAGAAAGTCTAAAAAAATGAATGAAACTGAAAGAAATTTTGAAAAGTGAACACGAAAAATAGAATTGTAATAAAAGATGCTGAATATTAGGAAAAAAAAGAAGAGAAAAGTCTATCAACTCTACTCTACTCAAATTTTAATGACCGAATTGATTAAAATTTGGATTAGTTATGAGAAATTGTGAGTTTTTAGATAATACAGAAAATTCTTTTTTGGAGATAAGTATCTTACTATTTGACTAATAATAGTGATACAGGAAACTAATGCTGGCATAGGGTATAATCTTTAAGAATAGGTAGTACATACAATAGGAAGCTTTTAGAGTAGACAAATACTTTAATCACTGAATTTATCATGCGGTGATATTTGAAAATCTAGGTTTTAAATTTCATCAATTTAAATCAAATATTTGGGTTTCTTCTATTAAATCCTGCAATAACATATGATGAGACGTTGATATATCATCCTACCGCATTAGATTTTGGTTGAAACATTTAATGGAATGAACTAAGTATTAGATATGAAACGTAAATATTTAGATAAAGTTGATGATATTTGAAATTATGATCCTCAAGTGATAGCACTTGATAGATTTAGATACTAAAGTATTAGTCTACTTGAACCTTTTATAACTGTATGTAGTAGACCTAAGTCATCGAGGGGGCATAGTCGAAATTGTCAAACCATTAACGGAAGGAACTATTGTATCAGATCCAGGGTCATCAAAAGCTGCTGTGTAACGCCCAACCGAGAATGCGGGGTGTGTTGGTCGAGGAAGGGAGGTGGTCTCCCCTTGTAACATCAATAGCACAAGTGACATGTTGGGACGATTTGCTGGATCTTCTTGGACACATAATAGACTGATTTGGATGCACTTTAGCGCCTGAGCCATGTCGAGTGACTCCTTGATTAAGGGGTCAATAAGTTCCAGCCCCCGACCTTCACCCCAGAGTCTCCATGCCTGTAGTCTTTAATTGAATTAGAAATGGCTTCTAAAACTCGATGAGCTTTACACAAAGCAACATGGTAGACAGAGAACATACATAAGCCAAAAGTGTTTGACCATGCTGATGGAGATGAAACCTGTTGTTCCGTTTTCCAATCAATAGCTCCAGCAACAGAACCCCAAAGCTGAATACATCTGATTTTACTGAAAATAATCCTTCCATAGCATACTCTGGAGCCATATATCCACTATCAATTCAAAAAGATAGCTATTAGAAAATGATTTATTCTTCTGTCTACCGTTGATAAGCTGTTATATATTGTTAATTTCAGTAAGGAAACATAAAATAATTAATTTTCTGTCTCTTGTTTTTTTTTCCCTCCTTTGCTTGGTAGAGGCGCGGCCAGAATCATGAATCGTATGAGGCTGTATAAAGATTCACAACATAATAAATTTTAATAATATCTGCTTTCAAAACATACTATGTACCGACGACTCGGTTAGTGGAGTCACTGGTTTGATTCCCACCCATGATCCTTGCCATCCCAAAATCCGATATCTTTGGGTTCATGTCATGGTCAAGTAGAATGTTGCTAGCTTTCAAGTCCCTATGGATAATTCTGAGACGGGAATCTTCGTGCAGATAGAGAAGTCCACGGGCAATTCCATGGATTATATTTAGGCGACTCGTCCAATCAAGTCCCGTAGTAGTACTTGGTTCTGCAAAGGGAAAAAACCGTCCATAAGATCTTTTGAAATTGATCCTTTTCTAGCGTATAATAAAAATTCAAAGTCAGTGTTTGTACCAAATAGGTAGACATCCAGGCTCTTGTTCGGCATATACTCGTATATCAACAACTTTTCATCTTTCTCCAAGCAGCAACCTAGCAGTCTCACAAGATTCCTGTGCTGCAATCTAGCTATTAAAGTTACTTCTGTCCTTAGTTCCAGCATCCCCTGGCCCGAAGTGCCCGACAACCTCTTGACGGCAACTGCTTTCCCATCTTCCAGTGTTCCCTGGAATGGCAGTCCGTTCATATAAACTACAAAACATTGAGTACTCTCGATTGAAAGACAAATTTTCTCACATCAAACCCATAAAAAATGATGCCTAGGTTACCTTATATACAGGACCAAACCCGCCTTCTCCTAATTTGTTTTCATCCGAGAAATTATTCGTTGCTTTGCATATAACTTCTAATCGCATCAACGGGAATTGCTGGGAGTCCACCGGATTTTCTTCATGGAAGTAATTATTCGGAAATCCATCTGATCCTGCTTGTCTTTTCAGGTCAAGTAATTGAACCTCCTGGCTATCGCTCTCTGAAACTCACAAAAAAATTTTGTTTGATCATGGGCAGGTAAGTCTTCATAAATCTTTACCTAGAGTCAGCGTATCGCTTAACTGTACCTTTCTTCATATTGCTTTTCCTCTGGGTAAAGATGAAGTAGCAGGCTAGTGATATAGCTAAGCATGCTGCTCCAACTGATCCGATAATAATAATCCACTGATCTTTTTTGCTCTTGGATCCTTCCATGAAAATTAAATTAATTCATTAAAAATTTTGGTAAGTGTAGATTGACCAAATCATAGAGTAATGTTAGGAGGGTTCACCAGACACTTACTATCTGAAGCGCCACTTGGATTTGATTGGGAGGTTCCAGAATTGGTTGTATTGGTCCTGTTGTTGGAGGGTTTGTCATGAGGTGGAGGAATTGGCTCTTGACCTCTAGGCGTGCTATAAAATGGGTACATCTCATATCATATGTTGCAGCTCGGCGAGAACATCCTTGCCCCAACCTTGAAGATGGGCATTTGATTAAGCGCAGAACTCAAGCACCTTGAGCAGTCACTCTTTGAAAGAGTGGGAAAGCACTGGACAAGTTCAAACAGCACTTCAGAGCTGGATAGGCTTATATTGGTGGTCCCATACATCATCTTTGAAGGATCTGAAACCACCTCTTCTATAAGTTTTGGGAGGGTGTTCATCAACGTTTCCCTAAGTTTCTTCTGGTCTGTGGAATTTTGAATGTTGTACATCACAAAGCCAGGTTTGTCTTCCATAATGGAGAAGAAATTCCGGTCGGAATAACGGATGAGGCACTCATCATACCATATGATGGCATTTTTCCTTCCAGGACAAGTCTCAAGTATTCTGGAGCTCGCCTCATCTATGCAACTCTGGCAATCAGCAGGACCCACATCTCCCCTGCACAAGAAGAGGCCAAAGGCTTCATCCGGTGGATCCCCCACGGAGGTGTTATAAAACCCTGAGATTCCACCTTCAATATAGAGTCGTCGGAGAAGAAGGCGATTGAGATTGTTCTGGAACGGGCTAAAGGCGGTATAGTTGCCATCAATTCTGCAGGTGTGGTATAAGTAGGTGGAATCTGCACTGGAAGAAGACAGCAGAAGAACCGGAGATAGAAAAATTATCAGGCAAATTTGTAGGCTGTCCTTCCCCATCTCATTAAAAGATAAGATGGATCATCGACTTCTAAAAATCTGAAGTATATAATCAGTACAAAGAAAAGGGAACATTTTCGTTTTCCAGAGTATAGCTGGCGTTCTTTGACCAGGTCATGTGCAGTGATCACAACTAGGTTGTCTTCCCAGAAAGCCACGGACTGTCACGACTGAGACTGTCCATGAAAAGACTTTGGCAGGAGTTGTGGTTTTATTAAATCATTCTAATCAAAATTTTAAGCAGGTTTTAATTAGTCTGCTCAGTTCCAAACCAAAAGATTTATGGTGAGAATGATGGGTTCATAGACTACATTTGCTGTTTACAATTACCTAATGATAATATTTCCAATTTGTGCAATTCAAAAGCTATATGACCCATCCTCATCGGCTGGTTGGAGGTTGTATTTTTTGAGTTAGAATCTTGTGAATTTATAAATTCGAAAGATGTACCCTTGTTAAATCAAAGAGGTTGGATAAGAATCTTTTTATACATACACTTTTTTTTGGTAGATTGTATGTGCGTGGTTCACACGGGAAGGAAGAAAATGAAAAGCGATTAGACCCATCAACTTGACTAATTCAAAGTGTGACAGTGGGACATCATTGTTCTTTGAATTATTGGATTCAACGGCAACCTTTCTCGCTGGGCCACTTAAAAGAACTTCCGAGAAAATCAATACCATACAAGTCAAAGTTGTCGAGTTACATCACATTCATTTTTGCTCCGGGTAGAGGAAGGTAGAAAATCAATACCATATACATTGGTGCAAAATGAGATTCTATGATAGAGATAATTATTGGATATATAAAAAGATATAATGCTTGAGAATAGAATTATTTTGTTATTTTTAGAAATTTATGATATTTAATTTAGATTTTCTGGGCTACATAGGATTATCAGTTTCTTATTAAGGTGCCTTTTCACACTTAGAAATAGACAATTTATCTTATACATTTCTCTTGAGTTAAATTACAATGCAAAACTCCTATCATCTTGATTGCATAGCCATAATACATTTCTATTATTCTGTAACCCTTTTCTCTCATATTATTTTAGTTTTTTCTCGTATTGGGTTAATTCAGGTCTCCAACATTACAGAATGTTGATGTTCGCTTGGACCAACAAGCGGTTCGATCCCCCGCGATGACTAATTAAATTATTTTCCACCAAACTCCACAATAATTTCTAGGTCTATAGTTAACAGCTACTTCCACAGCTTTTTTTTTTGACATTTCTAACTCATGTTATATTTTCACTGGACATATAAGAATTTGGGTTTATATCCAATCCATACGAACAACTAATCATAATGCATGTTTTCCTTTCGCCACCTATCTTATACCTACAAGAATTACCCTTTAGTAAGCCGACATATCTTGAATTAGATTAGTTAAGATTTAACTATTCCTCGACACAGAAGTAATAGAGTTACACTACAAGGTCACTCAGATTAAGTTCATCCTTCATCTTAGACATAAAAAAAAAATATCTACACATTCTAACTAACAAAAGAATCAAAACTTTGAATATTCGTTTGAACAACAATCTTACTTTTGACAGATCATAATTATCGCTACCATCCTGTTGGTGATTAAAGATAGACCTATCATCTGGGCAGGAGGCAGTAAATAAATATAAATGGATCCGACACATGATTCAAATCTCCTATGAGTACATAAGAAATGCGTTGAATGGATTCATTTCTATGAATAGATCTTTTTGCGACTTCAAATATGGGATTCAAAGGAATCAAATAGGAAATGAGACTCTGAATCATAGAACTTCAATGAAATATAGGATCAAACAACATTTATTGAAAATAAGATATAGAACAAATGCCCCATTCGGGTATATCGATTGAACTAGCCACAAAGGGTATTTTCCATAGAAATAGTATTCTTGTTTATTTTGACGACGCTTCACAGAGAAAAAACAGTCCAGGAACTACTAGATATGGGACTGAGGTGCAAACTATTTCAACTTATGCCATTTTCCATGGGAACTCACTTTCTTGTGTTTCTTTTCTAGAATGCTTCAAAGCCAGCAGATTCATTCGTCAGTCAGCTTGGAAAGTCGGTAGCTCAACCAGGAACCGGCCACTCACCCGGTCCGGTTCTCATAAATAATCCAATTACACTTTAAATTAGGTCAAATTCAGTTGAACCGGCTAGTTCTCGATTCAACCAGTGAAATCAATTGAACCAGTGAAAAAACCGGCCAACTTAAAATAAAAAATAAAAACCTATTATAATGTACTTATTTTATTTTACTAGACTTATATTCATATTTTCTGTCAAATTTGGGATTAATATAATGATTATATTAATGATTTTAATTATAAACATAGTTAAATTATAATATCATGTCGATTTATTGGTAATATTATATTATTTATTAAACATGCGGTTCAACCTATTGAACCCCCGGTCCGACCCATGAACCCATACTTTGACTGGTTTCCAGTCTAGTCCGGTTTTAAAAACTATGGTGGGTAGTAATTTTTGGAAAATTTTCAAGAAACCCCTCTCGTCCAAGTGAAGGTCAATAGATGAGTTTTGACGAGAACACATATATGAATTATTTCAATCACTTGGAGATCCCTTAGTATAGGTCACACATGATAGTTCATATGTATATGTATATTTACTTTGTTATTTCTCATATGCAAAAAATGTCGTTTTGGTTTTAGAAGTTTATTTCCACTATGTATATAACATGACGGACTACCGACCCCCAGCACAGCCAGATACGGATGTTGAGCTGGACAAATTTCCAGATAATCTCTATCTCTCCTACCCTATATTATTCATTGTTACTTCCAGATATGGACATGCACAATAATGGAATTTACTTATAAAAAATCCTTGCTTGATAGTATCTTATCAGTATAAAATACCAAAACCTTTCCAACGTAGGAGGGCCATTGATTGCAGTACATGATTCCGTGTACATTCATGCATCGCTATCATCCACACCTAGCCCCTCCACACTGAGGGGCATTTAGGTCCTCCTATTGCAAACGGGTCATCGCATGCATGTTCATGTGTCCCTATCATAGATACTTATACCAATATGCCTTCACAATGACGATGAGGTTGTGGTCAATCTCTCAAGCCTTGCCATTCAAAATTAAGAACACTCTTCAAAGTCCAGCAACATAGAGAAGAGAATGCAATCATATCAACATGAAAGGTACATATTCTTATTTATCATTTACAGTGTGCCCAAGATGACATGGACATCAAAGATTAAATCACATGACCATCAAAACTAGGACACAATTATTGCATAACTACACAAGAACCACACAAAAAGACAATCTCATGGTGCCATGGGGCAAATAAAGAACCCTTACTCAGGGAAAGCTACCACGACATAACATGCCCTAATGCGACACTACAACCTGAAGTGATGCAAACATTGCAAAGCAAAATGAAGTAAAGTGTCATAACAGAAAGCACCACCAACCAAGACAATAACAAAAGTGAAGCAAAAGACTCGAGCTATGACTCAACGAAAGGGTTTCATTGTGTGTCTACTGTGTGACATTAACAAACGTTCCAATGTTTTTACTTAAGATCATTCCAAGAGGAGGGGTTGGGGACACATGATGATGCCACGATGCTGAGCACTAGAAACGTTCAACGATGTCACAATGTGAAGCATTGGAAACACAGGATGACACTGCAATCCATAGCACTAGAAACATGCAATGATGTTGCTATTCAAAGCAACACTTGGCAAGGTGGTCGACACATGGTTGGGAAAGTAGCAATGCGATTTACAAACACTAGATATTCCCAATGCTTAAGAAGCATCGGGAATAGGGGGCAAGTGTGGGGCCCAAGCCCAATGGCTCAATAAAAGGCTCATCCATGACATTAGCCTTCAAATGAGTTGGCCTATGAGGGGCCCATAACATGAGAGAAGCCCACTTGTGTGAAGGACAAGAAATGGGATGCCTAAGAGTCAACTGTAGTTCTAGATTCTCGAGCAAGTGGGGAGCAGTTACCACACCACATAACTAACGCAAAGCATGGTGCAACACTAATGTGACACGTGGTGCTAACTGCCATGACACATGTCAAGCAAGAAAGATCCAATGATCACTCACAATTATCTCCATAACTACCCACAATGTGTAGTTGCTCATAATGAAGGAGTATCAGTTATGAAATGAGTAGTGGGGAGGTAACGCACAGAAGGGTCACTACTCCATACCTGGCCCTTCCTTTCCATATATAAATATATATCGACAATTGTTTGGGCACTTTTTCTTCCTCTTGTTTTTATCTCAAGTATATTCTTACTTAAGTATCAGATAGGGGAAATCGAGATTCTCTCCCGATCTCCCCCTTGGTGTAGTAGGTCTTGGAGTGGCAAGCTTTGGTAAGGAGCTTGAAGGGCTACCACAAAGAGACCCTGATAGGAAACATCAGAGACTAGATTCGAAACCCCACATATGGCCATCTGGCAATTTATGTTGATTGACGTCGTATGTCCATTTTACGTTTCAACGAATTCAATTGTAAATTTAAAGAATAAAAAGAAACTATCAATGGCATAGACTAAATATCATATTGAATATAAAGAAAATAAAAAACTAGGTTGACTCAACTTGAATCTTAAATTTCAACCTGGCTCATATTTAATTAGTTAAGATCTATGGTTTTTTAGTAACCAAAAAAAAAAACATTCGGAGATAAATATTGTAATGCCTAACAAAAGTCAAATATTATTGGATCATTTAACTTTTTAAGGAGTGTGTATCACAATTTCTATATGTGGTTAAGCGAAATCAACCTTGGCATAGGAAGATTCTTTAAAGAAGAGGCACTACATATAGTAATAAACTTTTGTAATTATAATAATCTGGGTCTTCATGGTAATGGGTAAATTACACAATTGGTACAAAATATTTTGCTAATATAACACTTTAATATAAAATTTTTAAAATGTAACTCTGTAATACATTTTCTTTCAAATGTGATATACTTTAATACATTCCGTCAGTTTTTAATTAATGCCGTTTATTTTTTATGACGTGGCTTGCTTACGTGAAGCCTTTTTATAATGTGGCCGATTGTTTGGACTAAGTAGAATCTCACGTGGCACAATGGTAGGACCCATTGCTCCATTTCCTTCCTTTTCCTTACTTTGTTTACCAACTTGAAAAAGAAAGGCTTTCACTCTCTCTCTCATTGCACTTTTCCTTTCCCTCTCTCTATGGTTGGGTTGTTCCTCGCAGGAGCTCATCCTTGTAGAAAATTATGGAGTCGCCGCTGCCAATGTGCCATTGTCGAGAAGTTTTGATGATGAAGACCTCATGGACAGATGCAAATCCAGGTCAAAGGTTCCTAGGATGCTGAAAATTTAGAGTAAGCTCACAAAACACATAATTTTAGGGTTGATTGAAAGTTCAAATTTTATTATTTTTAAACCAAATATGTGAAAGCAGGCTTTTCGAGCATATGGCTACTTCCAATAGTATGACCCACCCCTGCATTCTCATCCTAAGGCAGTTATTGTGGGACTTTTGTAGAAGATTTCAAATTTGGATGATGAAGTGGCCAGAGGTAGAAGGAGGGAGAAGCAAATGGTTGTGATTATTGTACTACTTTTAGTTCTTTCATTTTTTTTTTCTGTTTATGGATTAGAGGGCTGCAAATTGACATGGAAGTCCTATTTTGTAATAGAACTTGAATGTACTAAGCTATAAAATTATCCAAGTATTTTTTATGTTCAATTTTCTAATTTTGCTTAATAAAGTAGTGCAAAATTTTCCCAAGCAAGCAACAACCTCAACTTCAACATTGAAAAGTTGAGTTGTACATTTCATTAAAATTGATTTGCAAACACATAATGGCAAGCAAAATTATTCACTTTACTTGCAATTATCATTCCAACTGTAAAGGGAGTATAGGCATACATATTATATAATTACACTACAGGCAAAAATATCAAAACCCAAAAAGAGATATACTAGAGGAGCCATGTCACTTGGTCTATCACTTGTAGGCCAAACAAGAGACAAAAGCATCAAAAGCATTAGAAAGTTAGGTAGCTACAGGTTGATTGGAAGAGCCATGTGAGTCTAAAGGGTTGCTTCTTGGAGGTAACTCTTGGCTGAAAGACCTTGGACTGACTTCAAGCCTCCCTCTCTTTCTTCCTCTTTCTCTTCCTCTCCCTCTCCCTCTTAGTTTGGGAATTCTTGCATGCACTTGTCCACCAAAGCTTGTGATTACAACTTCAGTACATATGCCAAAGAAAGTAGATCCAGATGATGAAGCTATTGGTGGCTGCACTTGTTCACTCAAACTTTGATTTTAGCAACAATAGAGAGGAAAAAATCAGGGGCAATCTAAAGGATAAATGCAAGAAATGAAAAGAAATGACATCTCACAAGAGGTGGAGGTGGATTATCATGTCCTGTTGTTGTCTCAGCTACTGTATTACCTTTTGTAGCTCTCCTCTGACATGTTTTTTTGTCATGGCCTATCTTGCCACACTTTCTACAAGTCATGACCATGGATCCCTTATTATTAATTACGTTAACCCCTTCCTCACTGACCTATTTTTGTTGTTCATTTGGCCCTTTTCTCTTCACCTTTTGAGGCCGACCCTTTGTGGGTTTAATAAGAGGTGGTTTAACTAGTTCTTAACCTGTAGGATCATAGTCATCCATACCTCTAATTGGGTTTATGACAGGTGCATAGGAGGCTTTGAAGTTTTGTAAACTGTAACACTGATGTATAAATGAGATAAGACTTTTCTTTTCTTGTTTAATACCCGCAATAGCATGGTTGCAAGAAATTTTTGAGAGCTGTCATTTCCTACAACTGCAGGTCTTGTCATCCAAATCAACAATATAATGTTTGCAACCTATTGCTACATTGAATTTGGAAGCTGAGGCTTGGGTAGGCCAACAATTTGAGCTCTACTCCTTATATTTCTCCAACTTTTTAAGAATCTTTGGACATATTGTTTCCTTGTACTTCTCAGCATGTTGCCTTTTCATGCACATTCTCTACATGAGCTTTGTCCTAATTAGCTCCAACGATGTAAGAATTGGCCTATCCCTTGCAACCAAGATATATCTATTGAAAACAAAGGGAGTCAAATAAAGGAATTTGCATATACACATGCTATTGTAAAGTAGCATTTTAGTTGTTCATTTCAATACCTATTAAAGCATTCACACAAGTTATTTAGTAGTGTATCACATTTAGAGAATTTTTTAAACCGTGACTTAGACCATTGTTCAGCTCGCTTGTCACTAAGCTACTTCCATGCAATTTGATCATGCTTCTTGTTTTGCTCCATGCATCTGCAAAACTAGGTAGGATAAGAAGCTCTTGCAGCTTGCTAGAACAAATCCTTCAACTCTTTCCCTTTTGTGATAGTCTCTACTATGCATAAATTCTTCCATAAGTGCTGCACGCAAAACCTTTTCTCTAAATAAGGTATTATTGTGTCAAGAGCTTGCATTAAGCCTTGAAAGAGAATACAAATCCATCTATAAGATTAAATGAACTGTTTCATAAACACAATCTCAACTAATATGAATAAATTTGACCTTCTCTTTAGTTGCCATAAAGTCCATCCTTATGAGTTTTCAATGTTTAAATCATGTGCCAATAGTGTAAGGAACCATGTCCATGACTCTCCTAACTTGATTTCAACCACAACATAGACATGGGAAAGATGCAATCATTTGCATCAATTCCTACTACAGCCAGACGTTGACCCTCGTACTTACCCTTTAACCAACAACCATCTAAACCAATGAATGGTTTGCAACCATTAAGAAAACCTCTTTTGCATGCATCTAGACAAACATATATCTTCTTGAATATCAAGTTATCACAACTTATGCCAACTATGGACCCTGGATTTTTCCCCTTCTCCTCATTAGCATAATCCCACAATTTGGCATATTGCTACTCATGAGAGCTTGATAGCAAATTCAAGACATGTTGTTTAGCTCTCCATAATTTTATTTGTTACTTTTAGCCTTGTAATCAGCATCCAATTAACAAACACATGATTTGATTGACCATTTGGGATCAGCTCTCCACTGTTGCAGGTATGTTTTAGCCAACCATTTGTGAGTAATGTACCTATTTGGAATTTCCTTACAGCAAGTATGTTGGTCCTTAGATTTTTTTTTACTTGTATAGCATGTAATTGCTTGTTCAAAGAGGCCTTTAGTAACCAGCCATCATAATTCCTACATTGAGCATTTACTCCATCTTTATTATTTCTAACAAAGCCAATATTCACCTTATTGATAATGGCATAGTGCTTAATTGCCTGTCTCATAACTTTTGTGCTGGCAAACAACATTCTCTCTTGGAGTTTGGGATTCTCATGTGCCTATCAGTATGAAACTTAGGCCACCTTCTTACTAGTCCTTCATCATCATTGGATTCTATGCTCAACAATTCTTTTGGCTCTTCACCAACATTTTCATTGTTAAAGTCCTCCAATGTTTGATGTGGATCAAGTTGTTTTCCTTTTGACGTTGTTACTGGTCATCTTCCTGTATTTGAGCTTGTTCTTGCTTCTTTTGCTGCCATTGATCTTGTTATAGGCCTCCTAGTATGAGTAGATTCATCTACTCCTCTTCCATCTTTCATATTGACATCTACATCATCTGTTATGTCAATGTCACTGTCAGCAAAGTTAGTATTCTCACTCTCTAAATTACCATGATAAGAGCAACTTTCATCTACATTTCAGTCCTCACTTTTATCACTATCAAACTCATGCTTAGTAGTTGCACCCTCACCTTCAGCAGCGTCAACCTTAGGCTCACCAATTACACCCTCCCCTTCAGCAACATCAAACTCAAGCCCACTAATTGCACCCTCACCTTTAGTACCGTCAACCTCAAGCTCACTGATTACACCCTCCCCTTCAGCAACATCAAGCTCAAGCCCAGTAGTTGCACCCTCACCTTCAGTAGCATCAAGTGCTGTCCCACCAGTAGTATACTAGCAAATGTACCTACCTAATTTGGGAACATGGAATATCTTCTTTGCTTTCTTCAATGGTTGTGTCTTTTGTTGTGCATTGGTTTGTTCATCATCAACCAACTCCTCAATTACCACCGAAGAAGGATGTTTGGTGGTTTTATCTAGCTCTTCTTTCACTTCTTTAGCATACCTCTCATAAAGGTAAAAATGAACATAGTGTCCATTTTCACATGTTGCATTGGCCATCTCCAATACATTAGTGTCGCACTTGAGGGGTTTCAATTCCTCCTTTAACTTATTCACATCAAAACACTAGTAATAATTTATCTACCCATCACATCTGAGAGCAAGAACATCTTCATCAATGTCCAAAAGACAGATATGATGATTATTGCAAAAATCCTTGACCTTGATATAACCTCCCTCATATGACAAATTGCCTCTATATCTAAATTGTCCACTATAATGGTACTCTATTATGAACTCATCATACCCTTCTATAAACATCAAACAAATTGCAGGGACTGCATTAAATGAGAAAGATAATCATCATATGAAAAAAACATAGCAAAGAGTATTTGAACTTACCATACTCAGGTGGAATGTCATGATCTTACCTAAACAATATGAACGGTTTGCCAACAGAAGAGGCACTAGGAGAGCCCGATGAAATTGATATCGTTACAAGAGAGCTCTAGCGACATGATGATTTTGACCCACTAGGAGAGCTCGACCAAGCTGACATTCTTACGAAACTTGACTTAATGACAGTTCTTACCGCTTTGCTTTTCATTGATTCTCTTGACAAATGAACCCTAATCGATGTTGGAGGAACTTGGTTCAATGGTTCTTTAGCATTCTCTCCACGATCTCAGCACAATTTTTGGTTTCAATACAAACCCTACACCCTTCTCTACATTGATTTGGAGGAAAATAGTCGTATGAACCATGCATTTAATTCTTTCCTGACATTGTGCCACGTGGGGGATTTCACTTAGTCCAAACAGTCAATCACATCATAAAAGAGCTCCACGTAAGTGGGCCACGTCATAAAAAATAGACGGAATTAATTGAAAACTGACGGAATGTATTAAAGTGTCATGCATTTGAAGGAAAATGTATCAACGGAGTTACATTTTAAAAATTTTGTATTAAAGTGTTATATTAGTAGAACGTTTTTTACCAACTATGTAATTTACCCTCGAGATAACACATTCGAAATGGTTAAACCATTAATGGAAGAAACTGTTTTAGCTGATCGTGGGGCATCTGACTTTGAGGCTGTTGTATGACGCCCAACCGAGAATGCGGGGTGTGTTGGTTGGGGAAGGTAGGTGTCCCCTTGTAGCATTAATACCACAATTGACATGTTGGGGCGATTTGCCGGTTCTTCTTGGACACATAACAAACCGATGTGAATGCATTTTACTACTTGAGCCACGTCGAATGACTCCTCAATCATTGGATCAATAAGTTCCAATCCCCGGCCTTCACCCCAAAGTCTCCATGCCTGTTTGTCATTAGGTGAATTAGAAATGGATAATAAAACTAATGGCCTTTACATAGAACAAGTGGGGAGTTTGAGAACATACATAAGTGAGAAGGCTCTGGCCAGTCTGATGGAAATGAAACCCGTTGTTTCGTTTTCCACTCATTAGCTCCAGCAAGAGAACCCCAAAGCTGAAAACATCTGATTTCACGGAAAATAATCCTTCCATTGCGTACTCCGGAGCCATATATCCACTATGGTTTTTTCAAAAAAAAAGTTATTAGAAGAAAAAAAATCAAGTGGTTTAACCTTCTATAGAGTGTGGATAAGCATTGTAGGAAAACTGAAGTAACAGGAACTTCAATAATGGAAAACAGAGAATTTGCATTTTCCTGTCTCCTTTTTCTCTTTTGCATTAGAAACAGGCATCCATGATCATGAATTAAATGACTTGATGGTTGTATGAATATGCATGTTGTTAGAAATTTGGAAACTATAAGAAGTGGAATAACAAAAGTTAATAGGACATACTATGTTCCTACAACTCGGTTTGTAGTATCACTGGTTTGATTTCCACAAAGAATCCTTGCCATCCCGAAATCTGATATCTTTGGGTTCATGTCATGGTCAAGTAGAATGTTGCTAGCTTTCAAGTCCCGGTGGATAATTCTAAGACGGGAATCTTCATGTAGATAGAGAAGTCCTCGGGAAATTCCGTTTATGATCTTTAGGCGCACCTCCCAATCAAGGCATACCCCAGTACTTGACCCTGCATAGATAAATATCATTTTTGAAAACTCTTGAGATCTACATTTTCTTATCATCTATTGAAAATCAAAATCAGTGCACGGACCAAATAGGTGGAAATCAAGGCTCTTGTTTGGGAGGTACTCATATATCAACAGCTTTTCATCATTCTCCAAGCAACAACCCAGGAGTCTCACAAGATTCCTGTGCTGCAATCTAGCTATTAGTGCTACTTCAGTCCTCAGTTCCAATAGTCCTTGACCCGAAGTGCTGAAAAGCCTCTTGACAGCAATTTGTTTGCCATCTTGGAGTATTCCCTGGAGTAACAGTCAACTTATTTGAAGTGATAAAGATGAAGTAATAGCAACTGAATGACGAATTACTTTCACACCATACACTTAGAAAGAAACCAAGATTACCTTATACACAGGACCAAATCCACCTTGTCCTAATTTGTTTTTAAATGAGAAATTACTAGTTGCTGCACATATGACTTCAAGACGCATCAATGGTAACTTGTCAGAATTCACAGGCCTTTCTTCATGGAAGTATTCATTTGGAAGCTCATATGATATATATTCTCTTTCTGTATCATATACTTGAACCTCCTGCCTGTAGCCCTCTGAAATACGCAAATTTCATTTGATAGTGAAATTTGGAATAATGTCATAGATACAAATCTGCAAGTAGAGTAATCGTATCAGTGCGTTATACCTTTCTTTAACTTCATTTTCCTTGAAACATAGATGAAGTAGATGGCCAGTGCTACAAGAAAGCACATTGCTACAACTGAGCTAAAGATAATAATCCGCCGTGTGCTCCTGGATTCCTCACCTTGTAAAGTCAATAAAAAGTGTAAATAATTGTAGATCAGCTGATCTGACCATTTAAGAATAAACTGCAGGGGTACGAAATCAACTTTCCAGGGGTGGAAGAGGAGATGCAAAGATAACCATGTGAAGTGGAACCTCAACGTCAGATCTATTCAATATCACTTACATATTTCACTCTGTTGAGCAATCTAATAATTACACTACATAAGGACTCTACTTTTATTTTGAATATAAAAGGACAAAATTAATAAGACAGCTCTATAAAGGATGTTAGATTATGAATCCTACAGCAAATAGTTGCGTGATGTAGGGTCCACCAGACACTTACTATGTGGGATGGGTGGAACAATCGGGTTACTGGGTGGAGGTGCTCGCTCTGGATCTCCAGGCGCAGCCCCAGTTAAGTAGGTGTAGTATTGTATGTTGCAGCTTGTCAAGTTGATAATGTTGCAAATGTACTTAGACATTTGATAAAATGCAAAATTCAAGCAACTTGAGCAGTCTATGGGTGCAAGATTGGGATTGCATTCAATATATGCGGACGCTGGGCTGGAGCTGGAAGGCAAATCCGAGCTCATCATCACGTAAGATTGTGAAACCATCTCATATATGAGGTCTACCATGGCATTCACCCAAGTATCATTTGGTATCTCCTGGACGCATGTCACATTTTGAGGGCTGGTTTCTTCCAAGAGGGAGAAGAAATTCTGGTCGGAGTGACGGACGACGCACTCACCACTCCATAAGATGGCATTTTTCCGGTGAGGGCAACTTTTTGCTATTTCGCTGGTCGCGTTAGCTATGCAACTGTTGCAGTCAGTACTGGGGCCCAAATGTCCTTTGCACAAGAAGAGAATGTAAGCTTCGTTCGGTGAATCCCCCCCAGAGGTGTAATCGAAACCTCTGCCATCAATTTGAGGTCGTTCAAGCAAAAGGCGGTGGAGATTTTTGTAAAACGGGTCAGATGTAGTATTACTATTGTCCTCGTTTCCACATATGGCTCTGAAATCTGCATGTGAAGGAGAGCACAGAAGGAAAAGTGGATATATAGAAATAAGTAAGCAAATAGGGAAACTATCCTTTCCCATCTGATTCAAAGATAAAACGCATCATCTCCTCTGAAAAATCGAAATTATATAGTTGCCATGAAGAAAAGGCGGCCGTTATTTTCCTCTAGCTCGTGTTCTTTGACCAGCTTGAGTGGAATGAGTCTCTGGGAGTCCTTTTTTTTTTTCATAAGTCTCTCGGAGTCTATACGGCATTGTCCGTGAAGCGTACGGGATTTGTCAATGTGATATACTTTCATACTATGATGCAGTTATAAATAATGGGTTTTTTAAAAATTAATTAGCATTATTTCTCAAAAAAACGGGTTAGTTAAATGATTGATATCTCTTATTCATGAGTAAAATCTCAGTTTAATTCATACTACTAGAAAAAGTCTATTATTAAAAAAATTTTACCATTTGGTTAGCCGATTAAACTCAAATTGAATTACTTTCGGCTCCTTCAACTTTTGAATATATATGTATATTGAAAAGCAGGTAATAATGAGATATTACCAACTTATTCTAACTTAAAGTAGTTTTAATGTAATTGAATAATTAAAACTCGTCCGATACTTCCCATTGGGTTGAATAGTTCATTTAGCTTAAAAGAGCCATTGAAAATTCTAAAGATATTTTATCTAGTTGTTCTTTGAGTTACTGAATTTTACTAGTCACATTGCATGTTTTCTCCTATGACTGTTTAAAAGAACTTTATGGAGAATTCATTCCTTGCAACTGTGTCCAATCAAGTTTGTAATATTACTCCAATTTTTCTTAGTCACATTGCATTTAAATTTTACAACAATTGAAATCATGTAACAGTAAAATACAATTATTGGACTAACTTAGGATCCCCTTGTAATTTGAATATCTTCTAGGATTGTACGTATTGAAATTGAAGAAAAAGTGTGTAAACATAAACGGAAACATACTTGAATCAATGATCAGAACTTGCATAGATAGTGGGGTCATGGTTCTTCTTGTTCTACATGCAACACTTTAATAAGTGTGGGAATACTCGGTCTCCTTTCATCGATGGGATATCAGAAGAGTCGGATTTATAATATATAACCTAGGGACCGCAAGTTAAATAATACACTAATATCTACAATTTATTAATTTCTAATTTTATCAATCATAAAAATTAAAAATTACCTTATGAATTCTATACATTGGTCATATGTCGTATGAGTTGTCAGTTAAAATATTATTATTTGAATTTTAATCATACAACTTAATTGAATCAAGTATTTGGATAGCATAAAGACAGGATCGATAATATAATTATTAAACCATAATTATTAGAATAAATCCAATATTTGACCAAAAAGTTTCGATTGGTTCCACTTCACCAACTCATCGATACTTATAATAAGGAAACACGGATTAAATTTTGCCAATTAAGATATTGCATTTGTCATTTATGTATACCATTTTTTTTTATTAATGGTAGTTAACTCTATATTAGAAAAAATACAGTATTCTCTCTCCTCTATTGCTCATTAAATTTATGATTAAATATTCAACGCACAAATATTATCCAGAAGATGAAGCAACACGTATTTGTTTTAGGATTGTTTCTAAATTTTTAAGGCTTTTAAACTTTTAAATTTGTACACGTATTATTTTAAGTTTGTTTATGATTTTTTAGGGTTTTTAAATAAAAAACATGTATACATATTACCATTAATATGGATGTTGACCGCTTCATTGTGTGATGTATATATATTTTGAAAAGGAATGAGATGGGCAAAGAAAATTGTCTTTGTTGTTTATAGAAAATAGTAATTATAAAAATTAGTGAAGCGTGTACGTGGTAAAATTTGATTGGCTTTTTTTTTTATAATTTTGATTGGCATTTTCTCACGAAAGGTTTTGATGGGTAGGTGAGGTATGATCAATCAAGACTTTCTCCGTTCAGCTACTAAGGCTTAACCATGCTAAAATTCAAATCTAACAATAATTTCCTAGTCTATACTTTACAGCTATTTCTATCTTTATCCCTTTTGTTCTTAACATAACTAAGAAAAAACAGATTCCATCATCCTCGTTAAATTTCAACTAGTGGATAGCTTCCTAAGCAAACAATTGCGACAGATTTTATTTCTTAGGCCACTCTCCATGGTAACTAACAAAAAAACCACGTTTGTTTAATACTTCAAAGTCAACAAATTCATTTTCGGTCAACTTAGAAAATTGGCAATAAATTTAATCCACAAAGTGCTTCTCATCCAGGTCTTGGTCAATGAGGTTCCAATGGCTCTGACGATATCACATACGTAAGGTTTTTTGTCACTAGGAGACCTTTTGAGTCTAGGTCAATGGAGGATAAGAGATCCAATGATTTATATTAGTTGATTTACACTAAATAAAAGTATCACCCGATCATAATTAACTTGACATGGAAACTAATCCAACTGCTACCAACTTATTCTAATTTAAAGTTGTTTTAATGAGATATTCTAAAACTCACCCATTACTTCCCCATCAGGTTGAATAATTCATTTAGCTTGAAAGAGCCATTGAAAATTCTAAAGATACTTTTCCTAGATGTTGTTTGAGTTACTGAATTTTACTAGTCACATTGCATGTTTTCTCTTGTGACCATTTCAAAGAATTTTCTGGAGGAGACTTTGAGTCAGTCCGTGCCCCTGTGCCCGCGCAAGTTTGTAATGTTACTCCAATTTTTTAGAGTCACATTGCGTTTAAATTTTAGAGACAATCGAAATCATGTAACTAATAGTAAAATATAATTATTGGACTTAAGATTCCCTTGTGTTGAAATTCTAATATGAATAAATTTTAGAATCGTACGTACTGAAATTGAAGAAAAAGTATGCAAACAAAAATGGAAACATACTTGAATCAATTATCATGGTTTTTCTAGGTCTACACATAACAATGCGACACGTGTGGGAACGTTCACTCTCTTCAAACCAACAGGATATCATAAAAGTTGAATTTATAATGTGGACCTAGGAACCACAAGTTATCTGCTATATAAGTGTATGTAATTTATTAATTTCCAATTTCGCCTATCATATTTATTAAAAATTTCACTGTGAGTTCTACATGTTGTTCCTACATTTTATAAGTTGTCTGTTAAAATCTTATTATTTGAATTTAATCACATTACTTAATTGGACCAATTATCTCGATAACATAGATACACATAGATAATATAATTGTTAGAACATAATTATTGAAATAAATCCAATCTTTGACCAAAAAGTTTTGACTGGTTCCACTTCGCCAACTCATTGATACATATAATAAGGAAATACCGATTAAATTTTGCCCATGAAGATATTGCATTTATCATCTGTTTACATTTTGTTTATTAATTATAGTTAACTCTGTTTTAGAAAAAAAATACAATATCCTCTCTCCTCTTTTGCTAATTAAATCTATGACTAAATATTCAATACACATATTATCTAGAAGATGAAACACGTAATTTTTTGGGATGGACTCTAAATTTTTAGGGATTTTTAAAATTTTAAATTTGTATACGTATTATTTTAGGCTTGATTATGATTTTTGAAGGTCTTAAAATAAAAAACACGCATACATGTTACCATCAAGATGAGTATTGTACGCTTCACTGTGTGATTATATATTTTTTGAAAAGGAAGGAGATGAGAAAAGAAAATTGCCTTTGTTGTTTCTTTATAGCGAAAGCTAATTATAAAAATTAGTGGAGCGTCTACTTGGTAAAATTTGATTGGTATTTTCTCACAAAATACTTTGATGGTAGGTGAGGCATAATCAATAGATTTTCTCCCTCCAATGACTAAGGCTTAACATTGCTAAAATTCAAATCTGACAATAATTTCCTAATCTATACTTTACGGCTATTTCTATCTTTATCCTTTTTTTTAAACATAACTAAACAAAATAAGATTCCATTATTATCCCTATTGAATTTCAACAGGTGGATAGCTTTATAAGCAAACAATTACAAAATTTTTTATTTCTTAGGTCACTCTTCACAAGGACTGACAAATTCACATTTGTTTAATACTTTAAAGTCAACAAATTAATTTTGGGTCAGCTTAGAAAATTGGCAATAAATTTAATCCACAAAGCCCTTCTCATCCAGGTCTTGGTCAATAGAGGATGCACCGGCTCCAATGATAGCACACAAGTAGTGTTGTTAAAAGTGCGGTTTGGGCCGGTTCAAAGAGGGCATGAAACCGTTAGATCCAGTTGTGGTTCAACCCGTTTGCTTAACGGACCGGTCCGGTTATGGGTTATAGTTCATGCGAATATGAACCGACCCGGAACATTTTATAAACGGCCAGTTAACAGTCCGAACCGATTTGGATAGTGAACTGTCCATGTTTTTTATTTTTTTAAAAACACAGTTATTTTCGAATTTAATCGGATGAACAGTATTTTGATGGATGAACAATGATTATAAATAGTGCTCTAATGGGCACACAATATTTGTGAAGAGTGTTTTATGTGATTAGATGCTTTGATTGGATGCCTCGCCCATTTGTGACCATTGATTTTTCAACAAATTATAGGAGATTGCAACACTTGGCGGGCAGAGACCTATAGTTCACGGTTCGGGTCGGTGCGGTCTGATTTCGTAACAGTTTCGGCCAGTTTCTTAATGGTTTCAGGTCGATTTTGGCCTAGTTCAGTAAGTTAACAGTTCGGACCGGTTACGGTTCAGCGGGCCTATATTGTTGACTTGTCTTGTAACTGCCCCTCAACCCAATAAGAGCAGTTACGAACTGGGTTAGGGGCGGTACGGGCTAGTTCTGGGTTTGGATGGTCCGATTCTGGGCCAGCCCACCCCATTTAACAACTCTACACACAGGTAAGGTTTTTCATCCATGGGAAACCTTTGAGTCTATGGTAATGGAGGATAAGAGGTCCAATGGTTTATAACAGTTGATTTACACAAAAAAAAAGTTATCTCCCGAACATAATTAACTTGATATGGAATGGAAATTAATCCAATTGTTACCAACTTATTCTAACTTAAAGTAGTTTTAATGAGATGTTACATAATTGAATAATAAAAACGCGTCCATTACTTCCACATCGGGTTGAATAATTCATTTTGCTTAAAAAGAGCTATTGAAAATTCTAAAAATATTTTGTCTAGATGTTCTTTGAGCACTGATTTTTCCTAGTTATATTGCATGTTTTCTCCTGGGACCATTTCAAAGAATTTTCCGAAGAAGACTTTGAGTCAGTCCGTGCTCCTGTGGCCACGCAAGTTTCTAATATTACTCCTATTTTTCAGAGTCACATTGGATTTAAATTTTAGAGACGATTGAAATCATGTAACTAAAAGTAAAATACAATTATTGGACTAGCTTAGGATCCCCTTGTGTTGGAATTCTAATATGAATAAATTTTAGGTCCAGACATACTAAAATTGAAAAAAAAAAGCACATAAACATAAACGAAAACATACTTGAATCAACGACTGGAACTTGCATACATAGTGGCAATGTGGTTCTTCTTAGTCTACACACAACAACTCCATGCGTGTGGGTCTCGCTACCTATTTTATAGGAATTATTAGAAATATAAAATTGCCACCAATTATTTAAGAATTAGATTCTAAGATTCATTAGGAACTTATTTTCACCTAGAGAATCGTGTCACTACCTCTTAGGTCTTTATAACTTAATCTCAAACAAAAATATGGATCGTGAGTTTAATTACATTCTAAAAGCTCACAAGCCGATAAAACACCCTAAAATCAATACCCTAGTGCCACTCCTATATTCATCTTGCGCTTACACCGATGATTAGAATTTCACGAATAGAATTCCTCATTTATTCGATTCTTCCTTTCAAGTAGACATCATTGCAATGGGTATCAAAAGAAACATTTTAATTAAATAAGATGGGAAAAGGAATGAGTGGGAAAAGAAAATTGTCTTTGTTGTTTCTAGAAAATAGTAATTATAAAAATTAGTGAAGCGTGTACGTGGTAAAATTTGATTGGCTTTTTTTTTTTTAATTTTGATTGGCATTTTCTCACGAAAGGTTTTGATGGGTAGGTGAGGTATGATCAATCAAGACTTTCTCCGTTCAGCTACTAAGGCTTAACCATGCTAAAATTCAAATCTAACAATAATTTCCTAGTCTATACTTTACAGCTATTTCTATCTTTATCCCTTTTGTTCTTAACATAAATAAGGAAAAACAGATTCCATCATCCCTGTTAAATTTCAAAAAGCGGATAGCTTTCTAAGCAAACAATTGCGACAGATTTTATTTCTTAGGCCACTCTCCATGGTAACTAACAAAAAAACCATGTTTGTTTAATACTTCAAAGTCGACAAATTCATTTTCTGTCAACTTAGAAAATTGGCAATAAATTTAATCCACAAAGTGCTTCTCATCCAGGTCTTGGTCAATGGAGGTTCCAATGGCTTTGATGATAGCACATCCGTAAGGCTTTTTGTCACTAGGAGACCTTTTGAGTCTAGGTCAATGGAGGATAAGAGGTCCAATGATTTATATTAGTTGATTTACACTAAAAAAAAAGTATCATCCAATCATAATTAACTTGACATGGAAACAAATCCAACTGCTACCAACTTAATCTAATTTAAAGTTGTTTTAATGAGATATTCCGTAATGGAATAATTAAAACCCACCCATTACTTCTTCATCAGGTTGAAAATTCATTTAGCTTGAAAGAGCCATTGAAAATTCTAAAGATACTTTTCCTCGATATTCTTTGAGTTACTGAATTTTACTAGTCACATTGCATGTTTTCTCTTGTGTCCATTTCAAAAAATTTTCCAGAGAAGACTTTGAGTCAGTCCGTGCCCCTGTGCCCATGCAAGTTTGTAATATTACTCCAATTTTTTAGAGTCACATTGCATTTAAATTTTAGAGACAATCGAAATCATGTAACTAATTGTAAAATACGATTATTGGACTAACTTAAGATTCCCTTGTGTTGAAATTCTAATATGAATAAATTTTAGGATCCTACGTACTGAAATTGAAGAAAAAGTGTGCAAACAAAAATGGAAACATACTTGAATTAATTATTAGAACATGTGGGGTTGTGGCTTTTCTAGGTCTACACATAATAGTGCAACGCGTGTGGAAACATTCAGTCTGTTCTAATCGACGGTATATCATAAAAGTTGGATTTATAATGTGCAACCTAGGAACCACAAGTGATATGCTATATAAGTGTATGTAATTTATTATTTTCCAATTTCCCCTATCATAGAAATTGGAAATTTCGCTGTGAATTCTACACATTGTCCCGAAGAGTTATTTGTTAAAACTTTATTACTTGAATTTAATCACATCACTTAGTTGCGTCAAGTGTCCAGATAACATAGATACACATCAATAATATAATTATTGGATCATAATTATCATAATAAATCCAATCTTTGACCAAAAAGTTTTCATTGGTTCCACTTCACCAACTCATTGATACATATAATAAGGAAATACCGATTAAATTTTGCCCATTAAGATATTGCATTTATCATCTGTTTACATTTTTTATTAATTATAGTTAACTCTTTTTTACAAAAAAATACAATATCCTCTCTCCTCTTTTGCTAATTAAATCTATGACTAAATATTCAATACACAAATATTATCTAGAAGATGAAACACGTAATTTTTTGGGATGGTCTCTAAAATTTTAGGGATTTTTAAAATTTTAAATTTGTATACGTATTATTTTAGGCTTGATTATGATTTTTGAAGGTCTTAAAATAAAAAACATGTATACATGTTATCATTAAGATGAGTATTGTACGCTTCATTGTGTGATTATATATTTTTTAAAAGGAAGGAGATGAGAAAAGAAAATTGCCTTTGTTGTTTCTTTATAGCGAAAGCTAATTATAAAAATTAGTGGAGCGTCTACTTGGTAAAATTTGATTGGTATTTTCTCACAAAACACTTTGATGGTAGGTGAGGCATAATCAATCAAGATTTTCTCCCTTCAATGACTAAGGCTTAACCTTGCTAAAATTCAAATCTGACAATAATTTCCTAGTCTATACTTTACGGCTATTTCTATCTTTATCCTTTTTTTAACATAACTAAACAAAATAAGATTCCATTATTATCCCTATTAAATTTCAACAAGTGGATAGCTTTATAAGCAAACAATTACAAAAATTTTTATTTCTTAGGTCACTCTTCACAAGGACTGACAAATTCACATTTGTTTAATACTTGAAAGTCAACAAATGAATTTTGGGTCGGCATAGAAAATTGGCAATAAATTTAATCCACAAAGCCCTTCTCATCCGGGACTTGGTCAATGGAGGATGCAACGGCTCCAATGACAGCACACAGGTAAGGTTTTTCATCAATGGGAAACCTTTGAGTCTATGGTAATGGAGGATAAGAGGTCCAATGGTTTATAACAGTTGATTTATACCCAAAAAAAAAGTATCATCCGAACATAATTAACTTGATAAGGAAATTAATCCAATTGTTACCAACTTATTCTAACTTAAAGTAGTTTTAATGAGATATTACGTAATTGAATAATAAAAACTCATCAATTACTTCCACATCGGGTTGAATAATTCATTTTACTTAAAAAGAGCTATTGAAAATTCTAAAAATATTTTGTCTAGATGTTCTTTGAGCTCTAATTTTTCCTAGTTATATTGCATGTTTCCTCCTGTGACCATTTCAAAGAATTTTCTGTTGAAGACTTTGAGTCAATCCGTGCCCCTATGCCCACGCAAGTTTCTAATATTACTCCTATTTTTCAGAGTCACATTGGATTTAAATTTTAGAGACGATCGAAATCCTGTAACTAAAAGTAAAACACAATTATTGGACTAGCTTAGGATCCCCTTGTGTTGGAATTCTAATATGAATAAATTTCAGGACCGTATATACTAAAATCAAAGAAAAAAGTATATAAACGTAAACAAAAATATACTTGAATCAACGACTAGAACTCCTGTACATAGTGGCACCATGGTTCCTCTTAGTCTACACACAACAAGTCAATGCTTGTGGGTCTCGCTAACTATTTTATAGGGATTATCAGAAATATAGAATCGCCACCAATCATTTCAGAATTAGATCCTAAGATTAATTAGGAACCTATTTTCACCTAGAGAATCGTGTCACTACCTCTCAGGTTTTTATAATTTAATCTCGAACAAAAATATGGATCATGAGTTTAGTTACATTCTAAAAGCTCACAAGCCGATAAAACACCCTAAAATCAATACCCTAGTGCCACTCCTATATTCATCTCGTGCTTACACTGATGATTAGCATTTTCATGAATAGAATTCCTCATTTATTCTATTCTTCCTTTCAAGTAGATATCATCGCAATGGGTATCAAAAGAAACATTTTAATTAATAAATTCATGTGACACACGTGACGTGCTAGGAATCGAGATCAATTTAAGTTCCGGGTTGCAATCTATCTCCCATTATTCAATGTAATCCCTTCTTGATAGAGTAGTAAGCTTTTGTAATTACAATCACCTGGGTCATCGAGGTAACACATTCGAAATTGTTAAACCATTAATGGAAGAAACTATTTTAGCTGATTGTGGGGCATCTGACTTTGAGGCTGTTGTATGACACCCAATCGAGAATGCGGGGTGTGTTGGTTGGGGAAGGTAGGTGTCCCCTTGTAGCCTTAATACGACAATTGACATGTTGGGACAATTTGCCGGTTCTTCTTGGACACATAACAAACCGATGTGGATGCATTTTACTGCTTGAGCCACGTCAAATGACTCCTCAATCATTGGATCGTTAAGTTCCAATCCCCAGCCTTCAGCCCAGAGTCTCCATGCATGTTTAGAAATGGATAATAAAACTAATGGCCTTTACATAGAACAGGTGGGGAATTTGAGAACGTACATAAGTGAGAAGGCTCTGGCCGATCTAATGGAAATGAAACTTGTTGTTCCGTTTTCCACTCATTAGCTCCAGCAAGAGAACCCCAAAGCTGAAAACATCTGATTTCACGGAAAATAATCCTTCCATGGTGTACTCTGGAGCCATATAGCCACTACGGGTTTTTTTCCAAAATAAAAAGTTATTAGAAGCAGGAACTTCAATCATGGAAAACAGAGAATTTGCATGAGAAACTGGCATCCATGACCATGAATTAAATGACTTGATGGTTGTATGAACATGCATGTTGTTACAAATTTGGCAACTATAAGAAGTAGAATAACAAAATTTATTAGGACATACTATGTTCCGACAACTCGGTTTGTAGTGTCACTAGTTTGATTTCCACAAAGAATCCTTGCCATCCCGAAATCTAATATCTTTGGGTTCATGTCATGGTCAAGTAGAATGTTGCTAGCTTTCAAGTCCCGGTGGATAATTCTAAGACGGGAATCTTCATGAAGATAGAGAAGTCCTCGGGAAATTCCATTTATGATATTTAGGTGCACCTCCCAATCAAGGCATACCCCAGTACTTGACCCTGCATAGATAAACATCATTTTTTAAAACTCTTGAGATCTAAATTTTCTTATCAAATATTGAAAATCAAAGTCAGTGCACGGACCAAATAGGTGGAAATCAAGGCTCTTGTTTGGGAGTTACTCATATATCAACAATTTTTCATCATCCTCCAAGCAGCAACCTAGGAGTCTCACAAGATTCCTGCTACTTCAGTCATCAGTTCCAATAGTCCTTGACCTGAAGTGCTAAAAGGCCTCTTGCGGCAATTTGTTTGCCATCTTGGAGTATTCTTGGAGTAACAGTCAACTTAATTGAAGTGATAAAGATGAAGTACTAGCAACTGAATGATGAATTACTTTCACGCCATACACTTGGAAAGAAACCAAGATTACCTTATACACAGGACCAAATCCACCTTGTCCTAATTTGTTTTTAACTGAGAAATTACTAGTTGCTGCATATATGACTTCTAGACGCATCAATGGTAACTTCTGGGAATTCGCAGGCCTTTCTTCATGGAAGTATTCATTTGGAAGCTCACATGATATTAATTCTCTTTCTGTATCATATATTTGAAGCTCTTGCCTGTAGCTCTCTGAAATACGTAAATTTCATTTGATAGTGAAATTTGGAATAATGTCATAGATACAAATCCGCAAGTACAGTAATTGTATCAGTGCATTATACCTTTCTTTAACTTCATTTTCCTCAAAACGTAGATGAAGTAGATGGCCAGTGCTACAAGAAAGCACACTGCTGCAACCGAGCTAAAGATAATAATCCACCAAGTACTCTTGGATTCCTCCCCTAGTTAAGTCAATAAAATGTGTAAATAATTATAGATTAGCTGATCTGACCGTTTAACAATAAACTGCAGGGGTATGGAATCAACCTTCCGGGGATGGAAGAAGAGATGCAAAGATAATCATGTGAAGTAGAACCTCAAACCTCGAATCTATTCAATATCACTTATAAAATTCACTCTGTTGAACGATCTAATAATTACACTACATAAGAAGACATCTAATTTTATTTGGAATATAAATGGACAAAATTAATAAGACAACTCTATAAAGGATGTTAGATTATGAATCCAATACCAAATAGTTGCATGATGTAGGGTCCACCAGACACTTACTATGTGGGATGGGTGGAACAATCGTGTTACTAGGTGGAGGCTGTGGCTCTTGACCTCCAGGCATGGTGCCAACTTGGTTGGCATAGTATTGTATGTTGCAGTGTGTCAAGTTGATATTTGCAAGTGTAGGGTTGTAACTGTAGTTAGACATTTGATAAAATGCAAAATTCAAGCAACTTGAGCAGTCTATGGGTACAAGATTGAGACCACATTCAACATATATGGACAATTTGCCATAGCTGGAAGGCAAAATCGTGCTCATCATCATGGATTGATGTGAAACCAGCCCATATATGAGGTCTATGGTGGCATTCACCCAAGTATCATTTGGTATCTCCTGGACGTATTTGACATCTCGAGGGCTGGTTTCTTCCAAGAGGGAGAAGAAATTCTGGTCGGAGTGACGGACGAAGCACTCACCACTCCATATGATGGCATTTTTCCGGTCAAGACAACTTTTTACTATTTCGGTGGTCGCATTAGCTATGCAACTCTTGCAATCCAAATATCCTGTGCACAAGAAGAGAATGCAAGCTTCGTTTGGTGAATCCCCCCTAGAGGTGTGATTGAAACCTCTGCCATCAATTTGAGGTCGTTCAAGCAGGAGGCGGTGGAGATTTTTGTAAAACGGGTTAGATGTAGTAGTACTATTGTCCTCATTTCCACATATGGATCTGAAATATGCATTTGAAGGAGAGCACAAAAGGAAAAGTGGATATAGAGAAATAAGTAAGCAAATAGGGAAACTATCCTTTCCCATCTAATTCAAAGACAAAACGCATCATCTCCTCTGAAAAATCGAAATTATATAGTCGCCATGAAGAAAAGGCGGCCCTTATTTTCCACTGTAGCTTGTGTTCTTTGACCAGTTTGAGTGGAATGAGTCTCTGGGAGTGTTTTTTTTTTTTTGGTTATAAGTCTCCCAAAGTCTATATGGTATTGTCCGTGAAGCATACACGGTTTGTCAATGTGATAGACTTTCAAACTATGATGCAGTTATAAATAACCGGTTTTTTTGTTATAATTAATTAGCATTATTCCTAAAATAACAGGTTGGTTAAAGTGATTGAAACTTTTTATTTATTATTTATGAGTAAAATTTCAGTTTAACTCATACGTTTGGAAAAAATTTATTATTAAAAGAACTTTACACTTTGGTTAGCCGACTAAATTCATATTTGAATTACTTTCACCCCTTTAAACTTATGAATATATATGTACATTGAAAAGCAGGTAATAGTATTTCTAATTTTAGGAGTTTGAAAGGTGCAAGGCTAAATCGCGCTGCCAATAATAAATATTAGGAGAGTATCATTCAACTAAATTTAAAAAATATCACCCACTAAAATAAGTTAGTTAATATGATTCAATAAATTTTTTTCTTAAATATGATTTTAGATTTGAATTTTATGAATAAAAATAATTTATATTTAGAGAGTTTTATCCTCTTGATAACTGCAAAGTTCAAATTAAATTAGTCAAATTCAATGATTTTTTAATACTAGTTAATTTATACAAAAAAAATCACCCAATCATAATTAACGTAACATGTAAACTAATCCAATTGCTACCAACTTATACTAACTTAAAGAAGTTTTAAGTAGATATTACGTAATGGAATAATTAAAACTCGTCTATTACTTCCTCACCAAGCTGAATGATTCATTGAGCTTAAAAGAGCCATTAAAAAATCTAAAGATATTTTATCTAGATGTTCTTGGTGTTATTGAATTTTCCTAGTCATATTGCATGTTTTCTCCTGCGACCGTTTCAAAGAATTTTCTGGAGATGGCTTTGAGTCAGTCCATGCCCCATGCCTACAAAAGTTTCTAATATTACTCCAATTTTTTAGAGTCACATTGCATTTAAATTTTAGAGACAATCGAAATCATTTAACTAACAATAAAATAGGATTATTGGATTAACTTAGGATCCTCTTGTGTTAGAATTCTAATATGAATAAATTCCATGATCGTATGCACTGAAATTAAAGAAACAGTGTGTAAATATAAACGGAAATATACTTGAATCAACGATCGGAACTCACGTAGATAGTGTGGGCATAGTTCTTCTTAGTTTACACGCAATACCTCAATACGTGTGGGAATACTCAGTCTCCTCTAACTGATGAGATATCAGAAGAGCCAGATTTATAATGTGCGACCTAGGGACCACAAGTTAAATTGCATTGTAATTTATTCATTTTTAATTTCATTCATAATAAAAATTAAAAATTATTTTGTGGATTCTACACATTAGTCCTATGTTTTATGAGTTATTTGTTGAAATCTTATTACTTGAATTTGATCACATCATTTAATCAAGTCAACTATTCATATAACATAAATATATGAACTATAATATAATTATTGTACCATAATTATCATAATAAATCCAATCTTTGACCAAAAAGTTTTTATTTGCTCCAATTCACCAACTCATTGATACATATAATAAGGAAATAGCAATTAAATTTTGCCAATCAATATATTGCATTTATCATCTATTAACATATATTTTTTTATTAATTGTAGTTAACTCTATATTAGGAAAAATACAATATTCTCTCTCCTCTTTTGCTCATTAAATTTATAACTAAATATTCAGCGCATAAATATTATCCAAAAAATGAAACACGTATTTTTTAGGATTGTTTTTAAATTGTTAGGACTTTTAAAATTTTAAATTTGTACACGTATTATTTTAGGCTTGTTTATGACTTTTTAGGGTTTTAAAATAAAAAACATGTATACATATTATCTTAAGAGGAATTTTGTACGCTTCATTTTGTGATGTATATATATTTTGAAAAAGAAGGAGATGGGAAAAGAAAATTGTCTTTATTGTTTCTTTCCAAAAGGAGGTAATTATAAAAATTAGTGGAGCGCCTACTTGGTAAAATTTCATCGGTATTTTCTAACAAAATGTCTTGATGGATAGGAGAGGAATGATCAATCAAGATTTTCACCCTTCAACAACTAAGGCTTAACCTTGCTAAAATTCGAAATTTACAATAATTTCCTACTCTATACTTTACAACTATTTCTATCTTTATCCTTTTTTTCCTTAGCATAGCCAAAGAAAAAGAAATTTCCATTATCCTGTTAAATTTCAACAAGTGGATAGCTTTCTAAGCAAACAATTGCGAAAGTTTTTATTTCTTAGGCCACTCTTCATGAGAATTAGCATATCCATGTTTGTTTAATACTTCAAAGTCAACAAATTCATTTTCGGTCAGCTTAGAAAATTGGCAATAAATTTAATCCAAAAAGCTCTTCTCGTCCTGGTCTCGGTCAATGGAGGATGCAATGGCTCCAATGACAGCACATACGTAGGGTTTTTTGTCAATGGTTTATATTAGTTAATTTACAATAAAAAAAGTATCACCCGATCATAATTAACTTGACATGGAAATTAATCCAACTGCTACCAACTTATTCTTACTATAAGTAGTTTTAATGAGATATTACATAATTGAATAATTAAAACTCGTCCATTACTTCCTCATTAGGTTGAATAATTCATTTAGCTTGATAGAGCCATTGAAAATTCTAAAGATATTTTATCTAGATGTTCTTTGAATTACTGAATTTTCCTAGCATATTGCATGTTTTCTCCTATGTCGGTTTCAAAGAATTTTCCAAAGAAGACTTTGAGTCAGTCCGTGCCCCTATGCCCACGCTAGTTTCTAATATTGCTCCAAGTTTTCAGTCACATTGCATTTAAATTTTAGAGACAATCGAAATCTTGTAACTAATAGTAAAATACGATTATTGGACTAACTTAGAATCCCTTGTGTTGGAATTATAATATGAATAAAGTATAGGGTCGTATGTGCTGAAATCTAAGAGTGAATGTGTAAATATAAATGGAAGTATATATGAATTGATGATCGGAACTCATATAGATAGTGGGGGGATGGTTATTCTAGATGTACACACAACCCCTCAATGAATGTGGAAATGCTTAATCTCCTTTAACCAATAGGATATCATGAGAGTATGATTTATAATATCTTATCTAGGAACCACAACACTAAATTACACATAAGTGTTAGAACAAAACCTCGGATATGGCACCACAAAAAATTAATAGATAAAAAAATTATGACACGGAGTCATAATACAATGAAGGGAAATTAACAAAAAGAAAGACAATTGAAGTGATGCTTGTAACGGTCAAAATGTCCTTAGACAAATTTGACCCTCTCGGTGTGTTGAGGCGATGTGGTTGATTGTCTCCTAGGATACAACAATAAGGTGAGTCATAGATAACACCAAACCTTTAGCTTAGAGGCGAACCAATGGATGGAAAGAACACCGATAGTAAAACTATGTTGGAAAATAGAGTAGGAAGTTTTCAGGACTAGGATGATAGAGAAGACATGTTTTTTTGTTGAACAATCTGCTTAATATAAGAAGGCAAGGGAGACAATGAAACAACACTCCAATAGGGCTAAAATAACCTTTAATTGCTAGATTAATTAGCAATAAATCATTAACACAAGATTCCTCATTAATCAAGCATTAAGAACAATTTCATGATTCAATCGGTAAAGAAATCTGTAGAGTCATTCTTTACTTGAGGGAAAATATATATAAGTTAAAATTCAACCTCACGTGAGGCCCTTCTTTTCAGAACACTATATGTGTATGCAAGATGCTCACGCACATGAGTTCAATAGTTTGAACCATCAATTGCACCCCTTTGTGCAAGCATGTGATGAGGGCATATGTTGTATAATATATCTATAGATTGTTTGTTTCTTAATGAGGACCTCTTTACATATAAAGATATTTGAATTACCTTCTCCCACCAATGTGAAATTAAAATTTCCTTACATACCTTACATGAACTTCATGGGCTTCCCCCATGGGCTTTTATAAACCTTAATCTATAAAGACTTAAATCCCATTTTCTTAATGGATTTGGCAGACATCATTTCCTCTAAATTGTATGATAATAATTTCTCATTCATAATTAAAGCAAGAGCCATTTTTCCAATAATAAGTGCTTCTAGTTTATTAATTCTCAATTTCGTTCGTCATAGAAATTATCTTATGGTTTCTATACATTGATCCCTATACTTCATAAGTTGTCTATTTCAACTCTATTACTTGAACTTAATAAGATCATTTAATTTGGTCAACAATTTGGATAACAAATATATACAATTAATTATATAATTGTTGGACCATAATTATCAAAATAAATCTAACAATCTCCAACTTTGGCTAACAAATATATTTCATTTGTTTGTGTATCACAAATTATTTTATTGAGCTTGAAAGTGCTATCCTCATCAACAATCTCATCAATTGAAGGCTTCCACATAGAACCAAAGCATTCTTCATGTTATTTATTGTGACTCGAACTATCATCAACACACCCAATGACATAGATCAAGTGTAGTTGAGTAGTATAAAAGTTACATATAATGTGATCTGAACATACTTATTTCCAACTAGTCCTGCTTAAACCTTAAGGACATCAATACTTAAAACTTTGTTCCAAAATTCACATACAATAAGTTGAAAATTTTATTAGGTAGAATGTATTTTACCAAATATTATTATAACCAAATGGCATCAATGTACAAGGTCCCATTAAAATGAAATATCATTACTCATAAGTCAACCATGTAAGCCCTAGCTCATGAAAGACCATGGCTAATGAAATCTTAATTAGTCAATCCACAATCATAGAGTTGTAACAATATGCCTTACAGTGAACTGATTACTTTGAACTACTTGACAAGTAGGATCTCAATATTTAGGAGAGTTCCTATTATTGTTGGTATATAACTCTTGATTTATTGCCATAGAATAACTTTAGAGGTCTTTCAACTTTATCAAAAAATGCAACATAATAGCTAAATTTAATGGTTATATTCCATAGTTTAATGCCTTGTAGCAAACTTTGAGCCAATTTTAAAGCATCTATGAGTGTTTGCTCACTACTCATTTAGGAGAGAACCCCTCTAGTAAGCCAAGGTTGTATTTGCATCTAGCAAAAAAAAAAAAGACCACCTAATAATCTCCTATTGGTTTCATTAGTATATGTGAGCATAAAGTATTTGTTCTTCATAAAAGTCGCAAGATTTGTTTGGCTATCTTCTGTTGATCCATACTAAGATCGACCAACTATCTACCTATAATGTATGTCCCATAATCTGAATCCTTCAAGGGTATTTATAGTGTTAACATAATGAGGAAATAAGATATATTAAATAAATCCAAAATACATCCTATAGATGCCCTAGAAATATTCCAAGATATTGTAAATATATCCTAAGATATATCAATATATCTAAATAAATATTTTAGGAGACTAAATAAATGTTTCTAAATTTGAGGGCATTTTTAAATAGTCATAGCTGCTAGCAAGTTTCTGGAGCATCTCTTGAGCTTAAATTAAGTTGACATTACTTTGCAACTCAGACGAATTTCCTTCAATGGACTCCAATATATATTCTTGTGCCATAAGCTCTTGAACTAATCTGTTGAGTGTTTCCTTAAACTTCTTAACTTGTGCTCTCATAAATGGTCCAATAGGAACTTAAATAGGATTCATGGAAGTTGGTCTGCGTTCTACCATCAGCTCCCTTCTTTGTCAATGAGCCATCAATGTATAGCTCCCAAGTTTCCTCTTGCGGCACTACTTCCTACCCTTCTTTTTCAAAATTTTCCACAATGAACTCAGCCAGCACTTGCCCTTTTATTGTTGTTCTTGGTTTGAAATTGATATCAGATTCACTTAACTCGATTGCCCAACAAAACAAGCACCCTGACACCTCTGGCCTTCTCATGCCCTATTTCAGCGACTGATCCATTAAAACCTTAATCGGGTGTGCTTGGAAGTAGAGGCACAACTTTCGGGCAGTGACAACCAAGGCTAAGACGAGCTTTTCAATAGGGAGGTATCTGCGTTCTCTTGGTAGCACGACCACGCTTACATAATAGATAGGTGTTGGCGCCCCGCCTTCATTGCTTATTAGCACTGAACTAACTACCACCACACTCACTCCTAAGTACAAGGACATTTTCTCTCCTGATTGCGACATGGATAGACATGGAGGAGACTAGTAGTCCGTCATTGCTTCAAATGCTTGTTGACATTCCTCTGTCTACACAAAGTTCTTACTCATCTTGAGCAACGAAAAAAAGGACAGGCACTTCTCCCCCACCTTGGGCAAGAAACGGTTCAGCACCGCCATCCTTGTAGTTAGCTATTGTACTATTCTCATCTTCTAAGGAAATTGCATCCTTGTAATCGCGCTTAGCTTTTCCAGATTGGCCTTGATGCCATGGTGGGACAACATGAATCTAAGGAACTTCCCAGACTTGACGCCAAATGCACACTTCAAAGGATTTAACTTCATGTGGTTAGCCCTCATGACTTTGAGCACCGCTTGTAGGTCCTTAACGTGTTTGAACTTTAATGCTGACTGGACAAACATGTCATCGATATATGCCTCCATGGTTTGACCTATCTACACCACAAATAGCATGTCAATCAAACGGTGGTGCCTGCAGTTTTTTAGTCTGAAAGGAATGATTTTGGAGAAATAAATGGCTTCCCCACTGTAGAATACCATTTTCTAATCATCATCAGGATGCATCTGAATTTGGTTATAGCTAGACTATGCATCCATGAAACTTAGGAGCTCAAAACTGACAGTGACGTCGATTAACTGGTCAATCCATGGCAAGGGATACATGTCCTTAGGACAAGACTTGTTCAAGTCTATATAATTAACACTCATTCCCCACTTCCCATTAGACTTTTTTTTAAAACTAAAACAACATTAGCCACACAAAGTTAAACAAACTTCGCTTATAAAGCCTACCTTGAGCAAGTAGCTTACCTCCTCGACTGTTGCATTGCGCCTATTAGCACTCATAGGATGTCTTCTTTTAGCAATAGGTCTGGTGCAAGGGTACACCACAAAATGATGAGTAATTACTGAAGGGTCGATCCTAGGCATATCGGAGAGTGCCTAGGCGAAGATATTTTGGTACTCCTGCAGCAACGATGCTAGGGCATCCTTACATTTTGTTGGGAGTGAGGCACCAAATTTCACTACCTGGCCTGCTTCCAAGGTTAATGTTGATGAGATCGCTGATAGGAGTGGGGCATGCTTTGTCAACTTTCATGTCAGCCTCTACCTGCAAGGAGCTATGGCATTGGTGTTCTTGGCAATGGCCATATTGCACTTATTGGCTAGCTGATGACTCTCCTAGACCTCCCTAACACCATTTATGATTGGGAATTTCACTTTCTGGTGATAAGTAGATGGAATGGCTCGCAAGGAGTTCATGGTCAGTCTTCCCATTATGGCATTGTAGCCAAAGGATATATCAACCGCCAAAGGATCCACTAGCACTCTTACTCCCTTTGCCTTGACGCATCATGGGCTATTAAATCCAACGAGGGGCATGTCTGCAAGGGAAAGGTAGGATTCTTTGAGGCCCATTTTCTTGAAGGCGTCATAATAGGGTATCTCCACAAAGCTTCCAATATCAAGCAAGACCCGTCTAACATCATGGCCAGTGATCTCCATTGTCACTACTAGCGCCTCATCTGCATCATGGACTGGGATTGATGCCACATCTTCCTCCGTGGATGTAATCTCGCAATGCCTGGGAATAGGAGCTAGGCTGTACGCCTCTTCATTGCAGTGCTTATGCTTCACACTTCCCCTGCAAATTACGTTAATCAAGGCTTTTCCTTTTCCTTTTGGGTCATTGTGAGGATCATTGCTCCGCTGGTTGGAAGTGTCTTACCACTCCAGGGAGAGAGATGAACGCTTGTCTGAATCATGACGCCATGTAAATTGATGGCTAGTTCTCCAAACATACTCTTGCAAGTGCCCTTTGCAGATGAGGCACTTGATCTCATTTCATAAGTGGCGACAGTCCTCAGTATCATGGCCCCTGCCCTTGTGGTATTTACAATAGAAGTCCATATCTAGGCCCATATAATCACAGTTAAACCGTGGCAGGGAAATTAGGTGCCTCTTCTCTCCCTTGATAAGGACTACAGATAACAGCGCTGAGAGCAGTGTAACTTTCTCCTTCTTTCTATCCTTCTATTCATGGGTATCATGCTATGGCTTTGTCACCTTTCATTTCCTGTCACGTTTTCTCCACCTAGACTCTTCAACAGACATGAACGTCTAGGCTCATGCCACAAATTCTGCAAAGCTAATCGATGGATCAATGATGAGGGTTTTCGGGCATTCTTCTTCATGCAACTCTTTCTGGAAGGCCACTATCTTTTCACATGAGGTAAAGGCCTCAATTTCTTCCACGGCCTTTGTAAAGCGCTCATACAACAGGTGCAAGGTCTCCTTCTTACACTGCTCCATGCTGAACAATTCCATTGGGTCCTTTGTGATCCTTATCAAGCCAACAAAGTGCTCTAAGAATTTTTTTATGGAGCTAGGAGAAGCTAGAAATTGACCCTAGAGCTAAAGTATGAAACCAAACCGCGACCATGCCTTTCAACGTCCCAAGGAACAAGAGAAACTAGATGTGATCAATGGCACTGTTTCCCAATAGGGAGATAACATTGACACGATGTGGTCCTGGCGTCAATCTTGCCATCATAAGCTGCGATTTGGGGAACTTGGAACTTCGACGGCAAGACAACTATGCGGATGTCAACAGACACTGGACTAGTGACAACTTCTTCTAAGGGAGAGAGTCCATACTTTTCCTTGGAGCTATCCTCCATCAATTTGGCCACCTTCACCACCACTAGCTCATTGACCATCTTCTCCACATCTTGCGTGGAAACTGTAAGGCCGAGTGGCCTGGCCTATAAGTGCTGTTAGTTGCAGCTACCCTTTTGTCGCGTAAAGCTGCTTCCAAGTATGACGTAGCCCCTCCTTCCTGTCGCTTTGAGCATTTCCAGAAGAGCACTTCTTCAATTCGGGTATCCATCATACACTCAATAGTTGCCCGAGCGTCAGCAAGGAGGTTATTCAACACCTGAGTGGGATCATTGATTCTTGTCTCTATACCTGCTGATGGCACTTGGGCCAGGGACTAGAGTGGAGCTACCCCATCTGGGAGTTGGTTTGTAGCGAAGCGCCCTCGTCATGCTGACCACGAGGCATGTAGAGCATTTTGTGGACTAGTAGAAGCAACTACACACACTGACTTTGAGTCTAAGCCATGTCTTTTTCATCATTTCCCACGGGTAGCACCAAATGATAGGGAGAAAATTTGAGAGAGAATATTAGAGAGTTAAAAATTGCTAAGATTTGAGAGAGAGCTTCATTATTTCCCTGTCCTTATATACATTCACCCATTAATTAGCGCTATAAATTATTAAATTTACTTTCTTATTGAATAATTGATTTAATTTTGCCTTTATTGACTGGTGATCAATTTTCATTGGGAGTTCGCTTGTAACGCACGCAATTAAGGTTACTAGACCCTGCTCATGGGCTGGATTGTTGCGGCAGGCCTCTTCCGGGCTCAAGCTCTTGTTTCTGGGCCTATCTGTTAGGCCTTCTCATCAGGTTCCGTATAGATTTAGACAAAATTTGAGTAGATTCTAGGTAGAAAGTTAGGAACCGATCATTCCATTTCTGAAGAATAGGGTATTCACTTTATATAAAAATTGTTTTGCAGTTTGCTCCAATCATTCACGATTTCTTCTTGAACTTCATTTCTTGTGTATTTGGCCTGTGTTGTCAAACTTAATGAACTTTCATTTAACATAATAATTATTCATATGATTTTATCATAGTTAAAATATTCGAATATCCAAGAGATAATAAAAGTTAAAGATACAAAAAATCTATTTAACTTTGCCTTCAAAATACGAAATTGTGATAAGATAATTATACTAAATGAACATAATTATCAAAGTTAGCTAAACTTTATGTTTTTTATCACATTTAATGTAGAAAAACATAATGAAATTAGGCGCTTGGAACTTGTACTATGATAGAGGTTTCAAGTAGGGTTTGGGTGCAAAACTTTGGAATTGGTCCAATATAGTCAGGGATTCCAATATCATAAAAAGTATAGCATACGCGGACTTGATAACTTGCTTGATTGTCTAATGAAAAAAAAAACATTTTATTCTTATTCTCAGCTGTAATCCAATTGACTCTAGTTTGTTAGTGTGGCAATGATATTCCCTCAACATATGCCTCTTCAATTTTCATTTCCATGGCCTTCTCTAACTCTTGATCCCCCCATTGTTCCTCAATGAGGCACTTCTCTATTTGGTCTATTCTGGTTCTGTCGTTGGAGTTACACCTTAACTACTTGATATCTCATTTCCCACTTATCCTCTCCAATGCGCATAAAATTGAAACTCTAAATAGTACAATATAATTATGTGACCTCTATTGAGAATATGTTTTCTCAAAATATAATATTCTCAAATACAATACCAAAAGATAGAGACTTGCGTCCGGAAAATTAGGAATTGGCAGAAAATCAATAGCAAATTAATTACAAATAAATAGATTTTGCAAATTTCTCATTTTAAGCGTCTTCAGACGGGAGACAAATTCAAATTCAAATTCAAGACACACTCTGCACCTGATTGAAGTAAACACATTGACGATCTAAGTTTTATAAAGCTTACATTTATTTCAAGGAAAGATTTAATCTCAAATTGGGTTGCACCTCAGGAATCTTACCCTCTCCAGCAACTGGCCAATCCTAGTGGTCATCTGGGATATCGTGCTTGCTTGTCCAATGAATCGAAAATCAAACAATTTTCTATTAACGTAAATTAATTAAGTAATTGCACTGTCATTATAATTAACATATTTATATCCCCATCATCCTACTATTTTATTTTAAATTTATTGATGATATTAGAACAAGGCTGACGAGTTCACTGCTGCAATTAATTGAAGTCAGCAAATCCGAAGGCTTGCATATATAAGTTACGAGTCATGCCTACGTCCCTGAGGAAAAGAAGAACGGAGAGCGTCCTTTGGAGTGGAAAAACTCCTTTCTCATTTTATATGTTTCCTAAATAGATTAGTTTATTTGAGTGTGTAAATAGGTTGCTTATCAAAGTAACCAGTTCAGTTGTTCAATTGAATAAAGCCTTGGTCTTGGCCTATGGTCTGCCACGTTCATCTATCTCTCTTTTGACATGTCTATTCTCCTATTATTTTATTTTAATTTTTTTATGGTATTAGAGGAGGTGAATCAAGATAAATTTGGTGTTGCCATTAACTGAAGTCCGCAAATTCAAAAGACATGCATAAGTTGTGTGTCATTCCTCGGTCCTCAAAGAAAAGAAGAACAAATTAAAGAGCATCGTTTGGAGTAGAAGAAACTTCTCTCTCTCTCTCTCTCTCTCTCTCTCTCTCTCTCTCTCTTTTTGTTTATTGTCGTTGAGGTTCAGTGTTGGAGTAACTACCCTATATATTACACCGGAAGGTCATGAAGTTCAATCGTTAAAAGATGAACATTTCATACAATTTCTTGTTTATGATGAGAGTGAATATTAGAAATATTATTTCTATATATTGGTATATAGAATCGTTATTACTTTAAGACATTAAGTTGGCGGTTTTGGGATCTTTTTATGTCTCAAAACTGCTCTTTTACTTAATCAACTTAATAATATATTTCTAACGCCTTCATTGTCTTTTTACCAAGTCGGTTACCCATTACTCCCATGTTCTACCCACGTTGCTTTTACGCCATTTCCGTCATGTTCGATGATGTATTTTTCGTTTTCTTTCCGCCATTGGTCGTACGCCTTCTCTCTCTTCACATTGATTCAAACTCTAGACCCCTTGCCACTATTTATATTATCCTTAATTTCATCTTCTTTGCGATCTTTTTTGCGATCCTTGACTCAAATCTACCGTAGAATCCAATCCCACCTTCAATTTTATAGACCAAGTAGAAAGGGAGGGACAGCAACTGATAGAGTAAGAATGAGGGAATTTATCTATTTAGGAAATATATACAATGTGAATCATGTGGATAACACCCAAATATATCTACTGACCGATTTAATTAACACGATCTTATCCGTAAATATTCTATTTCCTAATATAAAAATACTAGCACACAGTGAGCAACATTGAGCATGGATGAGAATAGTAAACCAGTTGATATTCCCGACGGTGTCTTAAAACTTCTCTTAATTGAGACTTAGAATAGGTTCCATATCTATGTAACCAATCGAGTTGCTCAATTGAATAATATCCCTGATCTTGTTCTATGGCATATCATATTTATCCCTCTCGATATGTCTATTCTTCTACTATCATAGTAGGTTGATCCGAAAGAATCTGCTGCTGCCATTAACTAAATTTGGCAAATTTAGAAGACGTGCATAAGTTACGTATCATGCCTCCGTCCCTGAAGAAATGAAGAATGGAGAGCGTCTTTTGGAGTAGAAGAAACTCTTCTCTTTTTTTTTTTGTTTATTACAGTTGAAATTTCATGTTGGAGTAACTACTCGACAGATTACACTAGCAGATTATGAAGTTGAATTGTTACAAGATGAACATTTCATGTAACTGTATATTCATCTTAAGAGGAATATTAGATATATCGTTTCTAAATATTGGCATATATGATATTTTTATATTAGGAAGTAAAATATTTACGAATAAGAATGTCAATAAAATTGGTCAGTAGAAACATTTGAGATTTTCTATTATCCACATGATACTCATTTTATATGTTTCCTAAATAAATCAGTTTTTTTTTTATTTCATGCGACTCCATGTTCATCTTGAGAAGGGTTATTAGAGATATTATTTCGATATAATAGAATATAAATTATTTTGATACTAGGAAATAGAATATTTACGATAGATACATTTGAGATTTTTTGTTATCCACATAATTCTTATTTTATATGTTTCCTAAATAAATTAGTTTCTCTGAGTCTACAAATTTGTTTCTTATCTATGTAAATAGTTGTGTTGCTCAATTGAATAAAGTTCATGATCTTGACCTATAGCCTAATTACGTTCATCTCTCTCAATATCTTTATTCTCCTATTGTTTATTTTAAATTTCTTTATGGCATGTGAGCAGGTCAATCTGAACAAGTCCATTGCTATTATCAACTACAGCCAGCAAATTTAAAGATGTGCATAAGTTATGTGTCACGCCTCCATCCCCGAAGAGAAGAAGAATGTAGAGCATTGGAATAGAAGAAACTCCTTTTTGTTTATTGCCATTGAAGTTCAGTGTTACACCTGGAGATCGTGAAGTTGAATTGTTAACATTTCATGTAACTCCATATTCATCTTGAGAGGAGTATAGAAATATTATTTTAAATGTTAGCATATAAAATATTTTTTATTAGGAAATAGAATATTCATGAATAAGATCAATCAGATGGGTTGGTCGTTATAAATGTCATCTGCATAATACTCGTTTTATATGTTTTCTAAATAGATCAATTTCTTTGCATCTATAAATAGTTTTTTTTAATCATTGTGGGAAGTTGAATTACTCAATTTAATAAAATCTGTGGTCATGGTCTATGAGCTATCATGTTCATCTCTCTCGATATCTTTGTTCTCCTACACTTTTATTTTAAATTTCTTGACTAGCATTATCATTGCGGTTACACCTTAACATATGCTCATTCGAACTTGATATCTCCTTTCCCACTTTTGCTCTCCAATGCACATAAAATTTGATATGATTTCGGCCTAGTGAGCGAACTTACCCGGCTAAGAGATGTGTTAACTGAAGAGCCAAGGATCCCTCCAAATCCAAGTGTTGCAAGCGAATCCTCAAGACAAGCCTAAGTTGGGCCAGATCTCTCAGGAAGGCCTCTAATGGTTAAGTTAGCAAATTGAAGAGAAAAGATTATGTGTGAATAGTTGGGAAGGTGAGACTTACCTTTTCTTCCATGGTGTGGTGTATATATAGGGATTGTGTTGGAGGTGGGCATGCTAGGTCAACCGAGTGGGGATCCACTGGTCGGTCCATCACCAACCAAGGTGTAGTCGTTCGACTAGGGGTGACCAGAACACCAGTAGGAGGCGAGTAGGGTGAAGCACTCAACCAGGTGTTGTTTGGCTGTCCTACCGACCTAGATAGGTTGTAGTCTGCGTAGTAAATGGGGATTGTGCGGTCTGACTGAATAGTGTCGAGCCGGGTGGTCCGAATGGTTGAGGGTGACTTCCATGTCACTTGTAACCCACTTCACAGTCAATTTGTGAGGCTGAGAAGCAGAGTGAGATGTGAGGGAGACAGGCGTGTGGTGAGCTAAGTCGGTAGTGGTGAAAGTGTGGTTAGACATCTGTAGTGTGGTCGAGCATCTATCATAGAGGGGAGAATTCATAATTAGTGTCCCCACAGTGATGGGGAGAATTAGTAGTTGGTGTCCTCCAATGAAGAGGAGGATTAGTCATCAGTGTCCTCCAGTGAAGAGAATGACATAGGAGATGAGGCAGAAGAGAGAGGCTTCGAAATGAGTGAAATGGTGGCAAAGGGGACATGTGTCATTTCCCTAGAGGTGGTTGATTGACTTTCTATGAAGAGAATCCATGCAGAGTAATGATAGAGAATTAAATTGTGGGGAATTATGAATTTACCCTTGCGTCTCGCCCTAAAAAAGAGAAGGTGTCATCGTGGAAAGAAGAAATGATGCGGTACTTTGTGGTGAAGTTCGAATGGAGGATTTTCAACTATCAACAGACTGAGTGTGTGTTGCCTACTGCTCTGGTCGAAGAACTCACTGTGAGTGTGTACTGTTGATGTTATGGTTTAGGTTTGTGGGTGGGGATTGTGGTGGGGTTACTGGTGTCTGCAAGGTAGAGCGGTGGGGGGTAGGTGGTTACTACTGTTTGCACGGTGTTTCCTATCAATGGAGAACACACGGAGAGCACCCGCTTTTGAGAATGGGGCAGGGGTTGGGTTATAGTGAATGGCTGAGGAGAGTGGTGAGGGTTTGTTGTCACGGGGGTTGGTTTGGGGTCCACCTTTGTGGGTGCTAGGTTTGCCGTTGTGGGTGTTGGGTTTTCCATTGTGGGTTTTGGGTTGGTGAATAGAGTGGCGAACATGAACAACAAGAGGGAAGGATTGGGGCGTGATGCACCTGCAATGAGGGGAGAAGGAGTCGGGAGTGTTTGTGCCGTGGGAGTTGGTGTGAGGCTGGCAAAGTAGTCAATCTAAGATCAATGAGTAGTTGACAATGGAAGTAGTAGGATTGGTGGACTAACATGGTGGTGGTTCCATGTCACAAGTGAGGATGTCGTCATCATGAATCGCAGAAGACTTCAACTACAGCCCTGACCTAAGTATTGCTGACTGCTAATAGTGTAAGGAATGAGATTATGTGGGAGATGTTTAAGAAGGTGGTGGAGGAGAGTAAGTTAAGACCTGCATTGCGATCCCATCTACTAAACCCTGATGAGTCAGCATGCCAGGCAAGTCGGAGCGAGGAGGTGGCCATTTATATGAAGCAGGTCACAGTAGGTAGGGTCAGACTGCCCCTATGTAGTAAAGCCAAAGAGCTGTTGTAGCACTATAGGATTAACCTGGGGCAGATCGCATCGACCAACTGGTTGAGCTAGAGCTACTTTGTGCTGCTCTGCCATTGGAAGGGTGTTACACTCAAGCAGAGATCAGATGAGGGAGAGCGTTAGAAGGAGAGGGAAATGGAGCAAAAGCCTTAGAAGGAAAACTGATTGTTCTATTCTCTTCCCAACTGTAGCAACAGCTTTTCCTTTATACAGATGTTTCGTTGGTTGTCGATCTAACCAACTTAACAACCTTGACCCATGCTGTTTACAGAATTGGTCCAACAACCTTAACTACCCTGGTTTATGCTATTTACAGAATCGCTCTGATTCAATGGGGTTTTTACATTTCCCCCCCTGTACTCTCCTGCTCTGTTCCGATCAAACCCTTGGTCGTAACAATACCCCCCCCCCATTTTTTGGAACCTTGTCCTCAAGGTTAAGTTCTGGAAAGCGGGCTTGGAGGTCATACAAATACTCCCATGTAGCATCCTCGGGTGACCGATTGGACCAGTGAATGAGTACTTGTGTTGCAGCCACCTTGCCTCGTTTAACCATTCTGCGGTCAAGTACCGCCCTGGGAGTTGGACTCTCATCCATGGAAAAATGGTCTGGAATGTCGCTGTCCTGTTGTGGGGGTCCTGGGGCTCGCTTCAGCAGTGACACATGGAAGACTGGATGGAGTTTAACAGTCGGGGGTAGAGTAAGTTTGTAGGCTACAGGCCCTATCCGTGCTGTGATAAGGAAGGGCCCGTAATACTTGGCGGACAGTTTATGGGGTCGCTGGTCCCATACGGAGTGTTGGCGATACGGCTGCAGCTTGAGGTAGACCCATTCACCTTCTGTAAAAACTTGGTCCCTTCGGTGTTTGTCCGCTTGGGCCTTCATTCGGTGTTGTGCCCGTTGTTACTGGCATCTTAAGTCTGCTATGATGGCCTCCCTTTGGCTAAGTTGTTGGTCAACTGCCTCTACTGAGGAGTCACCAGTTATGTAGGGAATGTGCCGCGGGGGGGGGGGGGGGGGGGGGAGGCCTCCCGTACAGGGCTTCAAATGGTGACTGACGGATAGCTGAATGGTGGGACGTATTATACCACCATTCGGCCAGGGAGAGCCACCTATGCCACTGTGATGGGTGTTGGCTAGTAGTGCAGCGTAGATAACATTCCAAGCAGCGGTTGACCACCTCAGTTTGTCCGTCGGTTTGCGGGTGATAGGCTGACGACATTTTGAGGGAAGTCCCCTGAATGCGAAATAACTCCTGCCAAAAATTACTAAGGAAAAGGGGGTCGTGATCACTGATAATGCTATTTGGGTTGCCATGGAGCTTAAAGACGCCGTCCACAAAGACCCGAGCTACCTGAGCTGCGGTGTAGGGGTGACTAAGTCCCAGGAAATGACTGTACTTCGTTAGACGATCAACGACCACCAGTATGGAAGTCCTCCCTTCGGACTTGGGCAATCCATCTATGAAGTCCAGGCTGACATCCTGGAAGGCCTACTCTGGAATGGGCAGCGGCTGTAGGAGGCCTGCTGGAGGACCCGTCTCTGGTTTATGCTGCAGGCAAATTCTACAGTCCCTGACATAGGACCGCACATGTCTCTGCATTCCCTTCCAATAAAATTGAGACCGGAGTCTCTGCAGGGTAGCATGGACTCCCGAATGCCCTCCTGCGGGAGTGTCATGATGTAGCTTGATGAGCTGCTGCTGTAGTTCCGGATTAGCTCCAACTACCAAACGGCCCTTACGGCGTAATTGGCCATCTTGCCACGAGAATTGGCAATGCTCCCTGCCCCCTCCCTCTAGTTGCTCAATAAGGTGCCTCAGTGTCGGGTCCGCCTGCCAAGAGGCCCTAATGTGGTCATATAGGTCAGTCTGGATTGTAGACAGAGCCAAGAGTTGCAAGTCATTCCCAGCCACCCAGGACAAGGCGTCTGCTGCAATGTTGTCCTTCCCCTTTCGGTACTTGATCTCGTAGTCGTAGCCCAACAATTTGGCGAGCCAAGCATGTTGCAATGGGGTGTGAAGCCTTTGCTCCAGCAGGTGCTTGAGACTTTGATGGTCAGTGCGGATGATGAAGGGCTGCGGTCGTAGGTAGTGTCCCCATTTCTTGACTGCTAGGAGCACGGCCAGGAGCTCCTTTTCATATGTGGATAAGGCTTTTTGGCGGTCTACAAATGCCTTGCTAATGTATGCAATCGGATGGCCTTGCTGGGACAAAACGGCCCCCATGCCCTGCCCTGAAGCATCTGTTTCAACTTCAAAAGTCAGATTGGGATCAGGTAATGCCAGCACTGGGGTGGTCATCAAGGTTGCCTTGAGTTGTTCGAAGGCCACTGCCGCTTCCCAGGTCCAGTCAAAGGAGTTCTTCCTCAGTAGCTCTGTTAGTGGCTTGCTGATGGTACCATAACTCCGGACAAAACGCCGGTAGTAACCAGCCAGTCCTAGAAACCCACGGAGTTGTCTTGCCGTCCTTGGGGTAGGCCACTCTCTTATTGCCTGCACCTTTTGGGGGTTAGTGCTTACCCCCTGCCCAGAGACGAAATGCCCCAGGTACTCCACCTGGCTAACTCCAAAGACACACTTCGACCGCCTGGCATATAGCTGGTGATTGCGCAACAGCTGAAGGGCAGTCCTTAGGTGCGCCCCGTGTTGCTCCGGACTCCTGCTATAAACCAAGATATCATCGAAGAATGCTAATATAAACTTGCAAAGGAAGGGTTTGAAGATAGCGTTCATCAGACCCTGGAAGGTAGCCGGTGCATTGGTGAGGCCGAATGGCATTACCAAGTATTCATAATGGCCCTCGTGAGTTCGAAAGGCCATCTTGTAGATGTCTTCCTCCACCATCCTGATCTGATGGTAACCTGCCCGGAGGTCTAGCTTGGAGGATATTACCGCCCCATGCAGCTCGTCCAACAAATCCTCGATGACCAGAATTGGAAACTTGTCCTTGATGGTACCCTCATTCAACCGGCGGTAGTCAATGCACATTTGCCATGATCCATTCTTCTTTTTAACAAGTATCACCGGAGAAGCATAAGGGCTGTAGCTATGTCGAATTACCCCCGACAGCAGCATCTCCTGTACCATCTGCTCCATTACATCTTTTTGGGCAGCTGGATACCTATATGGTCGGATGTTTACTGGTGGAATGCCTTCCTTGAGGTGGATCCGGTGCTCATGCCCCCTGCGGGGCAGTAGTTGCCGGGGCTCGGCAAATACGTCCTTGAACTCGCTGACGATGCGGTCAAGGGGGGCTAATGTTTTCCTTGGTTCGTCTGACAGCTCTCGCAGCCCAGTTGCCTCTGTTAGCACACAGAGGTGTAGTCCTGCCAGCTGAGAAGGGCGTCCCACCAGTTGTTCCAACCGGTCATGGTCCACCAGCTTCAGCCCTTTGCTGGTGTTACCCAGGAGCGTATGGTTCACGCCCTGCCTTCGAAATTGCATCCTGAGTTCGTCGAAATTCCAGAAAATGTCCCCAAGGGTCCCTAACCATTGCACCCCTAGGATCATATCGTAGCTTTCCAGCTGGATGATCAGGACGTCTACTGCATACTCCTGGCCCTGCATTCGCCAACAGAAATTCTTGCATACAGAATTACAAAGCAACTGACCTCCGTTAGCGGCTGTTACATAGCGTGGGGTTACAGGGGTACGCTGGCACCACAACTTCCTACTGAGCCCTTCACTGAGAAAATTGTGTGAACTGCCCGAGTCCACCAGGATCTGTAGTGGTCGATGCCCCACGAACCCAGTTATTCTCATAGTTCGGTAGCTAGGGCTCCCATCCAGGGCGTGGATAGAGATCTCCGGCCCTGACTCCCCCTCACAGTCCCCTTCTTCCTCGTCATCGTCGTCTATCCGAATGGAGAATGCTTGCCTCCTAGTGCATTTATGGCCTGGTGAGAATTTCTCCTCACACCAGAAGCAGAGCCCCCTCCTCCGTCTTTCTTCATACTCCCCGTTGGAAAGGGTCCTCACCCTCCCGTTCTCTCCTACCCCCTTGTTTTGGTGCGGTGCTACTACTGAGGGTGTAGGCAGGAGCCCCTTCTGGTGGGTTGTTATAGCGCTCCCAGGAGGTGGCGGCCCTATTGACGGTCGCCCCATCGTGCCGCGGTTGCTCGTTATGCCTCCTCTGGGTGCTCCCCTTAATTCGCCGTGCAATTGTCCTAATGCTTGGGAATTAGCCTCCTGCAGCCTGGCTAGGCTATATGCTTCGTGGATGGTTTGCGGTCGCAACATCCTTACATGGTGCTGTATTTCCTCCTTAAGTCCCCTCAAGAACAAGCTTATGGCCACCTCCTCCGTTACCTCCACCTTATTCATTAGTCCATCGAATGAGTCCACATATTCACACAGCTTGCCTTCCTGTGTTAAGTTCTTGAGGTCGCCCCAAGGGTCTTCATACCCCTTCGAGCTGAAGTGCGTGCTGAGGGCTGTCATGTACTCCCTCCATTTCACATCGACACCCCGTCCGGTCCCCATTTTCATGTACATCTAGTGCCACTGCAGGGCTGGCCCTTCTAAGTGTATGGCCACCAGTCGAATCCTTGCAGCTTCTGGAGTCGCGTCGAACTCGAAAAATTGTTGGCATTTGTACAGCCATCCGTCAAAATTGGTTCCACTGAAGCAGGAAAATTCCACCTTCCCCACCCGGCTTGTAGGAAGGTGAGCTTCAGAGCTATGGCCCCGATGAGGTCCCAGACCTCCGGCTTCTCCCGGTCCTGTCCGGTTAGACCCACCATGCGGCGTCCCTGGGTTCCGGAGGAGACTCACCATCTCGTCGAACCTTTTCTCCATCTTCTCGAACCTTGCATGCATTTCCTCCATACGTTGGTCACGTTCCCGTAGCAGAGCTTCGAACTTCCTGCTCTCCTGGGCTGCCCGTGTTTCTGTCATCTGGCCACAGGTCTGAGGCTCGTCTAGCTCTGATACCAATGTTACACTCAAGCAGAGATCAGATGAGGGAGAGCGTTAAGGGGAGGGAAATGGAGCAAAAGCCTTAGAAGGAAAACTGATTGTTCTATTCTCTTCCCAACTGTAGCAACAGCTTTTCCTTTATACAGATGTTTCGTTGGTTGTCGATCTAACCAACTTAACAACCTTGACCCATGCTGTTTACAGAATTGGTCCAACGACCTTAACTACCCTGGTTTATGCTATTTACAGAATCGCTCTGATTCAATGGGGTTTTTACATTTTCCCCCCTGTACTCTCCTGCTCTGTTCCGATCAGACCCTTGGTCGTAACAAAGGGTGTGCAGTATCGCCCGGAGATTTGTGGGCAGTATCTGCCATTGGAAGGGTGTGCAGTTTCGCCCGGAGATTTGTGGGCAGTATCTGCCATTGGAAGGGTGTGCAGTATCGCCTGGAGATTTGTAGGCAGTATTATAAGTTGATCCCTGTGGTGGGTGGGGGAAGGAGAGCTAGGGGTGGGCACAAGGGCGTCGGGTACTACACTTTTAGGGCTTGACATGGGAGTCATAACACGTTGATCACTAGGCTGTTTGACAACGTGAAGGGGTGGAAGTCAACTTCATTCTTTGTGGCCGACCCAAGGAATGATTTGCACAACTGGAAGAGTCAGATACCTGAAGATCGGTACGACCACTTTTGGTTTAGTGAGGAACAGATGATGTGGTTCAACAACTACTGCAAAGATGGGATACCATTAAAGGGTTGGAGTTACAACAGCTTGATTGACTCTAAGGCCAGTGGCCTGTTTATTAACGCTAGTGACCTTTTCACACCATCTTGGGTATGTGTACTAAACTGAGGCCTTTTATTGTTGCAGATTTTTCATTTTTATTGATGGTGGATGTGCTAAAAGAAGAGCTCGCTGACTATGTGTAGGACGAGTACATGATGGCAGAAGGAATCAAGGTGGGCTCAATGGAGGAACCGCTGAAGAAGAAGAAGAGGAGGAAGGCCCTGGCCTCTCAGAAGAGAAGGACTGTTCAGGAAAGGGTTTCCATTTGGACGACCAAGATGTCAAGTAGAAGGTTAGGGCGGGATGAGTCCATTCGCAGAAAAGTGGTGCCCTCCATTGCAAGCTCCCGCTTTGATGGTGGGGCCGATGACATGATGGTGTTATTGCTCAAGTCAGAAAGGTTGACTGAGACCTTGGAGAAGCCTATGCCAAGGGCCAATGAACTGGAGGAAGATGATGACGAGGACAACGTGCCCTTGGCATGGTGGACAAGTAGCACTCCGCGCAGGCTGTGTTGGCGGGGATGAGGAGGGTGGCCAAGATAGCCAACTTGACGTATGTGCCGAGTGGCACTCTGTCCTCCGTTGAGGTTATCGCCTTAGAAGTTGGATCCAAGATAGGTAAGTGGAATGACTGTTTTGGATAGTTGTGTTTATTATAAATGGTGGCGATGGCTACTGAGTGTTATTTGTGTTTGTGGGGCAGCAGCGACGATTGAGGCAGTGGCTAGGGCTGAAGGAGTATGGTAGCTGTCACAGGGGTCGGAACTCACCTAAATTTTTCCGTTCCTGCGATGGTGCTGAGCAGTGTCCCGTACACTCTCAGCCAACCCAAAACACACACAGCGAAATAGCTTGGCGAGGTTTAGCAATCAAGGATCGGGATCGAACAATGCAAGGTAAGGGAAATCTCACTTGTATTCACAAACTCGAATTACAAGAATACGCAAAACCCTTACACGACTTTACACGGTCACGCCCAAGTATATGCCTCATATCTCCGGCACTTGCACTCCTCACTTGGACGGGTGAACTTCGCTCCGGGAGTTCACACTTGACTTTGAGGGAACTGGTCACAGTATTGCCAGCCTTCCTTTGCTCGACCTTCTGTGTTGGAGTGTTTCCTCTCCACTCTCTCCAGTTGCTCCCCCTCGACCTTGAGACTCGAATCCTATTTATCCTTGCAGGGGGGGATCCACGATCCCTGGTTTTCAAGAAACAACCAAGCTTCCATAACCACCCAAATCCCACATTTCTAGGGCTGCAGTTGGATAAGGTTGACTACTTGCCAGCTCAGTCACTTGGTCAACACCTTGACCGAGACTCCATCGTCCCGCGACTGGAGTATACCGGGTCTGACTGAGTGCCACCCGCACTCAGTTCGGTCATGGGCACCGCGCCCTTGCCTTGGATCAGTCACTGATAGTATGGAACATTAGCGCCGCTTGACCATGAGCGACTTTCCCTAGCGAGTCTTTCGGGAGCACCCGTGCGCCTGTTGCCTGCCAGCTCGCCTTGAACAGGTCTTGCGGGAGGATAGGGCGTCCAGGTCACCTGCCCTTGACCGGGTCTTGCGGGATCGCCCATGCCCGCATTGCCTGCCACTTGGCGTTCGCCTTGCTTGTCTACGAGCAAGTCTTGCGGGAGGATAGGAAGTCCAGCTCACCCGCCCTAGACTGAGTCTTGCGGGAGGCTAGGAAGTCCAGCTCACCTGCCCTTGACCGAGTCTTACGGGAGGATAGGAAGTCCAGCTCACCCGCCCTAGACCGAGTCTTGCGAGATTGCCCCTTCCCGCATAGCCTGGCAGCTCGCCCTTTCGTTCCAACTGATCCTTCGGCAGTCTTCCCTCAATCCTGTCTCTGGCTGCCATGCCATTGAGGGTCCGCGTAGCAGCCATATTCGTGTCCGAGCATCAAGGGGCTAACAAACCTCCCCCACTTGAGGAAGTCGACGCCCTCGTCAGAATAGAGTGGAGGTACTCCTAGATCTTGTCCTCGAACTGCCAGAGTGTTGCCTCCTTTTCCCAACTCGCTTCCGACATTGGCAACCCTTTCCATAGAACTAGATACTCCGTTCTCCGGTTCTTCTTGCTGTACCCCAACACCCGTCGGTCCAGCACACAGTCAACTTCCCTTTCCAATTCCATGCGCACATTCAATGGGGCACGTCTTGCCCTAATGCGGTCTGCATCTACATCTTCTTGGTAGGGCTTTAGGAAGCTGACATGGAAAGTTGGATGAATCTTCATCCTCTCGGGTAGTGCCAAGCGATAAGCCACTGCTCCAATTCGCTTCACTACCTCAAATGGCCCATCATACTACTAAATGAGGCCCTTGTGCCATCTCTTGCTCGTCACTTTCTTCCAAATTTGGGGCGTTAATTTCAGCATGACCTTGTCACCGACCTGAAATTCTAGCGGTCGACGCCCCTGATCCGCATATTTCTTCATGCGGCGGACAGCTTTGGCAAGGCTGTCCTGCGCTTCCTCGAGCATCTCCTACTTATTCCAGGCAAAACAATAGGCAGCAGGACATGGCCCTTCCTTCTTTTGTAGGGCCACTTCGGAAGGGGTCAATGGTTGATAGCCCAAAGCGAGCTCAAACGGACTGAACCCAGTGGCTGAGGAACGATGCAAGTTGTAACAAAACTGCGCCGTGTCCAACAATTCTAGCCAATTTCGCTGACTGGCAGTGACATAGTGTTGCAAGTATTCTTCCAGCAGCTAGTTCATCCTTTCCATTTGTCCATCCGTCTACGGGTGGTTGGCCGTTGAGAACTTTAGCTCCGTCCCCATCATATTGAAGAGATGGGTCCAGAATCTCCTGGTGAACCGTGCGTCTCAATCACTCACAATGTCTGTCGGGATCCCAAACAGCTTGACCAAGTGGCGGTAGAACTCTTCTGCCGCCGTTTCCGCAGAGCAATTCTTTGGGGTAGGCCTGAAGATCCCATACTTCGAGAACTTGTCTACCACAACCATAACTCCATCAAAACCCTTAACCTCAGGGAAGCCGCTGATGAAGTCCATAGAAATCGACACCCAAGGTTTCTCTGGAATAGGCAAAGGCTGCAACAAGCCTGCCTCAATGCACCGTTCCACCTTGTCTTGTTGACAAACAAGGCACGTCTTGACGTAAAGCTCCACGCCATTCTCCATCTTTGGCCAGAAGTAGGAGCGTGTCAATAGCGCTAGCATCCTTTCCCGTCCAGGATGCCCAGCCCATTGCGCATCATGATGTTCACGCAACAACTGAGTCCTCAGTCCTCCACTAGGGATGAATACGCGACCACCCTTCGCGTATAGCAAGCCATCCTCAAGCCAGCACCTCCGCACAATACCATCTTGAACTTGCGCGACCAGCTTTTGGTATACCCGATCCTCCTTCGCCTGATCCTTCAGTTTGCCTACGAAGTTGGATTCTAGCTGGGTCAATGCAGCAATCGTCCCTACTGCCTTCCTACTCAAAGTGTCGGCAACTTAGTTGTGGCGCCCCGACCTATGCTCCCACTTGAAGTCATACTTGGCCAGGAACTCCTGCCACCGGGCCTACCTTGGGGACAACTTCTTCTGTGCCTTAAAGAAAGTGTTTGCAACATTATTTGTTTTGATCACAAAAGAAGTGCTGAGTAAGTATATCCGCCATGCCTGTCGGCAGTGCACAACCGCCAACATCTCCTTCTTGTGCGCGGAGTAGCGCTGTTCAGCTGGCTTCAACTTCCAGCTCTCGAACGCTACTGGGTGCCCATCCTGCACCAACACTCCACCTACAGCATGATCAGAGGCATCCGTATGGACTTCAAATGGCCTATCGAAGTCCGAAAGCTTTAGCATAGGCTCGGCCACAATCCGGGACTTGATCTTCTCGAAGGCATCCGCACACGCCGCATCCCAAGTCCATGGTTTGCCTTTCTGCAGTAGATCGGTGAGCGGGGATACCAGCTTTGAGTATCCCTTGATGAACTTGCGGTAGTAGTTTGCCAACCCAAGGAAACTCCGCAGTTCGCCCACCTTGGTGGGAGCAATCCACTCCCTAATGGCTTGCACCTTTCGGGGATCCATCCTCACCATGCCCCCGCCAATCACGTGGCCAAGGAAGTTGATTTCCTTGGTGCAAAACTCGCACTTCTCCTTCTTTACGTACAACCAGTGTTCCCTTAACCGCTGGAACACAAAACGTAAATGCCTGAGATGTTCCTCTAGAGATCGGCTACAGATGACAATATCATCGAGATACACAACCACAAATTTGTCTATAACGTCATGAAACACATCATTCATGAGATTGCAAAATGTGGCTGGTGCATTGGTTAAGTCAAACGGCATAACCTTAAACTCGTAAGACCCATACCGAGTCACCATTGTCGTCTTTGGCACGTCACCCTCTGCTATGCGAACCTGCCAATATCTTGATCTCAAGTCCAACTTGGTGAAGAATTTGGCTCCACTGAGACGATCGAACAAGTTTGCAATCAATGGCACGGGATACTTGTTCTTCATGGCGACTTTGTTCAACCCGTGGTAGTCCACGCACAACCGCAACGTGCCGTCCTGCTTCTCCTGGAACAGCACTGGCACTCCAAAGGGTGCCTTCGAGGGTTGAACTTTCCCCCGAATCCAGCAAGTCTTGGAGTTGTTTCCTTAACTCCTCCAGCACTTTAGGTGACATCCGGTAAGGTGCTTTAGCAGGTGGCCTTGTTCCCGGAATCAGCTCGATCTTGTGATCTACGCCCGCCTTGGCGGTAAGCCCTTAGGTAGCTCCTCGGGCATAACGTCACAAAAGTTGCCTAGGATCCCTTGCACCGCGTCAGGAATCTCTGCATTCCCGCCCACTTCGGGCCCTAGCTCGTGGATAGCTGCAAGGTATGTTGACTGGCCCCTCTTCTAGCCTTTGGCTTTTGCATAGCCAAGACCTTTCGGTCTGAATGTCCTCCGCATGGTTAAGGCCCTTAAATCCCTGAACAAAGCAAGGCTTCTTCGAGTCTGTGATCAACAAACCAGACACATGTGGCATGACCGAAACACAAGCTTTCATAAGAAGGTTGTTATTGAGTATTATGTCAAAATCATCCATAGGAATGATCATGACGCCAATGTTCCCCGACCAATCAGCAATCTGGACCGACACTCCTTTGGCCATCCCAAGCACCGGCCTACTTTGGGAGTTGACAGCTTTGATGCAGCTAGCTTGCTTCTAGATCCGCAATCCATAGGCTTGCACAACACGATTCGACACGAAGTTGTGCGTCGCGCCAGTGTCTACCATTGCCGCAACCTCCTTGGCATTTAGGGTCATCGGTATATACATCAGTCCCTGCTCCTATGCCTTCCTTCCCGAGCGGATGGCACCAAGTATTTGGAGAGGTGCCACTCTAGTTTGCTCATCATCTGAGTCGGAGTCAGTCCTGTTCACTAGGGCCGACAACTTCTCTCTCTTCAAGCAATCATGAGCGCGATGGCGGCCGTTGCAGATGAAGCACCCTGGGTGGGTCTTGGGGTCCTTAAGGGACAAAACCCTACATCGCCTTCCCATTCCCTTTGTCTCCCTTGGGTGACTTCACCTTCTCGGCTTTGCCTGCACCCTTGCTAGGCTTGGCCACCTTGTCCCTTGACTTCTCGGCCTTCTTCCCCTTCGGATCGCTCTTTGATACACGGATGTCAATCAATGCATTCGCCTTTGCCATTGCGGTCTGGAGGTCTTGGACTCCTTGCCTTCGCAGCTCAAGTTGAGCCCACGATTGAAGACCCTGCATGAAGTTGAACAACTTGTCCAACTCGGACATCTCTGTGACGTCAAGCAACAAGGAACTAAATTCCTTAACGTAGTCACATACTGTACCCGTCTGCCTCAAGTTGCACAAATGCATCCCGAGCAGCCCACAAAGTGTTCGTGGGAAGGAACTACTCCTTGAGTTCCTTCTTCAGCGTAGGCCAATCTCTGATGCGTGGCCACCCGTCGGTCGTAGCGTCCTGCTCAGGTTCGCCACCAGAGCTTTGCATTGCCCACCAAGTACATGACTACCATCAAGACTTGTTCTCCTTCTGGAACTTTTCCTGCCACGAAGTCATGCTCGATGTTTCACAAGAAATTCTTGAGTTCCTTGGAACTCCGAGTGCCTGTAAAGGCTTTGGGTTTAGGTATCTTTACCTTAGCCCGAGACCCTCTGCTTTGGCTACTCCAGCAGCCAGCGCACGTCGGAGGATGCTCACTTCCTCCTTCAAAACGGACAACATCTGGAACTAGCGCTGCCAGAACTTTAGCACAGTTCCGTTTGCTCCAGACATATTGCCGAGGGATGTCTCCAAAGCCGCTACTCGATCCCCTTAATGCATCCATGCAGGACATTCACAAGTCACCGCTTGCTTGCTATTCCAGTCGTCGCACACCGCTGAATGCAGCTCTGATACCAGCTGTCACAGGGTTGGAACTCATCCAAATTTTTCCGTTCCTACAATGGTGCTGAGCAGTGTCTCGTACACTCTCAGCCAACCCGAAACACACACAGCGAAATAGCTGGCGAGGTTTAGCAATCAAGGATTGGGATCAAACAATGCGAGTAAGGGAAATCTCACTTGTATTCACAAACTCGAATTACAAGAACATGCAAAACCCTTACACGACCTTGCACGGTCACGCCCAAGTATATGCCTCGTGTCTCTGACACTTGCACTCCTCACTTGGATGGGTGAACTTCGCTCCGGGAGTTCACACTCAGCTTTGAGGGAACTAGTCACAGTACTGCCGACCTTCCTTTGCTCGACCTTCTGTGTTGGAGTGTTTTCCTTCTCACTCTCTCCAGTTGCTCCCCCTCGGACCTTGGAGACCCGAGTCCTAATTTATCCTTGCAGGGGGGATCCACGATCCTAGTTTTCAGGAAACCAATCCAATGCTCTCCATAACCCACCCAAATCCCACGTTTCTAGGGGCTGCAGTTTGTGATAAAGTGTGATGACTGCTTGCTAGCTCATGGGTCCACTCATTTAGCAACCTGACCGAGACTCGCATCGGTTCCACGACTGGCAGGGTTATACCGGGGGTAAACTAACTTGCCACCTCACTCATCGTTCGGTCATGCGCACCGGCACCCTTGCTTGGATTCTAGTCACGATACATGGAACATTACCGCCGCTCGACGTGGAGCGACTTTCCTGAGCGAGTCTTTCGGAGCACCCACAGTGCCGTTGGCCGCCAGCTCGCCTTGAACGGGTCTTCAAGGAGATAGCGTCCATGTCATCCTCCATTGACCAGTCTTGCGGATCCCCAGTGCCCGCAAATTGCTGCCCACTTGGCGTTCGCCTGCTCGCCTAGAGCATAAGTCTTTCGAGATAGGAAGTCCAGTCCTCACCACGCCCTAACCAATCTTCGATGAGGATAGAATCCAGCTCACCCCCCTTGACCATTCTTGCGAATAGAAGTCTCACTCACCTCCCTAACCGAGTCTGTGGGCATCCCCTCCCGTCATACATTGCAGCTCGCCCTTATAGCCTAGCAGCTCGCCCTTTCGTTCAACTGATCCTTCGGCATTCTTCCCTCACCATCTCTACTGCCAAGCCATCGAGGGTCCGCAGCAGCCATAATTCGTGTCAAAGCATCAAGGGCTAACAGTACCACCATCAGCAACGAGGCAGTGTCACTCCGCATTGGTAAAGTTCCCGTGCGAAGAGTGCAACAATATTGGGGAGTGGGCGGCTATGTTCAGCTCGAAAGAGGTGAAGCGAAAGTCTCACGAAGTCAGTCCACCAACTGATTCACTTCCAACCCTAGATAAAAAGGATTATAGGGCCATGGGTTGAACGGTCATGAATAGGGCGCCAATCATATCTCATTATGGTTCGGTATGGTAGGGTAGGTGAGAATTGCAAGTAGATTGAAGGTTGTTAGTGGTAATGAGGGGAAACTAATAGAGATGTTTTTCAGGAGTATTGCCACGATAGAACTTTGATGGTAAGTGCCAGCCTGAAAAGCTTTCCTTGGCCAAAAAAATTGCTATGTGTGGCTCGTCTAGACAGTATATGCTAAAGAAAAGAGGAAGAGTGAGGAGGCAAAGAGTTTGAGGGAGGAAGCTAGCAGTGAAGGCTTAGTTGACAACCGAAGGCAGAGAGTCGGGCGGGTGAGCACTGTCAGCAGGTCGGAAGCTCACCCAAATTTTCCCGTTCGCCGATGTTGCTGAGATTAGGTGTCCCCATACACTCCAGCACCCAGACACACACAGCGAAAATAGTCTTGCGAGGGATTGTAGCGCAAATCAAGATCAGATAAGCAAAAGCAGAACGGTAGGGAAAAATCTCACTTGTATCTATCAAGGAACTCATCGAAATTACGATAGAACACCGAAACGACTCTGCTAGCACAGACCTTGCCGCACGGCCGGCTCTCATAAGAAACCACGCCCAAGTTAGTGCTGTTCTTGCACCTGAATGCTCCTCACTGGATAGGGAAACGCTTTCTCTCAAGAGTCCACACTTTGGCTCTGCAGGGAACTCACAACAGCAAAGACACCACGCCTTCCATTTGCATCTGTACCTTTGTATGATATGATGGATAGTGTTTCCGCACTCTTGAAACTCTCAGTGCCCCAGTGTGCCTCTCGACTCTCAGACCAAATGAGTACGCCGATCCTAGTTTATCCTGTTGTATGTTATGGGGGGGTGGCACCGAATCCCCTATAGTTTTACTAGCAATCGACAACTCGACACTGTGTGCTTCCACTCATAACCACATTCAGCTCCCCACGACAATCGATTGCTTCGCATTTGAATAAGGTGACTGGCTTGCGCCAGCTCAGGTCATTCGCTCAGCTACCCGTTACCGAACTCCCATTGCTAGTTCCCACGAACTTGCAGTTAATATCGGATCGACGAGTGCCACTGTTCAACTCAGTTCCAGTCATGTTGCACCGCACCCTTGCTTAGATTCAGTGCTACTTAGCATGAACATGGAACATATCACTTCACGTTCGTTTGGCTCACCCTGAGTTTGATTGCAGCGAGACCAATGGTTCCCTAGTGTGAAGTCTAAGAGGGGACATACGCCGAGCGTGCGCCGTTTCCTAACCGAAGCTTGCCTGGAACGGTTCTGGGATGATAGCGGTGCTCCCAGGCCACGGACGCTTAAACCGAGTCTTGGTGCGGGTGATAGATCCAAGCTCTATCCGCCTGACTGAGTCTGACTGATGTACTTCGTGGTGATGTATTTAAGTCTTGTGACGCATCGAGCTCAGCCCATGACCGGTATGTGGGTGGGTAGCAATGATAGGTAATTCTAGCTTATCGCCTCCCCGCAAGCCCTGCTAGTCATACTCCTAGTTATATATATAACTTTGTCTGCAGTCTTCCGCTTCTTTAGGTGTTTGCGCAAGCTGATCATTCGCAGTGGCTTCCCGGTCGATCCTATCTCGGCTGGCTCTGAAGCCATAGAGGGTCTGGTCTGTCTGGCAGCCATGATCGTCGGGTAGGACGCGAGCAGGATGGCTCTACACAATGGCCTGACCACGACAAGGTGGCCGACTCGAATACTCCCCCACTTGAGGAAGCCGATGCCCTCGTCGGAATAGAGTGGAGGTACTCCTAGATCTTGTCCTCAAACTGCCAGAGTGTTGCCTCCTTTTCCCAGCTCGCTTCCGACATTGGTAGACCTTTCCATAGAACTAGATACTCCGTTCTCCGGTTCTTCTTGCAGTACCCCAACACCCGTCGGTCCAGCACGCGATCAACCTCCCTTTCCAATTCCGTGCACACATTCAATGGGGCACGTCTTGCCCTAACGCAGTCCGCATCCACATCTTCATGATAGGGCTTTAGGAAGCTGACATGGAAAGTTGGATGAATCTTCATCCGCTCGTATAGTGCTAAGCGATAAGCCACTGCTCCAACTCGCTTCACTACCTCGAATGGCCCATCATACCGCTGAATGAGGCCCTTGTGCCATTTCTTGCTCGTCACTTTCTTCCAAATTTGGGGCGTCAATTTCAGCATGACCTTGTCACCGACCTGAAATTCTAGCGGTTGACGCCCCTAATTCGCATATTTCTTCATGCGGTGGACAGCTTTTGGCAAGGCTGTCATGTGCTTCCTCGAGCATCTCCTGCTTGTTCCGGGCAAAACAATAGGCAGCAGGACATGGCCCTTCCTTCTTTTGTAGGGCCACCTCGGAAGGGGTCAATGGTTGATAGCCCAAAGCGAGCTCAAACGGACTAAACCCCATGGCTGAGGAACGGTGCAAGTTGTAACAAACCTACGCCGTGTCCAATAGTTCCAGCCAATTCCGCTGACTAGCAGTGACATAGTGCCGCAAGTATTCTTCCAGCAGTTGGTTCATCCTTTCTGTTTGTCCATTCGTCTGCGGGTGGTTGGCCGTTGAGAACTTTAGCTCCATCCCCATCATATTGAAGAGATGGGTCCAGAATCTCTCGGTGAACCGTGCGTCTCGATCACTCAAAATGTCTGTTGGGATCCCAAACAACTTGACCAAGTGGCGGTAGAACTCTTCTGCCACCGTTTCCGCAGAGCAATTCTTTGGGGTAGGCCTGAAGATTCCATACTTCGAGAACCTATCTACCACAACCATAACTCCATCAAAACCCTTAACCTCAGGGAAGCCACTGATGAAGTCCATAGAAACCAATACCCAAGGTTTCTCTGGAATAGGCAAAGGCTGCAACAAGCCCGCCTCAATGAGCCGTTCCGTCTTGTCTTGTTGACAAACAAGGCACGTCTTGACGTAAAGCTCAACGTCATTCTCCATCTTCGGCCAGAAGTAGGAGCGTGCCAACAGCGCGAGCATCCTTTCTCGTCCAAGATGCCCAGCCCATTGCGCGTCATGATGTTCACGTAATAGTTGAGTCCTCAGCCCTCCACTGGGGATGAATACACAACCACCCTTCGCGTATAGCAAGCCATCCTCAAGCCAGTACCTTCGCACGGTACCATCTTGAACTTGCGTGACCAGCTTTTGGTATACCCGATCCTCCTTCGCCTGATCCTTCAGTTTGCCCGCGAAGTCGGATTCTAGCTGGGTCAGCGCAGCAATCATCTCTACTACCTTCCTGCTCAAAGCGTCGGCAACTTGGTTGTGGCGCCCCGGCCTATGCTCCCACTTGAAGTCATACTCGGCTAGGAACTCCTGCCACCGGATTACAAAAGAAGTGCCTAGTAAGTATACCCGCTACACTCGTAGGCAGTGCACAACCGCCAAATCTCTTTCTCGTGCGCAGAGTAGCGTTGCTTGGCTGGCTTCAGCTTCCAACTCTCAAACGCTACTAGGTGCCCATCTTGCACCAACACTCCGCCTGTGGCATGATCAGATGCATCCGTGTGGACTTCGAACGGCCTATCGAAGTCTAGAAGCTTTTAGCACAGGCTCAGCCACAATCCGGGACTTGATCTTCTCGAAGGTGTCTGCACACGCCGCATCCCAAGTCCACGGTTTGCCTTTCTACAGTAGATCGGTGAGCGGGGATACCAGCTTCAAGTATCCCTTGATGAACTTGCGGTAGTAGTTTGCCAATCCAAGGAAACTCCGCAATTCGCCCACCTTCGTGGGAGCCATCCACTCCCTAATGGCTTGCACCTTTCGGGGATCCATCCTCACCATGCCCCCGCCAATCACGTGGCCAAGGAAGTTGATTTCCTTGGTACAGAACTCGCACTTCTCCTTCTTTATGTACAACCTGTGTTCCCTTAACCACTGGAACACAAAACATAAATGCCCGAGATGTTCCTCTAGAGATCGGCTATAGATGACAATATCATCAAGATACACAACCACAAATTTGCCTATAACGTCATGAAACACATCATTCATGAGATTGCAAAATGTGGCTGGTGCATTGGTTAAGCCAAATGGCATAACCTTAAACTCATATGACCCATACCGAGTCACCATTGTCGCCATCCGCTATGCGAAGCTGCCAATATCCTGATCTCAGGTCCAACTTGGTGAAGAATTCGGCTCCACTGAGACGATCGAACAAGTCTGCAATCAATGGCACGGATACTTGTTCTTCACGGTGACCTTGTTCAACTCGCGGTAATCCACGCACAACCGCAACGTGCCGTCCTGCTTCTCCTAGAACAGCACTGGTGCTCCAAAGGGCGCCTTGGAAGGTTGAACTTTCCCCGAATCCAGCAAGTCCTGGAGTTGTTTCCTCAACTCCTCCAGTTCTTTAGGTGACATCCGGTAAGGTGCTTTAGCAGGTGGCCTTGTTCCCGGAATCAACTCGATCTTGTGATCTATCGCCCGCCTTGGCGGTAAGCCCTTGGGCAGCTCCTTGGGCATAACGTCACAAAAGTCGCCTATGATCCCTTGCACCACATCAGGAATCTCCGCATTCCCACCCACTTCGGGCCCTAGTTCGTGGATTGCTGCAAGGTATGTCGGCTGGCCCCTCTTCCAGCCTTTGGCTATTTGCATAGCCGAGACCCTTTCGGTCCGAATGTCCTCCGCATGGTTAAGGCCCTTAAACCCCCGAACGAAGCAAGGCTTCTTTGGGTCTGAGATCAACAAACCAGACACATGTGGCATGACCGAAACACAAGCTTTCATAAGAAAGTTGTTACCGAGTATTACGTCAAAATCATCCATAGGAATGATCATGACGTCTATGGTCCCTGACCAATCACCAATCTAGACTGGCACTCCTTTGGCCATCCCAAGCACCGGCCTACTTTGGGAGTTGACAGCTTTGATGCGGCTGGTTTGCTTCTGGATCCGCAATCCATAGGCTTGCACAAAACGGTCCGACACGAAGTTGTGCGTCGCGCCAGTGTCTACCATTGCCACCACCTCCTTGGTGTTCAGGGTCATCGGTATGTACATCAATCCCTGCTCTTGTGCCTTCCTTCCGAGCAGATGGCACCAAGTATTTGGAGAGGTGCCACTCTAGTTTGCTCATCATCTGAGTCAGAGTCAGTCCTATTCACCAGGGCCGACAACTTCTCTCTCTTCGGGCAATCACGAGCATGATGGGGGCCGTTGCAGATGAAGCACCCCGGGTGGGTCTTAGGGTCCTTAAGGGACGAACCCTCCGTCGCCTTCCCCTTCCCCTTGTCTCCCTTGGATGGCTTCCCTTTTTCGGCTTTGCCTGCACCCTTGCTAGGCTTGGCCGCCTTGTCCTTTGACTTCTCGGCCTGTTTCCCCTTCGGGTCGCTCTTTGATACACGGATGTCAATCAATGCATACGCCTTTGCCATTGCGGTCTGGAGGTCTTGGACTCCTTGCCTTCGCAGCTCAAGTTGAGCCCACGATTGAAGACCCCGCATGAAGTTGAACAACTTGTCCAACTCGGACATCTCTGTGACGTCAAGCAATAAGGAACTAAATTCCTTAACATAGTCACGTACCGTACTCGTCTGCCTCAAGTTGCACAATGCATCCCGAGCAGCACACGAAGTGTTCGTGGGAAGGAACTGCTCCTTGAGTTCCTTCTTCAGCGTAGGCCAATCTCTGATGAGTGGCCGCCTGCCGGTCGCAGCGTCTTGCTCACGGGTTCGCCACCAGAGCTTTGCATCACCCGCCAAGTACATGACTTCCATCGAGACTTGTTCCCCTTTTGGAACTTTTCCTGCCTCGAAGTAATGCTCGATGTCCCACAAGAAATTTTCGAGTTCCTTGGAACTCCGAGTGCCCGTAAAGGCTTTGGGTTCAGGTATCTTTACCTTAGCCTGAGATCCCTCTGCTTTGGCTACTCTAGCAGCCAGCGCACGTCGGAGGATGCTCACCTCCTCCTTCAAACGGACAACGTCTGGAACTAGCACTGCCAGAACTTCCGCCACACTTCCGTTTGCTCCAGACATGTTGCCAAGGGACGTTTCCAAAGCCGCTACTCGATCCCTTAATGCATCCATGCGGGACATCCACAAGTCACCGCTCACTTGCTATTCCAATCCTCGCACACCGCTGAACATGGCTCTGATACCAGCAGTCACAGGGGTCGGAACTCACCCAAATTTTTTCGTTCTTGTGATGGTGCTGAGCAGTGTCCCGTACACTCTCAGCCAACCCAGACACACACAGCGAAATAGCTTAGCGAGGTTTAGCAATCAAGGATCGGGATCAAGCAATGCAAGGTAAGGGAAATCTCACTTGTATTCACAAACTCGAATTACAAGAAGACGCAAAACCCTTACACGACCTTACACGGTCACGCCCAAGTATATGCCTCGTGTCTCCGGCACTTGCACTCCTCACTTGGACGGGTGAATTTCGCTCCAGGAGTCCACACTTGGCTTTGAGGGAACTGGTCACAATACCGCTGGCCTTCCTTTGCTCGACCTTCTGTGATTGAGTGTTTCCTCTTGACTCTCTCCAATTGCCCTCTCGACCTTGAGACCCGAGTCCTATTTATCCTTGCAGGGGGGGATCCACGATCCCTAGTTTCTAGGAAACAACTCAGCTTCCATAACCACCCACTCCCACGTTTCTAGGGGCTGCAGTTGGATAAGGTTGACTGCTTGCCAGCTCAATCATTCGGTCAGCACCTTGACCGAGACTCCATCGTTCCACGACTGGAGTATATCGGGTCTGACTGAGTGCCACTCGCACTTAGTCCAGTCATGGGCACCGCGCCCTTGCCTTGGATCAGTCGCTTATAGCATGGAACATTAGCGTTGCTCGACCATGAGCGACTTTCCCTAGTGAGTCTTTAGGGAGCACCCGCGCGCCCATTGCCTGCCAGCTTGCCTTGAACAGGTTTTGTGGGAGGATAGGGCCTCCAAGTCACTAGCCCTTGACCGAGTCTTGCGGGTGGATAGGAATTCCAGCTCATCCGCCCCTAACCGAGTCTTGTGGGAGGATAGGATTCCAGCTCATCCGCCCCTGACCGAGTCTTGTGGGAGGATAGGAATCCAGCTCATCCCTTCCCGCGTAGCCTGGTTGCTCACCCTATATAACTTGGCATTTCGCCCTTTCGTTCCAACTGATCATTCGACAATCTTCCCTCGATCCTATCTCTGGCTGCCATGCCATCGAGGGTCTACCTGGCAGCCATGTTCGTGTCCGAGCATCAAGGGGCTAACAAGCACCATGGTGGGAACCCTTCAAGAGGAGAAGGCTAACGTGGAGGCCAAGGTCACAGGGGTGAAGATGGAGATGGATGTCCTTCAAGTGGAGCTTCGAGAGGCCAAGGTGAGCAAGCAGTCCCTAGAGGATCAGCTCCAAGAGGCACTGGTTGCAAACAAGGCACTTGAGGATCCACTAGAGGAAGTCTAGAAGCAAGTTGATGCCTGGTGATGAATGTTAAATTCGTTGTGAGCACATAAGGGATTGGGCCCGTTTCCACTTAAAAGTTCAAGCTGATAGGTGGTGGTATCCAACCTTCTTATAAGCCCACAACATTTTCTTCATTTAATCAATGTGGGATCGTATATCTCAACACCCGCCTTCACGTGGCAACGTGGTTCACTTTGCCATGTGCCATTAAACACCCGCCCTCGACAACTGTCTATGAGCCAGGTACTCTTCATTTAATCGATGTGGGATCGTATATCTCAACACCCGCCTTCACGTGGCAACGTGGTTCACTTTGCCACGTGCCATTAAACACTCGCCCTCGACAACTGTCTACGAGCCAGGTACTCTTCTTCCGATCTTAGACGAGGGGGACAACTGGCCACGAGTCGGGCAATTTTCTTCCATACTCGGGCTTATATCAACTGACCACGAGCCAGGGTTCTAGACTCAGGTCGGGCAAGTTGCGAGCCCACGGCTCTGATACCATATTAAATTTGTTGTGAGCCCATAAGGGATCCGGCTTGTTTTCACTTAAAAGCTCAAGCTAATAGGTGGCGGTACCCAACCTTCTTATAAGCCCACAACGTTTTCTTCATTTAATCGATGTGGGATCGTATATCTCAACAATGAAAGTGGCCTAGACTCCATCTAAGGTGGAAGCGGTGGCCGACTTCGAATACAAGAGAGAGATCCTGGAAGCTGGTCGGGGGGAGTTTACCAAGCTCCTCCAATCCATAGTACAAGAGCTTGTTGGCCCAGGGCATGTCGCCAGTGCTGATCTTGTCAGTGTACAAGAGCCTAGAGGCCGTATCCCACACTGTGCCACCAGCTAGGAGGACCCTTGAACGGCAGCGCAACAGCAGGGGAGCGACACCTTCCACTGAAGGGACTCGTTTGTCAACGAGTTTGGGGATTTAGGGTGGGGGCGGGGTGCCTATTGTAGTCGCTAGTTGTTGCTTTTTTTTTTTTTCAGGTGATCGCCTTGTTGTATTATTGGAAGCAGGACGACTTGTAAAGATCAATTTGAATGGATTAAGTATTGAGAATGTATGGCACGGTGTTGTTGGTCTAATGCGCTATTCTGATAAGCCCATTACAACACATAAAAAGGAATGAAAGTAACAAAGGCAACAGTGTAATTAATACTAAGGTAATTGGATGGTGACTTTGGTGAGAAATATAAGGTAAGAAGGGTGAGCGAAGTGTACCATAGATAAGGGCAAGGGGCTCCATGGTGAAGATGAGCGTGAGTGGATATGAATCCGTGCGGAGCTTGCAACCGACTACGGAGGGTTGGGTTTGAGGGAACACAAGTCCTTATGAAGCTCACAACCAACTACGAAGAGTCAGTTTTAAGAGAACGTGAGTTCATAGGGAGCTCACAACTAATTAAGAGAGTCAGGTTTGAGAGAACACGAGTCTGTATGGAGCTCGCAACTAACTACCAGGACTCAGGTTTGAGAGAACAAGAGTTGGGGCGAAGGTCACAACTAACCATGAAGAGTCAGGTTTGAGAGAACAAGAGTTGGGGCGAAGGTCACAACTAACCATGAAGAGTCAGGTTTGAGAGAATGAGAGTCTGCATAAAACTCGCAACCAACCACAGAGAGTCGGGTTGATGCAATCCTTACTGAGCCGTGGTGAAACCCAATATCAAATATGATAAGAACACCACAAACTTGCAATAAGACCCAACACCAAGCGTGGAAAAGAACCCCAAGAACTACAAAGAACAAGTTTTGAAAGAATGAACTTTGATCTGTTATCTAACAAGACAAGAACCAAAGTTACAAATCAAGGAGGACACCACACCAAGAATCCCACGAACTAGAGAATCAAAGTGATAAGTCCAGTTATAGAACGCTATAAGTTAACTTGATCAGTTCTAAGTCTTCTCAAAAACCAAGAAGAACAATATATTTATTCTCACCAGAGTGTAAGTGCATGTCTCCTAATCTGAATACCTCAAGGGTATTTATAGTGTCAACATAATAAAGAATCAAATATACTAAATAAATTCAAAAGATATCATGAAGATATCCCAAAGATATTCTATGATATCAGAACATAAGATATTACTAAGATATTCTAGAATATTATGAAGATATTATAAAGATATTTTAGGATATATCCATATATCTAAATACATATTTTAGGTGACTAAATAATCTTTCTAAATTTGAGGGCATCCTTAAATCCAACAAGCTTCTAGAATATATCTTGGGCTTGAATCAAGTTGACATTACTATGCAGCTCACACGAATTTCCTTTAATGGTCTTCTATTGTTCCATAAGCTCTTGAATGAGTCCATTGAGTGCTTCCTTGAACTTTTTTGGGCAGCATTTGTAGCTCATTTACATGCTTGAATCTTGATACTTGATGTATTATTGTTGGAGGCACCTGGTGATGAAGTTGATACTTTGATGTTGTAGCCGGATTCACATCACGGGTTTGAGAGAAAACGAGTTTGTATGGAGCTTACGACCAACTACGGAAGAATTGGGTTTGAGAGAACACAAGTTCATATGGAGCTCGTGACCAACTACAGAGAGTTGGGTTTGAGAGAACGTGAGTCTCATTAAAGCATTTCTCATTGATCATTGCTCAAAGTACATGATGTGAAAGGAGTGTCTACTGATAGAACTTTCTAAGTACCTCTGCATGGAATGTTCAAAGCAAGACTTTGCCATCCATGTTCTCGAGTCAATAAGTGGCAGGGCCTCGGATCTCTTTGATAAGATAGGGCCCTTTCCAGTTGGGTGAGAGTTTATTCTTATCAGCCTGCATTTCAACAGCACCTCGAGCCTTCCATGTGGTGGAGTTGGTCTTTTGTTGTCGAATCATGACCAACTACGGAGAGTCGGGTTTGAGAGAACACAAGTCCGTGCGAAGCTCATGACTAACTACAGAGAGTTAGGTTTGAGAGAACATGAGTCTATATGGAGCTCGCAACTGACCATAGAGAGTCGGGTTTGAGAGAACACAAGTCCATATGGAGCTCGCAACTGACTATGGAAGAGTCTCGTTTGAGAGAATGTGAGTCTGTACAGAGCTTGCAACTGACTGTAGAGAGTTGGGTTTGAGAGAACATGAGTCTCGTTAAAGCATTTCTCATTGATCATTGCTCAAAGTACTTGATGCGAGAGGGGTGTCTACTAATAGAACTTTCTAAGTACCTCTGCATGGAATGTTTGAAGCAAGACTTTGTCGTCCATGTCCTCGAGTCGATAAGTGGCAGGGCCTCGGATCTCTTTGATACAGTTGGACTCTCCTTAGTTGGGTGAGAGTTTATTCTTATCAGCTTGCCCTTGGAAGATGTGACGATAAAGGACCAACTCCCCCACATGGAAAGCTCAGGGTTGGACCCTACTATGGAAATTCCAAGCTGCTGATCTTGTTGGCCAACAAACGTGCCTCATTCAACCATTCGAGTTTTGCTCTAAGGCCAGCTTCATTGGTAGTGGGGTTGAACTTCTCAACCAGCCGACTATGAAGCCGGATCTCGAGGGGAAGGATGGCCTTGGCCCTATAGACCAGTGTATATGAGGACTCACTCGTACCAAGAGCACGCTGTCCAACTCATCGAGCCAAGAGCCACCTAAGTTTTACACCCGAGTTTTCAAGCCATGCAGGAGGGTTTAGTTGGTGAATTCCATTTGACCATTAGCTTGAGCGTGGGCAACCAAGGTAAAGTGTTGGGTAATTTCAAAAGCTTGGCAGAAATCTCTCATTTTGGAACCTGCAAATTGAGTCCCATTGTCTAAGATGAGGGTCTTGGGTATCTCAAACTGACTTATTATGTGCTTTTTGCGGAAAGAGATGATTACCTGTTTCATGATCAGCCCTATTGGCTCTACTTCCACCCACTTGGTGAAGTATTCAATGGCGATGATCAAGAACTTCTTAAGGCCCTTGGCAGGTGGGAAGGTGCTGAGCAGGTCGATCCCTCATTGGGCTAATGGCCAAGAACTTTCCACTAATTGGAGGTTGGAGGGTGGCCAGTGGACGATGCATGAGTGTCGCTAACAGGGTGGGCATTCCTTGACCAGCTGAATAGCATCACTTCTCATGGTGGGCCAATAGTACCCTTAGCATAAGGCCTTGTGGGTGATGGACCGGCTTCCTTCGTGTGCTCTGCAGATGCCCTTATGGATTTCTTGAAGGAGGTAATTACCTTTCTCAATGTCCATGCAACGGAGCAGGGGCAATGAGTATCCACGCCAGTATAGGATTCCATCAACCAAGATGTAAGAGGCACTAATTGCACCGACTTTCTTGCCCTCGAGGTTTGAGGTTGGAAGCTTTCCTCCGTCTAGGTAAAGCCAGATGGGAATCATCCAATTATTGCCTTTGCGAGTATCTGGTACCTATAAAGGCGTGACCCCTTGGATGATTGGAGTATGATATGGTTGGGTCTAGCTGTATGCAGGGTGTTGGTGACTAACTTGGCTAACTTGGATTTCTAGTCACGGGATGAGAGCAACCAAGTAGTGCTGGAAGTGGCCTAGTATTTCTCGGTTCCTGGCCAAATAAGCTTACATCTTGTTGGTTTTGGTGCCGCATTCACCTGTGAGCTGGTGCACTGCCAATTGGGAATCACACTCAATGTACAACTGGGTGACTCCTGCTCCCCGAGCTATAAGCAATCCAATGATCAAGGCTTCGTATTTGGCCTCGTTGTTTGTAGTGCGGAAGAATAGGACAAGGGTGTATTTGAGTTGGTAACCATCCTAGGAGATGAGGATGCAGCCGGCTCCAACACTTCTATTGGTGGCTGAGCTGTCTGTCAAGAGGACATAGTCGTTCGACTTGTGGTCATTGACGTTTGTGTTAGGCTTGTCGAGATGCCATGTTGCTTCAGTGATGAAGTCAGCGAGGACTTAAGCTTTAACCGAGTTGCAGGGCTGACACGAGATATCAAACATGCCTAGCTCAATGGCCCTTTGATGAGGCAGTTGGAAATGTCAGGACACTATAGAATGGCCTTCAATGGTTGGTCGCTCCTAACGATAATGGGGTGTGCTTGGAAATACGGACACAGACATCTGCTAGTGATAATGAGAGTGAAAGCAACCTTCTCCACCATAGAATAGTTCAATTCAGTCCCCTGGAGGACTTTGCTAGTGAAGTAGATGAGGTGTTGGTCTAGCCCAACTTCCTTTGCTAAGACATTACTGATGGCTCGATTGTTGGCTGCCAGGTAGACGTACATGGCGTTGCCAAAGTCCGGTTTGGCTAAAGTGGACAATTGGTAGAGGTAAGCCTTGAGTTCGGATGAAAGTGTCCATGCAGTCTGATGTCCAGGTGAACCACTTGGTGCTGTGTAAGGTGTCATAGAAAGAGAGGCACCAATTGGCCAATGGGGAGAGAAATCGGTCAAGAGCCACCAGTCGCCCACTAAGGCACGACACTTCTTTTGGCGTGCAGGGGGGCTCAAGGTTCAGGATGGCTTGGATCTTGTCAAGGTTCACCTCGATGCCACGTTGGGTGATAATCTAGCCCTAGAATTTGCTAGAATCAACCCCAAAGATACACTTGGTGGGGTTGAGCTTTATGTTATACCACTGGAGGGAATCGAAAGTTTCTTGGAGATTTTCGACATGCGCTTCAGTGTTCTTGCCGAGCTGGTGCTTGAAAACGTGATTGACCAGTTGTTGGTACATGGTGCTAGCATTTTTGAGACCAAAGGGCATAATCTTATAGCAATATACCGAATCGTGAGTGTAGAAGGTAGCCTTGTCTTCATCAGTGGGATCTATCTTGGTTTGATTATATGTCGAATAGGCATCCATGAAGTCGAGGAGGACATGACTAGCTGTGGCATCGACAAGTTGATCAATGTGGGATAGACGTAGCAACCCTTGGGACAAGCTTTGTTGAGGTTGGTGAAGTCAATGCACATTCTCCAGTTGCCATTGGATATCCGGACCATCACACTGTTAGAGAGCCAGGCGTGATACTAGACTGACCATATGAAATCAGCCACCATCAGCTTGGCCACCTCCTCCTTAATAGCAACCAAGCGACACCCATGTATGAGGCGCTTGGCTGGCCAAATAGGCTTATGCATGATGACTAATGCATTAATACTTGGCATGTTGGCTAGCAACCAAGCGAAGATGTCAACGTTGCACTAGAGGAAGTCTGCTAGCTACCGCTTGAGGTCTAGTGGTAGTATCTTGGCGATCTGCACAATTTGATCAACAGAGCTTAAGTAGATGGCCTCCAAATTGCCCATGAGCTTTGGTCAGTTGGTTTCATGCTCTCTAGGATTGATGGTATCCACGTGGAGGGTTTCCTTGAGAGCATTGACATAACACTCTTGAGCAATGTGTTGGTTCCCACAAATTTCGCCCACCCTAGTTGGGGTGGGTAACTTTACTTTAAGGTGGAAGCGACACACCTAAAGAGGTCAAGGATACACCGTCCAATGATGGCGTTGTACGGGGATGAGATGTCGACCACCATGAATTCCACCTCTTTGGAGACAGACTAGCCCTCCTCACTGAGGGTAAGTGAGAGAGTGATGATGCCCTTGGGTATGATAGATTGCCCAGTCAAGCTGACCAAAGGGGTGTGGATGATGCATAGGGATGACTGGGCAAGTCCATCCTGAGGAAGGCATCATAAAAAAGAATGTTAATGGAGCTTGCCAGTGTCAATTAGCACCTGTTTGATGTTGAATTCACCAATATGGAGCATGATCACTAAGGCGTCATCGTGGGGTGGGAGACATGGGACGAGTCTGCATCAATGACGATAAGGGCCTCATCTGGGGGGTAAGGGGCATGTTTCTTTTGCTCCTGAGATGGAAAAACTTCATAGATGGTGTGCTTTGACTGTTGGCCTCTTGTCGGTGTGGTGTCAAGGCCCCCAAAAATCATGTTGATGATCTTGGGAGGACGAGTGGCTTCATGCCGGGGCAATGGGGCCTGTTGATCGTGCTGTTGGCTAAGTCGACTTTGGGCGGGTAATCCCTACACGTTGGGGTGCGGTCCTCACACATATGACTGCAGCTCTCCCTGCTGGATAAGGTTCTCAATTTGATTTTGTAGGTCACAACAGTCCTCCATGTCATGTCCCCATCTCCCATGGTAGTCGTAGTATTGTCCACTAGATGGATCGCCTTTGTTAGCCGGGGGCTTGAGCAGATGCAAGAGGCTTTGGTGCTTGATCTCGTCAAGGATGACTTGCCGAGGGGTGGTGAGTGGCATGAACTGCCAAGTGTCATGCTCATAAGAAGGCTTTGGCGGCCGAGAGGTCCGAGGCTTGGGTGATGTGCTATGCGCAGTGTCCTCTGACTTTTATTTCCTATCCAAGTTATGGGAGCTTGACGAATTCCACGGGGTACAGATTCCCTAACCTGAATGAAGTGGTTTAGCGGCTCACTGCAAGTCACCTAGGGTGTGGACAGGATTTTTTGTGAGTTCAATGTCCACTTCTCAACTGTGAATGGTTTTCCTGAAGGCTTGGATGGCTTTGGCCTAGTTGAGTGGTTCGATGTCTGCAGCAATCTCCATGAATCTGCTCGTGTAGCTCTTTAGAGTTTCTGACTAGTGTTGTTGGAGGGAAAAAGAGGTCACTGATTTTTTGCATAGCCTAATACTGCCTTCGAACCATGTAAGGAAGTGCTGCCTCAAAACCCTAAAATTGCCGATGGAATTGGCTGGGAGAGAATGAAACCAAGAGGAGATGGCTCCTTTAAGTGTGCCAGGGAAGAGGCGGCACATGTGTGCATCCTTAATGCCTCGGGCAACCATTGCATCCATGAAGAGGTGGAGATGGGCCTTAGGGTTGGCTCTACCATCGTTTGTGGGAATCTGAGGGGCGTTGAAAAGTAACGGCACAAGGGTGGCAAGAGCCTTTGCGATGAAATGTGAGTTGAGGTCGTCCTCTGGGGCAACGGGGCAAGCCTTATCCATTTCTCAAAGGACTTGTTCTACTTGGGCTTTGATTTGATCTTCAAAGCTGAATGGGGCGATCGGCGATGGTGTACCGCAAGTCAGTGTCACTAAACTGTAGTGGAGGTTTGTTGATCAACATCCATCCGCCACCCTTTCACAAGGTAGGAATGGAGTTGGGTAGTGTGAAAGATTGGGCGGGTGAGAAAGGTGGGTCATTGACTCCTGGGGGTGGCATGAGCTCTGGTAGGGAATATGGTCGAGCAAGGTGACGTAATTTGACAATTGTTAGGATATCCAAAGTTGAACTACTATTTTGTAGGGTAGCCCATGAAATTAAAGATATGCGACCTGACAGCCGTGATATGAGGTGGCCGAAATGACCGATCTCGATCAAAGCGATCTTGCTTGTGACCACTTCTCAATCGGGACTGGCTCGGTACAGGAACAGCTCCCAGGATTGCACAACTGGGGCCTACAACATCTCCGACATTGTGGATTCCACTGATTTGGAAGGGTGGTTTGCATTGGTGATGGGTCTATGAGGGCAACGAGCAGAAGTGGTGTGTGTGCCTGTCATGGCTGCTTCTAACTCAATTTTGACCTATTCGTGGACTATGGTACGAACAACATCAGTGAGTTCTGTGATCAAGTCTCGCACATTGGGGGCCAAGTAGAGGCTTGGGGTGGGGCAGAGGGTGTTGAAGTGGGATCAAGGGGAGTCGAAGGAGGTAGTGGGGCGCCCTCAGAGGTGGGTGCTTTAGCTTGGCGGGGTGGTATGGCAATTCTCATAGCTGTGGCTTTTGGCCTCTCAATGGGAGCACCAACTAGTATGATTTTGGCCCCATGGGCGAACTTACCTGGTTAAGAGATGTGTTGACCAGAGAGCCAAGGATCCCTCCAAGTCCCAAGTACTGTGAACGGACCTACAAGACAAGCCTAAGTCAGGCCGGATTGCCTGAGGAAGGCTCTCCAATGGTTAAGTTAACAAATTGAATAGAAAGGATTATGGGTGAATAGCTGCGAAGATGGGACTTACCTTTTCTTCTTTGGTGTGGAGTATTTATAGGGATTGTGCTGGAGGTGGGCATGTCAAGCCAATCGAGCTGGGATCCACTGGTCGGTCTACCACCAACCAAGGTGCAACCATCTGGCTAGGGGTGACTAGGAATATTAGTCGAAGGGGAGTAGGGCAAAGCACCTAACCAGATGTTGTTTGGTTGTCCTACCGACCAAGATAAGTCATAGTTTGCCAAGTAAATAGGGACCGTGAGGTCCAATTGGACGGTATCGAGTTGGGTGGTCCAACTGGTTGAGGGAGACTTCTCTGTCAAAATTGAGACTCAAAATAGTATGTATGCATGATCTACAATATAATTGTTTGATCTCTATTTAGAATTTTTTTTGAAAATATAATATTCTGAAATACAATACCAACATCGAGACTTGTATTCTGGAAAAAGAGGAATTGGCAGAAAATCAATAGCAAATTACAGATAAATAGATTTTGCAAATTTCTCATTGTAACCATCTCCAGACGTGAGACAGATTCAAATTCAAATTCAAGATACACTCTGCACCTGACTGAGGTAAACGTATTGACGATTTAATTTTTTTTAAAGCTTACATTTATTTCAAGGAAAGATTTAATCTCAAATTGGGTTGCACTTGCGGAATCTCACCCTCTCCAGGAACGAGCCAATCCAGGTGGCCATCTGGGAGATTGTGCTTGCCTGTCCAGTAAAACGAAAAACAAACTATTTTTCTAATAATATAAATTAATTAAATAATTGTGTTGTCATTATAATTAACGTACTTATATCCCTAACCACACCAAACCCCGGATTAAGATATTGTCTGTCTCGGTCGTTAACGTTAGAATGTTGCTGTCAGGCCACCACGTTATTTGTCCTTGGAACGTGCCGAGTGCCAACTCCCAATTGAACAAAGCACACTTGTGATTTCAAGCTACTTAGTTCTAATTAATTAGATGCCCTCACAAATTGTTTTTCCCGATTGTAGACGAGGTCTGTTAGTCTAAAATGAGATAAATTGAACATATAAATAAAGATATATACCAAATTTTACTCACGAGAATTGAGTCTCGAATCTTCTTAGTACAAAATCATGAGTAATAATACATTGCATCTGTCCTACTTTGGGACACAAGCTCTTATTTTAACAATATAATTCAACCAAAACATAACTAAGTAAGCCCATGTGATGACGGGCAAGGTCAACTCCCTCTTTTCCATATGAAAATTGTTTAGGTGATCAGTGCCAATCATACCGATTTGTGCAAATTTAAACACTAGCTATGTAATAATTATAATATATTCTGTTATTTCAATTTGATCTAAAACCACCAATGAGCCACCCGGGAAATTTTTGAATAAAAAGTAATGCGAGCCCACGTGCACTGAGTTGTTGGCCTATTTGCATTTTATTTATAAGAAGGTTGATGTGGTAGTGGTTCAAAATTCTAATCATTCTCGAACATGCCTCAAAATATGGATCCTTACCCATGTACCATGCCGTGCTTACGAGGTCAGTGTTGAGCACTGCTATTCATTAGGATTAGTGCTAAACGGTGGGTGTTCAACTTGTATGGTATATTTATAGTTGAACATTGAAGTTTAAACATGATACAACAATATTGTTAAAAATATAGCAACTATCGTCTCTCTCTTTTTTATTTATGAAAAATATAAATGTTAAATTTTTTTTTACAGTTATAAAGAAATTTATTTTTCTGATAATAAATAATTGAAGATTGAAGAAAAAGAAATGTAAATAATTCCAATAATGAAAATAAAACTCCTCTTTTTTCCCCTCCGTAATAAAGATAAGGATCACTCTAACAGACCCTATTCTTTGCGTTCCGTATCGGATTCAAATAGGGATGATTACGTGCACCTCTAGTCATTATTTTAAGTCCAAGCCCGACGTGGACTGTACTTTAACAGGTGTGGCCAGCAAACCTACCTATAAACTAAATGTTGGTAAATGTCGGTTCTCCATATACCGACAATTGTTACATTATGTCCAGGTAAGTGTTTTGGTTGGAATTATTTAATATCTTCAAATAATTTTCTAACTTTGGTCACATAAATTAAGAAAAGTTATAATATTAATAGTTTTATTAGTAATCCTTTTGAACTTTTAGCCATCTAAGTCCATTATATCTTTTATCTTGGAAGTTGCAACAAAGTACATGCAAAATCATAACATTTTCAAGACGAATATTTTGCCTACAAGGGAAGAGCTATTCTTTCCTCTGTGTTCACAACTTGATATACAGGAATTAATGCTGATTTTTATTCAAGTCCGGATGGCAATTTTGGCAGAATAATCAAGACAATCTATTAAATTATTAGTAAAAAGAGCTGCCAAATCAACCGAGCATCTTTATTTTCTAATAATCAATACATTTGTTCTAAGACCGGCTCAGTTGCTACAACTGTCCTAGGAGAAACTGCCGTGCATAACTGGTTTCCCAGTTGCCACCTGTCTCCTGGAAGCTACATCGGCGGCTCTCTGCCCCGACCAAAACCGACTGCGCATGTGCGGGGGATACGGCCCAGTCATGTAAATATTCGATCGGCGTATAGTGCACAACGGAAGTCTAACATATTCAAATCCTTAAAATTAAAAGAAAAAAAATTCCTTAGAAATCCTGAGCAAGGACAACATCGTAAACATGTGCTTTTTACTAGGTAAATTTTACGTAAGGAGCTCGTTTTTATTCAAGTATCCATGAAACTTCCTTTATCCAACGCCACTCCATCAGCAGACCAATGGAGTTGGTAGCACATGTAATTACACTCCATCAATCGCAACTTCTGACTCTTAATAAATATTATAATGCCATCTCTTTTTTTATGCAGTAATATTCATGATGTGGTCTTATTTATTATGAGCTCGTTGGAGCGAACCCATCAAGATAATATCAATTCAAGTCAAACCCTTCTTCTTATGTAGAATATGGATAATATCCCAATCAATCACAACTATGAACTATCAGAATATTTAATAAGCCTCCTTAACTAGTATGTAAGTTTGGAATAGGTTGATATATTAAGAGGTAGAAGTACTTTTGAAATTATAGATTCTCTCGATTAACAATATTTGAATATGATATGTTATTGGAGTGAAAAGACATTAAACCTTCTCAACCAGCATATGATAGATTACTTAACCAGCTAGTTTCTCACCGCAGCCCCTCTTGCACTCTACCTTGGAGGCAATAGCCATATGAAAATGAATTCAATATTAATGACAGGCTGTCCACGAGATTATTAATCATGGATGAAAAGCTTCTTCAAGAGGACAATATATATATCTCAAGCCATTGATCAATCGCAAAGCACTTGGCATAACAAAACCTAGCTTTCTCTTACGGTTTCAAAGCCGAGACCAATGGCTACTTCCAAGCGATTCTCACATCTTTTCGTCCAACCGATGCTCTTGCTTCTTGTCCTCAATGTTGCTAATGCACAACTGAAGGTTGGGTTTTATAAGAAAACTTGCCCTCATGCTGAAATGATCGTTCAGAATGTTATGAGACAAGTCATGTCTGTTGCCCCCTCCCTTTCCGGTCCTTTGCTCAGGATGCATTTTCATGACTGCTTTGTCAGGGTAAGTTTGGAACGTTACTATTATCATTCATATCTGCTTATGCAATACTAGTAGCTATCAATTATTGCCTTCTTCTTGTAGGGTTGTGATGGTTCAATTCTTCTAAATGATACTGTCAACACTCCTGAGAAAGTTGCACCACCGAACCTAAGTCTTCGTGGATTTACAACCATTGATAGGGTGAAAGAAGCACTAGAAAAAGCTTGCCCTGGTATAGTTTCTTGTTCAGACATCTTGGCTTTGGTGGCTAGGGATGTGGTTGCCATGGTGAGCAGTCTCTCATATTTACTTTCATTATCAAATCATGTCCTAACTAAAAATATTACATGAAGAGCAATTTACAAAACGATTTCATCATTATTTTCAGACAGGTGGACCTTCATATGACGTTGAAACTGGAAGAAGGGATGGACATATATCGAATGCTTTAGAGACACGGGGCAATATTATACCGCCTACTTTCAACTTTACCCAATTGAAAGCAGGATTTCAAGCGAAGGGACTGAGTGTTAAGGATCTCGTAGTTCTATCCGGTACTTAATATTCACTGTCTTTCACCTAGTCAATGTAATTGTTAATGATACATTTTTGCCTCATACTAGCTACATGGTCAGGTCATTCTTCCTTCCTCACCACTTTTATTTTAATTGTTTGAAACTTTTATTAGGTGGACACACAATTGGGACTTCACACTGCTCATCCTTCAACAACCGTATTTACAACTTCACTGGAAAGGGTGATACTGACCCGTCAATTGACCCGAACTATGTGAAGAAGCTGAAGATGAAGTGTAAGCCAAATGACCAGACAACTCTTGTTGAGATGGATCCTGGCAGTGTTAGGACTTTCGATGAACAGTATTATGTACTTTTAGCCAAGAGAAGAGTTCTCTTCACTTCAGATGCATCTCTTTTGGATGATAGTGAAAGCAAGGCCTATGTCCTTCAGGCCACCAAAAAAGGCTCCTCGTTCTTTAAGGATTTTGGTGAGTCGATGGTGAATATGGGTCGGATCGGTGCCCTCACAGGCAACGCTGGTTCAATCAGACAGTTCTGCTACAAGAACAACTAATGATTTATTTCGTTGCAACGGACAATAAATGGGTAATCCCGTCTTTAATAAATGCTTTGTTTCAGGAGCAATGTATTTCTTCTTGAATAAATGACAAATTAGTGTTCGCATGATTTTGTGATTCTTGTCTAGTTTTACTTCAGACTAAATTAGACTAATTGATATAAGTTGTCAAAGTATGACAGGGAAAACACCTATTCACTGAAATAGAATATGAGGAAGATTATATGTGAAATTTTATATATTTATTATTTTTAATAATTAAATATGAAAATAATTTTTTTAGTCATATATGTTTGGTTTTACAACATATTTAAATCATAATTTTAATATTTTAGAAATATCTAGCTTAACTTCATCACATAGCAGTTATCTATTTAAGTTGTAATTTTTACACTAACATCACATGTCGATATGGCATGACAGGGTAGCAGTTAATCTACCAGGTCAATCAGCTGCATTAAGTCACCATAACATGTGAGCCACTTACTATCAAGTTACTGTGACAAATCAACCGATAATGATCATATAATAAACTATTGAAAGTAGGACTTAAATAATACATTATAAAATCAAATATATAAGATTAAAAAAATTATTTTACAATATACAGGATTTAAGTGTCGAAAACAACAAATGTACATGTCTTCTATTGTAATTATCCTCTTAACATATATTCTAGTATAAGAAAAAAAAAGTTGATGTGTTGAGAAATGGAATTCTATATCGGAAAAAAGAATAAAAGATACTGGCATATAAGAAACTGGGTACTTTTATCATATCAACTTAACCTTTTGGGTTAGATATGGGTCCATTACTCTTGTAAGTTTGGTGAAAATTCTACATGATATTAGAGCGGGTTATCGTGTGGGCTCATATCTCGCCAAGGCTCAAGATAGAAAGAAGGCTTGAGGTCAGTTGTTAATAAGCGCGAGACTAGAAGAAAAATGCCTGGTTCGTAGTAATTATTAAGACCAATATTCCAACTGGCTATTGGATTAGTTGACCCCCTCATTCGAGCACGGGAGAGTATGCCTGGCTTGTGAACAGTTATGGAGGAAGGGTGTTCATGGCACATAGCACATGTATGCCACGTTCCCACGTAAGAACGTATGTTGAGAAATGGAATTTTTCATTGAAAAAATGAATAAAAAGATTTAGGCATATAAGGGATTGGGTGTCACTATCCTATCAAATTTTGGATTTGATATGAATCCATTACTCTTATAAGTCCGGTGGAAATTCTAAAAGATGTTCTGATTCTGATGGATATCTAGCTGGCAATGCATGTCGGAAAAATTCCAACCGAATTATCAAAGAAAAATCCAACCGAATTCTGTCGAAAGGGCCTGAAAGACAAGCTTTTGACGAAGTTCCAGTTGTTGCTATCTGACTGTATAATTTTCGACCAACAAAGCTTACAAAAATCCTATGGGAAATACTTTTTGACAAAAAGATTGTCATGGCAACTGGTTGGAAAAGCAAAGCAGTTGAAATTCCATTGGAAAATCAGCCAAACAACCATTGTCACTTTCCGACCAATTCTTTCTTGCGGAAATCTTTTGGAATTAAAATCTCTTACTATAAAATCTCGAACCTTGCGGAGAAATGTTGCATTTTCACATCCAATACAATCTTATCCTCTCTACTTCATCGTTGAGCAATTTGATTGTTCATTCACAAAGTTCAAATTCCGAAGAATAGGCCTTATTGGTTCCATCACTTTTTGTTCATTTTGGTGAACGAATTTGTGAGGTTTCTATATTATAAATTCACTGTCATGGGCGGAACTCTGGGTCCAAGAACTCCGCTCCGCAATGGCATTGACAGCTACACTCTGTCAACCAACCACTCCTTACAACTGGGTGAATGCAACCTGAGAGAGCGTTGGAACGCTACATGGGCAACCCATAGCAAGAACGTTTGCAGTTTGAGTGGAGAATAATAGCACATAGAGATTGATCTCATTTCCTATTATACTATGTACTATATTTGTCTAATTATATTTGTAATATTGCACCTTCCTTATTAGCGCATGTATACATTCCTATATAATGAAGTTATCACCACTATGTTTTGTGTGGTGTATTTAGCAAATCTCTGTAGCCCTTTCATGGTCTCAGAGCACAATAGGGACAAACCCAATTGTTATCCCTCAACCCACTATCTCTCAGAATGTCGACCAACAAGCAGCTTCCAACTGGCTTGCCCAATAGTGTCCCTTCCATACTAAACAAATTGGACGGCTCCAACTTTTACGTGTGGAGAAATGTCATGTTGGCACTCCTAGATGCCTACAAGCTGTTGGGCTACGCAAATGGCTCGATTCCACCACCACCTAAGACCAAGAACTGTGCTGCGGGGGAGCTTGGTGGGTGTGATGTCGCCAATGAATGCTACGTAGTTGATCCTACTAGTAGTCATATGCTTGTCTCAAAGATTAAGCTATGCATGTGTAAGTGTGAAATAATTCAGACTGTGAAACTATGAATGGCTCATTAAATCAGTTATAGTTTGTTTGATGGTATCTCCTACTTGGATAACTGTAGTAATTCTAGAGCTAATACATGCAACAAAACCCAACTTCTAGAAGGGATGCATTTATTGGATAAAATGTCAATGCGGGCTTTGCATGATGCTATGATGATTCATGATAATTTGATGGATCACACGGCTTGTGTGCCAGCAACACATCATTCAAATTTCTACCCTATCAACTTTCAATGGTAGGACAGTGGCCTACTGTTAGACCCTTGAGCTCTAACCCTAAAGAATGCGTACCACAAGCCATACCTTGGGGCAATGGTAGCACATAGTAAGCACACGAGAAAAAATAGGCTAGCACATGCAAGGTGTTGGGATGAATTGTAGGTCCATGAGAGGGCAAGTGTGGAGATTAGATTAGTCCTTGACCATGCCTGAACACTATTGGATGCTGCAATCCTGATTACACGGCTGTGATTGAGAGAGACGATCGTGGAGGTGGGCCTTGGAAGAGAGTGGATCGGATCTATGATGCTAAGTTGTGCCAAGTCTTTGTAATTGGTTAAATAGACAATCAAGGAAAGATTCTCCCAAGACATGGCAAATCAATTTGTTATAGAAACAATCTTGGGGATTTCTGATTGATGGTTGAGAGGACCTAATGGAGAGAATCAAGGGATTTGAATATATCAGTTGCCATATCTTGTTTGCCAGGCTTCTCTATATAAAAGGGGCTCAGTCTCATTCTTGATAAAACGTCAAACACAGAACATGGAGATAATTCTCAGAGGAAAGGCACAGAGAGCCAGAGACTCCAAGAGACTGGGAGACAAGTCAAAGCAAGCGGTCCGATGTTCTTGAGAGAAGGCACGAGACGAGTGGGGAGTGTAAGTAGTGATAGACTGTGAGGCATATACACATGTGACTATGGTTAGTGTTATGATTTGGGTTAGGTTTTCGTATACTTGAGATATATGTGAATACAAGTTACATTTTTCCCAATTGGGTTATTGTGTTTCTCTACATTGCTTTTATGGTTTTGTGATCAAACAGCTTTGGCAGTAAAATCAGTTAGTAGGTTGGTCGACAAGCAGAGTGTTGATGACAGTGGGACACGGAAAAATTTGTGCTCCGCATTGGTCCCATGACAGTGGTATCAGAGTTGCATTCGGGTTGAGGAGATCCTTTCCCGAAGACCACGCATACATCATAGTCAACAACCGTGTGGACTAGAGTGATGGAAGCATTGCACGGCTGTCTCTATGGTCAACCAAGCCATCGCCCAAGGTGGAGCAAGGCATCACCCATGGTAGAGTGAGGCATAGCCCGTGGTTGGCCAAGGCATCACTCGTGGTAGAGCAAGGCACTGCCTGTGGTTGACGAAGCGTTGTGGCTGTGGTTGATCAAGGCGTCACCCCAAGATCAAGCAAGGGCTATCATTGTGGTCGAGCGAGGCATCATCCATGGTAGAGAAAGGCATTGCCCATGAGCGACTGAGTGCATAGCCCGTGATTGACCGAGGCTTGTTAGTATGGTTGACCAAGCCATTGCCTGTGGTAGACCATGGCTCAGCCCATGGTCGAGAAAGCTATGGCCCATGGTAGAGCAAGGCACAACTAGTGTGGGAGCAAGGCATCTCTCATGGTAGAGCAAGGCATTGCCCATGAGCTATCGAGCACACAGCCTGTGGTCGACTGAGGGCTGTCTACATGGTCAACCTGGGGCTATTGACATGGTCGACCGAGGGCTGACTTTGTGGTTGACCAAGCCATCACCTGTGGTAGAGCAAGGCACTGCCCTTGGTCAAGCAAGGCATCGCCCATGGTAGGGCAATGCACAACCCTTGGTCAAACATGCCATTGCCCATGGTAGAGCCAGGCACAGCCCATGGTCGAGCAAGGTGTAGCCCGGGGTGGAGCAAGGCACAACCCTTGGTAGTGCAAGGTACAGCCCGTGGCAGAGCCAGGCACTACTCTTGAGCAACTGAGCGCACTGCCCATGGTTGACCGGGAGTTGTCTCTGATGTCGACCAAGCCATCGCCAATGGTAGAGCAAGGCACAGCCAGTTGTCGGGCAAGGCATAGGCTATCGTAGAGCCGGGCATAGCCCGTGGTTGACCAAGCCATTGCCCATGGAAGAGTGAGTCACAGCCTAAGGTCGAGCAAGGCAATGCCCATGGTTGAGAAAGGCAACACCTTAGGCAGAGCCAGGCATTGCCCTGAGCAACTGTGTGCATAGCCTATGGTCGAGCAAGGCAACGCCCATGGTAGAGCAACACACAACCCTTGGTAGTGCAAGGTATAGCCTGAGGCAGAGCCAGGCATCGCATGTGAGCAACCGAGCACACTGCTTGTGGTCGACTGGGGGTTGTCTCCAATATTGACCAAGCCGTTGCTGGAGGTAGAGCAAGGCACAGCCTGTGGTCAGGCAAGGCATCGCCCGTGGCAGAGCCAAGCATGGCCCATGGTTGACCAAGTCATTGGGTGTGGTAGAGTGAGGCACAGCCCAAGGTCAGGCAAGGCATCACCTGCAGTGGAGCAAGGCATTGCCCATGCTCGTCCAAGGGCTATCTTTGTGGTCGACCAAGCCATCACTCGTGGCAGACCAAGGCATTGCCCGTGGTCAATCGATGGCTGTCTCTGTGGTCGATCAAGCCGTATTGGTATATCATGGCATAGCCCATGGTCGAGCAAGGCATCACCTGTTGTTGGGCAAGGCATAGCTTAGGGTGAAAGATGCCCTTGGAAGAGCAAGGCACAACCTATGGTTGAGCAAGGCATCACCCTTGGAAGACCAAGGCATAGCCTGTGGTTGAGCAAGGCATTGCCCCAGGTAGAGCCAAGCACTGTGTGTGACACACCGAGCATACAACCTGTGGTTGACCAAGGTATAGCAAGGCATAGCCAGTGGTCAACCAAGCCATGGCCTAGGGTAGAGCATGGCACTGGCTGTGGTCAAGCGAGGCATTGCTTGTGCTAGAGCAAGGCACAGCGTGTGGTCGAGTGAGCCATTGCCCATGGTAGAGTGAGGCACAACCTGTGGTCAAACATGCCATTGCCCTTCGTAGAGCAAGGCATAGACCATGGTTGAGCATGGCATCACTTGAGGTAGAGCCAGGCATTGCCTGTGAGCTATCAAATGCACTGCCCATGGTTGATTGCAGGCTGTGTCAGTGGTCGACCAAGCCATCGCACGTGGTAGAGTGAGACACAGCCCACGGTAGAGCAAGGCACTGCCTATGGTTGACCAAGGCAACGACTGTGGTAGAGCAAGGCATTGCCCATGGTAGGGCAAGGATCTGCCCAAGAGCAACCGCGTGCACTGCTCGTGGTTGATCAAGGCATCGAGTGTGGTAGACGAATGATTGTTGCCGTGGTCGACCAAGTGATCGACAGTGGTAGACAAATGATTGTTGCTGTGGTTGACCAAGCCATCGACAATGGTAGGGCATGGAGCTGCCCATGAGCGACCAAGGACAGAGCTCGTGGTCAAGCAAGGCATCGTCTGTGGCACTACGAAGCACTACACACAAGAGACCAAGCATACAGCCTGTGGTTGACCGAGGTACAGTGATGCATAGCTGGGGGTCGACCAAGCCATCGCCAGTGGCACAACGACGCACAGCCCGTGGTCAAACAAGCAATTGCCCTTGGTAGAGCCTGGCCTAGCCTGTGGTCGAGTAAGGCATCACCTGAGGGTGAGCTAGGCACAGCCCGTGAACAACTGAATGCACAGCCCATGGTCAACAAAGGGCTGTCACCGTGGTTTACCATGCCATCGCCCATGGAGGGTAGTCTCCGTGGTTGACCAAGCCATCACCTTGGTAGAGGAAGGCACAGCCTGTGCTCATCTGAGGGTTGTCTCCATGGTTGACCAAGGCATTGCCCGTGGTCAACCAAGGGCTATCTCTATGGTCGAACAAGGCATTTCCCGTGGTTGGGCATGGCATAGCCCATTGTGAAACATGCCATTGTCCTTGGAAGAGCAAGGCATAACCCGTGGCCGGGCATGACATCACCCTTGGTAGGGCAAGGCACAACTTGTGATCAAGCGAGGCATCGCCCAAGGTACTGCCAGGCACTGCACGTGAGACACTGAGCATACAGCCCGTGGTTAACCAAGTACAGTGAGGCATAGACAATGGTCGACCAAGCCATGGCCCGGGGTAAAGCAAGGCTTTGGCCACTGTAAAGCAAGGCACAACATGTGGCCGAGTGAGGCATCACCCATGGTAGAGTGAGGCACAGCCTGTGGTCAAACATGCCATTGCCCTTGGTAGAGCAAGGTACAGCTCGTGGTCAAGCAAGGAATCGCCCATGATAGAGCAAGGCACAACTTGGGGCCGAGCAAAGCAATGCTTGAGGTAAAGCCAGGCACTGCCTATGAGCTACTGAGTGCACAACCCATTGTTCACTGAGTGCTGTCTCCGTGGTTGACCAAGTCATCACCCATGGTAGAGCGATGCACAGCCCATGGTCAAACATGCCTTTGCCGTTGGTAGCACTTGGCAGAGCTAGTGGTCTGGCGAGGCATTGCCCGAGGTAGAGCCTAGCACTATCCATGAGCTACCAAGTGCATTGCCTTTGGTCAACCAAGGGCTGTCTCTGTGGTTGACCAAGCCATCACCCATGGTAGAGCAAGGCAAAGCCCGTGGTAGAGCCAGGCATTGTCTATGGTCAACCAAGGCATCAACCATGGTAGAGCAAGGCATTGCCTGTGAGTGACCATGTGCACTGCCCGTGGTCGCTCAAGGCATCGATTGTGGTAGACCAAGGGCTGTTGCTGTGGTCAACGAAGCCATCGACCATGGTAGAGCAAGACATTGCCTGTGAGTGACCAAGCGCATAGCCCATGGTTGACCGAGGGCTGTCTCCATGGCTGACCAAGCCATTGCCCATGGTAGAGCCTGCCACAGCCAGTGGTCGATCGAGGGCTATCTCCACGGTCGGCCAAGCCAACAGCCATGGTAGAGCAAGGTGCAGCCCGGGGGCCTCCGAGGTCTGTCCCCGTGGTCGACAAAGCCATCACTCATGGCAGATCAACACAGCCTGGGTTGAACATGCCATGGCCCTTTGTAGAGCAAGGCACAGCCCATGGTTGAGTGAGGCAACACCCGTGGTAGAGCGAGGCATTGCCCGTGGTTGACCAAGTGTTGTCGCCATGGCCGATCAAGGCATCACTCGTTGTAGAGCACGGCACTGCCTGTGAGTGACCAAGTGCACAACCCGTGGTCAATCATAGCATTGACTGTGATCGACCAAGGGCTGTCGCTGTGGTCAACCATGGCATCGAAAGTGGTGGAGCAAGGCACTGCCCATGAGTGACTGAGTGTGCAGCCTGTGGTCGACGAAGGCTGTCTCCATGATCGAGTGCACAGCTCGTGGTCAATCAAGGCATGACCATGGTCAACCATGGCAACAATCGACCAAGGGCTGTTGCCGTGGTCGACCAAGGCATCAACCATGGTGGAGCAAGGCACTACCTGTGAGTGATTGAGCGCGCAACCCATTGTCCACAGAGGGCTATCTCCATGGTTGACCAAACCATCACTTGTGGTAGAGCAAGGCATAGCCCTTGGTCGACCGAGGCTGTCTCCATGGTTGACCAAGCCAATGCCCATGGTAGAGCAAGGCACAACCTAGGGTCATCCGAGGGTTGTCTTCATGGTTGAGCAAGCCATTGCCAGTGGTAGACCAAGGCATTGCCCGTGGTGGACCGAGGGCTGCCTCTGTGGTCGACCAAGCCACTGCTCTTGGTATAGCTTAGCACAGCCCATGGTCGAGCAAAGCATCACGCTTGGTAGCACAAGGCACAGCCTGTGGTCGACCAAGCCATGGCCCGGTGTAGAGCAAGGCATTGGCCATGGTCAAGCAAGGCATCGCCAGTGCTAGTGCTAGAGCAAGGCATAGCATGTGGTCGAGTGAGGCATCACTCCGTGGTAGTGTAAGGCATAGCCCATGGTCGAACTTGCCATTGCCCTTGGTAGAGCAAGGCACACCCCGTGGTGGAGCAAGGCACAGCTCGGGGTCGAGCAAGGCATTGCCCAAGGTAGAGCCAGGCACTACCCGTGAGCTACTGAGTGCATAGCCCATGGTTGACTGAGGGTTGTCCATGTGGTCGACCAAGCCATTGCCCTTGGTAGAGCGAGGCACAGCCTGTGGTTGAACATGCCTTTGCCCTTGGTAGAGCCTGGCACAACCTGTGGTTGAGCAAGGCATCACACAAGGTAGAGAAAGCCACTGTTCATGAACTTGCGAGCGCACAGCCCGTGGTCAATTGAGGGCTGTCTCCATGGTCGACCAAGCCATCGCCTGTTGTACAATGAGGCACAGCACATGGTTGAGGAAGGCATCGCCTGTGGTTGGGCGAGGCGCTGCTTGTGGTCGAGAAAGGCATTGCCTGTGGTAGAGCGACACATAGCCCATGGTCAACCAAGGCATTATCCTTGGTGGACCAAGGGACCGCACGTGGTAGATCAATGAGTTAACCCATGAACAACCAAGGGCTGTTGCCTTAGTCAAGCAAGGCATTGCCCGTGATCGACCAAGGGCTATCGCTGTGGTCAAGCAAGGCACTACCATTCTGCGATGGAGTGCATAGCCCATAGTCAATTGAGGACTGTCTCCATGGTTGAGCAAGCCATCATCCATGGCGGAGCAAGCCATCACCCATGGTAGAGCTAGGCACAACCTATGGTTGAGCAAGGCATTGCCCGTGGTAGAGCAAGGCACAGCCCATGGTTGAGCAAGGCATCGCCCGAGGTTGAGCTAGGCACTGTCCGTGAGCTTCCAAGTGCACAGCCTGTGGTCAACTGAGGGCTGTCTCCAAGGTTGACCAAGCTATCGCCCAGCATAGCACATTGTTGAGGAAGGCATCACCTGTGGTTGGGCAAGGCACTATCTGTGGTCGAGCAAGGCATTGCCTGTGGTAGAGCGACGTAGAGCCCGTGGTCAACCATGGCATTGCCATTGGTGGACCAAGGCACTACACATGGTAGATCAATGAGTCGACCCATAATCGACCAAGGGCTGTCACTGTGGTTGAGCGAGGCATTGCCTGTGATGGACCAAGGGCTATCACTTTGGTCGAGCAAGGCATTGCCCTTGGTGGAGCAAGGCACTGCCCTTCTGTGACTTAGAGCACAGCCCATAGTCAATTGATGACTGTCTTCATGGTTGACCAAGCCATCACCTGTGGTGGAGCAAGCCATCACCCATGGTCGAGCAAGGCACAACCCGTGGTCAAGCAAGGCATTGCCTGTGGTAGTGCAAGGTGCTGCCCGTGAGCGACTGACTGCAAAGCCTTTGGTCGACCAAGGCATCGACCATGGTAGAGCATGGCACTACCCGTGAGTGACCGAGTGCACAGTTCGTGGTTGATGGAGGGCTGTCTCCATGGTTGGCCAAGCAATCACCCATGGTAGAGCAAGGCACAGCCCATGGTAGACCGAGGACTGTCTCCTCGGTCGACCAAGTCATTGCCCGTGGTCGTCCAAGGGCTGTCTCTGTAGTTGACCAAGCCATGGCCCTCGGTAGAGCATGGCACAACCCATGGTCGACCAAGGCATTGCCCATGGTTTGGCAAGGCACAGCCCAGGCTCAAACATGCCATGGCCCTTTGTAGAGCAAGGCACTGCCCGTGGTCAAGGAAGGCATTGCTCGAGGTACAACTAGGCACTGCCCGAGAGAGACCAAGCATACAACCAATGGTCAAGAGAGGTACAGCGAGGAAAAGCCCGTGGTCAACCAAGCTGTGGCCCATGGTAAAGCAAGGCATTGCCCATGGTAGAGCGAGGCACAACCCATGGTCAAACATGCCATTGCCCTTGGTAGAGCAAGGCACAGCCCATGGTCAAGGAATGCAATGCCCATGGTAGTGCAAGGCACATCCTGTGGTCAGGCAAAGCTTTTCCTGAGGTAGAGCCAGCCACTGCCCTTGAGAGATCGACTGCACAGCCCGTGGTCGACTGAGGGCTGTCTCCGTGGTTGACTGAAGCCATTGCCTGACGTGGGACAAGGCACAACCTGTGGTTGAGCAAGGCATCACCCAAGGTAGGGTGAGCCACAGCCCATGGTTGAACGTGCCATTGCCCATGGTAGAGCCAGGCACAGCCCATGGTCGAGTAAGGCATCACCTATGGTAGGGCAAGGCATCATCTGAAGAAGAGCCAGGCAATGCCTGAGAGCTAGAGAGTGCGCAGCCCATAGTTGACCAAGGGCTGTCTCTGTGGTTGACCAAGCCATCGCCAGTGGAAGAGCGAGGCACAGCCCATGGTCGAGCAAAGGATCGCCCATGGTTGGGCAAGGCACAACCTATGGTAGAGCAAGGCACGACTCCTGGTTGACCAAGGAATGTCTCCATGGTCGACCAAGCCACCACTCATGGTAGAGCAAGGCACAGCCCATTGTAGAGCAAGGCATCAACCATGATTGACAGAGCACACACCCATGGTCAACCGAGGGCTGTCTCTGTGGTCGACCAACCCATCGCTCATGGTCGGGCAAGGTACAGCCGGTGGTTGAGCAAGGCAATGCCTGTGGTATAGCAAGGCACAGCCGGCAATCGATGCAGCCATTGCTCGTGGTAGAGTGAGGCACCATCCATGGCCGAACAGGCCATCGCCCATGGTATAGCCTGGCACAGCCCTTGGTTGAGCAAGCCACGACCCATGACCTGTGGTTGATCAAAGGCTGTCTCCATGGTCGACCAAGCCATTGCCCATGGTAGGGCAAGGCACACCCCAGGGTCGACTGAGGGCTGTCTCCATGGTCATCCAAGCCATTGCCCATGGAAGAGCAAGGCACAGCTTGTGTTCAAGTAAGGCATCGCCCGTGGTAGTGTGAGGCACAGCCCGTGGTCTACCAAGCCATTGCCTGTGGCACAGCAAGGGACAGCCCATGGTCGAGCATGGCAATGCCCGTGGTAGAGCCAAGCACAGCCCGTGGATGAGCAGGGCATCGCTTGTGGAAGAGCCAGGCACTGCCCATAGTCAACCAAGTGCCGTTGCCATGGTCAATCAAGGCATCACACAATGATTGAACAAGCGCTGTCACTGTGGCCGAGCATGGCATTGCCCATGGTAGAAAAAGGCATTACTCATGTGCGACTGTGTGCACAGCTCGTGGTCTATCTACGCATCAACTTTGATTGAGCAAGGGTTGTCACCATGGTCAGCCAAGGCATCGATCGTGGTAGAGCAAGGCACTGCTCGTAAGCAACCAAGTGCATAGCCCATGGTTGACTAGGGGCTGGCTCCATGGTCAACCAAGCCATCGCCTGTGGGAGAGTGAGGCACAGTTTGTGGTCAACCGAGAGCTGTCTCCATGGTCGACCAAGCCGTCACCCTTGGTAGAGCAAGGCACAGGCCATGGTCGAGCCAGGCATTGCCCGAGGTTGGACAGGGCACAGCCTGTGGTTGACTGAGGGTTGTCTCCATTGTCAAACAAGGCATCACCCATGGTTGCAAATGCCGCAGCCCATGGTCAAGCAAGGCATCACCCATCGTAGAGCAAGGCACAGCCTGTGGTTGAACATGCCATGGCCCTTGGTATTGCATGGCATAGCCTGTGGTCAAGCAAGACAACGCCTGTATCAGAGCAAGGCACAGCCTTTGGTCGACTAAGCCATTACCATGGTAAAGCAAAGCACAGCCCGTGGTCGAGCATGCCATCAGCTGTGGTAGAGCAAGGCACAGCCCATGGTCAAGCAAGGAAATGCACATGGTAGTGCATGGCACAACCAATAAGTGATCAGTGCACAACTCATGGTCAACCAAGGGCTGTCTCTGTGGTCGACCATCCCCAGTGGTAGAGCAAGGCACAGCTCGTGGTCAAGGAAGGCATTGTCTGTGGCATAGCCAAGCACAGCCTGTGGTCAAGCAAGGCATTGCCCGAGGTACAGCCAGGCACTGCCCATGAATGACTGAGCACACAGCCTGTGGTCAACCAAGCCATCGCCCGTGGTAGAGCAAGGCACATCCCATGGTCAAGCAACGCATAGCCCGTCATATAGCGAGGCACAGCCCATAGTCAAACAAGCCATTGCTTGTGGTAGAGAGAGGCACAGCCTGTGTTCAAGCAAGCCATCGCCTGTGGAAGAGCAAGGCACAACCAATGGTTGAGCAGGGCATCGCCTGATGTAGAGCCAGGAACTGGGCGTGTGACTGAGGGCACAGCTCGTGGTCAACCAAGCCATTGCCGGTGGCAGAGCAAGGCACAGCCCGTGGTTGAACAAGGCATCACCCATGGTAGGGCGAGGCACAGCCATGGTCGAACAAGCCATGGCCCATGGTAGAGCAAGGCACAGCCCGTGGTCGAGCAAGGCAACACCCGAGGTAGAGCTAGGCACTGCCCATGAGAAACTGAATGCACCACGTGTGGTCGACCAATGCATTGCTCGTGTTGGACCAAGGCACTGCTCATGGCCTACCAAGAGCTGTCGCCATGGTCGATCAACACGTCAACCCATGATCGACCAAAGGCTGTCACCGTAGTCGAGCAAGGCATCACCTGTGGTTGAGCAAGGCACTGCCTGTGAGACATCAAGCGCACAACCTGTAGTCGACTAAGGGCTGTCTCCGTAGTTGACCAAGCCATCGCTAGTGCAAGAGCAAGGCACAGCCCGTGGTCGACCAAGGCATCACCCATGGTAGAGCAATGCACTGCCCATAGTCGGTCAAGACCTGTCACCGTGGTCAATCAAGGCATTGCCCATTGATTGACCAAGGGATGTCGCCATCATCGAGCAAGGCATCAACTATGGTAGAGGAAGGCATTGCTCGTGAGTGACCGAGTGCGTAGCCTGTGGTCAACTAGGGGTTGTCCCAGGGTCAACCAAGCCATTGCTCATGGTAGAGCAAGGGATGGCCAGTGGTTGAGTATGGCTTCGCCAGTGCTAGAGCGAGGCACAGCCAATGGTGGAGCATTGCATTGCCCATGGTAGAGCAACGCACTGCCCGTGAGCAACTGAGCACACAACCCATGGTCAACTGAGGGTTGTCTCCATTGTCGACCAAGCCATTGCCTTTGGTAGAGCATGGCACAACCCATGGTCAAGAAGGCATTGACTGTTGTCGACCATGCCACTGCCCGTGGTGGAGCAAGGCATCAGTTGTCATAGATCAAGGCATTGCCCATGAAAGATTGAGTGCACAGCCCATGGTCGACCAATGGCTGTCTCCATGGTTGAGCAAGCCATTGCATGTGGTAGAGCAAGGAACAGCCTGTGGTTGGCCAAGCGATTACCTGTGGTCGAGCAAGGCATCACCCGTGGTAGAGCAAGGCATCACATGTGATAGGGCAAAGCACTGCTCATGAGCAACTGACTGCACAGCCTGCGGTCAACCGGGGGCTATCTCCATCATCGACCAAGCCATCGCCCATGGTAGAGCGAGGTGTACCTGTGGTCAAACATGCCATTGCCCTTGGTAGTGCAAGGCAGAGCCCGTGGTCGAGCAAGGCACCACCCAAGGTAGATGCAGGCACTGCCCATGAGTGACCGACCACATTGCCCGTGGTCGACCGGGGGTTGTCTCCATGGTAGACCAAGTCATCACAGGTGGTAGAGCATGGTGCAGCCTGCGATTGAGCAAGGCATCACCCGTGGTAGAGCTAGGCATAGCCCGTGGTTGCCCAAGCCACTGCTCGTGGTAGAGCTAGGCACAGCCCGAGGTTGAGCAAGGCATTGCCCATGGTAAAGCAAGGCACAGCCTGTGGTCGAGCAAGGCATTGCCTGAGGTGGAGCCGGGCACAGCCCTGAGCAACCAAGCACAATGATCATGGTCGACCAAGCCATCACCCATAGTACAGCAAGGCACAGCTCGTGGTCAAGCAAGGATAGCCCGAGGTATAGCCCATGTTCTCAGAGTTCCAAGAAGTTGGAGAACTTCATTTGGGACATGGAGAATTACTTTGTCACCGCGAAGGTTCCAGACTTGGAGAAGGTAATGATCACAACTATGTATTTAGCTAGTGATGCTAAGTTGTGGTGGAGAACTTGTGTCCAGGATGCGATCAGTGCCGGACGATCTGCATCCCGAGCAGCCCACGAAGTGTTCGTCGGAAGGAACTACTCCTTGAATTCCTTCTTTAGTGTAGGCCAATCTCTGATGCGTGGCTGCCCACCGGTAGCAGCGTCCTGCTCATGGGTTCACCACTAGAGTTTCGCAACACCCGACAGATACATGACTACCATTGAGACTTGCTCCCCTTCTGGAACCTTTCCTGCCTCGAAGTAGTGTTCGATGTCCCACATAAATTTTTCGAGTTCCATGGAACTCTAAGTGCCTGTGAAGGCTTTGAGTTCAGGTATCTTTACCTTAGCCCGCAATCCCTCTGCTTTGGCTGCACCACCAACCAGTGCATGTCGGAGGACACACACCTCCTTCAAACGGACAACGTCTGGAACTAGGGCTGCTAGAACTTCCGCCACTGTTCCGCTTATTCTAGACATGTTGCCGAGGGATGTTTCCAAAGCCGCCACTCGATCCTTTAACGCATCCATGTGTGACATTCAGGTCACCGCTCGCTTGTTGTTGAAATTCCTAGCACACCACTGAACACGGCTTTGATACCAGCTATCACAGGGGTTGGAATTCATCCGAAATTTTCCATTCCTGCGATGGTGCTGAGCAGTGTCCCGCACACTCTCAGCCAACCCAAACACACACAGCAAAGTAGCTCGGCGAGGTTTAGCAACAAAGGATCAAGATCGAACAATGCAAGGTAAGGGAAATCTCACTTGTATTCGCAAACTCGAATTACGAGAACACGCAAAACCCTTACACGACCTTGCACAGTCATGCCCAAGTATGTTCCTCGTGTGCCCAGCACTTGGACTGGTGAACTTTGCCCTGGGAGTTCATGCACGGCTTTGAGGGAACTAGTCACAGCACTGCCGACCTTCCTTCGTTCAGCTCTTTGTGATGGAGTGTTTTCCTCTCTACTCTCTCCAGTTGCTCCTGCTTGACCTTGAAGACCCAGCAGTCCTATTTATCCTTGCAGGGGGAGGATCCACGATCCCTGATTTCTAGGAAATAACCATGCTTCCATATCTACCCGAATCCCACATTTTCAGGATGCTGCAGTTGGATAAGATTGACTGCTTGCCAACTCAGTCAGTCAGTCAGTTAGCACTCTGACCATGCCTCCATCGTTCCAATGACTGGAGTATGCCGGGTTTGCCTGAGTGCCACCCACACTCAGTTTGGTCCTGGGCACCGTGCCCTTGCCTTGGATCAGTCGCTGGTAGCATAAGCGCCGCTTGACTGTGAGCGACCTTCCATAGCTGTCTTGTGGAAGCTTAGGGAGTCCATAGGGCATCCGGATTGCCCGCCCTTGAGCGAGTCTTGCAGGAGCACCTGCACGCATGTTGCCTGCCAGCTCACCTTGGAACGAGTCTTGTGGAAGATTAGGGTGTCCATCTCGCCTGCCCTTGAGCACATCTTGCCGGAGCAGCCGTGCACACATCACCTGCCAGGCCACCTGGGAGCGAGTCTTGCGGGAGTGCCCATGCCCGCACTGCCTGCCACTTGGCATCCACCTTGCTCGCCTGGGAGTGAGTCTTGTGGGAGCATGGGGCATCCGGGTTGCCCGCCTTTGAGCAAGTCTTGTGGGAGAACCCTTGCCTGCATTGCTTGCTAGCTCGCCCTTCCGTTCCAGCTGATCCTTCAGCAGTCTTCCCTCGATCCTGTCCCCGGCTGCCATGCCATCGAGGGCCCACATAGCAGCCATGTCCATGTCCGAGCATCAAGGGGCTAACAGCTTGAATGACCAGGGGGACAGCCCTCGGTTGACCACTGGCTGCACCTTGCTATACCACAAGTGATGCCTTGCTCGACCACGGGTGGTGCCTCGCTCTACTACGGATGATGCCTTCATCAACCATGAAGACAGCCCTCAGTTGAACACAGGCTGTGCACTCATTCATTGACGGGCGGTGCCTCGCCCTACCACGAGCAATGCCTTGCTTGACCATGGGCTGGGACTTGCTCTACCACGGGCGATGCCTTGCTTGACCATGGAGATAGCCCTCAGCTGACCACAGGCGGTGCCACACTCTACCATGGTTGATGGCATGGTCAACCACGGAGACAGCCCTCGATTGACCACTTGCTGCACCTTGCATTGCCATGGGCGATGCCTTAATCCACCACGGACTGTACATGGGTCTACCAGCAACAATGGCTTGGTCGACCACATAGACAGCCATTGGCTAACCACATGCTGTGCCTCACTATACAATGGACGATGTGATGCTTGACCACGGGCTGTGCCTTGCACTACGACGGGAGATGGCTTGGTCGACCACGGTGACAGCCCTCGGTCGACCACTGGCCCCACCTCACTCTACCACAAGCGATGCCTTGCTCAACCACAGGCTGTGCCTAGCTCTACCAGCAACAATGGCTTGGTCGACCAGAGACAACCCTCAGTCAATCACAGGCTGCACGTCACTCTACCATGGGTGCTGCCTTGCTTGACCACAGGCTGTGCCTTGCTCAACCATGGGCGACGCCTTGCTCCACCTTGGGCTGCGCCTGGCTGTACTAGCAGAGATGGCTTGGTCTACTATGGAGACAGCCCTCGGTCAACCACATGCTGTGCCTTGCTCTACCATAGGTGATGCAATGCTCGACCATGGGCTGTGCCTGGCACTACCATACGGTCAACCATGGTGACAACCCTCGGTTGACCACTGGCTGCTCCTCGCTCTACCACAAGTGATGCCTTGCTTGACAACTGGCTGTGCCCTGCTCTACCATGGCTTGGTCAATCATGGAGACAGCCCTCAGCCGACCACAGGTTGTGCGCTCATTTGCTGACGGGCAGTGCCTTGCTCTTCCACGGGCATTGCCATGCTCAACCATGGGCTGTGCCACCCTCTACCACAGGTGATGCCTTGCTCGACCACGGAGACAGCCCTTGGTCATCCACAGGCTGCGCCTCCTTCTACCATGGGTGATGCCTTGCTCGACCATGGTCTGTGCCTTGCTCTACCATGGGCGATGGCTTGGTCAGCCATGAAGACAATCCTCAGTTGCCATCGGGCAGTGCCTAGCTCTTCCACGGTTGACACCTTGGTCTACCACGGGCTGTGCCTTACTCAACCACAGAGACAGCCCTCAGTTGACCACGGGCTGTGCCTAGTGCAACCACATGCGATGCCTTGCTCAACCACAGGCTGTGCCCTGCTCTACCACGAGCATTGGCTTGGTTGACCACGGGCTGCACCTCGCTCAACCACGGGGGATGCCTTGCTCAACCACAAGCTGTACCACTCTCTACCACAGGCAATGCTTGGCTCGACCACAGGCTGTGCCTCACTCTACCTTGAGCGATGCCTTGCTCGACCATGGAGACAGCCCTTGGTTGACCATGGGCTGCGCCTCACTCTACCACGATGATGCCGTGCTCGACCTCGAGCTGTGCCATTTTCTACCACAGCTGATGGCTCAGCCAACCATGGAGACAGCCCTTGGTCGACAACAGGCTGTGTGCTCAGTTGCTGATGTAGTGCCTAGCTCTTTCATGGACAGTGCTTTGCCTGATCATGGGCTGTGCCTTGCTCTACCACAGGCAATGGCTTGGTCAGGCAGAACCCACAGTCAACCACTGGCAGTGTGCTCGGTCGCTGAGTGGTGGTGCCTAGCTCTTCCAAGGGAAATGCTTCTCTTGACGATGGGCTGTGCCTCACTCTACCATGGGTGATGCCTTGCTTGACTGCAGGCTGTGCCCTGCTTTACCATGAAAGATGGCTTGGTCAACCATGGAGATAGCCCTCAGTCGACAATGAGCTGTGCGATCGTTCGCTGACGGGCAGTGCCAAGCTCTACCACTGGCATTGCCTCGCTCAAGCACAGGCTGCACCTCGCTCTGCCACGGGCGTTGCCTTGCTCGACCATGGGCTATGCGTTGCTCTACCACGGGTGATGGCTAGGTCAACCATGGAGACAGCCCTCGGTTGACCACAGGCTATGCCACACTAGACCACGGACAGTGCCTGGCACTGCCACAGGCTATGGCTTGGTCAACCATGGAGACTGCCCATGGTCGACCATGGCAGCGCCACATTCTACCAAGGGTGATGCCTTGGTTGACCGTGGGCTGTGCCTTGCTCTACCATGGGCAATGACTTGGCCGACCATGGAGACAGCCCTTGGTCAACCACAGGCTGTATGCTGGGTCACTCACAGTAGTGCCTAGCTCTGGCATGGGCGATGCCTCGCTCAACCATGGGCTGTGCTTCGCTCTATCATGGGCAATGCCTTGCCCGACCATGGAGATAGCCCTTGGTCGACCATGGGCTGTGCCTCGCTCTACCACATGCGATGCCTTAGTTGACCATGGGCTATTCTTTGCTCTACCACGGGTGATGGCTAGGTTGACCATGGAGACAGCCCTTGGTCAACCACAGGCTATGCCATGCTAGACCATGGACAGTGCCTGGCTCTACCACAAGCAGTGGCTTGGCCAACCACGGAGACTGCCCTTGGTCGACCACGAGCAGGGTCTCACTCTACCAAGGGTGATGCCTTGGTCGACTGCGGGCTGTGCCTTGCCTGACCACGGAGTCAGCCCTTTGTTGACCATGGGCTGCGCCTTGCTCTACCAGGGGTGATGGCTTGGCCGACCACAAAGACAGCCCTTGGTTGACCACGGGCTGTGTTCTGGGTCACTAACAGCAGTGCCTAGCTCTTCCATGGATGATGCCTCACTCAACCATGGGCTGTGCCTCTCTCTACCATGGGCGATGCCTTTCCCAACCATGTAGACAACCCTTGCTCGACCATGGGCTGTGCCACGCTGTACCACGGGCGATGACTTGGTTGAGCACAGCGACAGCCCTCAGTTGACCACTGGTTGCACCTTACTCTACAACGGGCATTGCCTTGCTCAACCACGGGCTGTGCCTAGCTCTACCAGCAGCAATGGCTTGGTCGATCATGGAGATAGCCCTCGGTCAACCATGGGCTCTGCCTCACCTGCCACTAGCGATGCATTGCTCGATCATGGGCTATGCGTTGCTCTACCACGGGTGATGGCTAGGTCAACCACGGAGACAGCCCTCGGTCGACCACAGGCTATGCCATGCAAGACCATGGACAGTGCCTATCTCTACCCAAAGTGATGGCTTGGTCAACCACGGAGACTGCCCTCGGTCAACCACGGGTAGCACCTCATTCTACCAAGTGTGATGCCTTGGTTGACCGTGGGCTATGCCTTCCTCCACCACGGGCAATGGCTTGGCCGACCATGGAGATAGCCCTCGGTCGACCATGGCCTGTGCACTGGGTCACTGATAGCAGTGCCTAGCTCTTCCACGGGCGATGCCTTGCTCAACTGCAGGCTGTGCCTTGCTCTACCATGGGTGATGCCTTGCCCGACCATAGAGACAGATCTTGGTTGACCATGGGCTGCACCTCGCTCTACCACGGGTGATGCCTTGCTGACCAAGGGCTGTGCCATGCTCTACCATGGGTGATGGCTTGGCCGACCATGGAGACAGCCCTCAGTCAACCACGGGCTGTGCTCTAGGTCACTGACGGTAGTGCCTAGCTCTTCCACAGGCGATGCCTCGCTCAACCATGGGCTGTGCCTCACTCTACCATGGGCAATGCCTTGCCTGCCAATGGAGACAACCCTTGGTCATCCATGGGCTGTGCCTCGCTCTACCACGGGCAATGACTTGGTCAAGCATGGCGACAGCCCTTAGTTGACCATTGGTTGCACCTCGCTCTACCACAGGCAATGCCTTACTCAACCACTAGTTGTGCTTGGCTCTACCAGCAGCAATGGCTTGGTTGACCATGGAGATAGCCCTCGGTCGACCACGGGCTGCCTCTCACTCTACCATAGGTGCTACCTTGCTTGACCATAGGCTGTGCCTGGCTCAACCACAGGTGATGCTTGCTCCATCTTGGGCTGTGCCTAGCTATACTAGCAGCGATGGCTTAGTCCACCATGGAGACAGCCCTTGGTTGACCACGTGCTGTGCCTCACTCTATCATTGGTGATGCAATGCTCAACCACGAGCTGTGCCTCACACTACCATGATCGATTGCACGGTCGACCATGGTGACAACCCTCAATTGACCACTGGCTGCACCTTGCTCTACCACGAGTGATGCCCTGCTTGACCATGGACTGTGCCTGGCTCTAAGACAGGCAATCCCTTGGTTGACCATGAAGATAGCCCTCGATCAACCACAACCTGTGCCTTGCTTGACCACAGGTTGTGCCTTGCTCGACCATGGGCTGTGCCCTGCTCTACCACAAGCGAAGGCCTGGTCATTCACGGAGACAGCCCTCGGTTGACCACGGGTTGTGTGCTTGTTCAATGATAGGAAGTGCCTTGCTCTTCCATGGGTGTTGCCTCGCTCGACCACAGGCCTTGCCAAGCTGTACCATAGGTGATGCCTTGCTCGACCATGGAGACAACCCTCTGTCACCCATGGGCTGCAACTCTTTCTACCATGGGCGATGCCTTGCTCTACCACAGGCTGTGCCTTGCTCTACCACAAGTGATGGCTTGGTCAACCATGGAGACAACTCTCAGTTGCTAACAGGCTGTGCTTTCAGTTGCAGACAGGTAGTGCCTAGCTATACCGCGGGTGATGCCTCGCTCGACCATAGGCCGTGTCACGCTGTACCACAGGCGATGACTTGGTCCACCATGGAGACAGCCCTCTGTCAACCACTGGTTGCTCCTTGCTCTACCACGGGCAATGCCTTGCTTGACCATGGGCTGTGCCTGGCTCTACCAGCAGCAATGTCTTGGTCAACCACAGGCTGTGCACTCAGTCCCTGACTGGTAGTGCCTTGCTCTACCACAATCAATGCCTTGCTCTATGACAGGCTATCCCTCTGATGTGATCGGAATTGGGTGGAAGTCTTAGTCGAGGAGAGGGAGAAGAAAGAGGAGGTTGAGGGTAGAGAAGACGGAGTTACGCCAAGGGGTTCGTATTCCGCCATAGCCTTTATAGAGGTGACTAGCCTCCCCTTTTATTTCCCTCCTATTGGTCAACTAATAGAACAACTATTTTAACAACCCAAACAGTTGTTGCATGTGTATATATACGAGAGGCCCTAATCAATAGCACTTGTTACCAGTGGCTCCTATATATTTGATGTGAGTCCCCTAAACTTTCAAATTACACATTGCACTCCCTTGTACACATCGATACTATTCTCCTTCGGAGACCTTGTCTGCAAGATTGACATTTGGGAATTTGTGCTGCAAGTCATAGAGGAACTCCCAGGTAGCCTCGGTAATAGGGAATTTTGAGCTTTGCACGAGAACCTTGGTAGCCACCTGGTTGCCACGCTTCACAAGCTTGTGGTCAAGGATGGCTATTGGCTGTGGAACAAAGGGTTGCATTCCGTTTGGGAGTGGGACGGTGGCTGCTGGAATAGGTCCTTTAGCCTGCTTGAGCAATGAGACATGGAATACGGGATGGATGCAGGAGTCCTGATGTAGTTCCAGATGATAGGCCACAGGACCCATTCATTGGAGGACACGAAATGGCCCGTAATATCGGGGGGAAAGCTTAGTGGAAGCACGACAGTGCAGGGAATGCTGTATATAAGGTTGCAACTTTAAGAAGACCCAATCCCCCACCTTGTGTGATCGTTCAGACCTTTTTTTGTCAACAAAATGCTTCATACAGTCTTGAGCCCGGCAGAGATTGGCCTTGAGAGTCGAAAGAATTTGCTTGCGATCTGTAAGGAGCTGGTTGATTGCTTCCACACGGGAGTCCCTGGGCACATAGGGGACGTGAATGGGGGTAGCAAACCCAAAAAGTGCCTGAAAGGGGGTGGTTTTAGTTGCCGTGTGGTCGGTGGTATTATACCACCATTCTGCTAGTGGAAGCCACTGAAACCATCGTTAAGGTTGCTGACCACACATACTGTTGGTGTTTGTGTTTAGGTGTATAGGAATGGTAGGAGTATAGAGGAAGGTGGGAATATAGCTAATTGGAAGAGGAGGTGAATAAGGAAGTGTGGAAGTTATATGAGTATTGGAGGAAGAGAAATGGCTAATTGATTCTTCTTCTTCTTCTTTTTCTACTTCTTCATTACATGGAAGAGTACATCATATATTTATATAGTTCCTAAGGAGTATTCTAGAAAGTGAATATTCTAGTAGAACATTCTAGAATTGTGCACTATATTCTAGAAGTGTGTAGAACATTCTAGAATTGTGCACTATATTCTAGAAGTGTGTAGAACATTCTAGAATTGTGCACCACATTCTAATTCTCCTCCTTGGTGTGCAATTCAGCAAGTCCAAGCTTCTCTCGTAGTGCTTCGAACTTTGCTTTTGGTAGTGCCTTCGTGAAAATGTCAGCCAACTATTCTTCTGTTTTGCAATGTTTGAGCTCTATCTCTTTGTTGGCTTCGACCTCTCTAATGAAGTGATACTTCATATTTATATGTTTTGTCCTTGCGTGAAATACCGGATTCTTTGCCATAGCTATAGCTGACTTACTATCGCAATAAATTGTTGTCGCTTCGGCTTGTGGCTCTCCCATGTCTTCAAATATCCGCTTAAGCCATAGGGCTTGACTTGTTGCCATTGCTGCTGCAACATATTCTGCCTCAGCTGGTGATTGTGCCACAGTTTCTTGCTTCTTTGTAGCCCAAGAGAAGATTCCTGAGCCAAGTGTGAATGCATAGCCTGATGTGCTCTTCATGTCATCCACTGATCCTGCCCAATCACTATTGGTATAACCGACTAATTTTGCATCAGGTGTGGATTTGTACCATATGCCGTAGTTCCTTGTGCCCTGCAAATATCTGAGGACTCTTTTAGCTGCTCCATAGTGAACTTGGCTCGGACTTTGCATGAACCTTGATAGCAAGCTAGTTGTATATATGATGTCAGGTCGAGTAGTTGTCAACTAGAGCAAACTTCCAATGAGACTTCTGTAGAGTGAGTCATTTGCCTTTGGTGCACCATCTTTTAGCTTGAGTGCTTTATTGCTGTCAAGCGGGGTTGCCATTGTTTTGCAACCATTCATCTTGAACCTGCAAATGAGACTTTCCATATACTTCTTCTAGGCGATGAATATACCATCCTCTTGTTGGTTTATCTCCACTCCCAAGAAGTAGTGCATCAACCCCAAGTCAGTCATCTCAAAAGTCTTCATCATATCTTTCTTGAAGTCCTCGATCATCTCCTCATTGTTTCCTGTATATATAAGATCATCAACATACAGAGAGATAATGAGTGTGTTGTTCATACCTTGGGTCTTGATGTAGAGTGTTGGCTCACTTTTGCTCCTCATGAATCCTTGCTCAGCAAAGTAATTGTCAATTCTACTATACCAAGCTCGTGGAGCTTGTTTTAGCTCCGTACAAGGCTTTCTTTAGCTTAAGCACGTTGTCTTCTTGTCCTTCTTCGACAAATCCTTGAGGTTGCTCCACATAGGTCTCTTCTTCAAGATAGCCATTGAGGAAAGCCAACTTCACGTCTAATTGGTAAATTCTCCATCTCCTTTGAGCAGCAAGTGCAACAAGTGCTCGTATTGTGTCTAGCCGTGCAACAGGAGCAAATGTCTCATTGTAGTTGACTCCAAATTGTTGTGAGTACCCCTTTGCTACAAGTCTTGCTTTGTGCTTTTGCACCGAACCATCAGGATTGAGCTTTGTCTTGTAGACCCACTTGACTCCAATAACTTCTTTGTCTTGAGGAAAGTCAGGTAGTTCCCATGTTTCGTTTTTCTTGATCATTCTGATTTCTTCTTCCGTAGCCATTCTCCAAATTTCTTGCTTGGAAGCTTCTTCAAAGCTTTCTGGCTCCATTATTGTGATATTGCATTTCTTGTATATCTCGGACAAGGGTCTTGTTCTCCTTGGTGGTGAATCTGGAGAGGGCTCTCGTGCTTCTGTTGCTTCATTTCTAGTTGCTTGAACTGGTGTATTTGGTTGAACTTCCTCTTCTCCAACCGGTTGTTGTAGTAGTGATGGCATGTTGCTGCCTCTTCTTTCAACTTCTCCTGTCTTCCAATTGTACATGGCATCTTCGTCAAATTTGACGGCTCGACTGATCATGAACTTGTTTGTTCTTAAGCTATAGACTAGATAGCCTTTTGATTGAGTGCTATAGCCCAAGAAGATTCCTTTCTCCGTCTTCTCATCTAGCTTGCTCCTTTTCACGTCCAGAATGTGAATGTAGCAGATGCAACTGAAGACTCTAAGATGTTTCGCTGATGGCTTCCATCCACTCCAGGCTTCGATTGGCGTCTTATCTTGAATTGCCTTCATTGGACACCTGTTCAACAAGTAGACTGCTGTATTCATTGCCTCAGCCCAGAATGTCTTCGGAAGATCCTTCTCCATTTGCATGGCTCTGGCTGTCTCCATTACAGTTCTATTCTTTCGCTTACAGACACCATTTTGTTCAGGAGCGTATCCCACAGTGAGTTGATGTTCCATGCCTTCATTCTCACAGAACTTGTTGAATTCTTTGGATGTGTACTCCGTGCCTCAGTCACTCCTTATAGTCTTGATGTAGCAGCCACTTTGCTTTTCAACGTGAGCCTTAAATTTCTTGAAAATTTCAAATACTTGCTATCTTTCACGTAGAAAATAAACCCACGTCATTCTGGTAAAGTCATCAATGAAGAGGATGAAGTACCTATTTTGTTCATGTGACGGAGTGCACATTGGACCACAAACATTTGTGTGCACCAGCTCCAATGGCTCCTTGGCTCTCCAAGCTTTTCCAAAAGGGAATGGTTGTCGGTGTTGCTTTCCAAGCATGCATGCTTCGCAAGTGCACATTGGACCACAAACATTTGTGTGCACCAGCTCCAATGGCTCCTTGGCTCTCCAAGCTTTTCCAAAAGGGAATGGTTGTCGGTGTTGCTTTCCAAGCATGCATGCTTCGCAAACACCATTGATCTCCTTTACTGCTGGTAGGTCGGTCATCATCTCTTTTTGATGCAAAAACTTCAATCCATGAATGTTGAAGTGCCCAAGCCTTCGATGCCATAGCCATGACTCATCCACTTGTGTTGTCATTGCTGCATCACTTGCATATCTCCATTGAATCGGGAAGCACCTATTCTTCTCCATTTTTACCTATGCAATTTGGAGAGAACTATCTTGCTTGTCGTATGTTGTGCAAGAGTCTCCCTCAAAATGCAAAGAGTACCCTTTCTCCACCATTTGGCCAACACTAAGTAAATTCATATTAATGCTAGGGACCAAGAGTACTTCATGAATGTACCTCTTGCCCTTCTTTGTATCAATGGCGATGGTGCCTTTGCCTATTGCCTCCATATAATCGCCATTTCCTATCTTGACTTTCATCTTGAATTTTTCAAGATGACAGAATATGCTATCATCTTTTGTCATGTGGTTACTACAACCACTATCAAGATACCATGTATCTTTTTTTTCTAGTCTTGCGGCTTGGCAAGTGTAAAAATGGCTGTCATCATTTTCTTTAGAAAAATTGGCTTGATGATTTTTCTTTAATCAACTAGCCTTTTCAAGATGACCGAACCTTTTACAATTTCGGCATTGTGGTTTTCCTTTAAACCAACAATCACTTTCCACGTGACTCTTCCTCCTACATATGCCACAAGGTGGAAAATTTCCCTTTTTGACGTCCTTATTTATGATATTTTCACTTGGTTTTCTTCCACCTTCTTTAGGGTTTTGAGACAGCTTGTTAAACTTAGATTGAAAGGCATTCTTAGTAGAACCTTCATTACGCCTTTCTAATCTATGTTCATGGGCCTCTAGAGATCCCATTAATTCTGCAGCTATTAGCTTTTCTATATCCTTTGATTCTTCAATAACAGTAACAATAGGATCATATTTTTCACTGCAAGTAATTAATATTTTCCCAACAACTTTACTTTCTGAAATCTCATCCCCGTAGGCCCTTAATTGATTCACGATTGAATCCACTCTTGTATAATAATCTCTAGCTGTCTCAAAATCTTTCATCATTAAATTTTCAAAGTTCCTCCTCAAGGTTTGAAGTTTGGAGACTCGTACCTTGTCATTTCCTCGAAACTCCTCCTGTAACTTATCCCATGCTTCCTTTGCTGTCTTGGCTCCCATGATTCTTGAAAGAGTTCTTCAGTCAAGCTTAACTAAAGAGCAAGTAGAGCTTGAGAATCCTTTTGTTGATTCTCCTTGAGTACCTTCCTTTGTGCAGAAGATAAATTGGCTGTATCTTGTGGGACAATGTATCCCAAACTCACAACATCCCATAAATCTTGAGTGCAAAAGTAGGTCTTCATTTTGATGAACCAGTAGTCGAAGTTTTCACCTTGAAAGACTGGTACTGGAATGGATGAACGGAGTAAGTGCTCGGCCATAATAAGCCTACGCCCACTTGTATCGAAACGAGGCTCTAATACCACTGTTGGTGTTTGTCATAGGGGTCAGAACTCACCCAAATTTTTCTGTTCCTGCGATGGTGCTGAGCAGCGTCCCATACACTCTCAGCCAACCCAAACACACACAGCGAAATAGCTTGGCGAGGTTTAGCAATCAAGGATCGGGATCGAACAATGCAAGGTAAGGGAAATCTCACTTGTATTCACAAACTCGAATTACTAGAACACGCAAAACCCTTACATGACCTTGCACGGTCATGCCCAAGTATATGCCTTGTGTCTCCGGCACTTGCACTCCTCACTTGGACGGGTGAACTTCACTCCGGGAGTTCACGCTTGGCTTTGAGGGAACTGGTCACAATACCACCGGTGGTCCTTTGCTTGACCTTCTCTGATGGAGTGTTTCCTCTCGACTCTCTCTAGTTGCTCTCCTTTGACCTTGAGACCCAAGTTCTATTCATCCTTGCAGGGGGGATCCACTGTCCCTGGTTTCCAGGAAACAACCCAGCTTCCATAACCACCCACTCCCACGTTTCTAGGGGCAGCAGTTGGATAAGGTTGAGTGCTTGCTAGCTCAGTCATTCGGTAAGCACCTTGACTGAGACTCCATCATTCCACGACTGGAGTATACCGGGTCTGACTGAGTGCCACCCGCACTCAGTTTGGTCATGGGCACCATGCCCTTGCCTTGGATCAGTCGCTGATAGCATGGAACATTAGCGCCACTCGACCGTGAGCGACTTTCCCTAGTGAGTCTTTCGGGAGCACCCGCGCGCCCGTTGCCTGCCAACTCGCCTTGAATGGGTCTTGCGGGAGGATAGGGCGTCAGGTCACCCGCCCTTGACCGAGTCTTGCGGGAGGATAGGGCGTCCAGCTCACCCGCCCTTGATCAGGTCTTGCGGGAGTGCCCCTTCCCGCATCGCCTGGCAGCTCGCCCTCCCATTCCAACTGATCCTTCGGCAGTCTTCCCTCGATCTTGTCCCTGGCTGCCATGCCATCGAGGGTCCGCCTAGCAGCCATGTTCGTGTTCGAGCATCAAGGGGCTAACAGACCTCCCCCACTTGAGGAAGCCGACGCCCTCGTCGAAATAGAGTGGAGGTACTCCTGGATCTTGTCCTCAAACTGCCAGAGTGTTGCCTCCTTTTCCCAACTCGCTTATGACATTGGCAAACCTTTCCATAGAACTAGATACTCCGTTCTCTGGTTCTTCTTGTTGTACCCCAACACCCGTCGGTCCAGCACGCGGTCAACCTCCCTTTCCAATTCCGTGCGCACATTCAATGGGGCACATCTTGCCCTAACACGGTCTGCATCTGCATCTTCATGGTAGGGCTTTAGGAAGCAGACATGGAAAGTTAGATGAATCTTCATCCTCTCGGGTAGTGCTAAGCGATAAGCCACTGCTCCAACTTGCTTCACTACCTCAAATGGCCCATCATACCGCTGAATGAGGCCCTTGTGCCATCTCTTGCTCGTCACTTTCTTCAAAATTTGGGGCGTCAATTTCAGCATGACCTTGTCACCGACTTGAAATTCTAGCGGTTGACGCCCCTGATCCACATATTTTTTCATGTGGCGGATAGCTTTGGCAAGGCTGTCCTGCACTTCCTCGAGCATCTCTTGCTTATTTCGGGCAAAACGGTAGGCAGTAGGACATGGCCCTTCCTTCTTTTGTAGGGCCACTTCGGAAGGGGTCAATGGTTGATAGCCCAAAGTGAGCTCAAACGGACTGAACCCAGTGGCTGAGGAACGATGCAAGTTGTAACAAAACTGCACCGTGTCCAACAGATCCAGCCAATTCCGCTGACTGGCAATGACATAGTGTTGCAAGTATTCTTCCAGCAACTGGTTCATCCTTTCCGTTTGTCCGTCCGTCTGCGGATGGTTGGCCGTTGAGAACTTTAGCTCCGTCCCCATCATATTGAAGAGATGGGTCCAGAATCTCCCTGTGAACCGTGCATCTCGATCACTCACAATGTCTGTTGGGATCCCAAACAGCTTGACCAAGTGGCGGTAGAACTCTTCCACCGCCGTTTCCACAGAGCAATTCTTTGGGGTAGGCCTAAAAATCCCATACTTCAAGAACCTGTCTACCACAACCATAACTCCATCAAAACCCTTAACCTCAGGGAAGCCGCTGATGAAGTCCATAGAAATCGACACCCAAGGTTTCTCTAGAATAGGCAAAGGCTGCAACAAGCCTTCCTAAATGTGTTGTTCCACCTTGTCTTGTTGACAAACAAGGCACGTCTTGACGTAAAGCTCCACATCATTCTCCATCTTCGGCTAGAAGTAGGAGCGTGTCAACAATGCTAGCATCCTTTCCCGTCTAGGATGACTAGCCCATTGCGCATCATGATGTTCACGCAACAGCTCAGTCCTCAGTCCTCCACTGGGGACAAATACACGACCACCCTTCGCATATAGCAAGCCATCCTCAAGCCAATACCTCCACACGGTACCATCTTGAACTTGCGCGACAAGCTTTTGGTATACCTGATCCTCCTTTGCCTGATCCTTTAGTTTGCCTATGAAGTTGGATTCCAGCTGGGTCAATGCAGCAATCACCTCTACCGCCTTCCTTCTCAAAGCGTCGGCAACTTGGTTGTGGCGCTCCAGCCTATGCTCCCACTCGAAGTCATACTCGGCCAGGAACTCTTGCCACTGGGCCTACCTTGGGGACAGCTTCTTTTGTGTCTTAAAGAAAGTGTTTGCAACATTATCAATTTTGATCACAAAATAAGTGCCGAGTAGGTATACCCGCCATGCCCGTAGGCAGTGCACAACTGCCAACATCTCCTTCTCATGTGCGGAGTAGTGTTGCTCAGCCGGCTTCAACTTCTAGCTCTCGAATGCTACTGGGTGCCCGTCCTGCACCAACACTTCGCCTGCAGCACGATCAGAGGCATCCGTATGGACTTCGAACAGCCTATCGAAGTCCGGAAGCTTTAGCACAGGTTCGGCCACAATCCGGGACTTGATCTTCTAGAAGGTGTCCGCACATGCCGCATCCCAAGTCCATGGTTTGCCTTTCTGCAGCAGATTGGTGAGCGGGGATACCAGCTTTGAGTATCCCTTGATGAACTTGCGGCAGTAGTTTGCCAACCCAAGGAAACTCCGCAATTTGTCTACCTTGGTGGGAGCAATCCACTCCCTAATGGCTTGCACCTTTCGGGGATCCATCCTCACCATGCCCCCGCCAATCACGTGGCCAAGGAAGTTGATTTCCTTGGTGCAGAACTTGCACTTCTCCTTCTTTACATACAACCAGTGTTCCCTTAACCACTGGAACACAAAACGTAAATGCTCGAGATGTTCCTCTAGAGATCGGCTATAGACGACAATATCATCGAGATACACAACCACAAATTTGTCTATAATGTCATGAAACACATCATTCATGAGATTGCAAAATGTGGCCGGTGCATTGGTTAAGCCAAACGACATCACCTTAAACTCAAAAGACCCATACCGAGTCACCATTGTCGTCATTGGCACGTCGCCCTCCGCTATGCGAACCTACCAATTCCCGATCTTAGGTCCAACTTGGTGAAGAATTCGGCTCCACTGAGACGATCGAACAAGTCTGCAATCAACGGCACGGGATACTTGTTCTTCACAGTGACTTTGTTCAACCCGCGGTAGTCCATGCACAACCGCAACGTGCCGTCCTGCTTCTCCTAGAACAGCACTGGCACTTCAAAGGGCGCCTTGGAGGGTTGAACTTTCCCCGAATCTAGCAATTCCTGGAGTTGTTTTTGCAACTCCTCCAGCTCTTTAGGCGACATCCGGTAAGGTACTTTAGCAGGTGGCCTTGTTCCCGGAATCAACTCGATCTTGTGATCTATCACCCGCCTTGGTGGTAAGCCCTTGGGTAGCTCCTCAGGCATAATGTCACAAAAGTCGCCTAGGATCCCTTGCACCACGTTAGGAATCTCCGCATTCACGCCCACTTCGGGCCCTAGCTCATGGATGGCTGCAAGGTATGTCGGCTGGCCCCTCTTCCAACCTTTGGCTATTTGCATAGCCGAGACCCTTTTAGTCTGAATGTCCTCCGCATGGTTAAGGCCCTTAAATCCCTGAACAAAGCAAGGCTTCTTCAATTCTGTGATCAACAAACCAGACACATGTGGCATGACTGAAACACAAGCTTTCATAAGAAAGTTGTAACCAAGTATTACGTCAAAATCATCCATAGGAATGATCATGACGTCAATGTTCCCTGACCAATCGCCAATCTGGACCGGCACTCCTTTGGCCATCCCAAGCACCGGCCTACTTTGGGAGTTGACAGCTTTGATGTGGCTGGCTTGCTTCTAGATCCGCAATCCATAGGCTTGCACAACATGATCCGACATGAAGTTGTGCGTCGCGCCAGTGTCCACCATTGCCGCCACTTCCTTGGTGTTTAGGGTCATCGGTATGTACTTTAGTCCTTGCTCCTGTGCCTTCCTTCCCGAGCGGATGGCACCAAGTATTTGGAGAGGTGCCACTCTAGTTTGCTCATCATCTGAGTCGGAGTCAGTCCTGTTCACTAGGGCCGACAACTTCTCTCTCTTAGGGCAATCACGAGTGCAATGGGGGCCGTTGCAGATGAAGCACCCCGGGTGGGTCTTGGGGTCCTTAAGGGACGAACCCTCCATCGCCTTCCCCTTCCCCTTGTCTCCCTTAGATGGCTTCCCTTTCTCAGCTTTGCCTGCACCCTTGCTAGGCTTGGCCGCCTTGTCCCTCGACTTCTCGGCATGTTTCCCTTTCAGGTCGCTCTTTGATACACGGATGTCAATCAATGCATCCGCCTTTGCCATCGCAGTTTGGAGGTCTTGGACTCCTTGCCTTCATAGCTCAAGTTGAGCCCATGATTAAAGACCCCGTATGAAGTTGAACAACTTGTCCAACTCGGACATCTCTGTGACATCAAGCAACAAGGAACTAAATTCCTTAATGTAGTCACATACCATTCCCGTCTGCTTCAAGTTGCACAATACATCCTGAGCAGCTCACGAAGTGTTCGTGGGAAGGAACTGCTCCTTAAGTTCCTTCTTTAGTGTAGGCTAATCTCTGATGTGTGGCCACCTATCGGTCGCAGTGTCCTGCTCACGAGTTCACCACTAGAGCTTTGCATTGCCCGCCAAGTACATGACTGCCATCGAGACTTGTTCCCCTTCTGGAACTTTTCCTGCCTCAAAGTAGTGCTCGATGTCCGACAAGAAATTCTCGAGTTCCTTGGAACTTTGAGTGCCTGTAAAGGCTTTGGGTTCAGATATCTTTACCTTAGCCTGAGATCCCTCTGCTTCGGCTACTCCAACAGCCAGCGCACATTGTAGGACGCTCACCTCCTCCTTCAAACAGACAACATTTGGAACTAGCGCCGCTAGAACTTCTACCACAGTTTCATTTACTCCAAACATGTTGTCGAGGGATGTTTCCAAAGCCGCTACTCGATCCCTTAACGCATCCATGCGGGACATCCACAAGTCACCGCTTGCTCACTATTCCAATCCTCGCACACCGCTGAACGCGGCTCTGATACCAGCTATCACAAGGGTCGGAACTCACCCAAATTTTTCCGTTCCTGTGATGGTGCTGAGCAGTGTCCCGTACACTCTTAGCCAACCCAAACACACACAGCGAAATAGCTTGGCGAGGTTTAGCAATCAAGGATCGGGATCGAACAATGCAAGGTAAGGGAAATCTCACTTGTATTCACAAACTCGAATTACAAGAACACGCAAAACCCTTACATGACCTTGCACGGTCATGCCCAAGTATATGCCTCGTGTCTCCAGCACTTGCACTCCTCACTTGGATGGGTGAACTTCACTCTGGGAGTTCACGCTTGGCTTTGAGGGAACTGGTCACAATACCGCCGACCTTCCTTTGCTCGACCTTCTGTGATGGAGTGTTTCCTCTCGACTCTCTCCAGTTGCTCTCCTTCGACCTTGAGACCCGAGTTCTATTTATCCTTGCAGGGGGGATCCACTGTCCCTGGTTTCCAGGAAACAACCCAGCTTCCATAACCACCCACTCCCACGTTTCTAGGGGTTGCAGTTGGATAAGGTTGACTACTTGCCAGCTCAGTCATTCGGTCAGCACCTTGACCGAGACTCCATCGTTCCACGACTGGAGTATACCGGGTCTGACTGAGTGCCACCCGCACTCAATTCGCGCCCTTGCCTTGGATCAGTCGCTGATAGCATGGAACATTAGCGCCACTCAACCGTGAGCGACTTTCCCTAGCGAGTCTTTCTGGAGCACCCGTGCGCCTGTTGCCTGCCAGCTCGCCTTGAACGGGTCTTGTGGGAGGATAGGGCGTCCAGGTCACCCGCCCTTGACTGAGTCTTGTGGGATCGCCCCTTCCCGCATCTCCTGGCACTTGGCGTCCGCCTTGCTCGCCCGGGAGCAAGTCTTGCGGGAGGATAGGGCGTCTAGCTCACCCACCCTTGACGGGTCTTGCGGGAGTGCCCCTTCCCGCATCGCCTGGCAGCTCGCCCTTCCATTCCAACTGATCCTTCGGCAGTCTTCCCTCGATCTTGTCCCTGGCTGCCATGCCATCGAGGGTCCACCTAGCAGCCATGTTCATGTCTAAGCATCAAGGGGCTAACAGTGTTTGTGTTTAGGTGTATAGGAATGGTAGGAGTATAGAGGAAGGTGGGAATATAGCTAATTGGAAGAGGAGGTGAATAAGGAAGTGTGGAAGTTATATGAGTATTGGAGGAAGAGAAATGGCTAATTGATTCTTCTTCTTCTTCTTTTTCTACTTCTTCATTACATGGAAGAGTACATCATATATTTATACTAGTTCCTAAGGAGTATTCTAGAAAGTGAATATTCTAGTAGAACATTCTAGAATTGCACACTATATTCTAGAAGTGTGTAGAACACTCTAGAATTGTGTATCATATTCTAGAAGTGTGTAGAACATTCTAGAATTGTGCACCACATTCTAATACATACAATGAAGATAACATTCCAGACACCAGTTAAGGACCTCGATCTGACCATCAATATGAGGGTGGTAAGCAAAGGAGAATCAAAGTTAGACACCTTGTAGACGGAACTGCTCTGTCCAGAATTTGCTCATGAAAAGGGGGTCACGATTGCTTAAAATCACAGAAGGGAACCCGTGAAGCTTGTAGACGTGCTCCAGGAAGTGTTGGGCCACTTGAGCTGCTGTATAGGGGTGGTTGAGTCCTACCAAATGGTCGTATTTCATGAGACGGTTCACAATTATGAGTATGGTGTCCTTACCCTCCGACCGTGACAAACCTGTGATGAAGTCCATGGAAATCTCCTTGAACACATAATCTGGAATGGGGAGGGGCTGCAATAAGCCTGGGTAAGCTACCGAGTCATACTTATTCTGCAGACAGGTGGTGCAGGTGTGGATAAACTCCGAGACATGCTTCTGTAGACCCCGCCGCATGAGGACAGCCTTGATGCATTTGGTGGTAGCTTGTACACCCGAGTGCCCTCCCCAAGCGCTACTGTGGAATAGATCAATTAGTTGTTGCTGAAGGTTGGAAGAATTTCCAACGACGAGGCTACTGTGTTTGTGGAGTTGGTTCGCTATCCATGTGTACCGACCATCGGACCCTCCTTGCTGTTGAAAGGTGGTGATCTTACGTTGTAGGTGAGGGTCTACATTCCAGCTTTCCTGAATACATTGGAAGATGTCAGTGGAGATAGTGGAAAGGGCCTGCAGCTCGACTGTTTCCTTGTGCATCCTAGAAAGGGCATCCGCCGCCCGATTGTCCTTCCCCTTCTTGTACTGGATGTTGAAGTCATACCCTGCTAGTTTTACCAGCCAAGTGTGCTGTAAGGGCATGTGTAGCTTTTGCTCTACCAGGTACTTGAAATTGTATGGTCTGTCTATATTGTAAAGGGACGGCCTTGCAAGTAATGCCCCCACTTCCTGATAGCGAACAAGATTGCATACATCTCTCACTCATAAGCCGAACAGTTACAGCATTTGGGAGAGAGGGCCCGACTAATGTATGCAATTGGATGGCCCTGTTGGGTCAGGACAGCCCCAATGCCGGTGCTAGAGGCATCTGTTTCAACAACAAACCATTGTGTGAAGTCAGGCACTGCTAAGATGGGGGTGGTGAGCATGGCTTGTTTGTGCCAATCAAAGGCATCAGTCGTCGGCCTCATCCACCGAAAGGCTCCCTTCTATAATAACCTTGTCAGTGGTTGGCTGATAGTGCCGTAGTGGGATAAACCATCTGTAATATCCCGTTAAGCCCAGGAAACCCCTTAATTGTTTCAGTGTTTGTGGTAGGGGCCAGTCTTGAATCGCCTGTAGCTTTTCCGAGTTTGTAGATACACCCTCCCCTGAGATGTAGTGGCCCAAGTTGTCACGGGGCCAATGTGGACCACAAATTTTTCCGCGTCCCTCTAGGCGTCGACACTCCGCTAGTCGACCAGCCACACACCTCGCGTACTGTCGAGGCCGAACGATCACAGAAACGAAGAAGCAATACCAAGGAATACAAGAACACAATTGGGAAAATGTAACTCGTATTCACATATATTACAAGTACACAAAAAACCCAACCCAGGACAGAACTCTTACATGCAGTCTAACGAGCCTATGCCCTGCAGCCTCACACTGCTTGCACTCCCTACTCGTCTCGTGCCTTCTCTCAAGAACACCGGACTGCGAGTCCAACTTGACTGCCACTCCTTGGAATCTCGGGCCCTCTGTGCCTCCTGACTGCCCTGGTCATTCTTGCTGCTCTGCTGGCTTCTGCTGCCTCTGTTCATGTGTCTTGGTGTGTCCTTGCAGAATGAGACTGACCCCCTTTATATAGAGGAGCCTAGCGAGCCCGATATGGCAACTGATATATTCAAATCCCTTTATTCACTCCATCAGTTTTCTAATCTGTCCAATCCCTCTAGGATTGTTTCCATAACAGATTGGTTGCCAAATCTGTCCAATCCCTCCAGGATTGTTTCCATAACAGATTGATTGCCATTCCCGGAGAAACTTTCCCGGATTGTTTGATTGGATTGACTTGGCACCAGCTTAGCCTCGTCGACCTGATCCATCCTCCTCTAGGGTCCATGTCCATGATCACCTCCTAGGATCACGGTCGTCTGAAAGGGATTGCTGCGTCCAATGGTGTTCGAGCCTAGTCAAGGACTTAGCCGATCTCCACAAGTAGTCAACTCCCCAGCCGCTAAGTGTTGAGCCTCCCTTAGCGTCTGCCGGGTCTGTTGGGTCGTGCGCACTCCTAGAGTGCCTTTGCGCGGTTGTATCAGGTTCCTCGAACCTCCTAGAGCGTTGCACTGTGCCTTGCTCGTGGGCATCCTTGCTGCCCTCCCACGCGTTCGCCTACTTGTGCATTGTGGCACTTCCTGGCCACAATCTAGTCCCTCAGCACACTGCCGAGCCTTTGATCGACCATCCCCTTCACTAGTGCCTTCATGCATGCTTGTGTGACCATCTCCATACTTGCCCGTTCATGGACTTGCAATTTGTCCCAACACCTCGCACCTGACTGCCCACGCATCCTCGCGTGCATGCTATGCGCTACCACTACCCCGAGGTATGGCTTGTGGTACGCATTTTCCGGGGTCTAACACAAGTACTCTATGCGGGAAGCCCCAAATGAGCATTTTCTTTGCTAGGCAAAGAGCTGATGTTTTCTAAGGAGCTGCAGACAAGCTGTAGGTGGGCAAGGTAATCAGTAAGTTGGGTGCTATAAATGGGGATGTTATCAAAGAAAACAAGCACAAACTGATGCAATCCTTACTGACCCGTGGTGAAACAAAATATCAAATGTGATAAGAACGCCACCAACTTATAATAAGACCCAATACCAAACATGGAAAAGAACCACAAGAACTGCAGAGAACAAGTTGGAAATAATGAATTTTGACCCATTACCTAATGAGGTAAGAACAAAAGTTACAGATTAAGGAGGACGCCACACCAAGAATCCCACAAGCTAGAGAATCAAAGTGATAAGTCTGGTTGTAGAACATGACAAGATAACTTGATAAGTTCTAAGTCTTCTAAAAAACCAAGACGAGCAATATATATATTTTCACCAGAGTGTGAATGAATGTCCCTAATCTGAATACCTCAATAGTATTTATAGTGTCAACATAAGGAGGAAATCACTTATACTAAATAAATCCAAAAGATACCCTAAAGATATCTTAGAGATAGAAATCCTAAAATATTAGAAGATATTGTAAGATATTATGAGATATTGTAAAGATATTCTAGGATATATCCATATATCTAAATAATATCCTAGGAGACTAAATAAATCTTTGTAAATTTGAGAGCATTCTTAAATTGTCATAGTTGATCTAAGTTCTACATCATTCTCCCCCTCTTTTGAAGGATTTGTCCTCAATCGTTACCTACATCAAATGAGGATATATCATAAACGTTAAATGTTGAACTAACTCCATATTCACCTGGTAAGTCCAACTTGTAGGTGTTATTATTGATGCGCTCCAGCACTTGAAATGGTCCTTCACCCTTTTTGATGTAGTTTAGAATGCCTTTTCTTAGGGAAGCGTTCCTTTCTCATGTGTAACCACACCCAATCTCCTAACTCAAACACGGCTTGCTTGCAACCCTTATTGGCTTGTTTTGCATATTGTGTAGTCCGCTTTTCTATGTTGAGTCATGCCTTCTCATGTATTTGTCTCACAAACTCAGCCTTCTTCTTGCCATCTAAATTAGCTTATTCACTCAAAGGTAAAGGAGACAAGTCTAAAGGAGTCAATGGGTTAATACCATAAACAATCTCAAATGGTGAAAACTTAGTTGTAGAATGAACACTTCTATTGTAAGCAAATTCAACATGTGGTAAAGAATCTTCTCATGTTTTCAAATTCTTTTTAATGATAGCACGCAATAAAGTAAATAATGTCCTATTCACAGCTTTAGTTTGACCATTAGTTTGTGGGTAACATGTCATAGAATATAGTAACTTCGTCCCTAACTTCCCCCACAATGTCTTCCAAAAGTAACTTAGGAATTATGCATCCCTATCTGAGACAATACTTCCAGGAATGCCATGCAATCTAACAACTTCTTTGAAAAACAAATAAGCTACATGAGATGCATCATCTGTCTTATGACATGCAATAAAGTGCGCTATCTTAAAAAACCTATCAACAATCACGAATATTGAATCTCTCCCCCTCTTAGTCCTAGGAAACCCAAAAACAAAATCCATAGAGATGTCAACCGAAGGCTCACAAGGAATAGGAAGAGGTGTATATAATCCATGTGGTTGTAGCCTAGACTTTGCTTGTTTACATGTAATGCACTTGTCACAGATTCTTTCAACATCCCATTTCATGTGCGGCCAAAAGAAATGATCGTGTAACACATCAAATGTCTTAGCTCTTCCAAAATGACCCATTAGACCACCACCATGTGCTTTCCTGACTAGCAACTCATGCAAAGAAGACTGAGGAATGCAAAGTTTTCTTTCTCTAAATAAAAACTCATCATGCAAGTAGTATTTATCATATGCACCTATCCTACACTCCTTAATCACATCACCTAAATCGAAATCTGATGCATACAATTCCTTAATGTTCTCAAATCCAAGCAACTTAGCATCTAGAGTAGCAAGTATAGCATACTGGCGAGACAATGCATCAGCAACTATATTCTCCTTACCTTGGTTATATTTGATTATATACGAGAATGTCTCAATGAATTCTACCCACTTGGCACGGCGTTTTTTCAACTTGTGTTGGCCCTTCAAATGATTCAAAGCTTAATGATCTGTATGAATTACCAATTCCCTTGGCTAAAGGTAATGCTGCTAAGTTCATAATGTTCTAACCAAGGCATACAATTCCTTGTCATAAGTGGGATAGTTGAGGGATGCCCCACTTAGCTTTTCACTGAAGTATGCAATTGGTCTTCCTCCCTGCATCAACACACCTCCAATGCCTACACCTGAAGCTTCAATTTCAATTGTTTTAGAGAAATCTAGAAAAGCAAGCAAAGTAGCATTCATCAACTTATCCTTGATCAACTTAAATGCCTTATCTTGCTTCTCTTCCCACTTAAAAGGAGCATTCTTCTTGATTACCTCAGTTAAAGGTGCAGTAGGGGTACTAAATTCTGAACGAAGCGCTGATAAAAACTAGCCAAACCATAGAAACTTCTTACCTGTGCTATGGTTGAGGGTGTTGGCCAATCTTGGATAGCCTTCACCTTTCCCTCATAAACTTGTATGGCTTGAGCACTCACAACAAATCCAAGAAATACAAGTTTATCCGTGCAAAAAGTACACTTCTTGAAATTAACAAACAACTTTTCTTTCCTTAAAACATCTAAAACAAGATTCAAGTGCTCAATATGGTCATCCAAGCTCTTGCTATAAATTAGAATATCATCGAAGTAGACAACTACAAAATGACCAATGTAAGCATGCAAAACATGGCTCATGAGCCTCATGAAGGTGCTTGGTGCATTAGTTAACCCAAAAGGCATAACTAACCATTCATATAAACTATATTTTGTTTTGAATGCAGTTTTCCACTCATCTCCTTCTTTCATTCTGATGTGATGATATCTACTCTTAAGGTCAATCTTACTAAAAATACAAGAACCATGCAATTCATCAGCATATCATCTAATCTAGGGATGGGATGACGATATTTTACCGTAATGTTGTTGATGGCTCGGCAATCAACACACATCCTCCAAGTCCCATCCTTCTTAGGCACTAGTAAGACTAGAACTGCACATGGACTCATTCTCTCATGAACATACCCTTTCTCCAATAACTCACCTACTTATCTTTGTAGTTCCTTGGTCTCCTTAGGGTTAATCCTATAGGCAGGTTGGTTTGGGATTGTTGCACTAGGTACGAAGTCAATTTGATGCTCAATTCCCTGAATTGGAGGTAAGCCATGAGGCAACTCTTTGGGAAACACATTCTTGAACTCCTACAAAAGTGAAGCAACATTGCTCGGCAAAGGGCCGGCCAGATCATTAGTATTAAAAAGAACCTCCTTGTACACGAGTACTATAAGGGGTTGGAACGAATATAATGCTCTCTTGATCTCACTTTTCTTTGCCATGATAGTGAATTTTTCTTCTCTTGCTCTCATGATGGTTGAAACTCACTTCTTCTCTCTTTTTTTTTCTCTCCACTCGGTTTCTTTTTTTTCATTTTCTTTTCTATCAAGTTCTTTTCTCTCAATTTTTGCCTTTTGCTTTGTTTTCTTTTCACTTGTTTTTTCAACTTCAATTGATCTTCAAGAACTTCCTTTGGAGTCAATGGCATAAGGGATATGGGCAGTCTCTTGAATACAAAAGAATATCTGTTGGTGAAGCCATCATGTGTAACCCTTCTATCAAACTGCCATGGCCTTTCTAATAGAATATGACATGCTTGCATAGGAACAACATCACAAAGAACCTTATCCTCATACTTGCCAAGCGAAAAAGGCACTAGTACTTGCCTTGTTACCTTGATGTTGCCGCTATCATTCAACCATTGAAGTTGGTAAGTTCATGGATGTTTCAAGGTGGGCAATGCCAATTTCTCCACCAACTCTGTGCTGGCCACATTGGTGCAACTCCCACTATCAATTATGATATTGCAAACTTTCTTGTTGACAAAGCACCAGGTATGGAACAAGTTCCCCCTTTGGTTGTTTTCTTCTTCCTTAGCCAGCAAATTGAGAGCTCGTGTTACCACTAATGATTCTCCTTCAATAGCATATTCCCCATCATTAGCATCTTCCAAAGGTGGTATGTCGGAATTGGCCTCTTCTTCATCTTCTAACTCCAGCTCTCCTTGGGCATTTATAACCATCACCCTCCTGTTTGGGCATTGGCTAGCTATGTGTCTCATGCCTTGACATTTGAACACTTCACATCACAATCCCAAGTAGTGGAAATATCATAATTACCTCAAAGATCATGACTGACAGTCTGAGATTTAGGCTCAAACTTTGTAGAGGTTCCTGGTTTGACCTCCTTGTTTGAAGAGTTTGACTTCCAAGAAATATTCCCGGGGTTGGGAGCTACTCTAGTTCCACTTCCCCTCTTGAGCTGTTGCTCCACTTTGATCGCCATGTGCACCATGTCTTCCAATTCCACATAGTGGTGCATCTCAACTCTATCTTGAATCTCCCAATTTAATCCAAACAAAAACCTAGCCATTGTCACATCTGGATCTTCCTCCACATTAGCTCAAATCATTGCAACCTCCATCTCCTTGTAATAGTCTTCAACACTCGATTCCCTTGCCTAAGGCCATGCAGCCTCTTATGCAACTCTCGATAATAGAAACTTGGGACAAATCGCTTTCGCATCACTGCCTTCATCTCTTCCCATGTTTCTATTGGGCATTCTCTATTCTATCTCCTACTTAAGGCAAGCTGATCCCACCAAGTTATAGCATAATCTAAGAACTCTATGACAACAAGCTTTACCTTCTTTGCCTCAGAATAGTTGTGGCAATAAAAAATAAACTCCATCTTTTTCTCCCATTCGAGGAATGCCTCTAGATCATATCTGCCTTGGAATGATAGAATTTTCATCTTAATGTTACCCAAATTGTTGTCTTCTTTGAATTTGATTTGATGCCCAAACCTTCCCTGGTATTCAGCTTCCTCCTCCAACTCATCGTCCTCCCATGAACCGTGTCGGCCTAGCCGCCTATTGGGGATGTCGTGGGGCAGCTCTCATGGTGTTCTAACTTCTACTCAATCCAACCTCTCTTGAATGGGCTCCAATTCAAGTTTCAACATCTGCCTCATCTCCCCTAGCAATGCTTGCATTTGTAGGTTTGGAATGGCTTGTTCTATAGTCTTTTCAGCCACTTCCCTTTGTTAATGAGCTGTATCCAAATCCTGAAAATGGTGTTAGTTTGAGTATATAAAGGAAAGGACCTCACCACACTCCCTCACATGTGTCACTCTAAAGTTGATTCACTCAGTTCCACTCGTGTTTCTCTCAAAATATCCGACTTTTACCCTCTAATGTGCTCATCACTCTTGCCTTTTTTTCCACTTGTATTGCTTTCTTCGGCTCTTAATTAAACTCAAGAAACTTAACCAAGAAATTTGCAGTAATTCAAGAAGGAATCCAACCAAACCAATCACAAAGAATGTTGATTTCCATAAGGGAATAAATAGAATGGCAATTAAGGACACAAGGATACTAGGATATTGGAGAAGAAACAACTTGACAAATAAGACCTAGAAAAATTAGAATTGATGAAAATGATGCAGTTACGTAAATATAACAACTTTCTCTTTTTTCTTTTTTTTGCTATGCACGTTTTTTTTGCCAACTCTCTTTTTTTCTGCTTTTTATCGCTACGCATCTTTTTTTTTCTGCTTTTTATCGCTACGCATCTTTTTTTTTTCTGTAGTCTGTTTGTTTTTGTTTTGCTTTGTAGCCTCTCTTTTTTTTATTTTTGTCCTTTTTTTTACTTTTGCAACAACCAGAATCAAGAATCAAGAAAGATTAAAAAGAAGAAAGAAGAATCTAGAAGAAAGAGGAATTCAATCAAATCTAAGATTGATGAAAGACAATTGAATCCCAAAGATCAAGAAAGTGGATAATGATAAAAGAATAGATAAAACCTATCTTAGAACACAAAGCTCTGATATAAACTATCGCGATCCTTATTGACCCGTAATGAAACCCAATATCAAATATGATAAGAACACCACCAACTTGTAATAAGACCCAACACCAAATGTGGAAAAGAACCTCAAGAATTGCAAAGAACAAGTTTGAAATAATGAACTTTGACCTGTTACCTAATGAGGCAAGAACCAAAGTTATAGATTATGGAGGACGCCACACCAAGAATCCCATGAACTAGAGAATCAAAGTGATAAGTCCGGTTGTAGAATGCCATAAGATAACTTAATAAGTTCTAAGTCTTCTAAAGAATCAAGAAGAGCAATATATATATTCTCACCAAAGTGTAAGTGAATGTCCCTAATCTGAATACCTCAAAGGCATTTATAGTGTCAACATAAGGAATAAATCCAAAAGATATCCTAGAGATAGAAATCCTTAAATATTAGAAGATATTATGAGATATTGTAAAAATATTCTAGGATATATCCATATATGTAAATAATATCTTAGGAGACTAAATAAATCTTTGTAAATTTGAGAGCATCCTTAAATAGTCATAGCTGCCAGCAAGCTTCTAGAACTTCTCTTGGACTTGAATCAAGTTGACATGACTCTGTAGCTCATAGGAATTTCCTTCAATGGGCTTCAATGTATGCTGTTGTGCCATAGGCTCTTGAACCAGCTCGTTGATTGCCTCCTTGAACTTCTTAGCTTGTGCCCTTGTAATTGGCCCAATTAAAACTTGAATAGGATCCATGGAAGTTGGTCTGAGTTCCGCATCACAAACTTTCACAAGTAGGGTCGGAAGATCTTGTTCATCAAGGCTTGGAACGTGGAGGGTGCGTTCGTGAGCCCGAAGGGCATGACATGAAACTCATAATGCCCCTCATGCGTGTGAAAGGCTGTTTTGCACACATCCTCATTGTGCATCCTGATTTGATGGTAGCCTGACCGTAGATCCATCTTGGAGAAGAGCTTGGCTCCATGTAATTCATCAAGGAGATCTTCAATGATAGGGATGGGGAATTTGTCCCTTATGGTTAGGGAATTGAGGGCCCTATAGTTGATACACATGCGCCAGGTGCCATCCTTCTTCTTTACTGGAATCACTGGGGAGGATTATGGGCTGTGACTTGGACGTATGATCCCTACTGTGCACTTCTCCTTTGTCATATGCTCAATGACCATTTTCTAGTTTACCAAATATCTGTAGGGGCGCACATTAACTGGGGACGACCCTTCTTTTAGCGGAATGCAATGGTTGTGTAGGAGACGAGGAGGTAGATCCCGAGGCTTGGTGAATGTGTCCCCCTACTCCTTCAGAATATTATCAATGGCAATCGCTGCCTCCTGACTCACAAGATCCTCCGCCTTGACTTTCTCAGTTCCCACCAGGCTACACAGCTACACATAGCAAACTTGCCCTGACTTGTGTAGCATCGGGACAAGGCATGGCCATCCACCCAATGTAGGTCCTTGTCACGGGACCAATGCAGGGCACAAAGTTTTCTGTGTCCCGCTGGCGTCAACACTCCGCTTGCTAACCAGCCACACACCGCACGTACCGTCGAGGTCGTTCGATCATAGAACCACAAAAGCAACACCAAGGGACACAAGAACACAATTGGGAAAAACATAACTTGTATTCACATATATCACAAGTACACGAAAATCCAACCTAGATCAGAACACTTACATGCAGTCACACGAGTATATGCCTCACAGTCTCTCACTACTTGCACTCCCTACCCATCTCATGCCTCCTCTCAAGAACACCGGACTGCTTGCTCTGACTTGACTTCCACTCTCTTGGAGTCTCTGGCTCTCTGTGTCTCTCCTCTGAGAATTCTTGGTTGTCCCTAAGAATGAGACTAACCCCCTTTATGTAGAGGAGCCTGGTAGACCGAATATGGCAACTGATATATTTGAATCCCCTGATTCTCTCCATCAAATCTCGATTTGTTCAATCTCAATCGTCAATCTACAATCTCCAAGATTGTTTCCATAACAAATTGATTTGCCATATCCCAGGAAAAGCTTTCCTCGATTGTCTGCTTGACCAGGTACAGATGACTTGGCGCTAACTCAGCATTGTCAATCTGATCCACTCTCCTCCAGGGCCCATGTCCATGATCACCTCCCACGATCACGGCCGTCTGATCGGGATTGCTACATCCAACGGTGCTGAAGCATGGTCAAGGGCTTATCCGATCTCCGCAAGTAGTCAACTCACCAGCTGCTAAGGGCTGAGCATTCCCTTAGCGTCTGCCATGCCTATTGAGTAGTGCACACTCTTAGAGTGCCTTTGCTTTGTCACATCTTGTTCACTGAGCATCCTTGAGCGTTGCATCATGCCTTGCTCGTGGACATCATCACCACCCATATGTGCATTTGGCTACTTGTGAACAGTGACACTCCATGGCCACAGTTTGAACCCTCAACACATTGCCGAGCCTTGATCGATCGTCCCCTTTACTGGTGCCTTCACGCACGCTTGCGTGATCATCTCCGTACTTGCCCGCTCATGGACCTGCAATTTATCCCAACACCACTCACATGACTGCCTGTGCATCCTTGCATGCATGCTATGCGCTACCTTTACCCCGAGGTACAGCTTGTGGTACGCATTCTCCAGGGTTAGAGCTCAAGGGTCTAACAGTCCTCCTGTAGGATGCCTTGTAGCACAAACTCTTGGTTGTCCCCGATGACTTTGAGTGTGTACTTGTTGAGGTCCCACTTAATTTTTCCAAGCATTTTGAGCCAATGGATCACCAAGATGACGTTGTATCCCCTCAATGGCAGCACCCACACATCCGCTGTGAATTCTTGGGCCTGCATGACCCACCGGAAGTTCCTGCACAATAATTGACATTCCAGGACACAACCATTAGCTACCATAACGTAGAAAGGCTTGATGGCTACTGTAAGGCACCCCAAGGCTTGGTTGACTTATTCATCTATGAAGTTGTGGGTGCTGCCAGAATCAACCATGATTTGTGTTGGTGTTTGTGTTTAGGTGTATAGGAATGGTAGGAGTATAGAGGAAGGTGGGAATATAGCTAATTGGAAGAGGAGGTGAAAAAGGAAGTGTAGAAGTTTTATGACTATTGGAGGAAGAGAAATGGCTAATTGATTCTTCTTCTTACTCTTGTTTCTTCTTCTTCTACTTCTATTACATGGAAGAGTACATCATATATTTATACTAGTTCCTAATGAGTGTTCTAGAAAGTGAATATTCTAGAATTGTGAAGAGCATTCTAGAATTGTGCACCATGTTCTAGAAGTGTGTAGAACATTCTAGAATTCTACACCACATTCTAATACTCCTCCTTGGTGTGCAATTCGGCAACTCCAAGCTTTTGTCGTAGTTCTTCGAACTTTGCTTTTGGTAGTGCCTTTGTGAAAATGTCAGCCAACTGTTCTTCTATCTTGCAATGTTTGAGCTCTATCTCTTTGTTGGCTTCAACCTCTCTAATGAAGCGATACTTGATATTTATATGTTTTGTCCTTGCGTGAAATATCGGATTCTTCGCCATAGCTATAGCTGACTTACTATCACAGTAAATTGTTGTGGCTTCGACTTGTGGCTCTCCCATGTCTTCAAATATTTGCTTAAGCCATAGGGCTTGACTTGTTGCCGTTGCTGCTGCAACATATTCTGCCTCAGCTGATGATTGTGCCACAGTTTCTTGCTTCTTTGTAGCCCAAGAGAAGATTCCTGAGCCAAGTGTGAATGCATAGCCTGATGTGCTCTTCATGTCATCCACTGATCCTGCCCAATCACTGTTGGTATAATCGACTAATTTGGCGTCAGGTGTGGATTTGTACCATATGCCGTAGTTCCTTGTGCCCTGCAAGTATCTGAGGACTCTTTTAGCTGCTCCATAGTGAACTTGGCTCGGACTTTGCATGAACCTTGACAGCAAGCTAGTTGTATACATGATGTTAGGTCGAGTAGTTGTCAAGTAGAGCAAACTTCCAATGAGACTTCTATAGAGTGAGTCGTTCGCCTTTGGTGCACCATCTTTTTGCCTGAGTGCTTTATTGCTGTCAAGCGGGGTTGCCACTATTTTGCAGCCATTCATCTTGAACCTGCAAATGAGACTTTCCGTATACTTCTTCTGGGCAATGAATATACCATCCTCTTGTTGGTTTATCTCCACTCCCAAGAAGTAGTGCATCAACCCCAAGTCAGTCATCACAAAAGTCTTCATCATATCTTTCTTGAAGTCCTCAATCATCTCCTCATTGTTCCTGTATATATAAGATCATCAACATACAGAGAGACAATGAGTGTGTTGTTCATACCTTGGGTCTTGATGTAGAGTGTTGGCTCACTTTTGCTCCTCATGAATCCTTGCTCAGCAAAGTAACTGTCAATTCTACTATACCAAGCTCGTGGAGCTTGTTTTAGCCCGTACAAGGCTTTCTTTAGCTTAAGCACCTTGTCTTCTTGTCCTTCTTCGACAAATCCTTCAGGTTGCTCCACATAGATCTCTTCTTCAAGATAGCCATTGAGGAAGGCCGACTTCACATCTAATTGGTAAATTCTCCATCTCCTTTGAGCAGCAAGTGCAATGAGTGCTCGTATTGTGTCTAGCCGTGCAACAGGAGCAAATGTCTCATTGTAGTCAACTCCAAATTGTTGTGAGTACCCCTTTGCTACAAGTCTTGCTTTGTACTTTTGCACTGAACCATCAGGATTGAGCTTCGTCTTGTAGACCCACTTGACTCCAATAACTTCTTTGTCTTGAGGAAGGTCGGCTAGTTCCCATGTTTCATTTTTCTTGATCATTCTGATTTCTTCTTCCATAGCCATTCTCCAAATTTCTTGCTTGGAAGCTTCTTCAAACCTTTCTGGCTCCATTATTGTGAAACTGCATTGCTCATATATCTCGAACAAGGGTCTTGTTCTTCTTGGTGGTGAATCTGGAGAGGGCTCTCGTGCTTCTGTTGCTTCATCTCTGGTTGCTTGAACTGGTGTATTTGGTTGAACTTCCTCTTCTCCAACTAGTTGTTGTAGTAGTGATGGCATGTTGCTGCCTCTTCTTTCAACTTCTCCTGTCTTCCAATTGTACATGGCATCTTCATCAAATTTGACATCTCGACTGATCACTAGCTTGTTTGTTCTTAAGCTATAGACTCGATAGCCTTTTGATTGAGTGCTATAGCCCAAGAAGATTCCTTTCTGCGTCTTCTCATCTAGCTTACTCCTTTTCACATCCGGAATGTGAATGTAGCAGATGCAGCCGAAGACTCTAAGATGTTTCACTGATGGCTTCCGTCCACTCCAAGCTTCGATTGGCATCATATCTTGAACTGCCTTCGTTGGACACCTGTTTAACAAGTAGACTGCTGTATTCACTGCCTCAACCTAGAATGTCTTCGGAAGATCCTTCTCCACTAGCATGGCTCTTGCTGTCTCCATTACAGTTCTATTCTTTCGCTCAGAGACACCGTTTTGTTCAGGAGCGTATCCCATAGTGAGTTGATGCTCCATGCCTTCATTCTCACAGAACTTGTTGAATTCTTTGGATGTGTACTCCGTGCCTTGGTCACTCCTTATAGTCTTTTTGTAGCGGTGGCCACTTTGCTTTTCAACGTGAGCCTTAAATTTCTTGAAAATTTCAAATACTTGCGATCTTTCACGTAGAAAATAAACCCACGTCATTCTGGTAAAGTCATCAATGAAGAGGATGAAGTACCTATTTTGTTCATGTGACGGAGTGCGCATTGGACCACAAACATCTGTGTGCACCAGCTCCAATGGCTCCTTGGCTCTCCAAGCTTTTCCAAAAGGGAATGGTTGTCGGTGTTGCTTTCCAAGCATGCATGCTTCGCAAACACCATTGATCTCCTTTACTGCTGGTAGGTCGGTCATCATCTCTTTTTGATGCAAAAACTTCAATCCGTGAATGTTGAAGTGCCCAAGCCTTCGATGCCATAGCCATGACTCATCCACTTGTGTTGTCATTGCTGCATCACTTGCATATCTCCATTGAATTGGGAAGCACCTATTCTTCTCCATTTTTACCCTTGCAATTTGGAAAGAACTATCTTGCTTGTTGTATATCGTGCAAGAGTCTCCCTCAAAATGCAAAGAGTACCCTTTCTCCACCATTTGGACAACCACTATCAAGATACCATGTATCTTTTTTTTTCTAGTGTTGCGGCTTGGCAAGCATAAAATAGGTTATCATCATTTTCTTCAGAAAAATTGGCTTGATGATTTTTCTTTAATCGACAAGCCTTTTCAAGATGATCGAACCTTTTACAGTTTCGGCATTGTAGTTTTCCTTTAAACCAACAATCACTTTCCAAGTGACTCTTCCTCCTACATATGCCACAAGGTGGAAATTTTCCCTTTTTGATGTCCTTATTTTTGATATTTTCACTTGGTTTTCTTCCACCTTCTTTAGGTTTTTGAGACAGCTTGTTAAACTTAGATTGAAAGGCATTCTCAGTAGAACCTTCATTACGCCTTTCTAATCTATGTTCATGGGCCTCTAGAGATCCCATTAATTCTGCAGCTGTTAGCTTTTCTATATCCTTTGATTCTTCAATAGCAGTAACAATAGGATCATATTTTTCACTACAAGTAATTAATATTTTCCCAACAACTTTACTTTCTGAAATCTCATCCCTGTAGGCCCTTAATTGATTCACGATCGAATCCACTCTCGTATAATAATCTCTAGCTGTCTCAAAATCTTTCATCTTTAAATTTTCAAAGTTCCTCCTCGAGGTTTGAAGTTCAGAGACTCGTACCTTGTCATTTCCTCGAAACTCCTCCTGTAACTTATCCCATGCTTCCTTTGCTGTCTTGGCTCCCATGATTCTTGGAAAGAGTTCTTCAGTCAAGCTTAACTGAAGAGCAAGTAGAGCTTGAGAATCCTTTTGTTGATTCTCCTTGAGTACCTTCCTTTGCGCAGAAGATAAATTGGATGTATCTTGAGGGACAGTGTATCCCAAACTCACAACATCCCATAAATCTTGAGCGCAAAAGTAGGTCTTCATTTTGATGGACCAGCAGTCGAAGTTTTCACCTCGAAAGACTGGTACTGGAATGGATGAACAGAGTAAGTGCTCGGCCATAATAAGCCTACGCCCACTTGTATCGAAACAAGGCTCGATACCACTGTTGGTGTTTGTGTTTAGGTGTATAGGAATGGTAGGAGTATAGAGGAAGGTGGGAATATAGCTAATTGGAAGAGGAAGTGTGGAAGTTTTATGACTATTGGAGGAAGAGAAATGGCTAATTGATTCTTCTTCTTCTACTTCTATTACATGGAAGAGTACATCATATATCTATACTAGTTCCTAATGAGTGTTCTAGAAAGTGAATATTCTAGAATTGTGCACCATGTTCTAGAAGTGTGTAGAACATTCTAGAATTGTGTAGAATATTCTAGAATTGTGCACCACATTCTAATAATTTGCAATCGCCTTTTCCCCATGGAACCTGTTATGCGCATGGTTTGCAGACTTGAAGACCCGTTGAGGGTGTGAATGGAGATCTCAGCGAGGCCCTCCTACTGTTGCTCCACCATCTCTTCTGCCGATCCCTCCTCATTTCCTTCCCCGTCCTCCAGGAGGAAGAGCTGCCGCCTTTTGGCACACACATGGGTGGGGCTGAACTTCTCATCACAGAGGAAGCAAAGGCCCTGAGTGCACTTCTCAGCAATTTCCCGTGCAGTGAGGGGCCGTAAGCCTTGCTGTCCTGCTGGTGAAGACCTAGCATTATGGGGCAAGGGTAATATATTGGCCGACGGTGGCCCCACTCCTCCTGTGTGTCCCGGCCGAGCTGCATACTGTGCGTCTGCCTTGAAGCTTTGCATGGGTTTACTCAAGGCAACGCTTGTCATCCGCGAAGGGACATGGTTCGCCTGAGGGGCTGCTCCTGTTATGGCCAGCGTGTCTTCCTGGATGCAGGCTAACATGATGGCCTCATGTAAGACCCTGGGTTGCAACATCCAGATGGGGTTCTGGATCTCTTTCCGCATTCCGCCCAAGAACTGACTCAGAACGAGCTCATCATTTATCTTGACCTTATGAAGCGCCTTGCTGAGCAGCACATTAAATTGGTCAAGATACTCCTGCAGCGTTCCCATTTGGTATAAAATTTTCAAGTCAAGGAAAGGGTCCTCCAATGCTTGGCTACTAAAACCAGCGCGGATGGCTACCACATATTCAGGCCACACTACGATATGCCCAGGATGTTGGGTCTGCGACGCCAAGGCTTGGTGCCACAGCAGCACCTTCCCCTCCATGTGGATCGAAGCCAGCTTGACCTTCGACTCCTCTGGTGTGGCATCAAACTCGAAGACTTGCTGGCTATGATAGTTCCATCCCTCAACGTCGTCTCCCAAAAACTTGGGAAACTCCATCTTACCCATTCGTGTGGAATGGTTCATTCCTCTTTGAAGATCAACCCAGGGGCCCTGGCCCTCAGCCCCCTTGCCCTGACTCGCTTGTTGGTGTGTCAAGAAGTTCTGAAACATCTCCCGAATGTCTTCCTTCAGCGCATCAAATTTTTTGCCATGGCGGGCGAGGCTCTCCCACATTTCCAAGATTTGCTGTTGCTGCTTCTGAAAAAGGGCATCGATCCTATTGTTGTCCTGTGCTTGGGTGTTTGTCATATTGCTAGGATAGAGGCTCTGATACCAATGATGTGGTCGGAATCGGGCAGAAGTCTTAGTTGAGGCAAGGGAGAAGGAGGAGGAGATTGAGGGAGGAGAAGACGGAGTTACGCCAAGGGGTTCGTATTAAGCCATTGCCTTTAAAAAGGTGACTTATCTCCCATTTTATTTCCCTCCTATTGGACAACTAACAGAACAACTATTTTAACAACCCAAACAGTCGTTGCATGTGTATTTACACAAGAGACCCTAATCAACAGCACTTGTTACCAGCGGCTCCTATATATTTGATGTGAGTCCCCCGAACTTTCAAATTTCAGCATTGCACTCCCTTGTACACATCAGCCTCACTCTAGCACTGGTGATGGCTTGGTTGACCATGGAGACAGCCCTTGGTTGACCATAGTCTATGCCTAGCACAACCACGGGCGTGCCTTGCTTGACCACTGGCTATTTCTGGCTCTACCACAGGTGATGCCTTCGTCGACCATTAAGAGCCCTAGGTCAACCACAGGCTGTGCCTAGCTCAACCACGGGTGATGCCATACTCAACCACGGGCTGTGCCCTGCTCTACCAGGAGCAATGGCTTGGTCAACAATGGATACAGCCCTCAGTCAACCACAGACCGTGTGCTTGGTTGCTGATAGGTAGTGCCTAGCTCTACCATGGGTGATGCCTTGCTCTATCACATGTTGTGCCTCGCTCCACCATGGGCATTAGCTTGGTCAACCATAGAGAAAGCCCTCAGTTGACCTCTGGCTGCCACTCACTCTGCCATGGGCTATGCCTTGCTCGACCATGGAGACAGCCATCGGTCGACCACAGGCAATGCCATGCTAGGCCACGGGCCATGCCTCGTGCTGCCACTGGCGATGCCTTGCTCGACCATGGAGGCAGCCCTTGGTCTACCATGGGCTGCACCTCACTCAACCACAGGCTCCACCTCACTCTACCATGGGCAATGCATTGCTCAATGACGGGCTGTGCATTGCTCTACCATGGCTGATGGCTTGGTCGACTGCAGAGACAACCCTCGGTCGCCCACGGGTTGTGCTTTCGGTCACTGATGGGCATTGCATAGCTCTACCATGGGTGATGCCTCGCTCGACAACTGGATTTGCCTCGCTCTACCATGGGCAATGCCTTACTTGTCCACAGGCTGTGCCTCGCTCTACCATAGGCATTGGCTTGGTTGACTAGGGAGACAGCCCTCGGTCAACCACTGGCTGCGCTTTGCTCTACCACGGGTGATGCCTTGCTCAACCATGAGCTGTGCCTCACCCTACCCCAGGCAATGCCTTGCTTGACCACAGAGACAACCCTTAGTCGACCATGGGCAGTGCCTGGCTCTACCACGGGCGATGCCATGCTTGACCACAGGCAGAGCCTCACTCTACACAGGCAATGCCATGCTCGACCATAGGCTATGCCTCACTCTACCACAGGCGATCACTTGGTTGACCATGGCCTGTGCCTTGCTCTATTGCGAGCGATGGCTTGGTCAACCATGGAGACAACCCTCGATTGACCAATGGCTGTGCCATTCTCAACCATGGGTGGTGGCTTGGTCAACCATGAAGACAGCCCTTGGATGACCTCAGACGATGCCTCATTCTACCACAGGTGATGCATTGCTTGACCACAGGTTGTGCATTGCTCTACCACAGGTGATGGCTTGGTCAACCATGGAGACAGTGCTCGGTCGACCACAGGCTATGCCATGCTAGACCACGGGCAGTGCTTGGCTCTTCCACGGGTGATGGCTTGGTAAACCACGGAGACTGCCCTTGGTCAACCACAGAGACCGCCCATTGCCAACTATGGAGACCACCCTTGGTTGACCACAGGTAGTGCCTCGCTCTACCATGGGTGATGCCTTGCTCAACCACAGGTTGTGCCTTGCTCTACCACAGGCAATGCCTAGGCCGACCATGGAGACAATCCTCGATCATCCACAGGTGGTGCGCTGGGCTGCTGATGGCAGTGCCTAGCTCTTCCATGGGCTGTGCCTTGCTCTACCATGGGTGATGCCTTGGTCGACCACAGAGACAGCCCTCGGTCGACCATGGGCTGTGCAATCAGTCGGTGATGGGCTGTGCCTAGCTCTACCACTGGCAATGCCTCGCTCGAGCAAGGGCTGTGCCTTGCTTTACCACAGGCATTGTCTTAGTTGACCACAGACACAGCCCTCGGTCAACCACTGGTGGCACCTCATTCTACCATGGGCAATGCCATGCTCGACCCCGGAGACAGCCCTTGATTGACCATGGGCTGCGCCTCACTCTACCATGGGCAATGCCTTGATCGACTAGGGAGACAGCCCTCGATCAACCTCGGGCTGCACCTCATTCTACCACGGGTGATGTGTTGCTTGACCATGGGTTGTGCATTGCTCTACCACAGGTGATGGCTAGGTCAACCACGGAGACAGCCCTTGGTCAAGCACAGGCTATGCCACGAGAGACCACGGGCAGTGCCCGGCTCTACCACAGGCGATGGCTTGGTCAACCCCAGAGACTGCCCATGGTCAACCACGGGCAACGCCTTGCTCTATGTAGGGCAATGCCTTGCTAGAACATGGGCTGTGCACTGGGTCGCTGACAGCAGTGCCTAGCTCCTCCACAGGCAACGGCTCAGTCAACCATGGGCTGTGACTTGCCCTACCACAGGCAATGCCTTGCTCGACCATGGAGACAGCCCTCAGTCGACCATGGGCTGCACCTCACTCTACCACGGGCAATGCCTTGCTCAACCACTGGCTGTGCCTTGCTCCACCATGGGCGATGGCTTGGCCGACCATGGAGACAGCCCTCATTTGACCCTGGGCTATGCGCTCGGTCGCTGATGGGAAGTGCCTAGCTCTTCCATGGGTGATGCCTTGCTCTACCATGGGTGATGGCTTGGTCGACCATGGAGATTGTCCATGTTCGACCACGGGCTGTGCGCTCAGTTGCTGACCGGTAGTGACTAGCTCTTCCACGGGTGATGCCTTGCTCTACCACAGGCGATGGCTTGGTCGACCATGGAAACTGCCCATGGTCGGCCACGGGCTGTGTGCTCAGCCACTGACTGGCAGTGCCTAGCTCTTCGAAGGGTGATGCCTCACTTGACCACAGGCTGTGCCTCGCTCTTCGATAGGCGATGCCTTACTCAACCACAAAGACAACCCTCAGTCAACCATGGGCCATGCGCTGTGTCACTGACGGCAATGCCTAGCTCTTCCACAGGTGATGTCTTGCTTGACCATGGGCTGTGCCTCACTCTACCATGGGCAATGCCTTGGTCGACCACGTAGACAGCCCTTGGTCGACCACAGACTGTGCCTAGTGCTACCACAGGTGATGCCTTGCTTGACCACAGGCAGTGCCCTGCTCTACCATGAGCGATGGCTTGGTCGACCTTGGAGACAGCCCTCGGTCGACCATGGGCAGTGCGATTGGTCACTGACAGGCAGTGCCTAGCTCTACCACCGGCGATGCCTTGCTCAAGCACGGGTTGTGCCTCGCTCTTCCACAAGCATTGTCTTGGTTGACCCTGGAGTCAGCCCTCAGTCGACCAATGGCTGTGCCTAGCTCTGCCACGGGCAATGCCTTGCTCGATCATGGAGACAGCCCTCAGTCGACCATGGGCTGCACCTCGCTCTACCACGGGCAATGCATTGCTCGACCATGGGCTGTGCCTCGCTCTACCACGAGCGATGCCTTGCCCGACTGTGGAGATAGCCCTCAGTTGACCATGGGCTGCACCTCGCTCTACCACAGGTGATGCCTTGCTCGACCACAGGCTGTGCTGTGCTCTACCATGGGCGATGGCTGGGCTGACCATGGAGACAGCCCTTGGTTGACCATGGGCAGCATGCTTGTTCGCTGAGTGACAGTGCCTAGCCCTTTGAACAGCGATGCCTCACTTGATGATGGGCTAAGCCTCACTCTACCATGGGCAATGCCTTTCTCAACCACAGACACAGCTCTTGGTCGACCACAGGATGTGCGCTGGGTCGCTGACAGCAGTGCCTAGCTCTTCCACGGGCGATGCCTTGCTTGACCATGGGCTGTGCCTTGCTCTACCACGGGCAATGGCTTGGCTGATGATGGAGACAGCCTTTGGTCAACCACAGGCAGTGCACTCGGTCGCTGAGTGGCAGTGCCTAGCTCTTCCAAGGGCAAAGCCTCATTTGACCATGGGTTGTGCCTCGTTCTACCATGGGTGACGCCTTGCTCAACCACGGAGACAGCTTCCGGTTGAGCACAGGCTGAGCGCCGGGTCACTGATGGCAGTGCATAGCTCTTCCACAGGTGATGCCTTGCTCGACCATGGGCTGTACCTTGCTCTACCATGGGCGATGGCTTGGTCAACCATGGAGACAGCCCACAGTTGGCCACGGGCAGCACTCTTGTTCGCTGAGTGGCAGTGCCTTGCACTTCCAAGGGTGATGCCTCGCTCAACCACGGGCGATGCCTTGCTCAACCACAAAGACAGCTCTTGGTTGACCACGGGCTGTGTCTTGGGTCACTGACAGCATTGCCTAGCTCTTCCACAGGTGATGCCTCGCTTGACCACAGGCTGTGCCATGCTCTACCACGGGTAATGGTTTGGTCGACCACAGAAACAGCCCACGGTTGACCATGGGAAAAGCACTCAGTCACTGAGTGGCAGTGCCTAGCTCTTCAAAGGGTGATGCCTTGCTTAACCATGGACTGTGCCTTGCTCAACCATGGAGTCAACTCTCAGTTGACCATGGGCTGTGCGCTGGGCCACTGACGGTAGTGCCTAGCTCTTCCATGGGCGATGCCTCACTCTACCATGGATGATGCCTTGATCAACCATGGAGAAAACCCTTGGTTGACCATGAGCTGTGCCTAGGGCAACCACGGGCGATGACTTGCTCAACCACAAGCTGTGCTCCGCTCTACCATGTGTGATGGCTTGGTCAACCCAGAGACAACTGTCGGTCGACCACAGCCTGTGCCTTACTCTACCATGGGCGATGGCTTGGTTGACCATGGAGACAGCCCTCGATCAACCACTGGCTGCGCTACGCCCAAACACAGGCGGTGGCTTGGTGAACCATGGAGACAACCCTTGGTCACCCACAGGCTACACCTTGCTCTATCATGGGTGATGCCTTGCTCGACCATGGAGACAGCCCTCAGACAGCCTTGGGCTGTGCCTCGTTCTACCACAGGTGATGCATTGCTCAGCCACAGGCTGTGCATTGCTGTACCACGGAGACAGCCCTCAGTCGACCATAGGCTATGCCACGCTAGACCATGGGCAGTGCTTGACTCTACCATGGGAAATGGCATGGTCAACCCTGAAGGCCACCCTCAATCAACCATGGGCAGCGCCTCGCTCTACCATGGGCGATGCCTTGCTCAACCACGGGCTATGCCTTGCTCAACCACGGGCTGTGCCTTTCTCAACCATGGGCGATGGCTGGTTGACCATGGAGACAGCCCTTGGTCATCCACAGGCATTGCAATGGGTTGCTGATCGAAGTGCCTAGCTCTTCCATGGGCGATCCCTCACTCGACCATGGGCTATGCCTCACTCTACCATGGGTGATGCTTTGGTCAACCATGGAGACCACCCTTGGTTGACCTCGGGCTGTGCCTAGTGCAACCATGGGTGATGCGTTGCTCGACCATGGGCTGTGACTTGCTCTACCAAGGGCGATAGCTTGGTCGACCATGGTGACTGCCCACAGTTGACCACGGGCAGCACGCTCAGTCACTGAGTGGCAGTGCCTAGCTCTTCCAAGGGTGTTGCCTCACTTCACCATGGGCTGTGCCTCGCTGTACCATGAGTGGTCCCTTGCTCAACCATGGAGACAGCGCTTGGTCAACCACAGGCTGTGCGCTGGGTCACTGACGGCAGTGCCTAGCTCTTTCACAGGTGATGCCTTGCTCAACCACTGGCTGTGCCTTGCTCTACCATGGGCGATGCCTTGGTTGACCACTGAGACAACCCTCGGTTGAGCCTGGCGTGTGCTTAGCGCAACCACGGGTGATGCCTTGCTCGACCACAGGCTGTGTCCTCCTCTACCACAAGTGATGGCTTGGTTGACCACGGAGACAGCCCTCAGTTGAACACGGGCAATGCAATCAGTCACTGAGGGGCAGTGCCTAACTCTACCAGCGGCGATGCCTCGCTCAAGCGTGGGCTGTGCCTTGCTCTTCCACAGGTGTTGTCTTGGTCGAGCATGGAGACAGCCCTCGGTCAACCAGTGGCTGTGCCTCGCTCTGCCATGGGTGATGCCTTGCTCTACCATGTAGACAGTTGTCGGTTGACCACTGGTTGCACCTCGCTCTACTACAGGTGATGCCTTGCTCAACCACAGGCTGTGCATTGACCACGGGTGATGGCTAGGTTGACCACAAAGACAGCCCTTGGCCAACCACAGGCTATGCCACACAAGACCACAGGCAGTGCCTGGCTCTACCACGGGCAATGGCTTGTTCAATGATGGAGGCCATCCTCAGTTGACCATGGGCCACACCTCGCTGTACCAAAGGCGATGCCTTGGTTGACCATGGGTTGTGCTTTGCTCTACCACAGGCGATGGCTTGGTCAACCACAGAGACTGCCCTTGGTTGACCACAGGCCGTGCCTCGCTCTACCGATGGCGATGCCATGGTTGACCACGGGCTGTGCTTTGCTTGACCATGGAGACAGCCCTCAGTTGACCATGGGCTGTGCACTAGGTCACTGAAGGCAGTGCCTAGCCCTTCCATGGGTGATGCCTCACTCAACCATGGGCTGTGTCGCACTCTACCTTGGGCGATGCCTTGCTCGACCACAGAGACAGCCCTCAGTCAACCATGGGCTGCTCCTTGCTCTACCACGGGTGATGCCTGGCTCGACCATGGGCTGTGCCTTGCTCTACCATGGGTGATAGCTTGGCCAACCATGGAGACAGCCCTTGGTCAACCATGGGCTATGTGCTTGGTCACTGACGAGTAGTGCCCAGCTCTTCCATGGGCAATGCGTTGCACACCATGGGCTCTGCGTTACTCTGTCATAGGTGATGGCTTGGTCGACCATAGGTTGTGCGCTCAGTCGCTAACCAACAGTGCTTAGTTATTCCAAGGGTGATGCCTCGCTTGACCATAGGTTGTGCCTCACTCTACCACAGGCGATCCCTTGATCAACCATGGAGACAACCCTCAGTTGAACACGGGCTGCACCTAGCTCTACCATGGAGGATGTGTTGCTTGACCATGGACTGTGCCTGGCTCTACCACAGGTGATGCCTTGCTTGACCAAGGAGACAGCCCTCCATCGATCAAGGGCTGTGTGCTTGGATGCTGATAAGCAGTGCCTTGCTCTTCCATGGGCGATGCCTCGCTCAACCACAGGCCATGCCTCTCTCTAGCACAGGTGATGCCTTGCTCGATCATGGAGACAGTGCTCAGTCAACCATAGGCTGAACCTTGCTCTTCCAGGGGCAATGCCTTGCTTGACCATGGTCTGTGCCTTGCTCTACCGTGGGCGATGCCTTGGTCAACCATGGACACAGCCCTCAGTCAACCATGGCCTGTGCACTCGGTCGCTGATGGGGAGTAACTTGCTGTTCCATGGATGATGCCACAGCTGACCATGGGCCGTGCCATGCTCTACCACAGGCGATTCCTTGCTTGACGACAAAGACAGCCATTGGTCATCCACAGGTTGGACCTCACCCTACCAAGGGTGATGCCAAGCTTGACCATGGGTTATGCCTTGCTCTACCACGGGTGATGGCTTGGTCAACCACGTAGACAACCCTCGGTCACCCATGGGATGTGCATTCGGTTGCTGACAAGCAGTGCCTAGCTCAACCACAGGCTGTGCCTCGCTCTACCACGGACAACGCCATGCTTGTCCATGGGCTGTGCCTCTGCCTACCACGGGCAATGACTTGGCCGACCATGGCGAGAGCACTCAGTCAACCACTGGTTGCGCCTCGCTCTACCATGGGTGATGCCTTGCTCAGCCACAGGTTGTGCCTGGCTCTACCAGCAGCAATGGCTTGGTCAACCATGGAGACAGCCCTCGGTTGATCACGGGCTGTGCACTCAGTCGCTGACCAGCAATGATTCACTCTACCATGGGTGATGCCTCGCTCCACCACAGGTGATGCCTTTTTCAACCACGGAGACAGCCCTCAGTCGACCACGGGCTGCGCCTCGCTCTACCATGGGCGATGCCTTGCTCGACCATGGGCTGTGCCTTGCTCTACCATGGGCAACATCTTGCTCCACCATGGGCTGTGCCTGGCTCTACTAGCAGCAATGGCTTGGTCGACCACGGAGACAGCCCTCAGTTGACCACATGCTGTGTCTTGCTCTGCCACAGATGATGCAATGCTCGACCATGGGCTGTGCCTTGTGCTACCATGGGCGATCGCTTGGTTGACCATGGCAACAGCCCTCAGTCGACCACTGGCTGCACCTCGCTCGACCACAAGCGATGGGTTGCTCAACCACAGGCTGTGCTTGGCTCTGCCATGGGTGATGCCTTGGTCGACCAGGAGATAGCCCTCAGTTGACCACGGGCTATGCCTAGTGCATCCATAGGCAATGCCTTGCTCTACCACAGGCTGTACCATGCTCTACCATGAGCGATGGCTTGGTCGATCACAGAGGCAGCCCTCGGTCGACCATGGGCTGTGCACTCGGTTGCTGATGAGCAGCGCCTCACTCTTCCACCGGTGGTGCCTTGCTCGACCATGGGCTGTGCCACGCTCTACCACAGGTGATGCCTTTCTTGACCACGGAGACAGCCCCCAGTCATCCACGGGCTGCACCTCGCTCTACCACAGGCGATGCCTTGCTCGACCACTGGCTGTGCCTTGCTCTACCACGGGTGATGGCTTGGTCGACCACGGAGACAACCCTTGGTTGCCCATGGGCTGTGCTTTTGTTCGATGATGGGCAGTGCCGAGCTCGACCACGGGCTGTGCCTGTCTCTACCTGCAGCAATGGCTTGGTCGACCATGGAGACAGCCCTCAGTTGACCACGGGCTGTGCACTCAGTCGCTGACCAGCAGTGCCTCACTCTACCATGAGCAATGCCATGCTCAGCCACAGGCTGTCCCTCTTTCAACCACAGACAATGGCTTGGTCGACCCTGGAGACAGCCCTCGGTCGACCGCTGCCTGCACCTCGCTCTACCACAAGCGATGCCTTCCTTGACCATGAGCTGTGCCTCGACCTACCATGAGTGATGGCTTGGTCTACCACGGAGACAGCGCTCAGTCAACCACAGGCTGTGCCTGGCCTTACCATGGGCAATGCCTTGGTTGACCAGGGAGACAGCCCTCAGACAACTATGGGCTGTGCCTAGCACAACCACGGTCAATGCCTTGCTCAACCACAGGTGATTCCTGGCTCTACCACGTGTGATGCCTTCATTTGACCACTGAGACAGCCCTTGGTCAACCATGGGCTGTGCCTAGCGCAACCACGGGTGATGCCTTGCTCGACCAGGGCTGTGCCCTGCCCTACCATGAGCAATGGCCTGGTCAATAATGGAGACAGCCCTCGGTTGACTACGGACTATGCGCTCAGTCACTGATGGGCAGTGCCTTGCTCTACCACAGGTGATGCCTTGCTCGAGCATGGGCTGTGCCTCTCTCTACCACAGGAGTTGCCTTGGTCGACCAGAGAGACAGCCCTTGGTCGACCACTGGCTGCACCTCGCCCTACCACGGGCAATGCCTTGCTTGACCACAGAGACAGCCATTGGTTGATCACAGGCAATGCCATGCTAGACCACAGAGGCAACTCCTTGCTCGACCATGGGTTGTGCCTGCTCTACCATGGGCAATACCTTGCTCGTCCACGGCTGTGCCTCACTCTATCACAGGCATTGGCTAGGTCAACTAGGGAGACAACCCTCAGTTGACCACTTGCTGCGCCTTGCTCAACCACAGGTGATTCCTTGCTCTACCACAGGCTGTGCCTCACCCTACCATGGGCATTGGCTTGGTTGACCCTGGAGACAGCCCTCGATTGGCCACTGGCTGTGCCACGCTCAACCATGGGTGGTAGCTTGCTCAACAACAGAGATAGCCCTCAGTCGACCATGGGCCATGCCTTGCTCTAGCATGGACGATGCCTTGCTCGACCATGGACTGTCCCTCAGTCTACCATTGGTGTGACTTGGTTGACCCCGGAGTCAGCCCTCGATCGACCACAGGCTGTGCCTTGCACTATGACAAGCGATGCCTTGCTTGACCATGGGCTATGCCCTGCTCAACCATGTGCATTTGCTTGGTCAACCACGGAGATAACCCTCGGTCAACTACTGGCTTTGCCTCGGTCGACCATGGGCTGTGCCTCGTGCTACCACAGGCGATGCCTTGCTTGACTATGGAGACAGCCCTCAGTTGACCACGGGCTACACCTTGCTTTGCCACGGGCGACGCCTTGCTTGACCACGGGCTATGCCTCTACCACAGGTGATCTCTTGGTTGACCACAAAGACAGCCCACGGTTGATCACAGGCTGTGCGCTCGGTCACCGACAGGTGATGCCTAGCTCTTCCACGAGCAATGCCTCACTCAACCAAAGGCGGTGCCTGGCTCTACCATGGGGGAAGCCTTGCTCAACCACGGATACAACCCTCAGTCAACCACAGGCAGCGCCTCACTCTACCATGGGTGATCCCTTGCTCGACCACAGGTTATGCCTTCCTCTACCATAGGTGTTGGCTTGGTTGACCACGGAGATAGTCCTTGGTTGACCATGGGCTTTGCCTCACTAGACCATAGGCTGTGCCTGGCTCTACCAGGAGCAATGGCTTGGTCAACCATGGAGACAGCCCTCGGTCAACCACAGGCAGTGCCTTGCTCTACCACGGGCTACGCCTTGTTCTTCTGCGGGCAATGACTTGGTCAACCATGGAGACAGCCTTGGTGGACCACTGACTGTCCTCACTCTACCACGGGTGATGCCTTGCTCGACCATGTGCGATTCCTGGCTTTGCCACATGTGATGCCCTCATCGACCACTGAGACAGCCCTCAATCGACCATGGGCTGTGTCTAGCACAACCACGGGCAATGCCATGCCCGACCACTGGCTGTGCCCTACTCTACCACGAGCAATGGCTTGGTCAATAATGAAGACGGCCCTCAGCAAAGCACAGACTGTGCACTCGGTTGCTGACATGCAGTGCCTATCTCTACCACAGGTGATGCCTTGCTTGAACACGAGTTCTGCCTTGCACTACCATGGGCATTGCCTTGGTCAACCATGGAGATAGCCCTCGATTGACCACTGGCTGCACCTCACTCTATCAAGGGTGATGCCTTGCTCAACCATGGAGACAACCGTCGGTCAACCACTGGCAGTGCCTGGCTCTACCATGGGCGATGCCTTGCTCGGCCACGGAGACAGCCCTTGGTCGGCGATGGGCTGCGCCTTGGTCTACCATGTGTGATGCCTTGCTCATCGACGGACTGTGCCTTGCTCTACCACGGGCGATGGCTTGGTCAACCATGGAGAAAGCCCTCAGATGGCCACAGACTATGCTTTCGGTCACTGATGGGCAGTGCCTAGCTCTATCACAGGCGATGCCTCGCCTGAACACTGGTTGTGCCTTGCTCTACCATGGACGATGCCTTGTTATACCATGAGCGATGCCATGCTCGTCCATGGGCTACCCCACGGTCTAGCATGGGTGGTGGCTTGGTTGATAAAGGGAGACAGCCCTCAGTCGACCACTAGCTCGGCCTCGCTCAACCACAGGTGATGCCTCACTTGACCATGGGCTGTGCCTTGCCCTACCACGGGTGATGCTTTGCTTGACCATGGAGACAGCCCTCAGTAGACCATAGGCAGTGGCTTGGTCAACCACAGGCAGCACCTCGCTTTACCACAAGTGATGCCATGCTTGACCATGGGCTATGCCTTGCTCGACCACAGGTGATCGCTTGGATGACCACGGCCTGTGCCTTGCTCTACCACAAGCAATGGCTTGATCAACCATGGAGATAGCCCTTGATCGACCGCTGGCTGCACCACACTCAACCATGGGTGGTGGCTTGCTCAACCACAGAGACAGCCCTCAGTCGACCATGGCCAACGCCTTGCTCTGGGATGGGCGATGCCTTGCTTGACCACAGACTGTGCCTCACTCTACCAGAAGTGATGGCTTGGTCAACCATGAAGACAACCCTCAATCGACCACTGGCTTTACCACGGGTGATGGCTTGGTCAACCACGGAGATCACCCTCGGTCAACCACGGGCTGTGCCTCACTCTACCATGGGCAATGGCTTGGTCAACCACGGAGTGTGCCTTGCTCTACCACTGGTGATGGCTTGGTTGACCCCGGAGACAGCCTCGATCGACCATGGGTTGTGCCTCACCCTACCATGGGCGATGCCCTACATGACCACTAGCTGTGCATTGCTTTACAATGGCTAAGTCAACCATGGAGACCGCCCCCGGTCGACCACGAGCTATGCCTTGCTCTACCATGAATGATGCCTTGCTCAACCATGGGCTGCGCCTTGCTCTACCAAGGGTGATGGCTTGGTCAACCACCGAGATAGTCCTTGGTCAACCACAAGCTTTGCCTTTCTCTACCATGGGTGATGCCTGGCGTGACCACAGGTGATGCTTTGCTAGACCACAGGCTGTGCCTTGCTCTACCACAGGTGATGGCTTGGTCGACCATGGAGACAACACTTGTTGACCATGGGCTATGCCTTGCTCTACAACGGGCGATGGCTTGGTCAACTAGCGAGACAGTCCTTGGTCAACCACAGGCTGTGCCTTGCTCTACCAAGGGCGATTACATACTCAACCTTGAGCTGTGCCTGGCTTTACCACAGGGGATGCCACACTCAACCACAAGCTGTGCCTTGCTCTACCACGAGCAATGCCTTGCTCGACCACAGGCTGTGCCTCGCCCTACCACGGGCGTTGGCTTGGTCCACCATGGAGACTGCCCTCGGTTGACCATGGGCTGTGCCTCACCTTACGATAGGCAATGCCTTGCTAGACCACTATGCCTTGCTCTACCACAAGCGATGGCTTGGTCGACCACAGAGACAGCCCTCGGTCAAAGACGGGTTCTGTCTTGCTCTGATGCCTTGCTTGACCACCAGCTGTGCCTTCCTCTACAATGAGCAATGGCTTGGTTGACTATGGAGATAGCCTTTCGTCAACCACTGGCTGTGTGCTTAGTTGTTGATGGGCACTGCCTCACTTTCCCACAGGCGATGCCTTGCTCGACCATGGTCTATGCGTCACCCTACCATGGGCGATGGCTTGGTCGACCATGGAGACAACTCTCTGTCAACCATGGCCTATATGCTCACTCGCTCATGGGCAATGCCTTGCTCTACCTCGGTGACAGCCATTGGTTGATCATGGGGCGACACCTTGATCAATGACGGCAACAGCACTTGGTCAGCCATGTGCAGTGCCATGCTCTACCACGGGTAATGCCATGGTCAACAACAGGCTGTGCCTTCCTCTATCATGGGTGATGCCTTGCTCGACCAGGGGCGATGCCTTTGTTTACCTTGGGCAGTGCCTCACTCTTCCACAGGCTGTGGCTTCCTCTACCATGGGCAATGGCTTGGTTGACCACAGGGACAGCCCTTGGTCGACCACAACCTGTGCACTCGGTTGCTCACGAGTTGTGCCTTGCTCTACCAGGGACGATGCCTTGGTCGACCATGATGATAGCCCATTGTCGATGACGGGCAATGCCTTGATCGACCACGGGCTGTGCACTCGGTCGCTCATGGCCAGTGCCTTGCTCTTCCACGGGCGATGCCTTGCTCAACCATGGTGACAGCCCTTCAACGATCATGGGGTGACAGCTTGACCAACCATGGCAACAGTGCTTGGTCAACCATGGGCTATGCCTTGCTCTACCAGGGGCATTGCCTTGCTCCACCACAGGTGATGGCTTGGTCGACCACGGAGACAGCCCTTGGTCAACCAGAAGCTGCACCTCTCTCTACCATGGGCGATGCCTTGCTTGACCACAGGCTGTGCCTCACCCAACCATGCATGATGGCTTGGCCCACCACAAAGACAGCCCTCGGTCGACCATGGGTTGCGCTCTGCTCTACCACAGGCAATGGCTTGGTTGACTACAGAGACAGCCCTTGGTCAATCATGGGCTGTGCACTTAGTTGCTGACAGGCACTGCCTCGCTCTACCACGTGGGATGCCTTGCTTGACCACGGGCTGTGCCTTACTCTACCATGGGCGACGGCTTTGTCGACCAACAAGACAGTCCTCAGTCAACCACTGGCTGTGCCTCAGTCTACCATGGGTGATGCCTTGCTAAACCATGGGCCGTGGCTTTCTCTACAATGGGCAATGGCTTGGTCAACCATGGAGACAGCCCTCAGTCAACCACGGGTTGTGCCTCGGTCTACCAAGAGTGATGCCATGCCCAACCACAAGCTGTGCCTTGCTCTAGCATGGGCGATGACTTGCTCGACAATGGGCTATGGCTCACTCTACGCAGGCGATGGCTTGGTTGACCATGGAGACAACCCTCTATTGACCATGGGCTTTGTGCTCACTCGCTCACAGGCAATGCCTTGCTCAACCATGGGCATAGCCGTTGGTCTATCATGGGGCTATGCCTTCATTGATGATGGTGACAGCGCTTGGTCAACCATGTGCAGTGCCTTGCTGTAACACAGGCAATGCCATGGTCAACCATGGGCCGTGCCTTGCTCTATCACAGGTGATGCCTTGCTCGACTAGGGGCAATGCCTTGGTTGACCTAGGGCTATGCCTCACTCTTCCATGGGCTGTGCCTTGCTCTACCATGGGTGACAGCCCTTGGTCGACCATGACTCGTGCGCTCGGTCGCTCACGGGTAGTGCCTTGCTCTACCACAAGCAATGCCATGCTCGACTATGACAACAGCCCGTCGTTGATGATGGGTGATGCCTTGATCAAACACGGGCTGTGCACTTAGTCGCTCATGGGCAATGCCTTGCTCGACCATGGTGACAGCCCTCCAACGATCATGGGGCAATGCCTTGACCAATGATGGCAACAGTGCTTAGTCGACCACAGACTGTGCCTCGCTCTACCACTGGCGATGGCTTGATCGACCATGGAGATAGCCCTTGGTTGACCACAGGCTGCACCTCGCCCTACCATGGGTAATGCCTTGCTCAACCACAACAATAGCCCTTCGTCGATGATGGGTGATGTCTTGATCGACCACGGGCTGTGCACTTGGTTGCTCACGGGTGGTGCCTTGCTCTTCCATGGGTGATGCCTTGCTCGACCTTGGTGACAGCTCTTCAACAATCACAGGGCAATATGCGTTCACCAACAATGGCAGCAGCGCTTGGGCAACCATGGGCTGTGCCTTGCTCTACTAGCGGCATTGCTTTGCTCCACCATGGACTGTACCTCACTCTAGCACTAGTGATGGCTTGGTCGACCATGTAGATAGCCCTTGCTCTACCACGAGGGATGCCATACTTGACCACGAGCTGTGCCTCGCTCTACCACAGGTGATGCCTCGCTTGACCACGGGCTGTGCCTCACCCGCCCATGAGCGATGGCTTGGTCCGCCACAGAGACAGCCCATGGTCGACCATGGGCTGTGCCTTGCACTTCCTTGGGCAATGCCTTACTTGACCACCAGCTGTGCCTTCCTCTACCAAGAGCAATGGCTTGGTTGACGATGGAGATAGCCCTCAGTTGACCACGGGCTGTGCCTTGCTCTACCACAGGTGTTGCCTTGCTCTACCACGAGCGATGGGTTGGTCGACCATGGAGATGGCCATCGGTCGACCATGGGCTGTGCCATGCTCTGCAACAAGCGATGCCTTGCTCCACCATGGGCAGTGGCATGATCGATAACAGGTGATGCCTTCTTGACCACAGGCTGTGCCATGCTCTAGCACAGGCAATGGCTTGGTTGACCACAGAGACAGCCCTCAGTTGACCATGGGCTATGTGCTCGGTCACTCACGGGTAGTGCCTTGCTTTACCATGGGCAATGCATTGCTCCGCTATGGGCTGTGCCTCGCTCAAGCACTGGTGATGCCTTGCTTGACCACTGGCTGTCCCTTGCTCTACCATGGGAAATGGCTTGGTCGACCATGGAGACAGACCCTAGTTGACCTCGGGCTGTGCACTCGGTCACTCAAGGGCAATGCTTTCCTCTACCACGGTTGAGGCCTTGCTCAATGACGGCAACATCCCTTGGTCAATCAAGGGGCGACGCCTTGATCAACCATGGCAACCAGTGTTGGTCGACTACGGGCAGTGCCTCGCTCTGCCATGAGCAATGCTCTGCTCCACCACTGGGAATGGCATGGTTGACCATGGGCTGTCTCCACCACAGGGAATGGCTTGGTCGACCACGGAGACAGCCCTTAGTTGACCACCGGCTATGTGCTCAGTCTCTCATGGGCAGTGCCTTGCTTTACCACAGTGGATGCCCTGCTCGACCACGGTGATAACCCTTGGTCGATCATGGGCAACGCCTTGATCGACTTCGGCAACAGTTCTTGGTCGACCACAGGCAGTGACTTGCTCTACCACTGGTGATGCCTTGCTTGACCACGGGCTGTGGCTTGCTCTACCACAGGCAATGGCATGGTTGACCACGAGCAATGCCTTCTCAACTTCGTGCTGTCCCTGGCTCTACCATGGGTGATGCCTTCTTGACCAAGTGTTGCTCCTCGCACTACCACGGGCAATGCCTTCTCCACCCTAGGCTGTGAGTTACTCTACCCTGGATTATGGCTTGGTTGACCACAGAGATAGCCCCAGTCGACCACGGCAGTGTGCTCAGTCGCTCATGGGCAGTGCCTTGCTCTACCACGGGCAATGACTTGCTCCACCAGTGGCTGTACCTCGCTCTACCATGGGTGATGCCTTGCTCGACCACTAGCTGTCCCTTGCTCTACCATGGGCAATGCCTTGCTCGACCACTAGCTATGGCTTGGTCGACCACGGAGACAACCCTTAGTCGACCACGAGCAGTGTGCTCAGTTGCTCACAGGCAGTGCCTTGCTCTACCATGGTTGATGCCTTGGTCGACCATGGCAACATCTGTTGGTCAATCATGGGGCGACACCATGATTGAGCACGGTGATAGCTCTCGGTCAACCATGGGCAGTGCCTTACTTCACCACGGGTGATGCCTGGGTCGACCACGGGCTGTGCCTTGCCGTACCAACCATGATGGCTTGGCTGACCATGGGATGTGCACTCCGTCACTGCTGGGCAGTGCTTGGCTGTACCTTGAGTGATGCCTTGCTTGACCACTGGCTGTGCCTTGCTCTACCATGGCTGATGGCTTGGTCTACCATGGAGACAGCCCATGGTCAGCCACAGATTGTGCAGTCAGTCGCTTATGGGCAGGGCCTCGCTCTACCTTGGGTGTTGCCTTGCTCAACCACAAGTTGTGCCTTGCTCTACCACAGGTGACACCTTGCTCAACCATAGGCTGTGCCTCACTCTACCACAAGTGATGGCTTTGTTGACCATGGAGACAGTCCTCGGTAGACCAGGAGCTGTGCACATGGTTGCTCACGGGCCATACCTTGCTCTACCATGTGTGATGCCTTGCTTTACAAGGGGTGATGCATTGCTTGACCACAGGCTGTGCATTGCTCCACCACGGGTGATGCCTTGCTCGACCAAAGGCTGTGCCTCACTCTACCACAGGTGATGACTTGCTCAACCACAGCCAGTGCCTTCTTCTACTAGGGGCATTGCCTTACTTGACCACGGGCTGTATGTTGCTTTACCACGGGCAATGACTTCCTCTACCAAAGGCTGTGCCTCACTATGCCATGGGCGATGGCTTCAGCGACCATGGAGACATCCCTCGATGGGCCACGGGCTATGCTTGGCTCTTCCATGGGAGATGCCTTTTTCGGCCATGGGCTGTGCCTTGCTCTAACATTGGCAATGGCTTGCATGACTGCAGGCTGTGCCTTGCTATACCACAGGCAATGCCATCTCGACCACAGGTTGTGCCTTGCTCTACCCTGGGTGATGAATGTTCAACCATGGGCTGTGCCTCACTCTACCACAGGTGATGCCTTGCTCGACCACGGGTTGTGCCTTGCTCTACCCTGGGCGATTGGATGTTCAACCATGGGCTGTGCCTCACTCTACCATGGGTGATGTCTTGCTTGACCACAGGTTGTGCCATGTCCAACCACAGGCGATGGCATGGTCAACTGTGGATACAGCCCTCGGTCGACCACGGGCTATGTGTCAGTCACTCACAGGCAATGCCTAGCTCTACCAAGGGCAATGCCTTGCTACAACATGAGTTGTGCCTTGCTCTACCACGAGCGATGCCTTGCTTGACCACGAGCGAAGCCTGCTTGACCACGGGCTATACCTGGTTCTTCCACAGGTGATGTCATCTCAACCATGGGCTATGCCTCGCTCTACCACGGGCAATGCCTTCTCGACCATAGGCTGAGCCTTCCTCTACCATGGATGATGGTTGGGTCGACCATGGGCTATGTCCTTGATTGCTAATAGGCAGTGCCACGTTCTACCACTGGCCATGCTTGCTCCACCATGGTCTGTGCCTCACTCTGCCATGGGTGATGCCTTCTTGACCATGGGCTGTGCCTTTCTCTACCATGGGTGATGGCTTGGTTGACCATGGAGAGAGCCCACGGTTGACCACAGGCTATGTGCTCGGTCACTCATGGGCAGTGCCTCACTCTACCTTGGTTGCTCCACCACAAGCTGTGCCTTGCTCTTCCATGGGTGACGCCTTGCTCGACCATGGGCTGTGCCTCCCTCTACCATGGGTGATGGCTTGGTTGACCACGGTGACAGCCATTGGTCTACAAGGAGCTGTGCGCTTGGTCGCTCACAGGTAGTGCCTTGCTCTACCACGTGTGATGCCTTCCTTGACCACTGGCTGTGCCTTGCTTTACCAAGGGCGATGCATTGCTCGACCAGGGGCTGTGCCGTGCTCCACCACGGGCAATGGCTTGGTCAACCAAAGGCTGTGCCTCACTCTACCATGGGCGATGGCTTGCTCGACCATGGCCTGTGCCATCTCTACCACAGGCATTGCCCTGCTCGACCACAGGATGTACCTTGCTCTAGCATGGGCAATGGCTTGGTTGACCACAGGCTGTGCCTCGCTCTACCATGGGTGATGGCTTGGGCAACCAAGGGGACAGCCCTCGATTGGCCACAAGCTGTGTGCTCAGTCGCTCACAGGCAGTGGCTTGCTCTACCATGGGTGATGCCTTGCTCGACCACGAGCTGTGCCTGGCTTTAACATGAGCAATGGCTAGTCTGACCGCAGCCTATGCCTCACTCTACCACGGGTGATGCCTTGTTGACTGCAGGCTGTGCCTTGCTCTACCACAGGCGATGGCTTGGGCCACCACGGAGACAGCCCTCAGTGGGCCATGGGCAATGCGCTGGGTCACTCACGGGCAGTGCCTTGTTCTACCCCGGGGGATGCCTTGCTTGACCATGGGCTGTGCCTTGCTTTATGAAGGGCGATGGCTGGGTTGACCATGGAGACAGCCCTCAGTCAACCACGGCCAATGGCTAGCTCTGGCACGGGAATTAGCTCGGTCGATGCTGGAGACAGCCCTTGGTTGAACACTGGCTGTGCGTTGCACTTCCACGGGTAATGGCTCCGTTGAGCATGGGTTGTATGCTCATTCTCTCATGGGCAGTGCTTGTCTCTACCTTAGGCGATGCCTTGATCAACCAAGGGCTGTGCCTTGCTCTACCACAGGCAATGCCTTGCTCGACCATGGGCTGTGCCTCACTCTACCACGAGCGATGCCTTGCTTGACCAAGGGCTGTGCCTTGCCCAACCACAGGCGATGGCTTGGTTGACCACAGAGACAGCCTTCGGTTGACCACAGGCTATGTGCTCGGTCGCTCATGAGCAGTGGCTTGCTCTACCACTGGCAATGCCTAGGTCCACCATGGGCTGTGCCTTGCTCTACAATGGGCAATGCCATGGTCGAACACTTGTGATGCCTTCTCGACCATGGGCTGCACCTGGCTCTACCACAGGCAATGCCTTCTTGACCATGAGCTGTGGCTCACTCTACCACAGGCGATGCCTTCTCAACCACGGGCTTTGCCTCACTATACCATGAGCAATGCCTTCTCGACTACTGGCTGTGCCTTGCTATACCACGGGCGATGGCTCGGTCAAGCACATGTTGTACACTCGGTCTCCCAGGGCAGTGCCTAGCTGTACCACAGTTGATGCCTTGATCAACCACAAGCTATGCCTTGCACTACCATGGGCAATGCCTTGCTCTACCAAGGGTAATGGGATGTTCAACCATGAACTGTGCCTCACTCAACCACGGGCTGTGCCATGCTCTACCAAGGGTAATGGGATGTTCAACCACTAGTTGTGCCTTGCTCAACCACGGGCAATGCCTTGCTCGGCCACGGGCTGTGCCTTGCCCAACCACGGGCGATGCCTTGGTCGACCACGGAGATAGCCCTCAGTTGACCACTGGCTATGTGCATGGTCGCTCATGGGCAGTGGCTTGATCTACCATTGGCAATGCCTTGCTCTACCATGGGTGATGCCTTGCTCAACCACAGACTGCACCTAGCTCTACCATGGGTGATGCATTCTCGACCACAAGGTGTGCCTCCCTCTACCATGGGCAATGCCATCACAACCACAGGCTATGCCTCAATCTACCATGGGTGATGCCGTCTCAAACACTGGTGGTGCCTTGCTCTATCACATGTGATGGCTTGGTCGACCATGGAGAAAGCCCTCGGTTGACCACAGGGAAAGCCCACAGTTCACCATGAGCTATTTGCTCATCCGCTCAAAGGTAGTGCTATGCTCTACCATGGGCAATGCCTTGCTCCGCCGATTGGGGTTCTGTGACAAGTTTCAACAATCTACCCTTCAAAACCTACTATTTGCAGCTTCTGGGGTTGTTTGCCACATCAGGATGTTGGGTTTTATCGCATGTTGGTGACGTTCTTATCATCTTCGGTATTGCATTTCACCACTAGTTGCAAAGGTTCCCATCAGTTGGCACTAGATCTTGGGGTTCCGCAACAAGTTTCATCAATCTACCCTTTGAAACCTGCTCTTTTTGCAGCTTCTAGGGTTGTTTACCATATCCAGATGCTGGGTTTTATCGCATATTGGTGACATTCTTATCATCTTTGGTATTACGTTTCTCCACTAGTTGCTAAGGTTCCCATCAATCTACACCAGATCTTTTGGGTTCTGTGATAAGTTGCATCAGTTCACCCTTCGAAACCTACACTTTGCAGCTTGTGGGGTTGTTTATCACATCCAGATGTTGGGTTTAATTGCATGTTGGTGACGTTCTTATCATTTTTAGTATTGCATTTCACCACTAGTTGCTAAGGTTCACATCAGTTGGCACCAGATCCTGGGGTTCCGCGACAAGTTTCCTCAGTTTACCCTTCGAAACCTGCTCTTTGCAGCTTGTGTGGTAAGTTACCACATCTTGATGTTGGGTTTTATCGCATGTTGGTGACGTTCTTACCATCTTCGGTGTTGCATTTCCCCACTAGTAGCAAAGGTTCCCATCAGTTGGCACCAGATCTTCGAGTTCTGCGGCAAGTTTCATCAATCTACCCTTTGAAACTTGCACTTTGCAACTTGTGGGGTAGTTTACCACATCCTGATGTTGTGTTTTATCACATGTTGGTGACGTTCTTACCATCTTCGGTAATGCATTTCACCACTAGTTGCCATGGTTCCCATCAATTGGCACTAGATCTTGGGGTTCGGCGACAAATTTCATCAATCTACCCTTTGAAACCTGCTTTTTGCAACTTTTGGGGTTGTTGGCCACATCCGGATGTTGGGTTTTATTGCACATTGGTGACGTTCCTGTCATCTTCGGTATTGCGTTTCACCACTAGTTGCAAAGGTTCCCTTTAGTTAGCACCAGATCATGGGGTTCCAGGACAAGTGTCATCAATTTGCCTTTCGAAACCTATAGTTTGCAGCTTCTAGGGTTGTTTACCACATCCTGATGTTGGGTTTTATCGCATGTTGGTCAAGTTCTTGTCATCTTTGGTATTGTGTTTCACCACTAGTTGCAAAGGTTCCATTAGTTGGCACTAGTTCCTGGGGTTCGATGACAAGTTTCATCAATCTCCCCTTTGAAACCAGCTCTTTGCAAATTGTGGGGATGTTTACCACATTTTCATGTTGGGTTTTATCGCATGTTGGTGACGTTCTTATCATCTTCAGTACTGTGTTTCACCACTAGCTGCTAAGGTTCCCATTAGTTGGCACTAGATCTTGGGGTTCCGCAACAAGTTTCATCAGTCTACCCTTCGAAACCTGCACTTTGTAACTTCTGGGGTAGTTTTCCACATTTGAATTATGGGTTTTTATCACATGTTGGTGACGTTCTTATCATCTTCAGTACTGTGTTTCACCACTAGCTGCTAAGGTTCCCATCAGTTGGCACTAGATCTTGGGGTTCCGCAACAAGTTTCATCAGTCTACCCTTCGAAACCTGCACTTTGCAACTTCTGGGGTAGTTTTCCACATCTGAATTATGGGTTTTATCACATGTTGGTGACATTCTTACCATCTTTGGTGTTGCATTTCACCACTAGTTGCCAAGGTTCTCATTAGTTAGCACCAGATCTTGGGGTTCCGCGACAAGTTTCATCAGTTTACCCTTCGAAACCTACACTTCGCAGCTTCTGGTGTTGTTTACCACATCCTGATGTTAGGTTTTATTGTATGTTGGTGACGTTGTTATCATCTTCGGTATTGCATTTCACCACTAGCTGCTAAGGTTTCCATCAGTTGTCACTAGATCTTGGGGTCCACGATAAGTTTCATCAATCTACCCTTAGAAACCTGCTCCTTGCAGCTTCTGAGGTTGTTTACCCCATCCAGATGTTGGGTTTTATCCCATGTTGGTGACGTTCTTATCTTCTTCGGTATTGCATTTCACCAGTAGCTGCTCAAGTTCCCATCAGTTGGCAGTAGATCTTAGGGTTCCGTGACAAGTTTCATCAATCTACCCTTTGAAACCTGCACTTTGCAGCTTCTGCGGTTGTTTTTCACATCTTGATGTTGGGTTTTATCACATGTTGGTAACATTCTTATCATCTTCAGTATTGCGTTTCACACCTAGTTGCTATGGTTCCCATCCATTGGCACCAAATATTGGGGTTCTGTGACAAGTTTCGTCATTCTACCCTTCGAAACCTACACGTTGCAGCTTTTAGGTTGTTTACCACATCCTGATGTTGGGTTTTAATGCATGTTGGTGACATTCTTATCAACTTCGGTATTGCGTTTCACCACTAGTTGCTAAGGTTCCCATCAATTGGCTCCGAATCTTGGGGTTCCACAAGAAGTTTCATCAGTTTACCCTTCGAAACCTGCACTTTGTAGCTTGTGGGCTTGTTTCCCACATCCTGATGTTGGATTTTATCGCATGTTGGTGACGTTCTTATCATATTCGGTATTGCATTTCACCACTAGCTGCCAAGGTTCCCATCAGTTGGCACTAGATCTTGGGGTTCGGCGGCAAGTTTCATCTATCTACCCTTTGAAACCTGCTTTTGCAACTTTTGGGGTTCTTGGCCACATCCAGATGTTGGGTTTTATAGCACATTGGTGACATTCTTATCATCTTCAGTAGAGTGTTTCACCTCTAGTTGCTAAGGTTCCCATAAGTTGGCAATAGATCTTTGGGTTCTGCGACATGTTTCATCAATCAACCCGTCAAAACCTACTCTTTGCAGCTTTTGGGGTTGTTTACCATGTCCGAATGTTGGGTTTTATCTCATGTTGGATACGTTCTTATCATCTTCGGTATTGCGTTTCACCACTAGTTGCAAAGGTTCCCATCAGTTGGCACTACATCTTGGGGTTCCGCAACAAGTTTCATCAGTTTACCCTTCAAAACCTGCACTTTGTAGCTTGTTCGTTTGTTTAGCACCTCCTAATGTTGGGTATTATCGCATGTTGGTGACATTCCTATCATCTTCGATATTGCGTTTCACCACTAGTTGCTAAGATTCCCATAAGTTGGCACTAGATCTTGGGGTTCAGTAACAAGTTTCATCAATCTACCCTTCGAAACTTGCTCTTTGCAGCTTCTAGGGTTCTTTACCACATCTTGATGTTGGGATTTATCGCTTGTTGGTAACGTTCTTATCATCCTCAATATTGCATTTGACCACTAGTTGCCAAGGTTCCCATAAGTTGGCACGAGATCTTCGGGTTCCGCGACAAGTTTCAACAATCTACCCTTCGACACCTGCTCTTTGCAGCTTCTAGCTTTGTTTACCTCCACTTGGTGGTGGGTTTTATCACTTGTTGGAGATGTTCTTATCATATTCGGTATTGCGTTTCACAACTAGTTGATAAGGTTCCCATTAGTTGGCTCGAGATCTTGGGATTCCGCAACAAGTTCCATCAATCTACCCCTCGAAACCTGCACTTTGCAGCTTCTAGGGTTGTTTACCCCATCTTGATGTTGGGTTTTATCGCATGTTGGTGAGGTTCTTATCATCTTCAGTATTGCATTTCACCACTAGTTGCTAAGATTCGCATCAGTTGGCACTAGATCTTGGGGTTCCGCGACAAGTTTCATCAATCTACCCTTCGAAACCTGCTCTTTGCAGCTTCTGGGGTTGTTTTCCACATCTTGATGTTGGGATTTATCACTTGTTGGTGACATTCTTATCATCTTCGGTATTGCGTTTCACCCCTAGTATCTAAGGTTGCCATCAGTTGGCACAACATCTTGGGGTTCCGCGACAAGTTTCATCAATCTACCCTTTGAAACCTGCTCTTTGCAGTTTCTGGGGTTGATTACCACATCTTGATGTTGGGTTTTATCGCATGTTGGTGATGTTCATATCATCTTTGGTTTTGCGTTTCGCCACTGGTTGCTAAGGTTCCCATCAGTTTGCACAAGATCTTGGGATTCTGCAACAAGTTTCAACAATCTACCCTTTGAAACCTGCTCCTTACAGCTTTTGGGGTTGTTTACCACATCCAGTTATTGGGTTTTATCAAATGTTGGTGATGTTCTTATCATCTTCGATTTTGCGTTTCACCACTAGTTGCTAAGGTTCCCATCAGTTGGCACTAGATCCTAGGGTTCCGTGACAAGTTTCATCAATCTACCCTTCGAAACCTGCTCTTTGCAGCTTCTGGGGTTGTTTACCACATCTTGATGTTGGGATTTATCGCTTGTTGGTGACATTCTTATCATCCTCGGTATTGTGTTTCACCCCTAGCATCTATGGTTCCCATCAGTTGGCACAACATCTTGGGGTTCCGCGACAAGTTTCATCAATCTACCCTTCGAAACCTGCTCTTTGCAACTCTGGGGTTGATTACCACATCTTGATGTTGGGTTTTATCGCATGTTGGTGATGTTCATATCATCTTTGGTTTTGCGTTTTACCACTAGTTGCTAAGGTTCCCATAAGTTTGCACAAGATCTTGGGATTCCACGACAAGTTTCAACAATCTACCCTTTGAAACCTGCTCCTTAGAGCTTCTGGGGTTGTTTACCACATCCAGTTGTTGGGTTTTATCAAATGTTGGTGATGTTCTTATCATCTTCGATTTTGCGTTTCACCACTAGTTGCTAAGGTTCCCATCAGTTGGCACTAGATCCTAGGGTTCCGTGACAAGTTTCATCAATCTACCCTTCGAAACCTACTCTTTGCAGCTTCTGGGGTTGTTTACCACATCTTGATGTTGGGATGTATTGCTTGTTGGTGACATTCTTATCATCCTCAGTATTGCGTTTCACCCCTAGTATCTAAGGTTCCCATCAGTTGGCACAACATCTTGGGGTTCCACGACAAGTTTCATCAATCTACCATTCGAATCCTCCTCTTTGCAGCTTCTAGGGTTGATTACCACATCCTGATGTTGGGTTTTATCGCATGTTGGTGATGTTCATAGCATCTTCAGTTTTGCGTTTCACCACTTGTTGCTAAGGTTCCCATCAGTTGGCACTAGATCCTGGGTTCAGCAACAAGTTTCACAATCTACCCTTCAAAACCTGCTCTTTGCGGCTTCTAGGGTTGTTTACCACATCAGGATGTTGGGGTTTACCACATCCGCATGTTGGTGTTGTTCTCATCATCTTCGGTATTTCATTTCACTCCTAGTTGCTAAGTTTCCCAATAGTTGGCACTAGATATTGGGGTTCATCGACAAGTTTTTTCGGTCTACCCATCGAAACTTGCTCGTTGCAACTTTTGGGGTTGTTTACCACGTCCGAATGTTGGGTTTTATCTCATGTTGGTTACGTTCTTATCATCTTCGGTATTGCGTTTCACCACTAGTTGCAAAGGTTCCCATCAGTTGGCACTACATCTTGGGGTTCCGCAACAAGTTTCATCAGTTTACCCTTCAAAACCTGCACTTTACAACTTGTTGGTTTGTCTAGCACCTCCTGATGTTGGGTATTATCACATGTTGGTGACATTCTTATCATCTTTGATATTGCGTTTCACCACTAGTTGCTAAGATTCCCATAAGTTGGCACTAGATCTTGGGGTTCAGCAACAAGTTTCATCAATCTACCCTTCGAAACCTGCTCTTTGCAGCTTCTAGGGTTCTTTACCACATCTTGATGTTGGGATTTATTGCTTGTTGGTAACATTCTTATCATCCTCGGTATTGCGTTTGACCACTAGTTGCCAAGGTTCCCATCAGTTGGCATGAGATCTTCAGGTTCCGTGACAAGTTTCAACAATCTACCCTTCGAAACTTGCTCTTTGTAGCTTTTGGGGTTGTTTACCTCCACTTGGTGGTGGGTTTTATCACTTGTTGGAGACCTTCTTATCATATTCGGTATTGCGTTTCACAACTAGTTGATAAGGTTCCCATTAGTTGGCTCGAGATCTTGGGGTTCCGCAACAAGTTTCATCAATCTACCCTTCAAAACCTGCACTTTGCAGCTTTTGGGGTTGTTTACCCCATCTTGATGTTGGGTTTTATCACATGTTGGTGAGGTTCTTATCATCTTCGGTATTGCATTTCACCACTAGTTGCTAAGATTCTCATCAGTTGGCACTAGATCCAAGGGTTCCGCGACAAGTTTCATCAATCTACCCTTCGAAACTTGCTCTTTGCAGCTTCTGGGGTTGTTTACCACATCTTGATGTTGGGTTTTATTGCTTGCTGGTGACATTCTTATCATCTTCGGTATTTCGTTTCACCCCTTGTATCTAAGGTTGCCATCAGTTGGCACATCTTGGGGTTCCGCGACAAGTTTCATCAATCTATCCTTCGAAACCTGCTCTTTGCAGCTTCTAGGGTTGATTACCACATCTTGATGTTGGGTTTTATCGCATGTTGGTGATGTTCATATCATCTTCGATTTTGTGTTTCACCACTAGTTGCTAAGGTTCCCATCAGTTGGCACAAGATCTTGGGATTCCATGACAAGTTTCAACAATCTACCCTTTGAAACCTGCTCCTTAGAGCTTCTGGGGTTGTTTACCACATCCAGTTGTTGGGTTTTATCAAATGTTGGTGATGTTCTTATCATCTTCAATTTTGCGTTTCACCACTAGTTGCTAAGGTTCCCATAAGTTGGCACTAGATCCTAGGGTTCCGCGACAAGTTTCATCAATCTACCCTTCGAAACCTACTCTTTGCAGCTTCTAGGGTTGATTACCACATCTTGATGTTGGGATTTATCGCTTGTTGGTGACATTCTTATCATCCTCGGTATTGCGTTTCACCCCTAGTATCTAAGGTTCCCATCAGTTGGCACATCTTGGGGTTCCGCGACAAGTTTCATCAATCTATCCTTCGAAACCTGCTCTTTGCAGCTTCTAGGGTTGATTACCACATCCTAATGTTGGGTTTTATCGCATGTTGGTGATGTTCATATCATCTTCGGTTTTGCATTTCACCACTAGTTGCCATGGTTCCCATCATATGGCACAAGATCTTGGGATTCCGTGACAAGTTTCAACAATCTACCCTTTGAAACCTGCTCCTTACAGCTTATGGGGTTGTTTACCACATCTAGTTGTTGGGTTGTATCAAATGTTGGTGATGTCATTATCATCTTTGATTTTGCGTTTCACTACTAGTTGCTAAGGTCCCCATCAGTTGGCACTAGATCTTGGGGTTCCGTGACAAGTTTCAACAATCTACCCTTTGAAGCCTGCTCCTTACAGCTTCTCGGGTTGTTTACCACATTCTGATGTTGGGTTTTATTGCATATTAGTGACGTTCTTATCATCTTCGGTATTGCGTTTCAGCACTATTTGCTAAGGTTCTCATCAGTTGGTAGTAGATCTTTGGGTTCCGAGACAAGTTTCATCAATCTGTGCGTTGAAACCTGCTTTTTGCAGCTTCTAGGGTTGTTTACCACCTCTTGATGGTGTGTTTTATCGCATGTTGGTGACGTTCTTATCATCTTCGGTTTTGCATTTTGCCACTAGTTGCTAAGGTTCCCATCAGTTGGCACTGGATCTTGGGGTTCCGCAACAAGTTTCATCAATCTACCCATAGAAACCTGCTCTTTGCAACTTGTGGGGTTATTTACCACATCTTGATGTTGGGTTTTATCGCATGTTGGTGACGTTTTTATCATCTTTGGTGTTGTGTTTCACCACTAGTTGCTAAGGTTCTCATCTGTTGGCACCAGATCTCAGTGTTTTGCGACAAATTTCATCAGTCTACCCTTCTAAACTTGCACTTTGCAGCTTTTGGGTTGTTTACCACATCCTGATATTGGGTTTTATCATATGTTGGTGGCGTTCTTATCATCTTCGGTATTGCGTTTCATCACTAGTTGCTAAGGTTCCCATCAATTGGCAATAGATCTTGGGGTTTTGCGACAAGTTTCATCAATCTACCCTTCGAAACCTGCACGTTGCAGCTTCTAGGGTTGTTTACCACATTCAGTTGTTGGGTTTTATCGCATGTTGGTGACATTCTTATCATCTTCGGTTTTGCATTTTGCCACTAGTTGCTAAGGTTCCCATCAGTTGGCACAAGATCTTTGGGTTCCGCAACAAGTTTCTTCAATCCACCCCTTGAAACCTACTCTTTACAACTTCTGGGTTGTGTACGACATCCTGATGTAGGGTTTTATAGCATGTTGGTGATGTTCTTATCAACTTCGGTTTTGCGTTTCACGACTAGGTGATAAGGTTCCCATCAGTTGGCACTAGATCTTTGGGTTCCGCGACACGTTTCATCAACCTTCCCTTCGAAACCTGCTCTTTGCAACTTCTGGGGTTGTTTACCTCATCCGGATGTTGGGTTTTATCGCATGTTGGTGACGTTCTTATCATCTTCGGTATTGCGTTTCACCCCTAGTTGCTAAGGTTCCCATCAATTGGCACAACATCTTTGGGTTCCGCGACAAGTTTCTTCAATCTACCCTTCGAAACCTGCACGTTGCAGCTTCTAGGGTTGTTTACCACATTCAGTTGTTGGGTTTTATCGCATGTTGGTGACATTCTTATCATCTTTGGTTTTGCATTTTGCCACTAGTTGCTAAGGTTCCCATCAGTTGGCACAAGATCTTTGGGTTCCGCAATAAGTTTCTTCAATCCACCCTTTGAAACCTACTCTTTACAACTTCTGGGTTGTGTACGACATCCTGATGTAGGGTTTTATAGCATGTTGGTGATATTCTTATCAACTTCGGTTTTGCATTTCACGACTAGGTGATAAGGTTCCCATCAGTTGGCACTAGATCTTTGGGTTCCGCGACATGTTTCATCAACCTTCCCTTCGAAACCTGCTCTTTGCAACTTCTGGGGTTGTTTACCTCATCCGGATGTTGGGTTTTATCGCATGTTGGTGACGTTCTTATCATCTTCGGTATTGTGTTTCACCCTAGTTGCTAAGGTTCCCATCAGTTGGCACAACATCTTTGGGTTTCACGACAAGTTTCTTCAATCTACCCTTCAAAACCTGCACTTTGCAGCTTCTGGGGTTGTTTACCACATCTAGTTGTTGGGTTTTATCACATGTTGGTGACATTCTTGTGATCTTCGGTTTTGCATTTGACCACTTGTTGCCAAAGTTCCCATCAGTTGGCACAAGATCTTGGGGTTCCACGACAAGTTTGATCAATCTATCCTTCGAAATCTGCTATTTGCAGCTTCTGGGGTTGTTTACGACATCATGATGTTGGGTTTTATCTTATGTTGATGACGTTCTTATCATCTTCGGTATTGCATTTCACCACTGGTTGCTAAAGTTCCCATCGGTTGGCAATAGATCCTAGGGTTTCTATGACAAGTTTCATCAATCTACCCTTCAAAACCAGCTCTTTGAAGCTTGTGGGGTTGTTTACTGCATCTTGATGTTGGGTTTTATCGCATGTTGGTGACGTTCTTATCATTTTCGGTTTTGCGTTTCGCCACTAGTTGCTAAGGTTCCCATCAGTTGGCACAAGATCTTTGGGTTTTGCAACAAGTTTCTTCAATCTACCCTTTGAAACCTACTCTTTACAACTTCTGGGTTGTGTACGACATCCTGATGTAGGGATTTATAGCATGTTGGTGATGTTCTTATCAACTTCGGTTTTGCGTTTCACGACTAGGTGATAAGGTTCCCATCAGTTGGCACTAGATCTTTGGGTTCCGCGACATGTTTCATCAACCTTCCCTTCGAAACTTGCTCTTTGCAACTTCTGGGGTTGTTTACCTCATCTGGATGTTGGGTTTTATCGCATGTTGGTGACATTCTTATCATCTTCGGTATTGCGTTTCACCCCTAGTTGCTAAGGTTCCCATCAATTGGCACAACATCTTTGGGTTTCGCGACAAGTTTCTTCAATCTACCCTTCAAAACCTGCACTTTGCAGCTTCTAGGGTTGTTTACCACATCTAGTTGTTGGGTTTTATCGCATGTTGGTGACATTCTTATGATCATCGGTTTTGCATTTGACCACTTGTTGCCAAAGTTCCCATCAGTTGGCACAAGATCTTGGGGTTCCACGACAAGTTTGATCAATCTATCCTTCGAAATCTGCTATTTGCAGCTTCTGGGGTTGTTTACGACATCATGATGTTGGGTTTTATCTTATGTTGATGACGTTCTTATCATCTTCGGTATTGCATTTCACCACTGGTTGCTAAAGTTCCCATCAGTTGGCAATAGATCCTAGGGTTTCTATGACAAGTTTCATCAATCTACCCTTCAAAACCAGCTCTTTGAAGCTTGTGGGGTTGTTTACTGCATCTTGATGTTGGGTTTTATCGCATGTTGGTGACGTTATCATATTCTTCGTTATTGCGTTTCACCCCTAGTTGCTAAGGTTCCCATCAGTTGGCACATGATCTTGGGGTTCCCCAACAAGTTTCATCAATCTACCCTTTGAAACCTGCTCTTTACAGCTTTTGGGGTTGTTTAGCACATCCTGATGTTGGGTTTTATAGCATGTTGGTGACGCTCTTATCAACTTCGGTTTGGCGTTTCACCACTAGTTGCAAAGGTTCCCATCAGTTGGCACTAGATCTTGGTGTTCCACAATAAGTTTCATCAATCTACCCTTTGAAATATGCTCTTTGCAGCTTGTGGGGTTATTTACCACAAATTCATGTTGGGTTTTATCGCATGTTGGTGACGTTCTTATCATCTTTGGTATTGCGTTTCACCACTAGTTGCTAAGGTTCCCATCAGTTGGCACTAAATCCTAGGGTTTCCGTGACAAGTTTCATCAATCTACCCTTCAAAACTAGCTCTTTGAAGCTTGTGGGGTTGTTTACCGCATCTTGATGTTGGGTTTTATTGCATGTTGGTGACATTCTTATCATCTTCAGTTTTGTGTTTTGCCACTAGTTGCTATGGTTCCCATCAGTTGGCACAAGATCTTTGGGTTCCGCGACAAGTTTCTTCAATCTACCCTTTGAAACTTACTCTTTACAGCTTCTGGGGTTCTGTAAGACATCCTGATGTTGGGTTTTATAGCATGTTGGTGACGTTCTTATCAACTTCAGTTTTGCGTTTCACTGCTAGGTGATAAGGTTCCCATCAGTTGCCACTGGATCTTTGGGTTCTGCAGCAAGTTTCATCAACCATCCCATCAAAACCTGCTCTTTGTAGCTTTTGGGGTTGTTTACCTCATCCTGATGTTGGGTTTTATCGTATGTTGGTGACGTTCTTACCATCTTCTATATTGCATTTCACCCCTAGTTGCTAAGGTTCCCATCAGTTGGCACTACATCTTTGGGTTCCGCAACAAGTTTCATCAATTTACCCTTCGAAACTAGCTCTTTGCAGCTTGTGTGGTTGATTACCACATCTTGATGTTGGGTTTTATCTCATGTTGGTGACGTTCTTATCATCTTCGACATTGCGATTCACCACTAGTTGCCAAGGTTCCCATCAGTTGGCACAAGATCTAGGGGTTCCGTGACAAGTTTCATCAATCAACCCATCGAAACCTGCACTTTGCAGCTTATGGGGTTATTTACCACAACTTGTTGTTGGGTTTTATCGCATGTTGGTGACATTCTTATCATCTTCTCTATTGCGTTTCACCACTAGTTGCAAAGGTTCCCATTAGTTGGCACTAGATCTTAGGGTTCCACGACAAGTTTCATCAATCTACCTTTTGAAACCTGCTCTTTGCAACTTTGGCGTTGTTAACCACATTCGGATGTGGGATTTTATCTTATGTCAGTGGCATTCTTATCATCTCCGGTGTTGCATTTCACCTCTAGCTGCAAAGTTTCCCATCAGTTGGCAGTAGATCTTAGGGTTCCGCAACAAGTTTCATCAATCTACCCTTTGAAACCTGCTCTTTATAGCTTATGGGGTTGTATACCACATCCTAATGTTGGGTTTTATTGCATGTTGGTGATGTTCTTATCATCTTCGATATTGCATTTCACCACCAGTTGCTAAGGTTCCCACTGGATGGCACTAGATCTTGGGGTTCCGCAACAAGTTTCATGAATCTTCCATTCGAAACCTGCTCTTTGCAGCTTCTAGGGTTGTTTACCACATCTGGATTTTGGGTTTTATCGCATGTTGGTGATGTTCTTGCCATCTTCGGTGTTGCATTTCACCACTAGTTGCAAAGGTTCCCATCAGTTAGCACTAGATCTTGGAGTTCCGCGACAAGTTTCATTAGTTTACCCTTCGAAACCTACACTTTGCAGCTTCTAGTGTTGTTTACCACATCCTGGTGTTAGGTTTTATCACATGTTGGTGACATTGTTATCATGTTGGGTATTGTGTTTCACCACTAGCTACTAAGGTTCCCATCAGTTGTCACTAGATCTTGGGGTTCCACAACAAGTTTCATCAATCTACCCCTTGAAACCTGCTCTTTACAGCTTCGGGGGTTGTTTACCACATCATGATGTTGGGTCTTATAGCATGTTGGTGACGTTCTTATCAACTTCGGTTTTGCGTTTCACCATTAGTTGCAAACGCTCCCATCAGTTGGCACTAGATCTTACTATTTCGCGACAAGTTTCATTAATCTACCCTTCAAAACCTGCTCTTTGCAGCTTCCAGGGTTGTTTACCTCATCCGGATGTTGGGTTTTATCGAATGTTGGTGACATTCTAATCATCTTCGCTATTGCGTTTCACCCCGAGTTGCTAAGGTTCCCACCAGTTGGTACTACATCTTGGGGTTCCGCTACAAGCTTCATCAATCTACCCTTCGAAACCTGCTCTTTGTAGCTTTTGGGGTTGTTCACCACATCCAGATGTTCGATTTTATCTTATGTTGGTGACGTTCTTGTCATCTTTGGTATTGCGTTTCGCCACTAGTTGCTAAGGTTCCCATCTGTTGGCACTAGATCTTGGGGTTTGGCAACAAGTTTCATCAATCTACCCTTTGAAACCTACTCTTTACAGCTTCTGGGGTTGTTTACCACTTCTTGATGTTGGGTTTCACTGCATGTTGGTGACGTTCTTATCAACTTCAGTTTTGCGTTTCACCACTAGTTGCTAAGGTTCCCATCAGTCGGCACAAGAACTAGAGGTTCCGTGACAAGTTTCATCAATCATCCCGTCGAAACCTACTCTTTGCAGCTTGTGGGTTATTTACCACAACTTGATGTTGGGTTTTATCGCATGTTGGTGACGTTCTTATCATCTTCGGTATTGCGTTTCACCACTAGTTGCAAAGGTTCCCATCAGTTGGCACTAGATCTTGGGGTTCCATGACAAGTTTCAGCAATCTACCCTTTGAAACTTGCTCCTTACAGCTTCTGGGGTTGTTTACCACATGCTGATGTTGGGTTTTATCGCCTATTGGCTATGTTCTTTTCATCTTCGATTTTGCATTTCACCATTAGTTGCTAAGGTTCCCATCAGTTGGCACAAGATCTTAGGGTTCTGCGACAAGTTTCAACAATCTACCCTTTGAAACCTGCTCCTTACAGCTTGTAGGGTTGTTTGCCACATGCTGATGTTGGGTTTTATTGCCTATTGGTGATGTTCTTTTCATCTTCGCTTTTGCGTTTCACCACTAGTTGCTAAGGTTCCCATCAGTTGGCTCTAGATCTTGGGGTTCCGCGACAAGTTTCATCAATCTACCCTTCGAAACCTGCTCTTTGCAGCTTCTAGGGTTGATTACCACACCTGTTGTTGGGTTTTATCGCATGTTGGTGACGTTCTTTTCATCTTCGTTTTTGCGTTTCACCACTAGTTGCTATGGTTCCCATCAGTTGGCACAAGATCTTGGGATTCCGTGACAAGTTTCAACAATGTACCCTTTCAAACTTGCTCCTTACAGTTTCTAGGGTTGTTTACCACATCCAGTTGTTCGGTTTTATCACATGTTGGTGATGTTCTTATCATCTTCGATTTTGCGTTTCACCACTAGTTGCTAAGGTTCCCATCAGTTGGCACAAGAGCTAGGGGCTTCGCAACAAGTTGCATCAGTCAACCCATCGAAACCTGCACTTTGCAGCTTGTGGGGTTATTTACCACAATTTGATGTTGGATTTTATCGCATGTTGGTGACATTCTTATCATCTTCGGCATTTCATTTCACCACTAGTTGCAAAGGTTCCCATTAGTTGGCACTGGATCTTGGGGTTCCATGACAAGTTTCAGCAATCTACCCTTTGAAACTTGCTCCTTACAGCTTCTGGGGCTGTTTACCACATGCTGATGTTGGGTTTTATCACCTATTGGCTATGTTCTTTTCATCTTCGATTGTGCATTTCACCATTAGTTGCTAAGGTTCGCATCAGTTGGCACAAGATCTTGGGGTTCTGCGACAAGTTTCAACAATCTACCCTTTGAAACCTGCTCCTTACAGCTTTTGGGGTTGTTTACCACATGCTAATGTTGGGTTTTATTGCCTATTGGTGATGTTCTTTTCATCTTCGCTTTTGCGTTTCACCACTAGTTGCTAAGGTTCCCATCAATTGGCTCTAGATCTTGGGGTTTCGTGGCAAGTTTCATCAATCTACCCTTCGAAACCAGCTCTTTGAAGCTTGTGGGGTTGTTTACCGCATGTTGATGTTGGGATTTATCGCTTGTTAGTGTCGTTCTTATCATTTGCGCTATTTCATTTCTCCACTAGTTGCTAAGGTCCCCATCAGTTGGCACCATATCTTGGGATTCCACAACAAGTTTCATTAGTTTACCCTTCGAAACTTGCACTTTGCAGCTTCTAGCGGTGTTTACCACTTCCAAGTGTTGGGTTTTATTGCAAGTTGGTGACGTTCTTCTCATCTTCGGTTTTGCGTTTCACCACTAGTTGCTAATGTTCCCATAAGTTGGCACCAGATCTTGGTGTTCCGCGACAAGTTTCATCAATCTATCCTTTGAAACCTGCTCTTTGCAGCTTCTAGGGTTGTTTATCCCATTCGGATGTTGGGTTTTATCGCATGTTGGTGACGTTCTTATCATCTTTAGTATTGCGTTTGACCACTAGCTGCTAAGGTTCCAATCAGTTGGCACTAGATCTTGGGATTCCGTGACAAGTGTCATTAATCTATTGTTCGAAACCAACTCTTTACAGCTTCAGGGGTTGTATACGACATCCTGATGGTGGGTTTTATCGCATGTTGGTGACGTTCTTATCATCTTCGGTATTGCGTTTCAGCACTATTTGCTAAGGTTCTCATCAGTTGGTAGTAGATCTTTGGGTTCCGAGACAAGTTTCATCAATCTACCGTTCGAAACCTGCTTTTTTGTAGCTTCTGGGGTTGTTTACCATCTCTTGATGGTGGGTTTTATCGCATGTTGGTGATGTTCTTATCATCTTCAATTTGGCGTTTCACCACTAGTTGCTAAGGTTCCCATCAGTTGGCACTATATCTTGGGGTTCCGTGACAAGTCTCATCAATCTACCCATCGAAACCTGCTCTTTGCAGCTTGTGGGGTTATTTACCACATCTTGATGTTGGGTTTTATCACATGTTGGTGATGTTCTGATCATCTTCGGTATTGCAATTCACCACTAGTTGCCAAGGTTACAATCAGTTGGCACTAGATCTTGGGGTTCCTCGACAAGTTTCATCAATCTACACATTGAAACCTGCTCCTTACAGCTTCTGGGGTTGTTTATCACATTCTGATGTTGGGTTTTATCGCATATTGGTGACGTTCTTTTCATCTTTGGTTTTGTGTTTCACCACTAGTTGCAAAGGTTTCCATCAGTTGGCACTAGATCTTGGGGTTCCGCAACAAGTTTCATCAATCTACCCTTCGAAACCTGCTGTTTGCAGCTTCTAGGGTTATTCACCACATCCGTATGTTGGATTTTATCTTATGTTGGTGACGTTCTTATCATCTTTGGTATTGCATTTCGCCACTAGTTGCTAAGGTTCCCATCAGTTGGCACTACATCTTGGGGTTTCGCGACAAGTTCCATCAATCTTCCCTTTGAATCCAACGCTTTACAACTTCTGGGGTTGTTTACCACATCCTGATGTTGGGTTTCATTGCATGTTGGTGACATTCTTATCAACTTCGGTTTTGCGTTTCCCCACTAGTTGCTAAGGTTCCCATCAGTTGGCACAAGATCTGGGGGTTTCGCGACAAGTTTCATCAATCAACCCATCGAAACCTGCTCTTTGCTGCTTGTGGGGTTATTTACCACAACTTGATGTTGGGTTTTTTCTCATGTTGGTGATGTTCTTATCATCTTCGGTATTGCGTTTCACCACTAGTTGCTAAGGTTCCCATCAGTTGGCACCAGATCTTCGGGTTCCACGACATGTTTCATCATTTTCCCATTCGAAACCAAGACTATGCAGCTTCTGGGGTTGTTTACCCTGTACTGATGTTGGGTTTTATCGCATGTTGGTAACGTTCTTATATTCTTCGATATTGCGTTCTACCCCTAGTTGCTAAGGTTCCCATCAGTTGGCACTACATCTTGGGGTTCCGCGACAAGTTTCATCAATCTACCCTTCGAAACCAGCTCTTTGAACCTTGTGTGGTTAATTACCACATCTTGATGTTGGGTTTTATCACATGTTGGTGACGTTCTTACCATCTTCGGTATTGCTATTCACCACTAGTTGCCAAGGTTCCCATCAGTTGGCACTAGATCTTGGGGTTCCTAGACAAGATTCATCAATCTACCCATTGAAATCTGCTATTTACAGCTTCTGGGGTTGTTTACGACATCCTGATGTTGGGTTTTATAGCATGTTGGTGATGTTCTTATCATCTTTGGTATTGCGTTTGACCACTAGTTGCTAAGGTTCCCATAAGTTGGCACAAGATCTTGGGGTTCCGTGACAAGTTTCATCAATCTACCCCTTGAAACCTGCTCTTTACAGGTTCTAGGGTTGTTTACCACATCCCGATGTTGGGTTTTATAGCATGTTAGTGATGTTCTTACCAACTTTGGTTTTGCGTTTCACCATTTGTTGCAAAGGTTCCCATCAGTTGGCACTAGATCTTGGGGTTTCGCGGCAAGTTTCATCAATCTACCCTTCAAAACCTGCTCTTTGCTGGTTCTAGGGTTGTTTACCTCATCCGGATGTTGGGTTTTATCGAATGCTGCGGACATTCTAATCATCTTCAGTATTGCGTTTCAACCCTAGTTGCTAAGGTTCCCACCTGTTGGCACTACATCTTGGGGTTCTGCGACAAGTTTCATCAACTACCCTTCGAAACCTGCTCTTTGCAACTTTTCGGGTTGTTCACCACATCCGTATGTTGGATTTTATCTTATGTTGGTGACGTTCGTATTGTCTTCGGTATTGCGTTTCACGACTAGTTGCTAACGTTCCCATCAGTTGGCATTAGATCTTGGGGTTCCGTGACAAGTTTCATCAATCTACCCTTTGAAGCTTGCTCTTTACAACTTCTGGGGTTGTTTACCACTTCCTGATGTTGGGTTTCATTGCATGTTGGTGATGTTCTTATCAACTTCGGTTTTGCGTTTCACCACTAGTTGCTAAAGTTCCCATCAATTGGCACAAGATCTAGGGGTTCCGTGACAAGTTTCATCAATCAACCCATCGAAACCTGCTCTTTGCAGCTTGTGGGGTTATTTACCACAACTTGATGTTGGTTTTTATCGCATGTTGGTGACGTTCTTATCATCTTCGGTTTTGCGTTTCACCACTAGTTGCTATGGTTCCCATCAGTTGGCACAAAGATCTAGGGGTTTCGCGACAAGTTTTATCAATCAACACATCGAAACTTGCTCTTTGTAGCTTGTGGGGTTATTTACCACAACTTAATGTTGGGTTTTATCGCATGTTGGTGACGTTCTTATCATCTTCGGTGTTGTGTTTAACCACTAGTTGCCGAGGTTCCCATCAGTTGGCACCAGATCTTGGGGTTCCGTGACATGTTTCATCAGTTTACCCTTCGAAACCTGCACTATGCAGCTTCTGGGGTTGTTTACCCCATCCTGATGTGGGGTTTTATCGCATGTTGGTGACGTTCTTATATTCTTTAGTATTGTGTTCCACCCCTAGTTGCTAAGGTTCCCATTAGTTGGCACTACATCTTGGGGTTCTGCAACAAGTTTCATCAATCAACCCTTCGAAACCAGCACTTTGCAGCTTGTGGGGTTGTTTACCACATCTTGATATTGGGATTTATCGCATGTTGGTGATGTTCTTATCATCTTCGGTTTTGCGTTTCACCACTAGTTGCTAAGGTTCTCGTCAGTTGGTATTTCATCTTTGGGTTTTGAGACAGGTTTCATCAATCAACCGTTCGAAACCAGCACTTTGCGGCTTGTGGGGTTGTTTACCACCTGTTGATGGTGGGTTTTACCGCATGTTGGTGACGTTCTTATCATCTTCCGTTTTGTGTTTCACCACTAGTTGCTAAGGTTCCTATTAGTTAGCACTAGATCATGGGTTCCACGATAAGTTTCATCAATCTACCATTCGAAACATGCTCTTTGCAGCTTCTGGGTTTGTTTACCACATCCGGATGTTGGGTTTTATTGCATATTGGTAAAGTTCTTATCTTCTTCAGTATTGTGTTTAACCACTAGTTGCTAAGGATCCCATTAGTTGGCACTAGATCTCGGGGTTCTACAACAAGTTTCATCAATCTACCCTTCGAAACCTGCTCTTTGCCACTCTTGGGGTTGTTTACCACATCTTGATGGTCGGTTTTATCGCATTATGGTGATGTTCTTATCTTCTTCGGTATTGCGTTTCACCACTAGTTGCTATGGTTCCAATCAATTGGCACTAGATCTCGGGGTTCTACGGCAAGTTTCATCAGTCTACGCTTCCAAACTTGCTCTTTGCCGCTCTTGGGGTTGTTTACCACATCCGGATGTTGGCTTTTATTGCATGTTGGTGACATTCTTATCATCTTTGATATTGCATTTCACCACTAGTTGCTAAGGTTCCCATCAGTTGGCACTAGATCCTGTGGTTCCGCGGCAAGTTTCATGAATCTACCCTTCGAAACATGCTCTTTGCAGCTTGTAGGGTTCTTTACCACTTCATGGTGTTGGGTCTTTTCGCATGTTGGTGATGTTCTTATCATCTTTGGTATTGCGTTTCACCACTAGTTGCTCAGGTTCCCACTAGTTGGCACTAGAACTTGGGTTCTGTGACAAGTTTCATCAATCTACCATTCGAAACCAGCTCTTTGCAGCTTATGTGATTCTTTACCACTTCTTGATATTGGGTTCTATCGCATGTTGGTGACATTCTTATCTTCTTCGGTATTGTGTTTCACCACTAGTTGCTAAGGGCTCTGTGACAAGTTTCATCAATCTACCCTTTGAAACTTCCTCTTTGCAGCTCTTGCGGTTCTTTACCACATCTTGATGTTTCGTTTTATCGCATGTGGGTGACGTTCTTATCTTCTTCGGTGTTGTGTTTCACCACTAGTTGCTAAGGTTCCAATCAGTTGGCACTAGATCTCGGGGTTCCGCGACAAGTTTCATCAATTTACTCTTTGAAACCAGAACTCTTTGCAGCTCTTTACCACATCTTGATGTTGGGTTTTATTGCCTGTTGGCAATGTTCTTATCATCTTCGGTATTGGGTTTCACCCAAGTTATTAATGTTCTCATAAGTTGGTATTAGATCTTTGGGTTCCGAGACAAGTTTCATCAATGTACACTTCAAAACCTGCTCTTTGCAGCTCTTGGGGCTCTTTACCACATCTTGATGTTGGGTTTTATCACATGTTGGTGATATTCTTATCATCTTCGATATTGCGTTTCCCCACTAATTGTTCAGGTTCCTATTAGTTGGCACTAGAACTTGGGGTTCCATGACAAGTATCAACAATCTACCCTTAGAAACCTGCACTTTCTAGCTTGTGGGGTTCTTTACCACATCTTGATGTTGGGTTTTATCGCATGTTGGTGACATACTTATCATCTTTGGCACTACGTTTCACCACTAGTTGCGAAGGTTCTCGTCAGTTGGTATTAGATATTTGGGTTCTGAGACAAGTTTCATCGATCTACCATTCGAAACCTTCTCTTTGCAGTCCCTGGGGTTCTTTACTAGATCTTGATGTTGGGTTTTATCGCATGTTGGTGACGTTCTTATCATCTTCAGTATTGGGTTTCACCCTGGTTGCTCAGGTTCTCGTCAGTTGGTATTGGATCTTTGGGTTCTGAGACAAGTTTCATCAATCTACCCTTCGAAACCTACTCTTTGCAGCTGTTAGGGTTCTGTACCTCATCTTGATGTTGGGTTTTATCACATATTTGAAACGTTCTTATCTTCCTCGGTATTTTGTTTCACCACTAGTTGCTAAGGTTCCCATCAGTTGGCACTACGTCTTGGGGTTCCGCGACAAGTTTCATCAATCATCCCTTCGAAACCAGCACTTTGCAGCTTGTGGGGTTGTTTACCACATCTTGATGTTGGGTTTTTTTCGCATGTTGGTAATGTTCTTATCATCTTCGGTTTTGCGTTTCACCACTAGTTGCTAAGGTTCTCGTTAGTTGGTACTACATCTTTGGGTTCCGAGACAGGTTTCATCAATCCACCCTTCGAAACCAGCACTTTGCAGCTTGTGGGGTTGTTTACCACCTGTTGATGGTGGGTTTTACCGCATGTTGGTGACGTTCTTATCATCTTCCATTTTATGTTTCACCACTAGTTGCTAAGGTTCTGTCAGTTGGCAGTAGATCATGCGTTCCGCGACAAGTTTCATCAATCTACCATTCGAAACCTGCTCTTTGCAGCTTCTGAGGTTGTTTACCACATCTGGATGTTGGCTTTTATCGCATGTTGGTGACGTTCTTATCAGCTTTGGTATTGGGTTTCACCACTACTTGCTAAGGTTCCCATTAGTTGGCACTACATCTTGGGGTTCCGTGACAAGTTTCATTAGTCTACTCTTCGAAACCTGTTCTTTGCAGCTTGTGGGGTTCTTTACCACAACTTGATGTTGGGTTCTATCACATGTTGGTAAAGTTCTTATCATCTTTGGTATTGCGTTTAACCACTAGTTGCTAGGGATCCCATCAGTTGGCACTAGATCTCGGGGTTTCGTGACAAGTTTCATCAATCTACCCTTTGAAACTTGCTCTTTGCAGCTCTTGGGGTTGTTTACCACATCTTGATGGTCTATTTTATCGCATTATGGTGATGTTCTTATCTTCTTCAGTATTGCGTTTCACCACTAGTTGCTAAGGTTGCAATCAATTGGCACTAGATCTTGGGGTTCCGCGATAAGTTTCATCAATCTGCCCTTTGAAACCTGCTCTTCGCAGCCCTTGGGGTTGTTTACCACATCTTGATGTTGGCTTTTATCGCATGTTGGTGACATTCTTATCATCTTTGGTATTGCGTTTCACCACTACTTGCTAAGGTTCCCATTGATTGGCACTAGATCTTGGGGTTCCGTGACAAGTTTCATAAATCTACCCTTCAAAACATGCTCTTTGCAGCTTGTGGGGTTCTTTACCACTTCATGATGTTAGGTTTTTTCGCATGTTGGTGACATTCTTATCATCTTTGGTATTGCGTTTCACCACTAGTTGCTCAGGTTCCCACTAGTTGGCACTAGAACTTGTGGTTCTGTGACAAGTTTGATCAATCTACCCTTCGAAACCAACTCTTTGCAGCTTGTGGGGTTCTTTACCACTTCTTGATATTGGGTTTTATCCCATGTTGGTGACGTTCTTATCTTCTTTGGTATTGTGTTTCACCACTAGTTACTAAGGTTCCAATCAGTTGGCACTAGATCTCGGGGTTCAGTGACAAGTTTCATCAATCTACCCTTCGAAATCTACTCTTTGCAGCTCTTGCGGTTCTTTACCACATCTTGATGTTGGGTTTTGTCACATGTTGGTGACGTTCTTATCTTCTTCGGTGTTGCATTTCACCACTAGTTGCTAAGGTTCCAATCAGTTGGCACTAGATCTCGGGGTTCCACGACAAGTTTCATCAATCTACTCTTCGAAACCTTCTCTTTGCAGCTCTTTACCACATCTTGATGTTGGGTTTTATCGCCTGTTGGTGACATTCTTATCATCTTCGGTATTGGATTTCACCCTAGTTATTAAGGTTCTCGTCAGTTGATATTAGATCTTTGGGTTCCGAGACAAGTTTCATCAATGTACACTTCAAAACCTGCTCTTTGCAGCTCTTGGAGCTCTTTACCTCATCTTGATATTGGGTTTTATCGCATGTTGGTGATGTTCTTATCATCTTCAATATTGCGTTTCCCCACTAGTTGTTCAGGTTCCCATCAGTTGGCACTAGAACTTGGGGTTTCATGACAAGTTTCAACAATCTACCATTAGAAACCTGCACTTTCCAGCTTGTGGGGTTCTTTACCATATATTGATGTTGGGTTTTATTGCATGTTGGTGACGTACTTATCATCTTCGGCACTACGTTTCACCACTAGTTGCTAAGGTTCTCGTCAGTTGGTATTAGATATTTGGGTTCTGAGACAAGTTTCATCAATCTACCATTCGAAACCTTCTCTTTGCAGCCCTTGGGGTTCTTTACCACATCTTGATGTTGGGCTTTATTGTATGTTGATGACGTTCTTATCATCTTCAGTATTGGGTTTCACCCTAGTTGCTATGGTTCTCGTCAGTTGGTACTGAATCTTGGGGTTCTGAGACAAGTTTCATCAATCTACCCATCGAAACTTGCTCTTTGCAGCTGTTGGGGTTCTTTACCTCATCTTGATGTTGGGTTTTATCACATGTTGGAAACATTCTTATCATCTTTGGTATTGCGTTTCACCACTAGTTGCTATGGTTCCCATCAGTTGGCACTACATCTTGGGGTTCTACGACAAGTTTTATCATTCTACCCTTCGAAACCAGCTCTTTGTAGCTTGTTGGGTTTTTTACCACTTCATGATGTTGGGTTCTATTGCATGTTGGTGACGTTCTTATCTTCTTCAGTATTGCATTTCACCTCTAGTTGCTAAGGTTCCCCTCAGTTGGCACTAAAACTTTGGGTTCTGAGACAAGTTTCATGAATCTACCCTGCGAAACCTGCTCTTTGTAGCTTGTGGGGTTGTTTACCACATCTTGATGTTGGGTTTTATCGCATGTTGCATGCCATGGCCTATAAGTGACCATGTGCACAGCTGATGGTCAAGCAAGGGCTGCCTCCATTGTCGACCAAGCCATCCCTCCTGGTAGAGCGAGGCACAACCCATGGTTGAGGAAGGTGTCGCTCATGGTGTAGCCTGGCACAGCCTATGGTCGAGCAAGGCATTGCCTAAGGTACATCCTGGCATTGCCCATGAACAACCAAGTGACAACCTGTGATCAACCAAGCCATCACCTATGGTAGAGCAAGGCACAACCTGTGGTCAAACTATGTATAGCCCGTGGTCGAGCAAGGCATAGCCCATAGTCGAACAAGCCATTCCCCATGGTAGAGTGAGGCACAGCCCAGAGTCAAACAAGCCATTGCCCTAGGTAGAGTGAGGCACAGCCTATGGTCAAGCAAGCCATCGTCCGTGGTGGAGCAGGGCATCGCCTGAGGTAGAGGCAGGCATTGGGCGTGAACAACTGAGGGCACAGCTCGTGGTCAACTGAGGGCTGTCTCCATGGTTGCCAAGCCATTGCCCATGGCAGAGCAAGGCATAGCCCGTGGTTGACCATGGCATTGCCCGTGGTAGGATGAGGCACAGCTGGGGTCAAACAAGCCATGGCCCATGGTAGAGTAAGGCACAACCTATGGTCAAGCAATGCATAGCCCATGGTAGAGCGAGGTACAACCCATAGTCAAACAAGCCATTGCCCACAGTAGAGCGAGGTGCAACCTATGGTCAAGCAAGCCATCACCCATGGTAGAGCCTAGCACAGCCCATGGTCAAGTAGGGCATAGCCTGAGGTGGAGCCAGGCACTGGCTGTGAGCGACTATGGGACAGCCCATGGTCGACTGAGGGCTGCCTCCATGGTCGACCAAGCCATCGCTGATGGCAGAGCAAGGCACAGCCCATGGTTGACCAAGCCATGGCCCGTGGTAGGGTGAGGCACAACCATGGTCTAACAAGCCATGGCCTTTGGTAGAGCAAGGCATAGCCCGTGGTTGAGCAAGGCAAAGCCTGAGGTAGAGCCGGGCTCTACCTGTGAGCTATTGAGCACAGAACGCATGGTCAATTGAGGGCTGTCTCCCTGGTTGACCAAGCCATTGCCTATGGTAGAGCAAGGCATTGCCCATAGTCGAGTAAGGCATCACCCATGGTTGGGTAAGGCACAGCCTGTGGTCAAGCAATGCACAGCTTGTGGTCGAGCAAGGCATTGCCCATGGTCAAGCAAGGCATCGCCCAGGGTAGAGTGATGCACAGTCCATGGTCGACCAACACATTCCCCTTGTTGGACCAAGGCACTGCCTGTGGTCTACCAAGAGCTGTCACCATGGTTGATCAGCGCATCGACCCATGATCGACCAAGGGCTGTGACCATGGTCGAGTAAGGCATCGCCCATGGTTGATCAAGGCACTACCTGTGAGTGACTGAGTGCACAACCTGTGGTCGATCTATGCATCGGCCGTGATCCACCAAGGGCTATCTCTATGGTCGACCAAGCCACTGCTCTTGGTATAGCATGGCACAACCCATGTTCGAGCAAGGCATCGCCCGTGGTTGGGCAAGGCATAGGCCATGGTCAAACATGCCATTGCCCTTGGAAGAGCAAGGCACAACCCATGGTTGAGCATGGCATCGCCCTTGGTAGTGCAGGGCACAGCTCGTGGTGAAGCAAGGTATCATCCGAGGTACTGGCAGGCACTACCCATGAGAGACTAAGCATATAGCCTGTCGTCAACTAAGGTACAGCAAGGCATAGCCCGTGGTCAACCAAGCCATGAACTGTGGTAGAGCAAGGCACATGCCATGGCCAAGCAAGGCAACACTTGTGCTAGGGCAAGGCACTACCTGTGGTTGAGTAAGGCATCACCCATGATAGAGTGATGCACAACCTGTGGTCAAACATGCTATTGCCCTTGGTAGAAAAAAGGTGTCGCCTGTGGTAGAGCCAAGCACTGCACGTGAACGATCGAGCACACAGCCCATGGTCAAACAAGCCAATGCCCGTGGTAGAGCATGGCACAGACCATGGTCGAGCAACACATAGCCCATGGTAGAGTGAGGCACAGCCCATGGTTGAACAAGCCATTGCCTGTGGAAGAGTGAGGCATAGCCCATGGTTGAGCAAGCCATTGCCTGTGGAAGAGTGAGGCATAGCCCGTGGTTGAGCAAGCCATGAGCAACGCCCAAGGTAGAGCCAGGCACAGGCCATGAGCAACTAAGCCCACAGCCAAGGGTCAACCGAGGGCTGTCTCCGTGGTTGACCAAGCCATCACCAGTGGTAGAGCTAGGAACAACCCATGCTCGAGCAAGGCATCACCTGTGGTTGGGTGAGGCATAGCTTGTGGTCGAACAAGCCATTGCCCATGGTAGAGTAAGGCACAGCCCATGGTTGAGCAAGGCATATCCTATGGTAGAGCCAGGCGCAGCCTGTTGTTGAGCAAGACATCACTCGTGGTAGAGCAAGCCACTACCCATGAGTGACTAAGCACGCAGCCTGAGGCCGACCAAGGGCTGTCTCGGTCATCAACCAAGCCATCACCCATGGTAGAGCAAGACATAGCCCATGGTTAATAGGGCATTACCCGTGATAGAACAAGGTACTGCCCATGGTCAAGCAAGCCGCTGCCCATGGTACAGCCAGGCCCAGCCCATGGTCAAGCAAGGCAATGCCCATGGTAGTGCAAGGCACAGGCCATGGTCAAGCAAGCTATCGCCCGTGGTAGGGTGAGGCACAACCTTTGGTTGACCAAGCCATTGCTCGTCCAAGGCACAGCCGTGATCGAGCACTTGTGGTCGAGGAAGTTATCACCCGTGGTATAGCAAGGCACAGCCTGTGGTCGAGAAGGCATCACTCGTGCTAGAGTCAGTTGCAGCCTGTGGTCGAGAAGGCATTGCCCGTGGTCAAGCAAGGAATTGCCCATGGTAGAGCAAGACATTGCCCGTGAGCGACCAAGTACACAACCCATGGTCAACTGTGGGCTATCTCCATTGTCGACCAAGCCATCGCCCAAGGAAGAGCAAGCCACAACACGTGGATGACCAAGGGCTGTCTCTGTAGTCGACCAAGCCATTGCCCGTGGCAGAGCAAGGCATTGCCCATAGTTGGACCGAGGGCTGTCTCCATGGTGGACCAAGCCATCACCCATCATAGAGCAAGGCACAGCCCGTGGTCGAGAAGGCATTGCCCAAGGTAGAATGAGGCACAGCCTATGGCCGAGAAGGCATTGCCCGTTGTCAAGCAAAGCATCGCCCGTCATAGAGCAAGTTACAGCCTGTGGTGGAGCAGGGCATTGCCCATGGTCGAGCAAGGCACTGCTCATGGGTGACCGAGCACACAACCCACGGTCAATCGACGACTATCTCTGTGGTCGACCAAGTCATTGCCTGTGGTAGAGCGAGGCACAGCCCGTGGTCATTAGACCCTTAGCAACAAGTGGTGAAACGCAATACTGAATATGATAAGAACGTCACCAACAAGCAATAAAACCCAACATCAGGATGTGGTAAACTACCCCAGAAACTGCAAAGTGCAAGTTTCAATGGGTAGACTGATGAAACTTGTCACATAACCCCAAGACCTGGTGCCAAATGATGGGAACCTCAGCAACAAGTGGTGAAATGCAACACCGAAGAGGATAAGAACGTCACCAACATGCGATAAAACCCAATATTAAGATGTGGTAAATAACCCCACAAGCTGCAAAGAGCAGGTTTCGATGGGTATATTGATGAAACTTGTCGTGAAACCCCAAGATCTAGTGCCAACTGATGGGAACCTTAGCAACTAGCAGTGAAACACAATATCGAAGATGATAAGAACGTCACCAACATGCGATAAAACCAAACATCCGAATGGGGTAAACAACCCTAGAAGCTGCAAAGAGTAGGTTTCACAGGGTAGATTGATGAAACTTGTCACGGAACCCAAAGATCTACTACCAACTAACGAGAACCTTAGCAAATAGTGGTAAAACGCAATACCGAAGATCATAAGAACATCACCAATATGTGATGAAACCCAACATCCGGATGTTGTAAACAACCCCAGAAGCTGCAAAGAGTAGGTTTCTAAGGGTAGATTAATGAAACATGTTGTGGAACCCCAAGATTTAGTGCCAAATGATGGGAACCTTAGCAACTAGTGGTGAAACGCAATACCAAAGATGATAAGAATGTCACCAACAAGCAGTAAAACCCAACATCCGAATGGGGCAACCAACCCTAGAAGCTGCAAACAGCAGGATTCGAAGGGTAGATTGTTGAAACTTGTCATGGAATCCCAAGATCTAGTGCCAACTGATGGGAACCTTAGCAACAAGTGGTGAAACGCAATACCAAAGATGAAAAGAACGTCACCAACATTCGATAAAACCCAACATCAGGATGTGGTAAACTACGCTAGTAGCTGCAAAGTGCAAGTTTCAATGGGTAGATTGATGAAACTTCTCGCGGAACCCCAAGATTCGGTGCCAACTGATGGGAACCTCAGCAACAAGTGGTGAAATGCAACACCGAAGATGATAAGAACGTCACCAACATGCAATAAAACCCAACATCAAGATGTGGTAAATAACCCCACAAGCTGCAAAGAGCAGGTTTCAATGGGTAGATTGATGAAACTTGTCGCGGAACCCCAAGATCTAGTGCCAACTGATGGGAACCTTAGCAACTAGCAGTGAAACGCAATACCGAAGATGACAAGAACGTCACCAACATGCGATAAAACCCAACATCCGAATGGGGTAAACAACCCCAGAAGTTGCAAAGAGCAGGTTTCACAGGATAAATTGATGAAACTTGTCTCGGAACCCAAAGATCTACTACCAACTGACGAGAACCTTAGCAAATAGTGGTGAAACGCCATACCGAAGATGATAAGAATGTCACCAACATGAGATAAAACCCACTATCTGGAAGTTGTAAACAGCCCCAGAAGCTGCAAAGAGCAAGTTTCGAAGGGTAGATTGATGAAACTTGTTGCGGAACCCCAAGATCTAGTGCCAACTGATGGGAGCCTTAGCAACTAGTGGTGAAACTCAATATCGAAGATGATAAGAACATCACCAACAAGCAGTAAAACCCAAGATCCGGATGTGGCAAACAACCCCAGAAGCTGCAAACAACAACATGCAAAGGGTAGATTGTTGAAACTTGTTGCGGAACACCAATATCTAGTGCCAACTAGTGGGAACCTTAGCAACAAGAGCTGAAACGCAATACCGAAGATGATAAGAATGTCACCAACATGTGATGAAACCCAGCATTAGGATGTGGTAAACTACCCCAGAAGCTGCAAAGAGCAGGTTTCGAAGGGTAGATTGATGAAACCTGTTGTGGAACCCCAAGATCTAGTGCCAACTCATGGCAACATTAGCAACTAGTGGTGAAGCGCAATATTGAAGATCATAAGAACGTCACCAACAAATAGTAAAACCCAACATCCGGATGTGGCAAACAGCCCCAGAAGCTGCAAACAGCAGGTTTCGAAGGGTAGATTGTTGAAACTTGTCGCGGAAAGCCAAGATCTAGTGCCAAATGATGGGAACCATAGCAACAAGAGGTGAAACGCAATACCGAAGATGATAAGAACGTTGCCAACATGCAATAAAACCCAACATCAGGATATGATAAACTAGACCAGAAGTTGCAAAGTGCAGGTTTCGATGGGTAGACTGATTAAACTTGTTGCAGAACCCCAAGATCTGGTGCTAACTGATGGGAACCTCAGCAACTAGTGGTGAAACGCAACATCGAAGATGATAAGAACGTCACCAAAAAGCGATAAAACCCAACATCAGGATATGGTAAACTACCCCAGAAGTTGCACAGTGCAAGTTTCGATGGGTAGATAGATGAAACTTGTCATGGAACACGAAGATCTGGTGTGAACTTATGGGAACCTTAGCAACTAGTGATGAAATGCAACATCGAAGATGATAAGAACATCACCAATATGTGATAAAACCCAACATCAGGATGTGGTAAACAACCCCAGAAGTTGTAAAGAGCAGGTTTCGAAGGGTAGATTGATGAAACATGTCGCGAAACCCCAAGATCTAGTGCCAACTGATGGGAACCCTAGCAACAAGTGGTGAAACACAATAGCGAGGATGATATGAACGTCCCCAACAAGCGATAAATCCTGACATCAAGATGTGCTAAACAACCCCAAAAGTTGCAAAGAGCAGGTTTCGAAGGGTAGATTGAAGAAACATGTCCCGGAACCCTAAGATCTACTACCAACAGACGAGAACCTTAGCAAATAGTGGTGAAACGCATACCGAAGATGATAAGCACATCACCAACAAGTGATAAACCCAATATTAAGATGTGGTAAACAACCCCACAAGCTGCAAAGTGCAAGTTTCGAAAGGTTGATTCAAGAAACTTGTTGTAGAACCCCAAGATGTAGTGCCAACTTATGGGAACGTTAGCAACTATTGGTGAAACGCAATACCGAGGATGATGTGAACGTCCACAACAGGCGATAAATCCCAACATCAAGATGTGCTGAACAACCCCAAAAGCTGTAAAGAGTAGGTTTTGAAGGGTAGTAGATTGATGAAACTTGTCTCGGACCCCAGAGATCTACTTCCAACTGACGTGAACCTTAGCAAATAGTGGTGAAACGCAATGCCAAAGATGATAAGAATGTCACCAACATGTGATAAAACTCAACATCAAGATGTGGTAAATAACCCCAAAAGCTGTAAAGAGCAGGTTTCGAAGGGTAGATTGACGAAACATATCGCGGAACCCCAAGATCTAGTGCCAACTGATGGGAACCGTAGCAGCTAGTGGTGAAATGCAATACCAAAGATGATAAGAACATCACCAACAAGCAGTAAAACCCAACATCAGATGTGGCAAACAACCCAGAAACTTCAAATAGCAGGTTTCGAAGGGTAGATTATTGAAACTTGTTGCAAAACCCCAAGATCTAGTGCCAACAGATGGGAACCTTAGCAACAAGTGGTGAAACGCAATACCGAAGATGATAAGAACGTCACCAACATGCGATAAAACCCAACATCACGATTTGGTAAACTACCCCAGAAGTTGCAAAGTGCAGGTTTCGATGGGTAGACTGATGAAACTTGTCACGGAACCCAAGATCTAGTGCCAACTGATGGGAACCTTAGCAACTAGTGGTGAAACACAACATCGAAGATGATAAGAACGTCACCAACATGCGATAAAACCGAACATCAAGATGTGGTAAATAACCCCACAAGCTGGAAAGTGCAGTTTTCGATGGGTAGATTGACGAAACATGTTGCGGAACCCCAAGATGTAGTGCCAACTGATGGGAACCCTAGCAACTAGTGGTGAAACACAATAGCGAGGATGATATGAACGTCCCCAACAAGCAATAAATCCCGACATCAAGATGCGCTAAACAATCCCAGAACTGCAAAGAGCAGGTTTCGAAGGGTAGATTGATGAAACATGTCCCGGAACCCTAAGATCTACTGCCAACAAACAAGAACCTTAGCAAATAGTGGTGAAACGCAATACCGAAGATGATAAGAACGTCACCAACAAGCGATAAAACCCAATATTAAGATGTGGTAAAGAACCCCACAAGCTGCAAAGTGCTAGTTTCAAAGGGTTGATTCAGGAAACTTGTCGCAGAACCCCAAGATGTAGTGCCAACTTATGGGAACGTTAGCAACTAGTGGTGAAACGCAATACCGAGGACGATGTGAATGTCCCCAACAAGCGATAAATCCCAACATCAAGATGTGCTAAACAACCCCAAAAGCTGTAGAGAGCAGGTTTCGAAGGGTAGATTGAAGAAACATGTCCCGGAACCCTAAGATCTACTACCAACAGACGAGAACCTTAGCAAATAGTGGTGAAACGCATACCGAAGATGATAAGCACATCACCAACAAGCGATAAACCCAATATTAAGATGTGGTAAACAACCCCACAAGCTTCAAAGTGCAAGTTTCGAAGGGTTGATTCAAAAAAACTTGTCGTAGAACCCCAAGATGTAGTGCCAACTTATGGGAACGTTAGCAACTAGTGGTGAAACGCAATACCGAGGATGATGTGAACATCCACAACAGGCGATAAATCCCAACATCAAGATGTGCTAAACAACCCCAGAAGCTGTAGAGAGTAGGTTTTGAAGGGTAGGTCGATGAAACTTGTCTCGGACCCCAGAGATCTACTTCCAACTGATGTGAACCTTAGCAAATAGTGGTGAAACGCAATGCCAAAGATGATAAAAATGTCACCAACATGTGATAAAACTCAACATCAGGATGTGGTAAACAACCCCAGAAGCTGTAAAGAGCAGGTTTCAAAGGGTAGATTGATGAAACATGTCGCGGAACCCCAAGATCTAGTGCCAACTGATGGGAACCGTAGCAGCTAGTGGTGAAATGCAATACCAAAGATGATAAGAACATCACCAACAAGCAGTAAAACCCAACATCAGATGTGGCAAACAACCCTAGAAACTTCAAATAGCAGGTTTCGAAGGGTAGATTATTGAAATTTGTTGCAGAACCCCAAGATCTAGTGCCAACGGATGGGAACCTTAGCAACAAGTGGTGAAACGCAATACCGAAGATGATAAGAACGTCACCAACATGCAATAAAACCCAACATCACGATTTGGTAAACTACCCCAAAAGTTGCAAAGTGCAGGTTTCGATGGGTAGACTGATGAAACTTGTCACGGAACCCAAGATCTAGTGCCAACTGATGGGAACCTTAGCAACTAGTGGTGAAACACAACACCGAAGATGATAAGAACGTCACCAACATGCGATAAAACCGAACATCAAGATGTGGTAAATAACCCCACAAGCTGGAAAGTGCAGTTTTCGATGGGTAGATTGACGAAACATGTCGCGGAACCCCAAGATGTAGTGCCAACTGATGGGAACCCTAGCAACTAGTGGTGAAACACAATAGCGAGGATGATATGAACGTCCCCAACAAGCAATAAATCCCGACATCAAGATGCGCTAAACAATCCCAGAACTGCAAAGAGCAGGTTTCGAAGGGTAGATTGATGAAACATGTCCCGGAACCCTAAGATCTACTGCCAACAAACAAGAACCTTAGCAAATAGTGGTGAAACGCAATATCGAATATGATAAGAACGTCACCAACAAGCGATAAAACCCAATATTAAGATGTGGTAAAGAACCCCACAAGCTGCAAAGTGCTAGTTTCGAAGGGTTGATTCAGGAAACTTGTCGCAGAACCCCAAGATGTAGTGCCAACTTATGGGAACGTTAGCAACTAGTGGTGAAACGCAATACCGAGGATGATGTGAATGTCCCCAACAAGCGATAAATCCCAACATCAAGATGTGCTAAACAACCCCAAAAGCTGCAGAGAGCAGGTTTCGAAGGGTAGATTGAAGAAACATGTCCCGGAACCCTAAGATCTACTACCAACAGACGAGAACCTTAGCAAATAGTGGTGAAACGCAATGCCGAAGATGATAAGACCGTCACCAACATGTGATAAAACCCAAGATCAGGATGTGGTAAACAACCCCACAAGCTGTAAAGAGCAGGTTTCGATGGGTAGATTGATGAAACCTGTTGCCGAACCGCAAGATCTAGGGCCAACTGATGGGAACCTTAGAAACTAGTGGCGAAACACAAAACCGAAGATGATAAGAACGTCACCAACATGCGATGAAACCCAACATCTGGATGTGCTGAACAACCCCAGAAGTTGCAAAGAGCAGGTTTCGAAGGGTAGATTGATGAAACTTGTTGCGGAACCCCAAGATCTAGTGCCAACTGATGGGCACCCTAGCAACTAGTGGTGAAATGCAATACCGAAGATGATAAGAATGTCACCAACAAGCAGTAAAACCCAACATCCGAATGTGGCAAACAACCACAGAAGTTGCAAATAGGAGGTTTCAAAAAGTAGATTGTTGAAACTTGTCACGGAACTCCAAAATCTTGTGCCAACTGATGGGAACCTTAGCAACTAGTGGTGAAACGCAATACCGAAGATGATAGGAACGTCACCAACATGCAATGAAACCCAACATCAGGATGTGGTAAACTACCCTAGAAGTTGCAAAGTGCACGTTTTGATCGGTAGATTGATGAAACTTGTCGCGGAACCCCAAAATCTGGTGCCAATTGATGGAAACCTTAGCAACTAGTCGTGAAACGCAACGCCAAAGATGATAAGAACGTCACCAACATGCGATAAAACCCAACATCAAGATGTGGTAAATAACCCCTCATGCTGCAAAGAGCAGGTTTCGATGGGTAGATTGATGAAATTTGTCACGGATCCCCAAGATGTAGTGCCAATTGATGGGAACCTTAGCAACTAGTTGTGAAACGCAATACCAAAGATGATAAGAAGGTCACCAACATGTGATAAAAACCCACCATCAAGATTTGGTGAACAACCCCACAAGTTACAAAGTGTTAGTTTCGAAGGGTTGATTGACGAAACTTGTGGCGGAACCCCAAGATGTAGTGCCAACTGATGGGAACCTTAGCAATTAGGGGTGAAACGAAATACCGAGGATGATATGAACGTCCCCAGCAAGCGATAAATCCCTACATCAAGATGTGCTAAACAACCCCACAAGCTGCGAAGAGCAGATTTCGAAGGGTAGATTGATGAATCCTGTCACAGAACCCAAAGATCTACTACCAACTGACGAGAACCTTAGCAAATAGTGGTGAAAAGCAATGCCGAAGATGATAAAAACGTCACCAACATGTGATAAAACCCAACATTAAGATGTGGTAAACAACCCTAGAAGCTATAAAGAGCAGGTTTCGAAGGGTAGATTGATGAAACTTGTCACAGAACCCCAAGATCTAGGGCCAACTGATGGGAACCTTAGCAGCTAGTGGTGAAACACAAAACTGAACATGATAAGAACGTCACCAACATGCAATGAAACCCAACATCCGGATGTGGTGAACAACCCCAAAAGCAGCAAAGAGCAGGTTTCGAAGGGTAGATTGATGAACCTTGTTGCGGAACACCAATATCCAGTTCCAACTGATGGGAACCCTAGCAACAAGTGTTGAAACGCAATACCGAAGATGATAAGAATGTCACCAACAAGCAGTAAAACCCAACATCCGGATGTGGAAAACAACCCCAAAAGCTGCAAATAGCAGGTTTCAAAGGGTAGATTGTTGAAACTTGTCACGGAACTCCAAGATCTAGTGCCAATTGATGGGAACCTTAGCAACTGGTGGTGAAACACAATACTGAAGATGATAGGAATGTCACCAACATGCGATGAAACCCAACATGAGGATGTGGTAAACTACACCAGAAATTGCAAAGTGCAGGTTTCGATCAATAGACTGATGAAACTTGTCGTGGAACCCTAAGATCTGGTGCCAACTGATGGGAACCTTAGCAACTAATGGTGAAACGCAACATTGAAGATGATAACAACGTCACCAACATGTGATAAAACCCAACATCAAGATGTTATAAATAACCCCACAAGCTGCAAAGAGCAGGTTTCGAAGGGTAGATTGATGAAACTTGTCACGGAACCCCAAAATGTAGTGCCAATTGATGGAAACCTTAGCCACTAGTGGTGAAACACAATTCAAAAGATGATAAGAAGGTCACCAACATGTGATAAAACCAACCATCAAGATCTGGTAAACAACCCCACAAGTTGCAAAGTGCTAGTTATGAAGGGTTGATCAACAAAAGTTTCGCAAAACCCCAAGCTGTAGTGCCAACTGATGGGAATCTTAGCAACTAGTGGTGAAACGCAATACCAATGATGATATGAACATCCCCAACAAGTGACAAATCCCAACATCAAGATGTGCTAAACAACCCCAGAAGCTGCAAAGAGCAAGTTTCAAAGGGTAGATTAATGAAACTTGTCTCGGACCCAAAGATCTATTGCCAACAGACGAGAACCTTAGTAAATAGTGGTCAAATGCAATGCCAAAGATGATAAGAACATCACCAACATGTGATAAAACCCAACATCAGGATGTGGTAAACAACCCCAGAAGCTATAAAGAGTAGGTCTCGAAGAGTAGATTGATGAAACTTGTTGCGGAACCCCAAGATCTGGGGCCAACTGATGGGAACCTTAGCAGCTAGTGGTGAAACACAAAACCAAAGATGATAAGAATGTCACCAACATGCTATGAAACCTAACATCTGGATGTGGTGAACAACCCCAGAAGCTACAAAGAGTAGGTTTCGAAGGGTAGATTGATGAAACTTGTTGCGGAACCCAAGATCTAGTGCCAACTGATGCGAACCCTAGCAACTAGTGGTGGAACACAATAACAAAGATGCTAAGAACGTCACCAACAAGCAGTAAAACCCAACATCCGGATGTGGCAAACAACCCTAGAAGTTGCAAATAGTGGGTTTCGAAGGGTAGACTGTTCAAACTTGTCACGAAACTCTAAGATCTTGTGCCAACTGATGGGAACCTTAGCAGCTAGTGGTGAAACGCAATACCGAACATGATAAGAACGTCACCAACATGCAATAAAACCCAATGTCAAGATGTGGTAAATAACCCCACAAGCTGCAATGAGCAGGTTTCGATGGGTAGATTGATGAAACTTGTCATGGAACCCCAAGATGTAGTGCCAATTGATGGGAACCTTAGCAACCAGTGGTGAAACGCAATACCAAAGATGATAAGAAGGTCACCAACATGTGATAAAACCCACCATCAAGATGTGGTAAACAACCCCACAAGTTGCAAAGTGCTAGTTTCAAAGGGTTGATTGATGAAACTGGTCACAGAACCCCAAGAATTAGTGCCAACTGATGGGAACCTTAGCAACTAGTGGTGAAATGCAATACCGAAGATGATAAGAACATCACCTACAAGGAGTAAAAGCCAACATCCAGATGTGGCAAACAACCCCAGAAGCTGCAAACAGCAGGTTTCGAAGGGTGGATTGTTGAAACTTGCCATAGAACCCCAACATCTAGTGCCAACTGATGGGAACCTTAGCACAAGATGAAACCCAACATTGAAGATGATAGGAATGTCACGAACATGCGATGAAACCCAACATCAGGATGTGGTATACTACCTTGAAAGTTGCAAAGTTCAGGTTTTGATGGGTAGACTGATGAAACTTGTCATGGAACCCCAAGAGCTGGTGCCAACTGATGGGAACCTCAGGAACTAGTGGTGAAATGCAACACCGAAGATCATAAGAACGTCACCAACATGCGATAAAACCCAACATCCGGATGTGGTAAACGACCCCAGAAGCTGCAAAGAGCAGGTTTCGATGGGTAGACTAATGAAACTTGTCGCAGAACCCCAAGACTTGGTGTGAATTGAAGGGAACCTTAGCAACTAGTGGTGAAATGCAATACCAAAGATTATAAGAATGTCACCAACAAGCTGTAAAACCCAGCATCCGGATGTGGCAAACCACCTCAGAAGCTGCTCACAGCAGGTTTCAAAGGGTAGATTGTTGAGACTTGTCATGGAACCCCATGATCTAGTGCCAACTGATGGGAACCATAGCAACAAGTGGTGAAATGCAATACCAAAGACGATAAGAACATCACCAACATGCGATAAAACCCAACATCAGGATGTGGTAAACTACCCCAAAAGTTGCAAAGTGCATCTTTTGATGGGTAGATTGATGAAACTTGTCACGGAACCCCAAGATCTGGTGCCAACTGATGGGAACCTCAGCAACCGGTGGTGAAACGCAACACCGAAGATGATAAGAATGCCACCAACATGCGATAAAACCCAACATCAAGATGTGGTAAATAACCCCACAAGCTGCAAGAGAAGGTTTTGATGAGTAGATTGATGAAACTTGTCATGAAACCCCAAGATCTTTGATGAAATTTGTTGCGGAACCCGAAGATCTAGTGCCAACTGATGGGAACCTTAGCAACTAGTGGTTAAACGCAATACCAAAGATGATAAGAACATCACCAACAAGCAGTAAAACCCAACATTCGGATGTGGCAAACAACCACAGAAGTTGCAATCAGTAGGTTTTGAAGGGTAGATTGTTGAAACTTGTGTTGCGTAACCCCAAGATCTAGTGCCAACTAATGGGAACCTTAGCATCTAGTGGTGAAACTCAATATTGAAGATGATAAGAACATCACCAACATGCGATGAAACCCAACATTAGGATGTGGTATACTACCCCAGAAGTTTCAAAGTGAAGGTTTTGATGGGTAGACTGATGAAACTTGTCACGGAACCCCAAGATTTTGTGCCAACGAATGGAAACCTTAGCAACTAGTGGTGAAACGCAATACCGAAGATGATAAGAACATCACCAACATGCGATGGAACGCAACATTAGGATGTGGTAAACTACCCCAGAAGTAGCAAAGAGCGGGTTTCAAAGGGTAGATTGATGAAACTTGTAGCGGAACCCCATGATCAAGTGCCAACTGATGGGAACCTTAGCAACTAGTGGTGAAACGCAATACCGAAGATGATAAGAACGTCACCAACATGCTGTAAAACCCAGCATTCAGATGTGGCAAACCACCTCAAAAGCTGCTCACAACAGGTTTCGAAGGGTAGATTGTTGATACTTGTCGTGGAACCCCATGATCTAGTGCCAACTGATGGGAACCTTAACAACAAGTGGTGAAACGCAATACCGAAGATGATAAGAACATCACCAACATGCGATAAAACCCAACATCAGGATGTGGTAAACTACCCCAAAAGTTGCAAAGTGCATCGTTCGATGCGTAGACTGATGAAACTTGTCACAAAACCCCAAGATCTAGTGCCACCTGATGGGAACCTCAGCAACTAGTGGTGAAACGCAACACCGAAGATGATAAGAACGTCACCAACATGCGATAAAACCCAACATCAAGATGTGGTAAATAACCCCACAAGCTGCAAACAGCAGGTTTCGAAGGGTAGATTATTGAAACTCGTCACGGAACCCCAAGATGTAGTGCCAACTGATGGGAACCTTAGCAACAAGTGGTGAAATGCAAAAGCAAAGATGAAAAGAACATCAACAACATGTGACAAAACCCAACATCAGGATGTGGTAAACTACCCAAAAAAATGCCAAGTGCAGGTTTCGATGGATAGACTAATCAAACTTGTCGCGGAACCCCAAGATCTGGTGCCAACTGATGGGAACTTCAGCAACTAGTGGTGAAACGCAATACCGAAGAGAATATGAAGGTCACCAACATGTGATAAAACCCAACATCAAGATGTGGGAAACAACCCCACAAGCTGCAAAGTACTAGTTTCGAAGGGTTGATTGATTAAACTTATCGTCAAACCCCAAGTGTAGTGCCAACTGATGGTAACCTTAGCAACTAGTAGTGAAATGCAATACCGAGGATATGAACGTCCCTAACAAGCGATAAATCCTGACATCAAGATGTGCTAAACAACCCTAGAAGCTGCAAAGAGCAGGTTTCGTTGCTTAGATTGATGAAACTTGTGTCGAAACTGAAAGATCTACTACCAACTGACGAGAACCTTAGCAAATAGTGGTGAAACGCAATACCGAAGATGATAAGAACGTCACCAACATGCGATAAAATCCAACATCCGGATGTGGTAAACAACCCTAGAAGCTGCAAAGAGCACGGTTTGAAGGGTAGATTGATGAAACTTGTTGCAGAACCCCAAGATCTAGTGCCAACTGATGGGAACCTTAGCAACTAGTAGTGAAACGCAATATCGAGGATGATATGAATGTCCCCAACAAGCGATAAATCCCAACATCAAGATGTGCTACACAACCCTAGAAGCTGCAAAGAGAAGGTTTCGTTGCGTAGATTCATGAAAGTTGTGTCGAAACCGAAAGATCTACTACCAACTGCCGAGAACCTTAGCAAATAGTGGTGAAACGCAATACCAAAGATGATAAGAACGTCACCAACATGTGATAAAACCCAACATCCGGATGTGGTAAACAACCCCAGAAGCTGCAAAGAGCACGTTTCAAAGGGTAGATTGATGAAACTTGTTGTGGAACCCCAAGATATAGTGCCAACTGATGGGAACCTTAACAACTAGTGGTGAAACACAATATCAAAGATGATAAGAACGTCACCAACAAGTAGTAAAATGCAGCATCCGGATGTGACAAACAACCCAAGAAGCTGCAAACAGCAAGTTTCGAAGGGTAAATTGTTGTAACTTGCTGCGCAACCCCAAGATCTAGTGCTAACTGATGGGAACCTTAGCAACAAGTGGTGAAACGCAATACCGAAGATGATAAGAACGTCACCAACATGCGATAAAACCCAACATTAGGATGTGGTAAACTACCCCGGAAGTTGCAAACTGCATGTTTCAATGGGTAGACTAATGAAACTTGTCGTGGAACCCCAAAATCTGGTGCCAACTGATGGGAACCTCAGCAACTAGTGGTGAAACACAACATTGAAGATGAGAAGAAAGTCACCAACATGCGATAAAACCCAACATTCGTACGTGGTAAACAACCCCAAAAGATGCAAAGAGCAGGTTTCGAAGGGTAGATTGGTGAAACTTGTTGTGGAACCCCAAGATCAAGTGTCAACTGATGGGAACCTTATCAACTAGTGGTAAAACGCAATTAGTGGTAAAACGCAATATCGAAGATGGTAAGAATGTCACCAACAAGTAGTAAAACCCAACATCCGGATGTGACAAACAACCCTAGAAGCTGCAAAAAATAGGTTTCGACAGGTAGATTGTTGAAACTTGTCACGGAATCCCAAGATCTAATGCCAAGTGATGGGAACCTTAGCAACAAGTGGTGAAACGCAATACCGAAGATGATAAGAACATCACCAACATACTTTCACACCCAACATCAGGATGTCGAAAACTACCCCAGAAGCTGTAAAGAGTTGGTTTCGAATGGGTAGATTGATCAAACATGTTGCAAAACCCCAAGATCTAGTGCCACCTGATGGGAACCTTAGCAACAAGTGGTGAAACACAATACTGAAGATGATAAGAACATCACCAACATACTTCACACCCAACATCAGGATGTCGAAAACTACCCCAAAAGCTGTAAAGAGTAAGTTTCGAATGGGTAGATTGATCAAACATGTTGCAAAACCCCAAGATCTAGTGCCAACTGATGGGAACCTTAGCAACTAGTGGTGAAACGCAATACCGAAGATGATAAGAATGTCACCAACATGCAATGAAACCCAACATCCAGATGTGGTGAACAACTCCAGAAGCTGCAAAGAGCAGGTTTCGAAGGGTAGATTGATCAAACATGTTGCAAAACCCCAAGATCTAGTGCCAACTGATGGGAACCTTAGCAACTAGTGGTGAAACGCAATACCGAAGATGATAAGAACGTCACCAACATGCAATGAAACCCAACATCCGGATGTGGTGAACAACTCCAGAAGCTGCAAAGAGTAGGTTTTGAAGGGTAGATTGATCAAACATGTTGCAAAACCCCAAGATCTAGTGCCAACTGATGGGAACCTTAGCAACTAGTGGTGAAACGCAATACCGAAGATGATAAGAACGTCACCAACATGCGATGAAACCCAACATCCAAATGTGGTAAACAACCCCAGAAGCTGCAAACAGTAGGTTTCGAAGGGTAGATTGATCAAACATGTTCCAAAACCCCAAGATCTAGTGCCAACTGATGGGAACCTTAGCAGCTAGTGGTGAAACGCAATACTGAAGATGATAAGAACGTCACGAACATGCGATGAAACCCAACATCCGGATGTGGTAAACAACCGTAGAAGCTGCAAAAGAGTAGGTTTCGAAGGGTAGATTGATCAAACATGTTGCAAAACCCCAAGATCTAGTGCCAACTGATGGGAACCTTAGCAACTAGTGGTGAAACACAATACTGAAGATGATAAGAACGTCACGAACATGCGATGAAACCCAACATCCGGATGTGGTAAACAACCCTAGAAGCTGCAAAGAGCAGGTTTCGAAGGGTAGATTGATCAAACATGTTGCAAAACCCCAAGATCTTAGTGCCAACTGATGGGAACCATAGCAGCTAGTGGTGAAACGCAATACTGAAGATGATAGGAACGTCACCAACATGCGATGAAACCCAACATCCGGATGTGGTAAACAACCCCAGAAGCTGCAAAGAGCAGGTTTCGAAGGGTAGATTGATCAAACATGTTGCAAAACCCCAAGATCTAGTGCCAACCGATGGGAACCTTAGACTACTGGTGAAACGCAATACCAAAGATGATAAGAACGTCACGAACATGCGATGAAACCCAACATCCGGATGTGTAAACAACCCCAGAAGCTGCAAAGAGCAGGTTTCGAAGGGTAGATTGATCAAACATGTTGCAAAACCCCAAGATCTAGTGCCAACTGATGGGAAACTTAGCAACTAAGTGAAACGCAAAACTGAAGATGATAAGAATGTCACCACAAGCAATAAAACCCAACATTTTGTGGCATACAACCCCTGCAAACAGCAGGTTTTGAAGGGTAGTTGATGAAACTTGTTGCGGAACCCCAAGATTTAGCGCCAACTGATGCGAACCATAGCAACTAGTGGTCAAACGCATACCGAACATGATAAGAGTGTCACCAACAAGTAAAACCCAACATCTAGATGTTGCAAACAACCCCAGAAGCTGCAAAGCAGGTTTCGAAGGGTAGATTGTTGAAACCTATTGCGGAACCCCAAATCTACCAAGTGATGGGGAACCTTAGCAACAAGTGGTGAAACGCAATACAGATGATGATAAGAATCACCAACATGCGATAAAACCCAACATCAAGATGTGGTCAACCACCCCAAAAGTTGCAAAGTGCAACTTTCAATGGGTAGACTGATGAAACTTGTCGCAGAACTTTCATGGTAGACGTGCAGATGAAACTTGTCGCAGAACCCCAAGATCTAGTGCGAACTGATGGGAACCTCAGCAACTAGTGGTGAAACACAACACCAAAGATGGTAAGAACGTCACCAACATGCGATAAAACCCAACATCAAGATGTGGTAAAATAACCCGCAAGCTGCAAAGAGGGGTTTCGATCGGTAGATTGATGAAAACTTGTTGCGGAACACCCAAGATCTACTGCCATACTGTAGGAACCTTAGCAACTAATGGTGAAACGCGAAACGAAAGATGATAAGAATGTCACCAACAAGCATAAAACCCGACATCCCGGATGTGGCAAACAACCCCAGAAGCTGCAAAAAGTAGGTTTCGAAAGGGTTAATTGTTGAACACTGTCACGTAGAACCTCCATGATCTAGTGCCAACTGATGAGAAATTAGCAACTAGGGTGAAACGCAATACCGATGATGATAGGAACAATCACCAACAATGCAATGAAACGCCAACATCGATGTGGTAAACTTACCCCAGAAGTTGCAAGTAGGAGACAGGTTTCGATTGGTAGATTGATGAAAATTGTTGAAACCCCCAAAATCTAGTAAGCCAACTGATGGAACTTAGCAACTAGTGGTGAACGCAATTCCGAAGATGATAAAGAATTGTCACCAACAAGTGAGTAAAACCCAAACAAACACCCGGGATGTTGGATAAACAACCCCACAAGCTGCAAAGAACTGCAGGTATATACGAAGGGCAGATTGATGTAACTTGCTGGGGATCCCCAAGATCTTGTGCCAACTGATGGGAACCCTAGCAACAAGTGGTGAAAACGCAAATAGCAGTGAAAGATGATAACAACGTCACCAAGATGCGAAAAAACAACATCAGGGATGTGGTAAAACAACCCCTGAAGCTGCAAAGTGCAGGTTTTCGCAAACTCAATGAAACTCGCGCAACCCCAAGATCTGGAGCCAACTAATGGGAACTGCAAAGCTTAAGATTATAAGAACGTCACCAAAGTGCGATAAAACCCAACATCAGGATCTGGCAAACAACCAAGAAGCTATACCTGGTTTCGAACGGTAAGATTGTTGATGAAACTTGTCGCTACCCCAAGATCTATTGTCAGCTGATGGGAACCTTAGCAGCTATGGTGAAACGCGATACCAAATATGATTAGGAAATCACCTAATGGATAAAACCAACATCCGGATGTGGTGCAAAATGTTTCGAAAGGGTTGATTGACTTGGTGCGGCCTTAGGCAACTTAGCCAACTAATGGTGAAACCGCAATACTGAAAAGATGATAAGAACATATTCATTTTCCAACATGTGATAAAATCCCAATATTAAGATGTGGTAAATATATCCCCACAAGTTGCAAAGAGCAGTTCGATGGCGTAGATTGATGAAACCTTGTCGCGGAACCCAAGATCTAGTGCCAATCTGATGGGAAACCTTAGCAACTAGTAGGTGAAACGAATACCAAAGATGATAAGAACGTCACCGACATGCGATAAAACCCAACATCAAGATGTTGAGTAAAAACTGCCCCTACAAGCTGCAAGAGTGAGTGTTCGATGGTCTAGATTGATGAAATCTTGTTGCGTAGAACCCCAAGATCTAGATGCCAAATCTGATGGTAACCTTAGCAAACTAGTGGTGAAATGAATCTACATATACGCGAGGATGACATGATCACCAAACAAGCGATAAAACCCAAGACATGTAGATGTGGCTAAAACGTCAACGTCCCTTCAAGTTGCAAAGAGCAGTTTTCGAGGGGTAGATTGATGAAAATTGTCCGCGGAACCCAAGATCCTACTACCCAATGGCAAGAACCTTAGCAAACTATGGTAAATGCAAACCAAAGTTGATAAAGAAATGTCACAACAAAGCGATAAAACACCCATATTAAAGATTGGTAAACAACCGATAAAAGTGCAACAGTGCTCAAGGGTTGATTCAAGAAACTTGGCACCCCAAGATGTAAGCTGAAAGAGTGTCAATTGCATGCAAAGAGCAGGTTTCGACATGCGTAGATTGATGAAACTTGTTTGGCAGAACCCCAGACCTAGTGCAACTAGATGGGAACCTTTAGCAATAGTGGTGAAACGCAATATCGAAGATGCATAAGAACGTCACCAACATGATGTGCCGAACAAAACCAACATCAAGGATGTCGTAAACAACCCAAAACACTGTAAACAAAGTAGCAGGTTTCGAAGGGACAAATAGAATGAAACTTGTTCTGACGACCACAAGATCTGGGCAACTGATGGGAACCTGTACAGCTTTAGTGGTAAACACAAAACCTTGGTGAATGATGAAAGAATCGTCACCACATGCAATAAAACCCAACATCAGATGTCTGATTGAGAAAAACAACCCCTAAGAAAGCCTGTAAGTAGGTTTTGCAATGGCTAGATTGATGAAACATGTTTCGCAGAACCCCAAGAATCTAGTTGGCAACTGATTGGGCACCTTAGCAAGCTAAGTGGTGAAAGCAGTATACCGAATATGATAAGATAATGTCACCAACATGCGATAAAACCCAAACATCAAGATGTGGAAACAACCCCAAAGCAGCAATGTGAAAGTTCGAAGGGAAGATTGACGAACTCGTCGTGAACCCCAAAGATCTGAGCCAACTAATGGGAGCCGTCACAACTAGTCGTGAAAACGCAATACCGAAGATGATAAGAACCGTCACCAACATGCGATAAGAAACCGTGCAACAATTAAATATTAGGATGTGGTAAACAACCCCAAAAAGCTGCAAAAGTGCAGCTTCGATGGGATTAAACTGATGAAGCTTTCTCACGGAACCCAAGATCTGGTTGCCAACTGATGGGAACCATGGCAACTAGTGGTGAAACGTAGTATCCTGAAGATGATAAGAACGTCACCAACATGTGATAAAACCTGAACATCCTCCGATATGTTGGTAAAACAACCTTAGAAAGCTGCAAATGAGCAAGTTTTCGAAGTGTTAGATTGATGAAACTTGTGCCGGCAAAACCCAAAATCTAGTGCCAAACGATGGGAACCTTGCAACCAATATCGTGACAACAACAATACGGAATGATAATGATAAGGTCATCACCAAACGTGTGAATTAAAAGCCAAAATCAAGGATTATGGATAAACCAAACCCCACAGTTGCAAAGAGTGGTTTCAGGGCAAGATTGATGAAACTTGTGCGGATCCCAAGATCTAGTGCCAACTTGTGGGAACCATAGCAACATGAGTGTGAAAGCGCAATAACCGAGATTGATGGAGACCACCAACATGTGATAAAACCCACTATCAAGATGTGGTAAATAACCCCACAGCTGCAAAAGAGTGCAGGTTTCGAATGGGTAGATTGTTGAAACTTGTCGTAAACCCTCAAGATCTAGTGTGAAACTAATGGGAACCTTAGCAACATAGAGGTGAAACGCAATACACCGAAGATTGGATAAGAAACGTCACCACATAAGATAAAAACCCAACATCGGATGTGTAAACAACCTCCAAAAGCTGCAAAGTGACCAGGTTCGATAGGGTTAGATTGATTGAAACTTGTAGTTCAGAAAACCGATAAAGATCTATCAAACTAGACGAAGCCTTAGCACTTAGTGGTGAAACCTTTGCGCAAACACCTGAAGATGATAAGAACGTCACCAACATTGTGATAAAAACCAACATCAAGACTGTTGTGGCTAAACAACCCCGAAGAGTTGGCAATGAGTAGGTTTCGAAGGTGTAGATTGATGAAACTTGTTCGCGGAACCCCAAGATCTAGTGCCAACTGATGGGAACCTTGCAACTAGTGGGGAAACACAACCAAAGATGATAACGAAGTCACCAACATGTGATAAAACCCAACTTCCAGATGTGGTAAAAGAACTCCAAGTAGCTGCAAACATCGATTCAAAAGGAATATTAAGAAACTTGTCACGAGAACCGCCAAGAAGTGCCAACCCCAAGATGCCAACTGATGGAACCTTAGCAACCGAGTGTGCAAAACGCAATAAGCGAAGATAGTAGAACGTCAACCAACATGTGAGAAACCAACCCATTTTTGTGCTACATCAAGATGTGGCTAAAAGAACCCAAGAGCGGCAATGTGCAGCTTTCGAAGGGTAGATTGATGGAAACTTGTCGCGAAACGCCAAGATCTTCTCTACTGACAACTTTATGGAACCTTTTAGTAAATTAGTGGTGAAATGCAAATACCAAAGATGTAACGAGAAACTCAACAACATGCGATAAAACCCAACATCAGGATTTGATAAACAACCCCAGATACTGTAAAGAGTTGGTTTCAAAGGGTAGATTGATCAAACTTGTCGTGGAACCCCAAGATGTAGTGACAACTGATGGGAACCTTAGTAGATAGTGGTGAAACACAATACCGAAGATTGATAACGAACAATCACCAACATGCTAAAGAACCCAACATCAGGATGTGCTAAACAACTCCAGAAGCTGCAAAGTGTAGGTTTCGAATGGTAAATTGGATGAAACTTGTTCACGGAACCCAAGATCTGGTGGCCAACTATTGGAACCTTTAGCCAACTAGTGGGTGAAACGCCAATACCAAACATGATAAGAACCTCACTAACGTGTGATTAAAACCGAACATCAGATGTGCGTAAACAACTCCAGAAGCTGCGAAGTGCAAGTTTTGGTAAACTGATGAAACTTTTCGGCGAGAACCCAAGATCTTGGTGCCACATGATGGCGAACCTTAGCGGCTAGTGGTGAAACGCAATATACCTAAGAGGATAAGAAATGTCACCAACATGCGATAAAAACAAACATCAGCATCTGGTAAATAACCCCAGAAGTTGTAAAGACTTGGTTTCGAAGGGTAGATTGATGAGACTTCACGCGAAACCCCATGATCTAGTGCCAACTGATGGGAACTTGAGCAGTTAGTGGTGAAACGCAATACCGAAGAAGATAAGAACATGTGACCAACATGCGATAAAACCCAACATCCAGATGTTGCAAACAACCCCTGAAGCTGCGAAGAGCAGGTTTCGAAGGATTGATTGAAGAAACTTGTCGCAGAACCACAAGATCAAGTGCCAACTGATGGGAACCATAGCAACTAGAGGTGAAACGCAATACCAATGATGATAAGAAATGTCACAAACAAGCGATAAATACCCAGCATCAGGAAGTGGTAAAAAACCCCACAAGCTGCAAAGAGCAGTTTCGAAGGATGATGAAACTTGTCGTGGAACCCCAAGATCTAGTGCCAATTGATGGGAACCTTAGCAACTAGTGCTGAAACGCAAACTGGAGATGATAAGAATGTCACCAATATGCGATAAAAACCCAACATCAAGATGTGGAAAAGTACCCCAAGAGTGGCAATGTGCAGGTTTCGAAGGTGTACATTGATGAAACTTGTCGCAGAACCCCAAGATCTATTGCCAACAGATGGGAACCTTGGCCAACTATTGGTGAAACGCAATATCGAAGATGATAAGAACGTCACTAACATGCGATAAAACCCAGTATCAAGATATGATAAACAACCCCACAAGCTGCAAGCAGTAGGTTTCGACGGGTAAACTGATAAAACTTGTGGCAGAACCCCACGATCTGGTGCCACTGATGGGAACCTTAGCAACTAGTGGTGAAACGCATAACTGAAGCTGATAAGAACGTCACCAATATGCAATAAAACCCAACATCAAGATGTCGCAAAGAACCCCAAGAGCGCAATGTGTAGGTTTCAAAGGGTAGATTGATGAAACTTGTCGCAGGACCCCAAGATCTATTGCCAACTAATAGTAACCTTAGCAACTAGTGGTGAAATGAAATACCGAAGATGATAAGAACGTCACCACATGCGATAAAACCCAACATCAGGATGTGGTAAACAACCCCATAAGCTGCAAAGTGCAGGTTTCAAAGGGTAAACTAACGAAACTTGTCGCTGAACACCAAGATCTTGGAGCCAACTAATGTGAACCTTAGCAACTAGTGGTGAAACCAAAACCTAAGATGATAAGAACGTCACCAACATGCGATAAAACCCAACATCAGGATCTGGTAAACAACCCAGAAGCTGTAAAGGCAGGTTTCAAAGGGTAGATTGATGAAACTTGTCGCGGAACCCCAGATATGGTGCCAACTGATGGGAACCACAGCAACTAGTGGTGAAACACAATACCGAAGATGATAAGAATGTTACCAACATGCGATAAAAGCCAACATCCGGATGTGGCAAACAACCAAAAGCTGCAAAGAGTAGGTTTCGAAGGGTTGATTGATGTAACTTGTCGCGGAACCGCAAGATCTAGTGCCAAATGATGGGAACCTTAGCAACTAGAGGTGAAACGCAATACCAAAGATGATATGAACGTCACCAACATGCGATAAAACCCAACACTAAGATGTGGTAAACAACCCCACAAGCTGCAAAGAGCAGGTTTCGAACGGAAGATTAATGAAACTTGCCGCGGAACCCCAAGATCTAGTGCCAATAGATGGGAACCTTAGCAACTAGTGGTGAAACGAAATAAAGAAGATGATGAGAACGTCACCAACATGCGAAAACCCAACATCAAAGATGTGGTAAATAACCCACAAGCTGCAAAGAGCAGGTTTCGAAGGGTACATTGATGAGACTTGTCATGAACCCCAAGATCTAGTGCCAACTGATGGGAACCTTAGAAACTAGAGGTGAAACGAATACCGAAGATGATAAGAATGTCACCGACATGTGATAAAACCCAACATCAAGATGTTGTAAATAACCCACAAGCTGTGAAGAGTAGGTTTCGAGGTAGATTGATGAAACTTGTTGCGGAACCCCAAGATCTAGTGCCAACTGATGGGAACCTTAGCAACTAGAGGTGAAATGAATACGGATGATGATAAGAACATCACCAAACATGCGATAAAACCCAGCATCAGGATATGGTAAACATCCCCCAGGTTGCAAAGAGCAGGTTTCGAGGGTAGATTGATGAAAATTGTCACGGAACCCAATATCTATTGCCAACTGATGGGAACCTTAACAGCTAGTGGAAACGCAACACCTAAGTTGATAAGAAACGTCACCAACATGCGATAAATGCAACATCAAGAAGTGGCAAAGAACCCGAAGAGCGTCAATGCGTAGGTTTCGAAGGGTAGATTGATGAAACTTGTTGCAGAACCCCAAGATCTAGTGCCAACATGGAACCTTTGCAATTAGTGGTGAAACACAATATCGAAGATGATAAGAACGTCACCAAACATGCGAAAAAACCCAACATCAAGATGTGGTAAACAACACCGTGAAGCTGCAAAGTGCAGGTTTCGAAGGGCAAACTCATGAAACTTGTCGCGGAACCCAAGATCTGGGGCCAACTGATGGGAACCTTAACAGCTAATGGTGAAACACAATACCTGTGATGATAGAACGTCACCAACATGCGATAAAACCCAACATCAGGATCTGGTAAACAACCCCAGAAGTTGTAAAGACTTGGTTTTGAATGGTAGATTGATGAAACTTGTCGCGGAACCCCAAGATCTGTGCCAACTCGGAACCTTAGCAGCTAGTGGTGAAACGCGATACCGAAGATGGTAAGAACATCACCAAGATGCGATAAAACCCAACATCTGAATGTGGCAAACAACCCTCGAAGCTGCAAAGAGCAGGTTTAGAAGGGTTGATTGATGAAACTTGTTGCGGAACCTCAAGATCTAGTGCCAACTAATGGGAACCTTAGCAACTAGACGTGAAACGCAATACCAAAGATGATAAGAATGTCACCTACATGCAATAAAACCCACATCAGGATGTGGTAAACAACCCCACAAGCTGCAAAGAGCAAGTTTCGAAGGGCAGATTGAAGAAACTTGTTGCGGAACCCCAAGATCTAGTGCCGACTGATGGGAACCTTAGCAACTAGTGGTGAAATGCAATGCCAAAGATGATAAGAACGTCACCAACATGTGATAAAACCCAACACCAAGATGTGGTAAATAACCCCACAAGCAGCAAAGAGCAAGTTTCGATGGGTAGATTGATGAAACTTCTCGCGGAACCCCATGATCTAGAGCTAACTGATGGGAACCTTAGCAACTGAAGGTGAAATACAATACCAAAGATGATAAGAACATCACCAACATAAGATAAAACCCATAATCCGGATGTAGTAAACAACTCCAGAAGCTGCAAGAGCAGGTTTTGAAGGGTAGATTGGTGAAACTTGTCGTAGAACCACAAGATCTAGTGCCAACTGATGGAACCTTAGCAACAAGAGGAGAAACGAATACCAAAGATGATAAGAACGTCACCAACATGCGACAAAACGCAACTTCCAGATCTAGTAAACAACTCCAGTAGCTACAAAGAGCAGGTTTCAAAAGGCAGATTGATGAAACCTGTCGCAAAACCCCAAGATTTGGTGCCAACTGATCGGAACCTTAGCAAGTAGTGGTAAACGCAAAACCGAAGATAAGAACGTCACCAACATGCAAGAAAACCCAACATCCAGATGTGGAAAACAACCCTAGAAGCTGCAAAGAGCTTGTTTCGAAGGATAGATTGATGAAACTTGTCGCGAAACCTCAAGATCTAGTGCCAACTGATGGCTACCTTAGCAACTAGAGGTGAAACACAATAGATGATTTGAACAACACCAACATGTGCTAAAACCCAACGCCAAGATGTGGTAAACAACCCCGGAAGCTACAAAGTGCAGGTTTCGAAGGGTAAACTCATGAAACTTGTCATGGAACACCAAGATCTGGAGCCAACTAATGCGAACATTAGCAACTAGTGGTGAAACGCAATGCCTAAGATGATAAGAACGTCACCAACATGCGATAAAACTACATCAGGATTGGTAAACAACCCCAGAAGCTATAAAGACCAAGTTTCAAAGGGTTGATTCATGAAAGTTGTTGCGGATCCCCAAGATCTAGTGCCAACTAATGGGAAGCTTAGCAACTAGTGGAGAAATGCAATACCGAGATGATAAGAACGTCACCAACATGCGATAAAACCCAACATCATGATGTGGTAAACAACCCCAGAAGCTGCAAAGTGTAGGTTTCAAAGGGTAAATTGATGAAACTTGTGGCGGAACCACAAGATCTGGTGCTGCTAATGGGAACCTTAGCAACTAGTGGTGAAACGCAATACCGAAGATGATAAGAACGTCACCAACATGTGATAAAACCCAACTTCAGGATGTGGAAAAGAACCCCAGAAGCTGCAAAGTGCAGGTTTGAAGGGACCACAGATGAAACCTATCACGGAACCCGAAGATCTGGTGCCAACTGATGGGAACCTTAGCAACTAGTGGTGAAACGCAGTATCGAATATGATAAGAACGTCACCAACATGCGATAAAACCCAACATCAAGATGTGAAAAGAGCCCAAGAGCAGCAATGTGAAGGTTTCGAAGAAGATTGACGAAACTTGTCGTGGAACCCCAAGACCTAGAGCCAACTAATGGGAGCCGTCACAACTAGTGGTGAAATGCAATACTGATGATGATAAGAACCTCACCAACATGCGATAAAACCCAACATTAGGATGTGGTAAACAACCCCAAAAGCTGCAAAGTGCAGCTTTCGTTGGGTAAACTGATGAAAGCTTCTCACGGAACCCCAAGATCTGGTGCCAACTGATGGGCCATAGCAACTAGTGGTGAAACGTAGTACTGAAGATGATAAGAACATCACCAACATGTGATAAAACCTGAACATCCGGATGTGGCAAACAACCATAGAAGCTGCAATGAGCAAGTTTCGAAGGGTTGATTGATGAAACTTGTAGCAGAACCTCAAGATCTAGTGCCAACTGATGGGAACCTTAGCAACTAGACGTGAAACACAATACCGAAGATGATAAGGTCAACACCAAATTGTGATAAAAGCCAGAATCAGGATTTTGGTAAACAACCCCACAAGCTGCAAAGAGTAGGTTTCAAAGGGCAAATTGATGAAACTTGTCGCGGATCCCCAAGATCTAGTGCCAACTTATCGGAACTGTAGCAACTAGTAGTGAAAGGCAATACCGAAGATGATATGGATGTCACCAACATGTGATAAAACCCAACTTCAAGATGTGGTAAATAACCCCACAAGCTGCAAAGAGCAGGTTTCAATGGGTAGACTGTTGAAACTTGTCGCAGAACCTCAAGATCTAGTGTGAACTAATGGGAACCTTAGCAACTAGAGGTGAAACGCAATACCGAAGATGATAAGAACGTCACCAACATAAGATAAAAACCAACATCAGATGTGCTAAACAACTCCAAAAGCTGCAAAGACGCAGGTTTCGTAGGGTAGATTGATGAAACTTGTATAGAAACGAAAAGAACTTCTATCAACTGATGAGAACCTTAGCAAATAGTGGTGAAACGCAACACTGAAGATGATAAGAACGTCACCAATATGTGATAAAACCCAACATCAAGATGTGGTAAAGAACCCGAAGAGTGGCAATGAGTAGGTTTCGAAGGGTAGATTGATGAAACTTGTTGCGGAACCCCAAGATCTAGTGCCATGGGAACCTTTGCAACTAGTGGGGAAACAAAATACCGAAGATGATAAGAAGTCACCAACATGTGATAAAACCCAACTTCCAGATGTGGTAAAGAACTCCAGTAGCTGCAAACATCAAGTTTAAAAGGTAGATTGAAGAAACTTGTCACGGAACCCCAAGATCTAGTGCCAACCCCAAGATCTGGTGCCAATTGATGGGAAACCTTAGCAACGAGTGGCAAACGCAAAAGAAGATGGTAAGAACATCACCAACATGTGAAAAACCCAACATCAAGATGTGTAAAGAACCCCAAGAGCAGCAATGTGCAGCTTTCAAAGGTAGATTGATGAAACATGTCGCGAAACCCAAAGATCTTCTACCAACTGAGAACCCTTAGTAAATAGTGGTGAAACGCAATACTAAGATGATAAGAACGTCACCACAAGTGATAAAACTGAACATTAGGATCTGTAAACAACTCTAGAAGCTATAAGACTTGGTTTCGAAGGGTAGATTGATGAAATTTATCGCGGAACCCCTAGATCTACCACCAACTAATGGGAACCTGAGCAGCTAGTGGTGAAACGCAATACCGAAGAAGAAAAGAACGTCACCAACATCGATAAAACCCGACATCCGGATGTGGCAAACAACCCCTAAAGCTGCAAAGTGCAGGTTTCGAAGGGTTGATTGAAGAAACTTGTCGCGGAACCACAGATCAAGTGCGAACTGATGGGAACCTAGCTACTGAGGTCAAACGCAATATCAATGATGATCAGAACGTCACCAACAAGCGATAAAACCCAACATCAGGATGTGCTAAACAACCCCAGAAGCTACAAAGAGCAGGTTTCGAAGGGTAAACTGATGAAAGTTGTCGCGGAACCCCAAGATCTAGTGCCAACTAATGGGAACCTTAGCAACTAGTGGTGAAACGCAAACCGAAGATGATAAGAACTGTCACCAACATGTGATAAAACCCAACATCAAGATGTGGAAAAGAACCCCAAGAGAGGCAATGTGTCAGGTTTCGAAGGGTACATTGATGAAACTTGTCGCGGAACCCCAAGATCTATTGCCAACTGATGGGAACCTTGGCCACTAGTGGTGAAATGCAATACCGAAGATGATAAGAACATCACCAACTGCAATAAAACCCAGCATGAAGATATGGTAAACATCCCCACAAGCTGCAAGGAGTAGGTTTCGAAGGGTAAACTGATGAAACTTGTCGCAGAACCCAAGATCTAGTGCCACTGATGGGAACTTGGCAACTAGTGGTAAACGCATAACTGAAGTTGATAAAGCGTCGCCAACATGCGATAAAACCCAACATGAAGATGTCGAAAAGAACCCCAGAGTGGCAATGTGTAGGTTTCAAAGGGTACATTAATGAAACTTGTTGCAGTACCCCAAGATCTATTGCAACAAATGGTAACCTTAGCACTAGTGGTGAAACGAATACTGAAGATGATAAGAACATCACCAACATACATTAAAACCCAACATCAAGATGTGGTCAACAACCCCAGAAGCTGTAAATTGCAGTTTCGAAGGGTGGATTGACAAAACTTGTGCGGAGCCCCAAGATCTAGACCCAACTAATGGGAACTTTAGCAACTAGTGCTAAAATGCAATACTGAAGATGATAACAACGTCTCCAACATGCGATAAAACCTAACATCAGGATGTGGTGAACAACCCTATAAGCTGCAAAGTGTAGGTTTCAAAGGGTAAACTGACGAAACTCGTCGTGGAACACCAAGATCTAGAGCCAACTAATCTGAACCTTAGCAACTAGTGGTGAAACCAAAACCTAAGATGATAAGAACGTCACCAACATGCGATAAAACCCAACACCAAGATGTGGTAAACAACCCACAAGCTACAAAGAGTAGGTTTCGAACGGAGATTGATGAAACTTGCCCCAGAACCCCAAGATCTAGTGCCAACAAATGGAACCTTAGCAACTAGTGGTGAAACGCAATAACGAAGATGATGAGAACATCACCAACATGTGTTACAACCAAACATTAGGATGTAGTAAACAACCCCAGAAGCTGCAAAGTGCAGGTTTTCAAAGGGTAGATTGATGAAACTTGTTGCGGAACCCCAAGATCTAGAGCCAACTGATGGGAACCTTAGCAACTAGCGGCAAACGCAATACCGAAGATGATAAGAACATCACCAACATGCGATAAAACCCAACATCAGGATGTGGCAAAAAACCCCAGAAGCAGCAAAGTGTAGGTTTCAAAGGGTAAACTGACGAAACTTGTCGCTAAGCACCATCATCTGGAGCCAACTAATGTGAACCTTAGCAACTATTGGTCAAACGCAATACCTAAGATGATAAGAACATCACCAACATGCGATAAAACCCAACATTAGGATCTGGTAAACAACCCCAGAAGTTGTAAAGACCAGGTTTCAAAGGGTAGATTGATGAAACTTGTCACGGAACCCCAAGATCTGGTGCCAACTGATGGGAACCTTGCAACTAGTCATGAAACGCAATACTGAAGATGATAAGAATGTCACCAAACATGTGATAAAATCCAACATCCGGATGTGGCAAATAACCCCAGATGCTGCAAAGAGCAGGTTTCGAAGGGTTGATTGATGAAACTTGTCGCGAACCCAAGATCTTGTGCAACTGGGAACCTTAGCAACTAGTGGTGAAACGCAATACCGAAGATGATAAGAACGTCACCAACATGCGATAAAACCCAACATCAAGATGTGGTAAATAACCCCACATGCTGCAACGAGCAGGTTTCGAAGGGAAGATTGATGTAACATGCGCGGAACCCAAGATCTAGTGCCAATTGATAGGAACCTCAGCAACAAGTGGTGAAACACAATACCTAAGATGATAAGAACGTCACCAACATGCAATAAAACCCAACATTAGGATCTGGTAAACAACTCCAGAAGCTGCAAAAGAGTAAGGTTTGAAGGGTAGATTGATGAAACTTGTCGCGGAACCCCGAGATCTAGTGCCAACTAATGGGAACCTTAGGAACTAGAGGTGAAATGCAATACCAAAGATGATAAGAATGTTACCAACATGCGATAAAACACAACATCAAGATGTGGTAAATAACCCACATGCTGCAACGAGCAGGTTTCGAAGGAAAGATTCATGAAACTTGTCGGAACCCCAACATCTAGTGCCAACTGACTGGGAACCTTAGTAGCTAGTGGTGAAATGCAACACCAAACATGGTAAGAACATCACCGACATGCGATAAAACCCAAAGTCTAAATGTGGCAAACAACCCCAGAGCTAAGAGCAGGTTTCGATAGGTTGATTGATGAAACTTGTCACGAACCTCAAGATCTATGCCATCTGATGAGAACCTTAGCAACTAGAGGTGAAACACAATATCGATGATGATATGAACATCACCAACATGCAATAAAACCCAGCATCAGGATGTGGTAAACAACCACAAGCTGCAAAGAGTAGGTTTCAAAGGGTAGATTGATAAAACTTGTCACGGAACCCCAAGATCTAGTGCCAATTGATGGAACCTTAGCAACTATGGTGAAATGCAATACTGGAAGATGATAAGAACGTCACCAACTTGCGACAAAATCCACTCAAGATGTGGTAAGGAACCCCAAGAGCGGCAATGTGCAGGTTTCGATAGGTAGATTGATGAAACCTGTTGCAGAACCCCAAGATCTAGTGCCAATTGATGGGAACCTTTGCAACTAGTGGTGAAACGCAGTACTGAAGATGATAAGAACGTCACCAACATGCAATAAAACCCCACATCAGGATGCAGTAAACAACTCTAGAAGCTGCAAAGTGCATGTTTTGCTGGGTAAACTGATGAAACTTGTCGCAGAACTCCAAGATCTAGTACCAACTTATGGGAACCATATCAACTAGTGGTGAAACACAAAACCGAACATGATAAGAACTTCATCAGCAAGCGACAAAACCGAACATCAAAATGTGGAAAAGAAACCCAAGAGCGGCAATGTGCAAGTTTCGAAGGGCACATTGCTGAAACTTTTCGCGAAACCCCATGATCTATTGCCAACTAATGGGAACCTTAGCAACTAGTGTGAAACACAATATCAAAGATGATAAGAACGTCACCAACATGCGTTAAAACCCAATATCAAGATGTGCTAAATAACCCCAGAAGCTACAAAGTGCAGATTTTGAAGGGTAGATTGACAAAACTTGTCGCAGAACCCCAATATCTAGAGCCAACTAGTGGGAACCTTAGCAACAAGTGGTGAAACACAATACCGAAGATGATAAGAACGTCACCAACATGTGATAAAACCCAACATCAGGATGTGGTAAACAACCCTTCAAGCTGCAAAGTGCAGGTTTGGAAGTGCAAACTCATGAAACTTGTCGCAGAACTCCAAGATCTGGAGCCAGCTAATGGGAACCATAGCAACTAGTGGTGAAACGGAATACCTAAGATGATAAGAACGTCACCGACATGCGATAAAACCCAACATCAGGATCGAGTAAACAACCCCAGCAGCTGTAAAGACTAGTTTCGAAGGATAGATTGTTGAAACTTGTCGTGGAACCCAAGATCTATTGCCAACTAATGGAACCTTAGCAACAAGTGGAGAAATGCAATACCAAAGATGATAAGAACATCACCAGCATGCGATAAAACCCAACATCAGGATGTTGTAACAACCCTAGAAGCTGCAATGTGCATGTTTCGAAGTAAACTGATGAAACTTGTTGCAGAACCCCAAGATCTGGTGCAAACTGATGGGAACCTTAGCAACACGTGGTGAAATGCAACACCGAAGACGATAAGAACGTCACCAACATGTGATAAAACCCAACATCCGGATCTAGCAAACAACCCCAGAAGCAGCAAAGAGTAGGTTTCAATGGGTTGATTGATGAAACTTGTCGCGGAACCTCAAGATCTAGTGCCAATTGATGGGAACCTTAGCAACTAGACGTGAAACGCAATACCGAAGATGATAAGAACGTCACCAACATGTGATAAAACTCTGCATCAGGATGCGGTAAACAACCCCACAAGCTGCAAAGAGCAGGTTTCGTAGGGTAGATTGATGAAACTTGTCATGGAACCCCAAGATCTAGTGCCAAATGATCGAAACCTTAGCCACTAGTGGTGAAATGCAATATCGAAGTTGATAAGAATGTCACCAACATGCGATAAAACCCAACATCAAGATGTGGTAAATAACCCCAAAGTTGCAAAGAGTAGGTTTCGATGGGTAAATTGATGAAATTTGTCGTGGAACCCCAATGTCTAGGACCAACTGACGGGAACCTTGACAACTATAGGTGAAATGCAATACCAAAGATGATAAGAATGACACTAACATAATATAAAACCCAACATCCAGATGTGGTAAACAACTCCAGAAGCTACAAAGAGCAGGTTTCGTAGGGTGGATTGATGAAACTTGTTGCGGAACCCCAAGATCTAGTGCCAACTGGTGGGAACCTTAGTAACAAGAGGAGAAACGAATACCAAAGATGATAAGAACATCACCATCATGCGACAAAACCCCACTTCTGAATCTGGTAAACAACTCCAGTAGCTAAAAAAAGCAAGTTTGAAAAGGTAGATTGATGAACTTGTCCCGGAACCCCAAGATTTGGTGCCAACTGATGGAACCTTAGCAACTAGTGTGAAACGCAAAACCAAAGATGATAAGAACGTCACCGACAAGCGGGGAAACCCAACATCTGGATCTGGCAAACAACCCCAGAAGTTGCAAAGAGCAGGTTTCAAGGGTAGATTGATGAAACTTGCTGCGGAACCCAGGATCTAGTGCCAACAGATGGGAACCTTAGCAACTAGTGGTGAAACGCAATACTAAAAATGATAAAAACGTCACCAATATGCAATAAAACCAGCATCAGGATGTGGTAAACAACCCCAGAAGCTGGAAAGTGCAAGTCTCGAAGGGTAAACTGATGAAACTTGTTACGGAACCCCAAGATTTGGAGCCAACTGATGGGAACCTTAGCAACTAGTGTGAAACGCAATACCTAAGATGATAAGAACATCACCAACATGTGATAAAACCCAACATTAGGATCTGGTAAAACAAGCCCAGAAGCTGCAAAGACCGGTTTCAAAGGGTAGATTGATGAAACTCTCGCGGAACCTCAAGATCTAGTGCCAACTGATGGGAACCTTAGCAACTAGTGGTGAAACGCAATATCGAAGAAGATAAGAACGTCACCAACATGCGATAACCCAACATTGGATGTGGCAAACAACCCCAGAAGCTGCAAGGGACAGGTTTCAAAGGGTTGGTTGGTGAAACTTGTTGCGGAACCACATGATTTAGTGCCAACAGTGGGAACCTTAGCAACTAGAGGTGAAACGCAATAACAATGATAATAAGAACGTCACCAGCATGCGATAAAACCCAGCATCAGGATATGGTAACAACCCCACAAGCTGCAAAGAGCAAGTTTCGAAGGGTAAACTGATGAACTTGTCGCGAACCCCAAGATCTAGTGCACTAATGGAACCTTAGCAACTAGTGGTGAAACGCAAAACCGAAGATGATAAGAACGTCACCAACATGCAATACAACCCAACATCAAGATGTTGAAAAGAACCCAAGAGCGGCAATGTGTAGGTTTCGAAGGAAGATTGATGAAATTTGTCACGGAACCCCAAGATCTATGCCAACTTATGGGAACCTTAGCAACTAGTGGGGAAATACAATACCGAAGATGATAAGAACATCAACAACATGCGTTAAAACCCAACATCACGATGTGGTAAACAACCCCAGAAGTTGCAAAGTGCAGGTTTCTAAAGGTAAATTGACGAAACTTCTCGCGGAACCCCGAGATTTGGTGCCAACTGATGGGAACCTTAGTAACTAGTGGTGAAACGCAAAACCGAAGATGATAAGAATGTCAATAACATGTGATAAAACCCAACATCAAGATGTTGAAAAGAACCCCAAGAGCGGCAATGTGCAATTTTTGAAGGGTAGATTGATAAAACTTTTTGCGGAACCCCAAGATCTATTGTCAACTGATGGGAACCTTACAAACTAGTGGTGAAACGTAATACCAAAGATGATTAGAACTTCACCAACATGCGTTAAAACCCAACATCAGGATGTGGTATACAACTCCAGAAGTTGCAAAGAGCAGGTTTTGAAGGGTAGATTGGTGAAACTTGTCGCGGAACCCCAAAATCAACTGCCAACTTATGGGAACCTTAGCAACTAGTGGTGAAACGCAATACCGAAGATGATAAGAATGTCACCAACATGTGATAAAACCCATCATCAAGATGTGGTAAAGAACCCCAAGAGCAGCAATGTGCAGGTTTCGTAGGGTAGATTGATGAAACTTGTCACGGAACCCCAAGATCTATTGCCAACTTATGGAACCTTAGCAACTAGTGGTGAAACGCAATACCGAAGATGATAAGAACGTCACCAACATGGGATAAAACCCAACATCAAGATGTGGTAAAGAACCCGAAGAGCGGCAATGTGCTGGTTTCGAAGGGTAGATTGAAGAAACTTGTCACAGAACCCCATGATGTATTGCCAACTGATGGGAACCTTAGCAACTAGTGGTGAAACGCAATACTGAAGATGATAAGAATGACACCAACATAAGATAAAACCCAATATCCGGATGTGGTAAACAACCCCAGAAGCTGCAAAAAGCAAGTTTTGATGGGTAGATTGATGAAACTTGTTGCGGAACCCCAAGATCTGGGGCCAACCGAAGGGAACCTTAGCAACTAGAAGTGAAACACAATATCAAAGATGATAAGAACGGCACCAACATAAGATAAAACCCAACATCAGGATGTGGTAAACAACTCTAGAAGCTGCAAAGAGCAGGTTTTGAAGGGTAGATTGATGAAACTTTTTGCGGAACCCTAAGATCTATTGCCAATTGATGGGAACGTTAGCAACTAGTGGCAAACGCAATGCCGAAGATGATAAGAAGGTCACCAACATGCAATAAAACCCAACATCAAGTTGTTGAAAAAGAACCCCAAGAGTGGCAATGTGCAGGTTTCGAAGGGTAGATTGATGAAACTTGTCGCGGAACACCAAGATTTGTTGCCAACCAATGGGAACCATTGCAACTAGTGGTGAAACGCAATAACGAAGATGACAAGAACTTCAACGACATGCATTAAAACCCAATATCAGGATGTGGTAAACAACTCCAGAAGCTACAAAGAGCAGGGTTCGAAGGGTAGATTGATGAATCTTGTCGTGGAACCCCAAGATCAATTGCCAACTAATGGAACCTTAGTAACTAGTGGTGAAACGCAATACCGAAGATCATAAGAACTTCACCAACATGTGATAAAACCCAACATCAAGATGTGGTAAAGAACCCCAAGAGCGGCAATGTCCAGGTTTCATTGGGTACATTGATGAAACTTGTCACGGAACCCCAAGATCTATTGCCAATTGATGGGAATGTTAGCAACTAGTGGTGAAACACAATAGCAAAGATGATAAGAACGTCACCAACATGCGATAAAATGCAACATCAAGATGTTGAAAAGAACCCCAAGAGCAGCAATGTGCAGGTTTCGAAGGGTAGATTGATGAAACTTCTCGCGGAACACCAAGATCTATTGCCAACTGATGGGAACCTTAGCAACTAGTGGTGAAACACAATACCAAAGATGATAAGAACTTCAGCAACATGCAATAAAACATAACATCAGGATGTGGTAAACAACTCCAGAAGCTGCAAAGAGCAAGTTTGAAGGGCAGATTGATGAAACTTGTTGCGGAACCTCAAGAACATTTGCCAACTGATGGGAACCTTAGCAACTAGTGGTGAAACACAATACTGACGTTGATAAGAACGTCAGCAACATGTGATAAAACTGAACATCAAGATCTAGCAAAGAACCGCAAGAGCGGCAATGTGCAGGTTTCATAGGGTAGATTGATGGAACTTGTCGCGAAACCACAAGATCTGGTGCCAACTGACAGGAAGCTTAGCAACTAGTGGTGAAATGCAAAACCGAAGAAGACGAGAACGTCACCAACAAGTGATAAAACCCAACATCAAGCCGTGGAAAAGAACCCCAAGAGCGGCAATGTGCAGGTTTCGAAGGGTAGATTAATGAAATTTGTTGCAGAACGCCAAGATCTATTGCCAATTGATGGGAACCTTAGAAACTAGTGGTGAAATGCAATACCGAAGATGATAAGAACCTCGCCAACATGCATTAAAACCCAACATTAGGATGTGGTCAACAACCCCAGAAGTTGCAAAGTGCAGGTTTTAAAATGTAGATTGATGAAACCTGTCGCGGAACACCAATACCTGGTGCCAACTGATGGGAACCATAGCAACTAGTGGTCAAACGAAAAATCGAAGATGATAAGAACATCACCAACAAGCGAGAAAACCCAACATCAGGATGTGGCAAACAACCCCAAAAGCTGCAAAAAGCAGGTTTCGAAGGGTAGATTGATGAAACATGTCGCGGAACCTCAAGATCTTGTGCCAACTGATGGGGAACCTTAGTGACTAGAGGTGAAACGCAATACCAAAGATAATATGAATGTCACCAACATGCGATAAATCCCAACATCAAAATGTGGTAAATAACCCCACAAGCTGCAAAGAGCCAGTTTTGAAGGAAGATGGATGAAACTTGCTACAGAACCCCAAGATCTAGTGCCATCTAATGGGAACCTTAGCAACTAGTGGTGTAATGCAATACGGAAGATGATAAGAATGTCACCAACATGCGACAAAACCCAACATTAGGATGTGGTAAATAACCCTAGAAGCTCCAAAGTGCAGGTTTCGAAGGGTAAACTGTTGAAAATTGTCGTGGAACCCAAACATCTGGAGCCAATTGATGGGAACCTTAGCAATTAGTGGAGAATTGCAATAAGTAAGATACTAAGAACGTCTCCAACATGTGACAAAACCCAACATCAGGATCTTGTAAACAACCCCAGAAGATATAAAGACCTGCTTTCGAAGGGTAGATTGATGAAACTTGTCGCGGAACCTCAAGATTTGGTTCCAATTGATTGGAACCTTAGCAACTAGTGGTGAAACGCAAAATCAAAGATGATAAGAACGTCACCAACATGCGATAAAAACCCAACATCAAGATGTTGAAAAGAACCCCAAGAGCGGCAATCTGCAAGTTTCAAAGGGGAGATTGATGAAACTTGTCGCGGAACTCGAAGATCTATTGCCAACTAAGGGAAACCTTAGCAACTAGTGGTGAAACGCAATACTGAAGATGATATGAGCGTCACCAACATGCGATAAAACCCAACATCAGGATGTGGTAAACAACTCCAGAAGTTGCAAAGTGCAGGTTTCGGTGGGTAAAACTGATGAAACTTGTCGTGGAACCCCAAGATCTGGTGCCAACTAATGGGAACCTTAACAACTAGGGGAGAAATGCAAAACCAAAGATGATAACAACATCACCAACATGCAATAAAACCAAACATCAGGATGTGGAAAAGAATCCCGAGAGCAGCAATGTGCAGGTTTCGAAGGGTAGATTGATGAAATTTGTCACGGAACGCCAAGATCTATTGCCAACAGATGGGAACCTTAGCAACTAGTGGTGAAATGCAACACCAAAGATGATAAGAATCACACCAACATGCGTTAAAACCCAACATCAGGATGTGGTAAACAACCCCAAAAGCTGCAAAGTGCAGGTTTTAAAAGGTAGATTGATGAAACTTATCGTGGAACCCAAGATCTGGTGCCAACTGATGGGAACCTTAGCAATCAGTGGTGAAACACAAAATCGAAAATGATAAGAACGTCACCAACATGCGAGAAAACCCAACATCCAGATGCAGCAAACAACCCCATAAGCTACAAAGAGCAGTTTTCAAAGGGTAGATTGATGAAACTTGTTGCAGAACCTCAGGATCTAGTGCCAACTGTTGGGAACCTTAGCAACTAGAGGTGAAATGCAATACCAAAGATGATCTAAACGTCACCAACATGCGATAAAACCCAATATCAAGATGTGGTAAATAACCTCACAAGCTACAAAGAGCAGGTTTTGAAGCGAAGAGTGATGAAACTTGCCGCGGAACCCCAAGAATTGGAGCCAACTGATGGGAACCTTAGCAACTAGTGGTGAAACGCAATACTGAAGATGATAAGAACGTCACCAATATGCGATAAAAACCCAACATCAAGATGTGGTAAACAACCCTAGATGCTGCAAAGTGCAGGTTTCGAAGGGTAAACTGATGAAAATTGTCGCGAAACCCCAACATCTGGAGCCAACTGATGGGAACCTTAGCAACTAGTGGAGAAACGCAATACCTAAGAAGCTAAGAACGTCTCCAACATGCGATAAAACCGAACTTCAGGATGTGGTAAACAACTCAAGAAGTTGCAAAGTGCAGGTTTCGAAGGGTAAATTGATGAAACTTGTCGCGGAAACCCAACATCTGGATTCAAGTAATGACAACCTTAGCAACTAGTGGTGAAACGCAATGCCGAAGAAAGATAAGAACGTCACCAACATGCGATAAAACCCATCATCAAGATGTGGCGAAGAACACCAGAAGCTGCAAATTGCAGGTTTCGAAGGGTAAACTAATGAAACTTGTCACGGAAACCCAACATCTGGTTTCAATTGATGACAACCTTAGCAACTAGTGGTGAACGCAATGCCGAAGATGATAAGAACGTCAGTAGCATGCGATAAAACCCAACATCAAGATGTGGTAAATAACCCCACAAGCTGCGAAAAGCAGGTTTCGATGGGTAGATTGATGAAACTTGTTGCGGAACCCCAAGATCTGGTGCCAACTGATGGGAACTTCAGCAACTAGTGGTGAAACACAACACTGAAGATGATAAGAACATCACCAACATGCTATAAAATCCAACATCAAGATGTTGAAAAGAACCCCAAGTGCGCAATGTGTAGGTTTCGAAGGGTACATTGATGAAACTTGTCGCAGAACCCCAAGATCTATTGCCAACTAATCGAAACCTTAGCAACTAGTGGTGAAACGCAATAACGAAGATTATAACAACTTCACCAACATGTGTTAAAACCCAACAACAGGATGTGGTAAACAACTCCAAAAGCTGCAAAGAGCAGGGTTCGAAGGGTAGATTGATGAAACTTGTCGTGGAACCCCAGATCAACTGCCAACGAATGGGAACCTTAGCAACTAGTGGTGAAATGCAATACCGAAGATGATAAGAACGTCGCCAACATGTGATAAAACCCAACTTCAAGATGTGGTAAAGAACCCCAAGAGCGGCAATGTCTAGGTTTCGTTGGGTAGATTGATGAAACTTGTCGCGGAACCCCAAGATCTACTGCCAAGTAATGGGAACCTTAGCAACTAGTGGTGAAACGTAATATGGAAGATGATCAGAACATCAGCAACATGCGAGAAACCCAACATCAGGATGTGGTAAACAACCCCAGAAGCTGCAAAGTGCAGGTTTCGAAGGGTAAACTGAGGAAAATTGTCGCGGAACCCCAACATCTGGAGCCAACTGATGGGAACCTTAGCAACTAGTGGAGAAACGCAATACCTAAGATGATAAGAACGTCTCCAACAAGCGATAAGCCCAACATCAGGATCTGGTAAACAACCTAGAAGCTGTAAAGGCCTAGTTTCGAAGGGTAGATTGATGAAACTTGTCGTGGAACCTTGGGCAGCTAGTGGTGAAACGCAATATTGAAGAAGATAAGAACGTCTCCAACATGCGATAAAACCCAACATCAAGATGTGGTGAACAACACCAGAAGCTGCAGAGTGCAGGTTACGATGGGTAAACTGATGAAACTTTTCGTGGAACCCAAGATCTAGTGCCAACTGATGGGAACCTTAGCAACTAGTGGTGAAATGCAAAACCGAAGATGCTAAGAACGTCACCAACATGAGATACAACCCAACATCAAGATGTTGAAAAGAGCCCAAGAGCGGCAATGTGCTGGTTTCGAAGGGTAGATTGTTGGAACTTGTCGTGGAACCCGAAGATCTATTGCCAACAGATGGAAACCTTCGCAAGTAGTGGTGAAATGCAATACCAAAGATGATAAGAACTTCACGAACATGTGTTAAAACCCAACATTAGGATCTGGTAAACAACTCCAGAAGCTGCGAAGAGCAGGGTTCGATGGGTAGATTCATGAAACTTGTCGCGGAACCCCAAGATCAACTGCCAACTGATGGAACCTTAGCAACTATTGGTAAAACGCAATACCGAAGATGATATGAACGTCACCAACATGTGATAAAACCCAACATCAGGATGTGGAAAAGAACCCCAGAAGCTGCAAAGTGCAAGTTTGAAGGGACCACAGATGAAACTTGTCACGAAACATGAAGGTCTGGTGCCAACTAATGGGAACCTTAGCAACTAGTGGTGAAACGCAATACCGAATATGATAGAAATGTCACCAACATGCGATAAAACCCAACATCAAGATGTGGTAAACAACTCCAGAAGCTACAAAGAGCAAGTTTTGAAGGGAAGATTGACGAAACTTGTTGTAGAACCCCAAGATCTAGAGCCAACTAATGGGAGCCTTCACAACTAGTGGTGAAACGCAATACCAATGATGATAACAACCTCACCAACAGGCAATAAAACCCAACATAAGATGTGGTAAACAACCCTAGAAGTTGCAAAGTGCAGCTTTCGAAGGGTAAACTGATGAAATTTCTCACGGAACGCCAAGATCTGGAGCCAACTGACGGGAACCATAGCAACTAGTGGTGAAATGCAATACGAAGATGATAAGAATGTCACCAACATTCAATAAAATAGAACATCCGGATGTGGCAAACAACCCCAGAAGCTGCTACGAGCAAGTTTTGAAGGGTTGATTGATGAAACTTGTCACAGAACCTCAAGATCTAGTGCCAACTGATGGGAACCTTAGCAACTAGACATGAAACACAATACCGAAGATGATAAGAATGTCACCAAATTATGATAAAAGCCAGAGTCAAGATTTGGTAAACAACCCCACAAGCTGCTAAGAGTAGGTTTCAAAGGGCAAATTGATGAAACTTGTTGCGGATCCCAAGATCTAGTGCCAACTTATCGGAACCATAGCACTAGTGGTGAAAGGCAATACCAAAGATGATATGGATGTCACCAACATGTGATAAAACCCAACTTTCAAGATGTGGTAAATAACCCCACAAGCTGCAAAGAGCAGGTTTCAATGGTAGACTATTGAAACTTGTCGCGGAACCTCAAGATCTAGTGTGAACTGATGGGAACCTTAGCAACTAGAGGTGAAATGCAATACCAAAGATGATAAGAAATCACCAACATGTGATAAAACCCAACATCAAGATGTGGTAAAGAACCCGAAGAGTGGCAATGAGAAGGTTCGAATGGTAGATTGATGAAACTTTTCACGGAACCCCAAGATCTAGTGCCATGGGAACCTTTGCAACTAGTGGTGAAATGCAATACCAAAGATGATAAGAAGTCACCAATATGCGATAAAACCAACTTCCGGATGTGGTAAAGAACTCCAGTAGCTACAAACAATCAAGTTTCGAAAGATAGATTGAAGAAACTTGTCACGGAAACCCCAAGATCTGGTGCCAACTGATGGGAACTTAGCAAACGAGCGGCGAAACCAAAAGTGAAGATGGTAAGACATCACCAATCATGCGAGAAAACCACAAACATCCAGATGTGATAAAGAACCCCAACAGCTGCAATGTGCAGCTTTCGAAGGGTAGATTGATGAAACTTGTTGCGGAACCCAAAGATCTTCTACCAACTGACGAGAACCTTAGCAAATAGTGGTGAAACGCAATTACCGAAGATTGATAAGAACCTCAACAACATGCGATAACCCACATCAGGATCTGATAACAACCCAGATGTTGTAAAGAGCAGGTTCAAAGGGTAGATTGATCAACTTTGCCGGAACCCAAGATCTAGTGACAACTAATGGGAACCTTAGTAGGTAGTGGTGAAACACAATATTCAAGATGATAAGAACGTCACCAACATGCTAAAAAACCGAACCATCAGATGTGGTAAACACTCTAGAAAGCTAGAAAGTGCAGGTTTCGAAGGGTAAACTAATGAAACTTGTCGCGGAACCCCAAGATCTGGTGCCAACTAATGGGAACCTTAGCAACTAGTGGTGAAACGCAAAACCGAAGATGATAAGAACGTCACGCAACCAAGCGATAAAACCCAACATCAAGATGTGGTAAACAACTCCAGAAGCTACAAAGAGCAGGTTTTGAAGGGTGGATTGATGAAACTTGTCGCGGAAACCCAAGATCTAGAGCCAACTAAATGGAACCTCAACAACGAGTGGTGAAACAGAATACCGAAGATGATAAGAACGTCACCAACATGCAATAAAACCCAACATCCGGATGTGGCAAACAACCCTAGAAGCTGCGAAGAGCAGGTTTGAAGGTGATTGATGAAACTGTTCGCGGAACCCTCAAGATCTAGTGCCAACTAATGGGAACCTTAGCAACTAGACGAGAAATGCAATACCGAAGATGATAAGAACATCACCAAATTGCCATAAAGCTAGCATCAGGATGTGGTAAACAACCCCACAAGCTGCAAAGAGCAGGTTTCAAAGGGCAGATTGATCAAACTTGTTGCGAACCCCAAGATCTAGTGCCAACTGGTCGGAAACCTTAGCAAACTAGATGTGAAACGCATACTGAAGATGATAGAAGTCACCAACATATGATAAAACCAACGTTAGATGTGGTAAACCCCGCATGTTGCAAAGTGCAAATTTCGAAGGGCAAATTAATGAAACTTGTTGTGGAACCCCAAGACCTAGTGCCAACTGATGGGAACCTTTGCAACTAGTGGTGAAACGCAATACCGAAGATAAAAAGAACGTCACCAACATGCGGTAAAACCCAACATCAGGATTTGGTAAACAACCCCAGAAGCTGTAAAGACCTTGGTTCGAAGGGTAGATTGATGAAACTTGTCGTGGAACCCCAAAATCTGGTGCCAACTGATGGAACTTAGCGCTAGTGTGAAACGCAATGCCGAAGATGATAAGAACATACCAACATGTGAAAAACCAACATGAGGATGTGTAAACAACCCCAGAAGCTGCAAAGTGCATGTTTTCGAATGGTAAACTGATGAACTGCCACGTAACACCCAAGATCTAGAGCCCAACTGATGTGACCTAGCAAACTAGTGGTGAAATGGCAATACCTAAGAGGATAAGAACGTCACCAACATGCGATAAAAGCCAACATCAAGATCTGGTAAATTAACCCAGCAGCTGTAAAGAGCAGGTTTCAATAGGTTGATTGATGAAACTTGTCGCGGAACTTGAAGATCTAGTGCCAACTAATGGGAATCGTTGCAACTAGTGGAGAAAACGCAATACCGAAGATAATAAGAAACGTCACCAACATGCGGTAAAAGCCAACATCAAGATGTGGTAAACAACCCCAGAAGTTGCAAAGTGCAGGTTCGATGGGCAAACTGATGAAACTTGTTGCGGAACCCAAGATCTGGTGTCAACTGATGGGAACCTTAGCAACCAGTGATGAAACGCAACACCGAAGATGACAAGAACATCACCAACATGTGATAAAACCCAACATCCTGATGTGGCAAACAACTCCCTGAAGCTTGCAAAGAGCAGGTTTGTGAGGTTGATTGATGAAACTTTGTCATGGAACCTCCGAGATCTAGTGGCCAAACTGATTGGGAACCTTAGCAACTAGACGTGAAAGGCATACCCGAGGATGAATAAGTACGTCAACCAACATGCAATAAAACCAGCATCTGGATTGTGGTAAATGATCCCACAAGCTGGCAAAGAGCGGTTTTGAAGGGCATATTGATGAAACTTGTCGGCAGACCCAATGATCTAGTGCCTACTGATCGGAACATAGCAGCAAGTGGTGAAGATGCAAAACCAAAGAAGATAAGAAACGATCACCAAACATGCCGATAAAAACCCAACAATCAAGATGTGAGTAAATAACCCCACAAGCTGCAAAGAGCAGGTTTTGATGGGCAGATTGTTGAAACTTGTCATGGAACCCCCAAGATCTGGGGCCAACTTGTTGGGAACCTTAGCAAGTAGAGGTGAAACGCAATACCAAAGATGATAAGAACAATGCCCAACATAAGAAAAACCCAACATCCTGATAGGTAAACAATTCTAGAAGCTGCAAAGAGCAAGTTTGGAAGGGTAGATTGATGAAACTTGTCGTGGAAACACCAAGATCTAGTGCCAACTGATAGGACCTTAGCAACAAGAGGAAAAAATGAATTCCGAAGATGATAAGAACGTTCACCCAACATGCGACAAAACCAACTTCCGGATCTGGGTAAACAACTCCAGTAGCTACAAAGAGCTGGTTTCAAAAGGGCAGTTGACGGAAACTTGTCGCAGAACCCCAAGATCTGGTGCCAACCTGATCGGGAACCTTAGCAACTAGTCGTAAAACGCAAAACCGAAGATGATAAGAACGTCCACCAAAATGCGAGAAAACCCAACATCCGGATGTGGAAAACAACCCCAGAAGCTGCCAAAGAGCATGTTTCGAAGGGTAGATTGATGAAACTTGTCGGCAAAAACTCAACATCTAGTTGCCAATGATGGCACCTTAGCAACTAGAGGTGAAAATCAATACAAAAGATGAATTTGAACGTCACCAACATGCGATAAACCAACTTTGAAGATGTGGTAAACACCCACAAGCTTGCAAGAGCAAGTTTTGAAGGGTAAACTGATGAAATTTGTGCGGAACTGCAAGATCTATTGCAACTGATGGGAACTTAGCAACTAGTGGTGAATGCATACCGAAGAATGATAAGACGTCACCAACATGCGATAAAAACCATCATCAGGATGTAGGGAAACAATCCCAGAAGCTGAAAAAGTGCAGTTTCGAAAGCTAAACTGATTGAAAACTTGTCGTGGGAACTCCAGATCTTGAGCCAACTGATGGGAACCTAGCAACAAGTTGGTGGAAATGCATACCTATAGATGATAAGAAAGTCACCAAAAGCAATAAACCCACACATCAGGATATGGTAAGCAACCCCAGAAGATGTAAAGACCTCGTTTTGAAGGGTAGATTGATGAAACTTCTTGTGGAACCCCAAGATCCAGTGCCAACTGATGGGAATGAGCAACTAGTGGTGAAACACAATACTAAGAAGAAGAGTAAGACGTACCAACATGGTGATAAAAACCAACATTCGGATGTGGCAAACACCCCAAAAGCTGCAAAGAGCTAGTTTCAAAAGGGGTTGATTAAAGAAAGCTTGTCACGGAACCGCCAGATCAAGTGCCAACTTGATGGGAACCATAGCCAACTAGAGGTGAAACGCAAAACCATGATGATCAGAACGTCACCAACAAGCGATAAAACCTAGATCAGATGTGGTAAACAACCCCACAAGCTGCAAAGAGCGGTTTTGAACCGGTAAATTCAGATGAAACTGTCGCGGAACCCAAGATCTATTGCCAACTGATGGGAACTTTGGCAACTAGTGGTGAAATTGCAATACTGAAGAATGATAAGAACGTCACCAACATGCGATAAAACCCACATCAGGATGTGGTAAATAATCCCAGAAGCTGCAAAGTGCAAGTTTCGAAGGCTTAAAACTGATTGAACTTGTTTGGAACTCAAGATCTTGAGCAACTGATGGGAACCTAGCAACAAGTGGTGAAAGCATACCTAGATGATAAGAAAGTCACCAAACAAGCAAAAAACCCACATCAGATATGGTAAACAACCCCAGTAAGCTGTAAGACCTAGTTTCGAAGGGTAGATTGATGAAACTTCTTGTGGAACCCCAAGATCCAGTGCCAACTGATGGGTAACCTGAGCAAACTAGTGGTGAAACACAATACCGAAGAAAAATAAGAACTATGACCAACATGCGATAAACCAACATTTCGGATGTGGCAAACAACCCCTAAAAGCTGCAAAGAGCAGGTTTCCAAAGGTTGATTAAAGAAACTTTGTCCACGGAACCACAGGATCAAGGTGCCAATGATGGAACCATAAACAACTAGAGGTGAAAACGCAATACCAATGATGATCAGAACCGTCACCAACAAGCGATAAAACCTAGGCATCCAGGATGTGGTAAACACCCACAAGCTGCAAGAGCAAGTTTTGAAGGGTAAACATGATGAAACTTGTCGCGGAACCCCAATATTCAGTGCAATATGATTGGCGAAACTTAGCAAACTAGTGCTAAAACGCAAAACCAAAGATGATAAGAACGTCAGCAACATGCGATAAAACCAACATCAAGATGTGGAAAGTACCCAAGAGCGGGGCAATGTTGCAGGTTTTCGAAGGGTACATTGATGAAAACTGTCGCGGAACCCCAAATCTAGTTGCCAACTGATGGGACCTTGGCCACTAGCGATGAAATGCAATAACCGAAGATGATAAGAAACCCAACATGCGATAAAAACCCAGCATCAAGATATGGTAAACAACCCCACAATTTGCAAGCAGCCAGTTTCGAAGGGTAAACTGAAGAGATGACTTCTCGCGGAACCCGAAGATTTGGGGCCACTTGATGGGAAACTTAGCAACTAGTGGTGAATGCATACCAAAGTTGATAAGAATGTCACCAACATGCAATAAAACCCAACATCAAATGTCGCAAAGAACCCCAAGAGCTGCAATGTGTAGGTTCGAAGGGTACATTCGATTGAACTTGTTCGCGGAACCCGAGATCTATTGCCAATTGATGGTAACTTATTGCAAACTAGGGTGAAAAATGAAATAGCGAAGATGATAAAACGTACCAACATGCGATAAACCCAACATCAATGTGGTAAACAACCCCATAAAGCTGAAAGTGCAGGTTTTCAAAGGGTAAAATTGACGAAAACTTGCGGAACACTAGGATCTAGAGCCAACTGATGTGGAAACCTTAGCAACTATGGTGAAACGAAAAACTAAGATGATACGAACGTCACCGACTGCGATAAACCAACATTAGGATCTGGTAAACCAATAGAAGTTTTAAAGCCAGGTTTAAATGGTAGATGATGTAACTTTGTCGCTAACCCCAAGATCTGGTGCCAAACTGATGGAACCTTAGCAACTAGTGGTGAAACGCAATACTGAAGATGATAAGACGTCACTAACATGCGATAAAAACCCAAAATCCGGATGTGACAAATCACCCAGAGCTACAAAGAGCAGGTTCGAAGGTTTTGAGCGTAAACTTGTCATGGAACTGCACGATGTAGTTGCCAATTGATGAACTTGGCACTATAGGTGAAACCATACCAAGATGATATGAACGTCACCACATGCGAATTAAAAACCCAACAACAAGATGTGGTAATACCACAAGCTACAAAGAGCAAGTTTGAACGGAAGATTGATGAACTTGCTGCGGAAACCCCCAAGATTAGTGCCAATAGATGGGAACTTAGCACTAGTTGGAGAAATGAAATAAAGAAGATGATATGGGAGAACTGTCACTAGCATGCGTTAAAAATGCACATTCGAATGTGTAAACAATCCAGAAGTTGGCAGTGCAGGTTTCGAACAGGTAGGATTGACGAAACTTGTCAGGGTACCCCAGATCTAGAGCCAACTAATTGGGAACCTTAAGCACTAAGTGGTGAAGCACAATACCGAAGATGATTAAGAACATCACCAACATGCGATAAAAACCCCAACATCAGGATGTTGGTAATCACAACCCCAAAGCTACAAAGTGTAGGTTTCAAAGGGTAAAACTGACAAAAACTTTCTCGGCTGAACACCAAGATCTGGTGCCAACTAATGTGAACCTTAGCAACTAGTGGTGAAATGCAAATAACTAAGGATGATATACAAGTCACCAAAGATGCGATAAAACCCACATCAGGAATAGTGGGGTAACAACCCCAAGAAGTTGTAAAGACCAGTTTGAAAGGGTAGATTGATGAAACTTGTTGCGAGAACCCCAAGATATGGTGCACTGATGCGGAACATTGCAGACTAGTGGTTGAAATGCAATACCGAAGATTGATAAGAACGGTCACCAACATGCGATAAACAACATCCAGGATGTGGTAAGCACACCCCGGATGTTTGCAAAGGAGCATGTTCGAAGGGTGATTTGGTGAAAACTTGTTGCCACCGGAACCTTCAAAGATCTACTGCCAACTGATGGAACCTTAGCAACTTAGAGGTGACATACGAAAGATGAATGAATGTCACCAACATGCGATAAAACCCAACACAAGATGTGGTAAATAAACCCCACAAGCTGTAAAGATCTGGTTTCGAAATGGAAGATTTCATGAAACTTGTAGCAAAACTCCAAATCTAGTGCCAACTGATGGGAACCATTAGCACTAGTGTGAAAACAAAATACGAAGACGATAAGGAACGTCACCAACATTGCAATTAAAACCTAAACATCAGGATGTGGTAAACAACCCAGAAGCCTGCAAAGAGCAGGTATTCGAAAGGGTAGATTGACGAAACTTTATTGCGGACACCCCAAGGATCTAGTCGAGTCCCAAATAATGGGTACCTTAACAATTAGTGGTGAAACGCATACCAGAAGCATGATAAGAATTTTCCACCAAACATTATGGATAAAAACCCAGAATCAAGGGACATTCGGTTGGTAAATAACCCCACAAGCTTACAATGAGATGCAGGTTTCGATGGGTAGATTGACAAAACTTGTTGCGTGAACCCCAAGATCTAGTGCGCAACTAATGGGAACCTGTAGCAACTAGTGGTTGAAACGCAAAATTACTTCGAAGATGATAAGAATTCACCAACACGCGATAAAACCTTGGCATCAGGATGTGGTAAACAACCCACAAGCTAAAGAGAAAGGGTATTTGAAGGGTAGATTGATGAAACATTGTTGCGGAACCCCAAGATCTAGTTTGCCAAACTGATGGGATACCTTAGGCAAGTAGTGGTAAAACGCAATATCGAAGATGAATAAGAACGTCACCAACATGCGATAAAACCCACATCAAGATGTGGTAAAGACCCCAAGAGCGGCAATGTGCAGGTTTCGAAGGTTGATTGATCAAACTTGTCGCTGAAACGACAAGATCTTGTGCCAGCTAATGGGAACCTTTAGCAACTAGTGGTGAACTCAATACAGATGATGATAGAAACGTTCACCAACATTCGTTAAACCTGCATCAGGATGCGTATGTAAACAACCCCACAAGCAGCAAACAAAGGTTTTTCGAATAGTTTAGATTGATGAAAACTTGTGGCGGAATCCCAAGACCCTAGTGCCAACTGATGGGGAACTTAGCAACTAGTGGGTGAAAACGCAAAATCGAAGATTTTGATAAGAAACATCACCAACATGCGAATAAACCCAAGTTCAATATGTTGAAATTGAATCCCAGAGTGGCAATGTGCAGGTTTCGTAGCGCAGATTGAACGAAACTTGTCTCGGAACGCCAAGATCTAGAGCCAAATAATGGGAACCCTAGCAAGCTAGTGTGGTGAAACGAATACCGAAGATGATAAGAACGTCACCAACATGCGATAAAAACCCAACATCAGGACGTGTTGTAACAACCCTGAAGCTGGCAAAGTGCAAGTTTTGAAGGGTAAACTGATGAAAACTTGTCATTGGAACCCCAAGATCTGAGCCAAACTGATGTGAACCTTAGCAACTAGTGGTGAAAACGTAATTATCCTGAGATGATAAGAACGTCACTCAACATGCGATGCGAAAAACCTAACATTAGGATCGGTAAACAACCCTAGACAGCTGTGAATAAGACTAGGTTTCAAAGGGTTGATTCATTGAAACTTGTTGCACGGATCCCCCAAGATTCTAGTGCCAACTATGGTGGGAAACCTTAGCGAACTAGTGGAGTAACGCATGCAAACTGATGATTGATAAGAAATCACCAACATGCCAACCAAAACCCAACTCAGGATGTGCTGTAACACCCTAGAAAGCTGCAAAGTGCAGGTCTCAATGGGTAATTGTTGAAACTTTCTGGGCAGAACCCCAAGATCTGGTGCCAACTGATGGAACCATTAGGTAAACTGTGGTGAAAACGCAATTCCGGAAGATTGATAAGAACGTCACCAACATGTGATAAAACCCAACATCAGGATGGTTGCTAAAAGAAACCCCTAAAGCTGCAAATCTGCAAGTTGAAGGGACCACAGATGGAAACCTGTCGCGGGAACCCCAAATCTGGAGCCAACTGATGACACCTTAGCAACTAGTGGTGAAACACACGAATACCTAAGATGATAAGAAACGACACCAACATGCGATAAAACCGCAACATCTAGGATCTTGGTAAACAACCCCAAAGTAGCCTTGAAAGACCTGGTTTCGAACAGTATATTGATGAAACTTGTCGCGAACCCCAAGATCTAGTGCGCAAACTGATGGGAACCTTGAGCAGCTAGGGTAGACAACCGATATTGAAGATGGACAAGAAACGTTCACCAACAATGCGATAAACCCAAATTCGGAATTGGCCAAAAACAACCCCATTAAGCTGCCAAAAAAAGAGCAAGTTTCGAAGGGTTTAATAATTAATTGAAACTTGTCGCAGAACCCATGATCTAGTGCCAAACTGATGGGAACCCCATTAGCCAACTAGTAGTGAAACGCTTATACCGAAGATATAAGAATGTCAATAAAACCAACATGTGATTAAAACCGGAAACATCGGATTATGGCAAACGCCCCAAAGCTAACCAGACGAGACGCAAAAGAATAGGTTTCGATAGGGGCGATTGATGAAAAATTTTTCACGAACCCGATCAAGATCTATGCCAACTGATGGGAACCTTAGCAGATAGAGGTAAAATGCAATTACCAAAGATGATAAGAACGTCACAATTGCATAAAATCCAACTGCAAGATGTGGTAAACAACCCCACATGCTTGCAACGAGCAGTTTTTGAAGGAGAAGATTGAGTGTACTTGCGCAGAACCCCATGATCTTAGTGCCAACTGATAGAAAACCTTAGCAACTAGAGGTGAAATGGAATATCGAAGAGTTGATAAACACGTCACCAACATTGTGACAAAACCCAACACCAGATCTGTAAAACAAACCCCTGAGAGTGTAGCAAAAAGTGCAGTTTTTCGAGGCAAACTCAGACTTGTCACAGAACCCCAATATCTAGAGCCCTAACTGATGGGAACCTTAGCAAGCTAAGTGGTGAAAAATGCAATATCAAAATGATAAAAAACATCACCAACGTGGGACAAAACCGCATACATCGATTGACGTGGTAAACAAACCTCCAGAAGCATGCAAGCAGGTTTCGAAGGATAAACTGATGGAAACACTTGTCACGGAACCCCAAATCTGGTGCCAACTGATTGGAACCTTAGCACTAGTGGTGAAAGACAAATACCGAAAGATAAGACATCACCAACATGCGATACGCAACTTCCGATCAGGATGGCGAAACAACCAGAAGCTGCAAAAGCCAGGTTCGAAGGTAAGATTGTATGAACCTGTCGTAAAAACCCAAATCATTCTTTTCAGCTGATGGAAGAACCTTAGCAACTAGTGGTGAAACGCATAATCCGAAGATGATAAGACGTCACAAGCAGCAATAAAACCCAACATGCCGTAAATAAACCCCAAGCTGCAAAGAGCTTGTTCGAGGCTACTATAGATTGATGAAATGCTTCTCGTTGGAAACCCCAATATTCTAGGCCAACTGATGGAACCTTAGTAACTAGAGGTGAACATTCAATAACAAAAATGATGAGAATTCAGGGAAACATACATGTGCATAAAACCCTAACGCATAATCAAGATCTTGTTAAACAACCCCAGAAGCTACAAAGTGACCTGGTTTCGAAGTGTAAGACTCATGAAAACTTAGTCGCGGAAACACCAAAGATCTGGATTGCCCAAACTGATGCGACACCTTAGCAACTAGTGTGACGCAATGCCTAAGCAAGATGGATAAGAACCTCACCAAGACTGCGTTAAAAACACTACATCCAAGGATGTGTGGTAAATCAAACCCCAGAAGCTATAATAAAGGTCTTCAAAAGGGTTAGATTGTGAAAGTTTCGCGAATCCCAAGATTCTTGTGCCAACTAATGGGACTTAGTTAAAGCAGGTAAACGTAAAAACCAAAGATGATTAAGAACGTCACCAACATGCGAGAAAACCCAAACATCCATAGCTTGTTGTGGTAAAACAACCAGGAATTGTTGTAAAGAGGTAGTTTCCGAAGGGTAAATGATGAAACTTGTGGCGCAGAACCACAAGATCTGGTGCCAACTTAGCGGGAACCTTAAGCAAAACTAGAGAGTGAAACGCAATACCGAAGATGATAATGAACGTTCAACCAACATGTGATAAAACCCAACTTCAAGATGTGGAAAAAGAACCCCACGAAGCTGCAAAGTGCATGTTTCAGAAGGGAACCACAGTGATGAAACCTTGTCGCCGGAACCCCGGGTGTATCTGGTGCCCAACTGATGGAACCTTAGCAACTAGTGGTTGAAACGCAAACATCGAATATGATAAGAACGTCCACCAAACATGCGATTAAAAAGCCAACATCAGGATGTGGGAAAAGACCCAAGAGCAGTTGCAAAGTGACAGGTTTCGAAGGAAGTGACTGATGAAATTTGTCCGCTGGAAACCCACATCTGGAGGCCAACTAATGGGAGCCTTAGCAACTAGTGTAGAAAATTGCAATACTGATGATCATAAGAAACATCACCACACGGCAATAAACCCACATTAGGGAGTGGTAAAACCATCCCAAGGAAGCTGCAAAGTGCAGCTTTCGAAGGGTAAATTGTTGAAGCTTCTCACGAAACCCCAAGATTTGTTGCCAACTGATGGGACCTTAAGCAACTAGTGGTGAAACGCACACGAAGATGATAAGACACATCACCACATGTGATAAAACCCTGAAACAACTCCGATGTGGCAAACAACCACACATAGAAGTTGCAAATGTGCAGTTTCGAAAGGTAAACTGATGAAACTTGTAGCAGAACCTCAAAAATCTAGTGCACAACTGACGGGAACTCTTAGCAACTAGTGGTGACACACATATACCGAAATGATAAACGTCAACCAAATTGTGTAAAACCAACATCAGGATTTGGTAAACATCCAGAAGTTGGCAAAGAGTAGTTTCAAAGGCAAAGATTGATGAAAACTTGGTCGGGATCCCCAAGATCTAGTGCCAACTTATGGGAACTGTACGCAGCTAGAGTGAGAAGGGATAGCCGAAGATATTGATAAGAACGTCACCAACATGTTGATAAAAAACCCTAACATCAAGGAGTGGTAAACAACCCACAAGAAGCTGCTAAACAGTGCAGGTTTTCAAATGGTAAACTGTTGAAACTGTGACAGTATAACCGTCAAGATCTAGTGCCTAATGGAACCTTAGCAAACTAGAGGTGAAACAATAGACTAAGATGAATAAGACGTCTCCAACATAAGATAAAAACCCACATCAGGGATCTGGCTAAACAACTCCAAAAGCTGTAAAGACCAGGTTTCGAAGGGTAGTAGAATGAAAAAACTTCTAGAGCCCTTTAGCAAATAGTGGCGAAAACGCCCTGAGAAGAATCACCAATATAGTGATAAACCCAAACGAAGAGTACGTATCGAAGGGGATGAACCATGGGCAACTAGTGGGGAAAACATAATACCGGCATGATAAAAAACTCCAGACTGTGGTAAAGCAAACGTCAGTAGCTGTCCTTTAAAAAAGATGAACACTTTCACGGAACCCCAGATCTAGACCAATCCAAGACATCACCAAAACAGTGATGAAAACTACATGTGATACCAACATCAGATGTGGTAATCCAACCCCAAGAGCGCAAATAGTGCAGGTTTCAAAGGTAGATTGATAAAATGTCGCGATCTTCTACCAACTGAAGACCTTAGAAATTGCAATACCTAACGGAAACCAAACCTACAAGATCTGGTAAAAACTCCTTAAAACTTGGTTCGGTAGGTTTGAAATTATGGGAACCCCTTAGATCTACCACCAACACCTGACAGCTAGTGAGAAACGCAATACCTAAGAAAAGAACGTCACCAACATGATAAAACCGACATTAGGATATGTAAACAACCCAAAAGCTGTGTAAAGAGCAGGTTTCGAAGGTAGATGAGAAACTTGCTCGCGGAACCACAATCAATCTTAGTGCGAACTGATGGGAACCATAGCTACTAGAGGAAAAACGCATATCGAATGATGATAAGAATGTCACCAAACAAGCGATAAAAACCCAACATAGGATGGTGGTGAAACAACACCCCAAGAAAAGCTGTTGTAGAGTGCAGGTTTCGAAGGGGATAAACTGATGAAATTTGTCGTCACAACCCCAAGCATCTAGTGGCCAACTAATGGGAACTTAGCATAGTGTGAAACGCAAAACGGCGATGATAAGAATGTCACCACAATGTGATAAAACCCAACATCAAGATTCGTAAACAACCCCACAAGCAAAGAGTGCGCGCATTTTGAAGTTTTCGAAGGAGTACATTGATGAAACTTGCGCGAAACCCCAAGATCTATGGTGCCAATTGATGGGAACCTTAGCAAACTAGTGGTGAAATCGGACCACAGAAGATGATCAAAGATGTCACCAACAACATGCGAAAAAACCCAAAAGAGGACAAATAACCTAAGAACTTGGAGAAAAGAACGTCAGAAACCCCAAGATCTGTGCCATGCGATAAAACCCAAACTTCAGATGATAAGATATGGATAAAACAACTCCAGAAGTTGGCAAGGGTGTAGGTTTCGAAGGGCTAAACTGATGAAACTTGTGGTCGCGGAACCCCAAGATCTGGTGCCAATGATGGGTAAACCTAGTCCTAGTGGTGAACGCATACCGAAGATGATAAAAAACGTCAAGTGGTGAACACTGTGCATACCCCAGATAATTCTTACACCATCGAAAATTCATGTAAAAGATCACCAGAGATGTGGCCGCAACAAATGCAAAGCAAGTTTAAACTAAATGACAAAACTGTCGCGAACCCAAGACATCTGGTTCAACAACTAATGGGGAACCTTAGCAACTAGTAGCTATGACGAAAAGATGATAAGAACCACCAGCTATAATAAAATTCCAACACCAAAATGCTGTAACACACCCCCCACCCCAAGCGAAAGTGTAGGTTTCAAAGTGAAAGATTGATAAACTTGTCTGTGGAACCCAAGATCTGATCCAACTAGTGGAAAACCTTATCAACAACTAGTGAAACCGCAAAAAAACCTTAAGATGATAAGAGAAAACATCACCAACACAAAATAAAATCCCAACATCAATGATTATAAAACAACCCAAGCGGCATTGAAGGTTTTGCAGATGATGAAACTGTTGCAGAAGCCCTAAGATATAGCCCAGAAACCAACTAATGGGAAACCTTACAAATAGTGCGTAAAACACAAAACGAAGATGTCACTAAACATCATAAAATAAGCGAGTTTATTGTTAAACACCGTAGCAACCAATGATGACCTACCAACATGTGTTACACCCAAACATGTTTAAGAACCCGGGATGTCCAGGGGGTCAACATGATACTGTGAACCAATTTGAACATGATGTCCTAGCAAGAAACGCAAAAAATGATTAACCGCAATGACGGATCACCAAGAACCTCAACATCGATAAAGAACCTCCTCAAGAGCTCCAGGTGGTTATAAAACCACCAAGAAAGATCTGCCAAAGGTTTCAAGAGGGATGAGACTGACGAAAGATTCGCAAAGCCGTATTCACTGCCAACTAAGGGAACTCAGCAACTATGTGGTAAAACAGAACACTGCTAAGCCTGCGACCTAAGAGGGTTCAAGATTCATCCCAAAAGGATCACACTGCCACTCTAAAGATGGTAAACAACCTATGTAACACGCCATCGGGGGTACGACATGAAACTTGTTCACGCATAAAGCCCCAGACTACTGCAGACTTATGTAAGACCCAACTTGCAACTAGGGAGACGCAATAAACTGAGAAGATTTATCAACAACTCGCATGATAACTCAACCAATTCTACGGATGTATGGTAACAAAACAGAATCTTGGCCAAGAAGGTAGGGAAGTGTGAGATGACAACATCACCAACATGTCGCTGGAAACAACCCCAACTAGAACTCTGCAAACAAGTGGAAGGGTAGAATTGATGAGAACTTGTCAACAACAATCTGATCAAAACCAACAATCCAAGATGATGCCAACATGTTGATAAAACCCACACCAACGAGGTTTCGTGAAATTGATTTTAACATGCCGCGAACCCCCAAGAAGCCAATTGATAACCTCTTAGGTTTCGTTGGTAACAAGTAGGCTGATACAACAATACCTACTGATGGGAATGTTAGCAACCAAGAAATGCAAACCGAAGACATGATAAAACCCAACATTAGGATCTGGTAGTAAACCAGAAAGCTTCAAGAGTGTGTGAAAAGACTTGTCGCGGACCCCACCCGAATCTAGTGCAACTATAAACGCTCCATAATCAGGTTTCGTAAGGTGTAATGGGGTAAACTTGTCGCACCAAGATCAATGTTACCAATGCGAATATAAACACAAGCAACTATATATATGTGCAATACATGCGCCAAACGAAGAGTCGAGTTGATATATTCAGAACTTGTCGCGTGAACCCCAATCTAGTATTGGTAGTGCTTTAGACTGGAAACAGGTTTCGTTGCGGTAGACCTTGTCGCGGAACCCTATTTAGTTTGGCAAAACCATATGCAACAACCAAACATTGTAAGAACATCACACACACCGATAAAAAACCTTCAGAATGTGGCAAATCCAAACTCCAGAAGTTGCAAATGAGAGGTCACGAAACTGAGGTTGAACTCTGCATGAACTTGCTCACAGAACCTATAGATCTGGTGGCCAATTGATTAGGGAACCTTAGCAACTAGAGTGAAACACCAAGATGAGATCATCGAACATCACCAACATGCAATAAACCGCAGCAAACTATCTCGGTAAACAACCCCACAAGCTGCAAAAGAGTAGGTTTCAAAAGCGTAGATGCCCATATAACTTTCACCCCATGATCTCTAGTAATGAAAAAATGGCCAGATCATGCAGCAAGCTAGTGGTGAATGCAATACCGAAGATGATAAGAACGTCACCACTTGCGACATGCGACAAATCCAACATCAAAGATGTGGTAAGACCACCAGAAGCGCAAGTGTGCAGGTTTGATAGTAAGATTGATGAAACCTGTTTGTCGACCCCTAAGATCTGGTGCCAATTGATGGAACCTTTGCAATTTATGGTTTTAAATGCAAAACTGAAGATTAATAAGAACGATCACCAACATTGCTAGATAAAACACAAGAGTTTGCAGTATAAAAACAACGCTAGAGCAACCGGTGCAATGTTTTGCTGTTTGGGTAAATCTGATGAAACTGTGTCGCAGGAAACCCTCAAGATTCTGTACCAACCTTATGGGACCATATCAACTAGTGTGAAAATTGCACAAAACCGAACATGATATAGAACTTCCATTCAGCCAACTGTGACAAAAACCGCCCCAAAGAACACCAAAAATGTGGAAAAGAAACCCCCAGAAATGTACCGAAGTTGCAATGTTTCGAATGTACATTGCTGAAACTTATCGGAACCCGAAAAATCTACACCGCAACTGGGAACTTTAAACAAGGTGAACACACTCAAAACCAAAGATGATACGTCAACATGCGATTACAACCCAACAATCAAAGATGTTAAATAACGCCGAAGAAGCGGCAGAAGTGCAGGATCGGATATGATGAAAACGTCCAAGAACCCAATATCCTACCGCATATGGGACCTTTACGAAACTAGATCGAAAACCACAATACCGAATATGATAAGATAACGTCATCTACAAACATTGTGAAAACCCAACAACATCAGAATGTTGGTTAAACAGACCCTTCAAGCTGCCAAAGTTCTCTAGGTTTTGGGCATTTGGAAACTTGTTGTCGGACCCAGAACTGCGCAAAGACTGGAAGAACTAATGGGAACCATAGCAACCAATGGTTTGAAACTCGCTAATACCTAAGATTGATAAGAACTTCACCGACCTAGCATATACAACCCACCCACATCAAGGAATGTTGAAAAACAACTCCACTGCAATGTAAAGACAGGTTTTCGAAAGGATAGATTGTTGAAACTTGTCGTGGAAGACACCCCAAGATCTACCAAACCTAATAATGGAACCTTTAGCAACATAGTTTGTGAAATGCATATAACCAAAGACTGATAAGTAACAAAACGCCACATGCGATAAAATCCCAACACTCAGGGAATCAGTGTGGAAAGAATCCCTAGCACCAGCTGGCAATGTTGTTTAGATTTTGAAGGGAACATCTGATGAACACTTGTTACTGCAGACCCTCAGATTGGTTAATGAAACCTTAGCAACATCGTGGTGCGTTTAACACCAATAGAAACAACGAATGATAAACATCACGACCGCAATTCATTGCCGATAAAAACCCAACCTCCGGATCTACAAACCGCCAGAGCAGTTGCAAACGTAGTTATCAATTGGGTTGACTGATATGAAACTTGTGTCACTGAAAATCCCAAGATCTAGGCCAACAAATTGATTGAGCCTTACCAATAACGTGAAAACCAACCAAAGATGATATAAGAACCTACTCACCGAACATGTTGTCATAAAACCCTAGTAAACAACCCCAAAGCTGCAAGAGCAATCGTATAAGAGGCTTGTGAGAAACTTGTCGGGGATACCAAGATCTAGGTGCTCTATTTCCCAACATTCGAACCTTAGCACTTAAGTGTGAAATCATTATCAAGATGGATAAGACTCGTTCTCAAACCAACATGCCAATAATAACCAACATGCCTTTCAAAAAAAAAAGAATGTGGTTAAAAGAACCCCAAAGAGTTGAAGCAATGATGCAGTTCGATGGGTAAATGATGAAATTTTGTCGTGGAACCCCAAGATCTAGGACGCAACTGACTGACTTGCAACAACTATAGGATGCAATACCAAAGATTAGATAGAACGTCGCCACAACATGTTGATAAAACCCAAACATGAAGATGGGTAAAGAACCCAGAAGCCAGCAATGTCCAGGTTTCGTTAGGTGGATTGAGGAAACTTGTTCAAGACCCAAATACTAGTGCCAATGACTGTACTTTGCAACAATGGAAACGTATTAATACCGAAGATGATAAGATGAACATCACCAACATGCGACAAAACCCCACTTCAGGGAATCTGTAAACAAACTCCAGTAGTTAAAAGTACAAGTTGAAAATGGTAGATTGATGTTGTCCGGAATCGCCCGGAGAAAGTTTGTGCCAATGATGGAACCTTAGCAACTATGTGAAACGCAAACACCAAAGATTGATAAGAACGTCACCTGACAAGCGGGGAAACCCAACATCTGCGCATCTGGCAAAACAACCCCAGAAGTTTGCCAAAAGGTTCAAAGGGTAGTTTTTTAAACTGCTGCGGAAAAATCTTAGTGCCAACAGATGGAACTACTAGCAACTAGTGTTGAAAGCAATACAAAAATGATAAAAACGTCACCAATATGCAATAAAATCCCAGCATCAGGATTGTGGTAAAAACCCCAGAAGATGAAAGGTCATAAGCAAGTCTCGAAGGGTAAACGATCTGAAAACGGAACGAACCCTCAAGTATTTGGATAATGGAGCCGAACGATGGAAACCTAGCAACTTTTTAGTGGGTGAAACGCAATTACCTAAAGATGGATAAGAACAATCACCAACATGTGATAAAAACCCCAACATTAGATCTGGTAAACAAGCCCAGAAGCTGCAAACCTGGTGCAAAGGGAATGATGAAACTCTCGCGTCGAACCTCTAATTAGTGCCAACGTGATGGGAACCTTAAAGCAACTAGTGGTGAAACCTAAATATATCGAAGAAGATAAGAACGGTCACCAACATGCGTAAAGTCCCCAACATCTGGATGTGTGCAACAACCCCAAGAAGCTGCACGCCAGGACACCAGAGTGTCATAAGTGTGGCGGGTGAAACTTGGTTGCGGAACACAGTGATTTAGGGCCAACATGTGAAAGGGAACCGACAACTAAGGGGTGAAACTCTTGTGAAAGACGAAGTACATAAGAACGGCACCAGCATCGATAAAACCCAGCATGCAGAAGATAGGAGACCGGTTAACAACCCCACAAGGGCAAGAGCAGAGTCCGCGAGGGTAAATCGCGATGAAACGTGGCGCGGAACCCCAAGTCTCGAGTGCCAACGAAGGGGAACCGGCAAAGCACTACGATTGGCTGGAAACCAAAACTCGAGAGAGGAGTAAGAACGTCACCAACATGCCAGACGACCTTAAACAATCAAGATGTTGTGAAAGAACCCCAAGACAGACAATGGAGAGATGGTGGCGAAGGAATAAGAGAGTGATCAACGGGCACGAAACGCCCCAATCTATATGACTGATGACCTTAACTAGGGAACCGTAGCAACCTAGGGTGAAAGCCGCAACGTGACGGAAGATGGATCAAAGAAGAGCAACAACAGCGTGAAAACCCAACATCACGAGGCGGGTAAACAACCCCTAGAAGTGCAAAGTGCAGCGGTGTTCTTATTAATAGTAATATGGATCGATAACGTGCTGTCGTCTGGGAACCCGAAATATGTGGTTAAGACACAAATCTTGAGGGAACGTTGCCAAGGTTGCAAGTTAAAGTGTTGAGGGAAACTGGCAAAATACGAAGAGATAGATAATGGAGAGTGGCAAAGTAGATGACCAGGTGATAAAAAACCCCAACAAGTGCAATAGTGTGAAAAGAACCCCTCGAAGACGGCTTGTAGTGGGCAATGGTGGCAATTGTGTGGAGAGTAAGGCGGAGAGTGGATAGGAGCAACGGGTGTCAGAAATTGACTGCCAAATGAACAGGGCATTTTCTGTATTGGCCTGAGCGAACCGAGTACTAATACGGCCAACGTACCATTAAGAGGAGATAGTAGTAACGGTAGCACCAAGCTAGCTCGTGAAACCCATACAAGCGGAGGGGGATTGTGCGTCTATAGGAAGTGAAAGACAGGCAGGAGGTGAAACGGCGCGAACCCCAAAAGCACGGGGTCCAACTGTTTGTTGGTAGCCAGACAGCTCGTTTAGGCAAGTAGGGAACTCCTGACTCCTACCGAAAGAGATGAAATCAACCCAAATACAGTATAAAACCAAGCAGCCAAGCATACTGAGGGGCAGATCGAATAGGAACCCCCTGGAAAACCATCTCTAAGTAGAGCAATGTAGTGTCGTAGTGGTGAGGAAAACCATGAACCCAAGAGACCGGCAGACAAGGGCCGAAACCGGAACCATGAATTCAACGAAAAGTTCAAGCGCACAATTAGTCACAAAAAGAACCTACCACTCCAACAAGAAATAAAACA